>CM060903.1:1059343190-1060548190 GCA_030737815.1 Allium fistulosum
CGGTGGTACGTTGAGGTAGGATGAAGGGGAAGATGAACTCTTTTTGAACTGGCGGTATTGGGTTATTGGACTCAATATGATGTTGCTTGGAGAGGAAGTCGACAACCTATCAGATTTGAATGACCTAAGAGTTAGGTCGTGTGGGAACGCTTAGCGACTTAAGACTTTGCGATCTGGCAACATTTGCGACCTAGAGAATCTCCAACCTAGAAACAATTGTGTACGACCTAGGACTTAAAGAAAATTGCCTCATCTTAATCCATTCAACTGCAACGTGCGACTTACAGAAAGCTTGACCCACGATAGGTCGCTGAACGACCTAATACTTAGACAATTTTTCACAGCCCTGAACTTTTAACCTGAACAACTTAGCATAGGAACGCTGCAACCTGTGTTAGGTCGTAAGCGACCTAACACTTAGAATTTTTGAGCAGGACTTGACTGATTTTCTGAATTTGAATTGTTTTGGACTTTGCACTTCTTTTCAGATTGCCTCAACTTTAATGCTGATAACCTGTTTAGAAGCAACATTCACAGAAAAATGGGACGAATATACTGCTGTTGATTGCCCACATCAAACAACAGATTAGTTGACAAAGAATATCAAACTTAACTGAACTTCGTGAATGAAATGCTATGAACTAACAAATCTAAGTGAAGTATTAAAGCAAAATTGAAATGATCAACTAAAGCTGATTTATTTGCATCAACACAACACTATTCTTGGACTTAAGATATCAAGCCTTGAAACTTTATAATCGACAAGTATCAATTAGTTTAGTTTCATTTACATTTGCTCGTTATTGTATTAGTTTTGCACAACACTTCACTCTTTTTAGGAAACGTGCACCTTAATATTTGATCGTCCAGTTCCTTGTGTAGAATGGAATCTCAACAGGAAGACTTGGAAATAGCCGGAGAAGCTTTTCCAATTGCTACTCCACTAAATGACCCTCCGGAAAGGACTCCTACCACTCTAAGTCATAAAGTCTTCCGACAACTGTGCATCCAATTTGGCATTGCCGAAGCAGATGCTTTACTTCCTGGGCCAAGCGACACTGCTGACAGGCCGCCTCTTGGCTTTGTTGCTGTGAACCGGCAGATGTGTTCGAGTGGAGCCATTCCCCCATTTAACGACTGTCTTCGAGAACTTCTCCTTCGGCTAACTATTTCTCCCTTTCAACTACACCCTAATGGATACTCCATCCTGCTGGGATTGTGTGTGCTTTTCAGGAGAACGTTGGACCGTTTTCCCTCTTTTGATGAAATTCGCTTCTTGTGTACATTTGCAAAGAACAAAGACCATCCCTCTATCATACTTGTGAGGAGTGCCAGGAATCGTAAACTAATTCTGGACTTGCCTGAAAGTGCCCATGGATTCTTGACTCAATTCTTTTATGTTCGCTGTCCTCCGGGATTTTATGCCATCTGGAGAGTCGGAAGTAAGATTACCTTTTACCGATTCATTTTCTAGATTTTTCAGAACTCGAACCGTCAAATGCTTAATTCCATTCTTTCTTTGTGCAGCACTTCCTTCTCTTCTTCGAGATACCAGTCGCAAGTCGATTTTAGATACTTTGAGTGCCGTTGATGCTGAAGAGAGGAGTGCCAAATTCTGGCTGAAAGATGAATTTTTGCACCAGTTTGGTCTTTTACATTCTTCTAGATCGACTCAGATTCATGAAATTTCTAGTTCTGATGCGGAAACGTTAGTTGCTTCGGGCTCTCAAGCAGAGGCCTCGAATGCCCCCTCTTCTGTAGAAGAAATTGCATCAAAAGCACCCGTTGTAGAGGCTGCTTTGATAAAATGTTCCGCATCCATCGATGTTGTAGGGTCAGCCAGCAAGTCGGCACTTGCCCCAATTATTGAGGAGGAAGAGAATCCTTGAATTTCTGAGAAATCAATCGATACGGAAGTTGAAAAGGAGAAGTCTGCTGAGTTCCAGGGTGATGACACTTTTGATGGCTTGAGCGATATCATGATAACTTCTCAAGAGCTTTTCGGGGATAATAATTCAAAAGTGACTTCTCCTGTTGTTGAAACGACTTCTACCCTAAAACAAACCCTGACGCCTACTACGCCCGTCGTCTCTGTTTCCACACTAAAGCGTGGTCTGTAGTTTGACGCATGTAGCTTGCACGCCGCACACACTTAGGATTTTTTCAGCACTTATAAGCATTTATCTTCATTTTCTGGAAATCTCCAAACTTTACTTCTTTTCCATTTCTCAGATTCTCCGATGGGACGTACCGGCTCATACTACGACAACTTTCGGCGCTACGGAGGGCGTGATTCCTACGATTATGGACGTTATCTTCCCTCCCGCAAAGAATCTGACGAAGAGCGTGCAGCTAGAAAAGCTCAAGAAAGGCGTGCTTACGAAGAGCAGCAAAGAAGGAGAGACGATGACTCTCATAAAAGAAAATATCATGATGACAAAGGGAAGAAGCATGCTACCGATGACCCAAGTAAACGGGTTAAACTTGATGAGAAGGACGCGTTTGAAATTTCTGAAAAAGCTGACGCTCCTATCCCTTCTGATACTCCGGCCGGCTCTCCTCCTCTAAAGAAGTCTGATATTCAAACAATCATTAACAGGCCACAATATAAAGTTAAAGACGGCCCTCCAACGCTTCAGAGCCGATTTCCAAATTGGTGCCTAAAAGGAGTGCGCTTTGACTTGGATTTGGTTCCAATTGATAAGCAAGACATGCTTAAAAGCCTTGATGCGGTCAGACTTAATATCGAGAGGATGTCGCAATGGCAGAAACTTGTCGATGAACTCCAAAGGGTTAACCACATAAATCTTGAGGCGATGATGACCATGGAGAATGATAAATCAGAATGGGACAGATGGTGTAAGCAGCATGATGCGAAGATGACAAGCATTGCAGATGACAACGCAAAGCTTGCATCTGAAGTCAAGCGACTAAAGGAAGATCTGGCCTCATCTTCTGCATCGCATACCCAAAAGGAAGAAGTCTTTCAGAAGCAAGTGCGGGATGCACATGCTGCGCAAAGGGACGCCGAAATGAAGCTTGCAGCTGAGCAGCACATTACTGAGAAATATCGCACAGAAAATACTGAGCTGCGGGGAACAATTGTGTCCAAAAATGCAGAGATTGAGATGTTGAAAGCTAAGCTTCTTAGAGTTGAGAAGGAGCGTGATGATGCGGTCGCTGGACAAGTTGCGGCCGAAGAGTCCCATGAAGCCACTAAAGCTAGCATCGATTCTACTCTATTTGACTTCTACATGCACAGCGTTTTGGGCCGCGGCAGCCTTTCATTCTTGGGTCCCAAATATGAGATTACACTTGCTGAAGTTTGGGAGACCATACTTGATACATTTGCCGGTTATGCGGAAGCAGACCTTGTAGCGCTTTATCTTGACGATGAAGCACGTGATGCGCTTATTAGAGGCAAAGAGCAACTTGCCGAAGCTAGAGCCGGGACAGTGGTAGAGGAACATCAAGAAAAGACAACATCACTACCTGCCCCTGTCCATACTTCAACTTTGACTGATGTTGATATCATCGGTTCTAGCTCTCAATCTCCACTTGCTGCAAAAGATGCCGAAGCTAAACTCGATACTTCCGAGACTCCTCTTTCCCAAATTGAAGAGAAGAGCCAGGAAGAAACTGAGGCTGATAAATATGAAATTGACCTTGCGAAGCCAACTCCTCCAGGTAACTTTGGCGAAGTTCCGGGTCTAATGAACCAGTTATTTGATTTAACCGAGTTTGATGACCTTCTTACTTGTTACTTGAACTTTGGTGAACCGATACCATTTTCGGAAGATGTTGATTTTAACTTCTTTTCTTCTACAGCGGAGGCACCAAACACTGCACAAGTTTCCACTCCTTCAGTTGCCGTCCCTCCATCTTTACAGGTTACTCCTCCTTCTGCTTCCCAGCCGGGATCACAGGCAGAGCAAATCGAAGCCCTTCAAGGCCTGGATGACCCGGCAGCTTCGCAGGAACAGAAGGCGGAGGACCTTGAAGACGTCGAGAAGACCCCGAAGCAGTCCCTTGATGATGACACGAAGCTTTCAACACTGCTTGCTACTCCGGGGAGCGAATCTTCTTCAAAGAGGAAGGGGAAGCGTGGCATAAGGAAGAAGAAGAGAAGTGCTTCAACTGGGGATGAAGCAGAAGTTGATCCAGCCGCGCCTTTTCCTCCTTCTGCCCCGACCCGTCCACAACGGCTCCAAAAACTAATCATTAGGCCGGGGAAAGGCTCCAAGGGTGGCGAGAAGAAGGAATAACAAGCTAGATTTTCTACTCCTTACTTTTGCTTTTGGCATGTATCGACCGGGGATTGTGTGGGTACCGGTCCCTGCTTTTTGAGATATCTGCACATGTAAAGAATTTTCATAGTACTAAATAAAACAATTATTTTACTTGTACAAACTCTTGTGTATGTGAGAACGCATCTGTTTCTCTTTTTTAGTGTAGGATAAACGATTCCTTTTACTTGTACAAACTTTTTGTCTGTGTTTGGGAATGCATTTATTCCACATCTATTTTTCGTGATATTGCAATGAACTCGTGGCATGTTGCTTTTATTAATATAATTGAATTGTATAGTATTGCCCCCATGCCGTAAGTACATTGCAATATTCCTAGCTTTTTCAAGACTAATACTCTTATTTCAGAGGATAATTATTCCGCTTTTAAGGGGAGAATTATTCTGCTTTTAATAGAGTATATCCAGTCTTTAGAAGAATTTTTATTTTCTCTTTCTGAAGAACGCTTCAATTTTCGGGGATAATCACTTTTATTTATTAAGAAGTGAATTTCCCTATGAAGTGAAATGAACTTTTTTGAAAGAATTTTGTAGCATTTCAACTTTTTTAGGAGGAACTTTTCGAGATGAACAAGTTAATCCTTCCTTTGAGAGTTGAACTGTGCTTCTGGACAATGCTTTTTGTTCGAGTATTTTATTTTGGGACATGCCTCCGGAGAGGGCTCCTCTAAAAGAGTTGTGCCTCCGAAGAGGTCTTGTGCCTTCGAAAAGGGCTTGTGCCTCCGAAGAGGGCTTGTGCCTCCGAAAAGGGCTTTTGATTTTGTGCTTCAAGCATGGTGAAGCGTGCCTCCGAAGATGGCTTGTGCCTCCGAAGAGGGCTTGTGCCTCCGAAGAGGGCTTGTGCCTCCGAAAAGGGCTTTTGAGTGCCTGGAAGTTGCTTTCTCATGGTCGGATGGGTCCGTGGGGCAGGCGTAAGTTGCTTGATTGGATGTTTGTTTGTACAAACGACCGCAATCAATTAACTAGGTGCCCCTTCGGTGGTCCCACCGATCTTTTTGATTGAGGAAAGCACTCCCATTTATTGGCGTGCCTCATTAGAGGGCTTTGGTTGGTTGGTGTGCCAGGTAGGTTGCGTCTCAGGGGCGAGTGGATCCACGGGACGGACGTAAGCTATCTGATCGGATGCATCACGACCAGTTAGCGAGGGTCCTGTTCCTTCCGCTTGGGAAGGTGTCCCTTTAGTGGATCTTTCGGCCTTCCTGTTGAGATGCATACCTCCCTTTGTCTGCCTCTTTGTTTGCTTGGCAACTTTCTCTCATCATCTGCCCATTAGCGATCTCTTATTATCGTTCCCAAGCACATCTTCTTTTCCTCCTACAAGTAAATTGCTTCATCCGAAGGAGTGGACTTCACTGTTGAATGACTTCACGAGACAAACGCAAGTTATCTAGTTGGATGTCTATTCATAACGACAATCTCAACTAGTGAACAAAGGTTTGTCACAGTGGAGTTGCCAACTTTTTATGTGAAATTTTCCTTGCTTGGGATTTGAGTTTGGAAATTTTTTTTTGTTGCTTGGTTTTCGTGTAATAGCTGATTTATAGAGGTCGCTTAGCTTTGTGACGAGTAAGCATTGTTTTGATGTCCTGCAATTTTGAATCGACATTTTAGCAATACATTTAAAGTACTTATATATCGAAATAAAACAGGCATTATGAAATAGTAAAGAACACAAGATTTATAGTGGTTCGGCCAAGAATCGGGCCTACATCCACTTTATAGCTTTCATTCATTCACACTGATTTACAATATTTTACAATACAACTGATACATTCATCATTATTTTACAATTCTGAACCAAGCTTTTTCTTTCAAGTAAAATAAGGACGTAAGTGGTTGCTGTTCCAGGCTCTTGGAATTGGATCTCCTTCAACAGTTATGAGTTTGAATGTGCCATCAAGAAGTTTAGTGCCTATGACATATGGTCCTTCCCAGTTTGGCCCAAACACACCAGTTGCTGTCATGATCCTTTTCAAAACCAAGTCTCCGATCTCAAAGCTGTGTTGGCGGACCTTAGAGTTGAAATGCCTGGATATTCTCTGCTGATGAGCTGAAACTCTGAGCCTAGCTTCTTCTCTTTTCTCATCAAGAAAATCAAGTGCTTCAAGTTGTAGTTTCTCATTTTCAGCTTCGTTGAAATAAACTCTTCTATGTGAAGGAACTTCTACTTCCACTGGAATCATTGCCTCTGATCCGTATGCCATTGAAAATGGAGTGTGCCCAGTCGCAGTTTTGTGAGTAGTTCTGTACGCCCATAGTGCTAATGGAAGTTTATCAACCCAACCACCTTTTGCTTTTTCAAGCTGCTTTTTGATAGTTGACTTGATGATCTTATTAACTGCTTCCACTTGCCCATTTGCTTGCGGATAAGCCACTGCTGAGAAGCTTTTTCGAATTCTGAACCGTTTGCAGAAATCCTGGAATTCTTCACTTTCAAACTGAGTACCGTTGTCTGTGATTATCTTCTGTGGCACACCATATCTGCAAATGATATTCTTCGTTACAAAATTTATCATCTTTTTAGAAGTGATGGTGGCCAAAGGTTCAGCTTCAGCCCATTTGGTGAAATAATCAACGGCAACAATAGCATATTTAATCCCTGATTTGGCGATCGGTAATGGTCCAATTAGGTCTATCCCCCAAATGGCAAATGGCCATGGGCTGACCATCTGTGTGAGTTCGGTGGAAGGCGCTCTTGGGATTTTTGCAAATCTTTGGCATTTGTCGCACTTCCTGGAATAAGCTGCAGCATCTCGATTAATATCCGGCCAGAAATACCCATATCGGAGAACTTTCTTGGCTAAAGTTTGACCAGCTGAATGATCTCCACATTCTCCTCCGTGTACCTCGGCTAGAATTGTCTTGGCTTCTTCCTTAGTTACACATCGAAGCAGAGGCATTGAAAATCCTCGTCTGTATAATCAACCATCTTGAAGTATATATCTCGACGCTTTTCTCAATAATTTTCGACGTTCCTTAGAACTTTCTGGCAGGGAACCACTGAGTAAGTATTCTTTGATTGGAGTCATCCATGATTCATGCTCTTGAGACGTAGTCATAATCCAATCAACATCCATTTCATCAATGCTTGGAGCTGACAGAACTTCTACAGGAACTAATCCCAGTAATTGAGCTTCTCCGGAACTTGAGTACTTTGCTAAAGAATCTGCCTTCATATTTTTCTCTCGGGGTATGTGGCTTATTGAGTAGTGATCTAAATCATTGAGGAGTTCAGAAGTTTTTGTCAAATATGCAGGCAAATTTCCTCCTTTGGCTTGAAACTCTTTCTTCACCTGGCAAACAATAAGCTGAGAATCGCTGAAAATCTGTAACACTTTGATGTGTAGTTCCTTGGCGATTTTAAAACCGGCAATAAGGGCTTTATATTCTGCTTCATTGTTTGTCGAAGGGAATTCTAGTCTCAATGCATAACATAGTGATCGTCCTTCGAAAGTTTCAAGCACAACTCCTGCCCCAGAACAATAATCATTTCTCGAGCCATCAACATACAACTTCCACTGTATCGGAATGCAGTCAGTTGTTTCTTCCTTGATGTCACCTTTGTCAGTGGACTCTGCAATGAAATCTGCTAAAGCTTGTCCGTTAATTGCTCTTCGGGGATGGTAAGTGATGTCATATTGGCTGAGTTCTATGTTCCACTTCAAGAGACGACCCGAAGTTTCAGGACGATACATGACTTGCTTTAGAGGTTGATCAGTCAGGACCTTGATAGGATGAGATTGAAAATAGGGCCTCAACTTCCTGGAAGCGATTAACAAACAATAAGCAAGCTTTTCTATCATTGAATAATTCATCTCTGCCCCAGTGAACCGTTTACTGATGTAATAGACTGGACGCTGTATTTTCATATCTTCCCGTACAAGTGCTGCGCTGAGGGCGTGAGATGAAATTGCTAAGTAGATGAAAAGATCTTCACCGTCAGTAGGCTTGGAAAGAACTGGAGGTGTTTCCATGTGATGAATTAGTTCATCGAAAGCATTCTGGCATTCGGGAGTCCATTCAAAAATTTTCTTTCCTTTCTTTAAAGCATCAAAGAAGGGAATGCATTTGTCTGTGGCCTTGGAGATGAAGCGACTAAGAGCGGCAACTTTTCCATTGAGACTTTGCAGTTCTCTCTTTGTTCTAGGGGCTTTAACTTCTCTTAGAGCTGTGATTTGAGCAGGATTGGCCTCAATACCCCTAGCGCTTACGATGTAACCCAGGAATTTCCCAGACTCTACCCCGAATGAACATTTCAATGGATTGAGCTTCATTCCGTACTTTCGAAGAATTGCAAACATTTCCTCCAAGTGTCCCATGTGATCTACAGCTTTCTTTGATTTTACCAACATATCGTCGACATAAACTTCCATGGTTCTACCAATCTGAGGCTTGAACATTGCGTTGACGAGTCTTTGGTAGGTTGCCCCAGCATTTTTCAATCCTAAAGGCATAACTTTGTAGCAGTAGAGACCCACTTCTGTGATAAAGCTTGTGTCTTCCTGATCTGGTTCATTCATCATAATCTGATTGTATCCGGAGTAGGCATCCATAAAAGACAACAACTCATGTCCAGCCGTCCCATCTACCAGTTGATCGATTCTAGGCAACGGGAAGCAGTCTTTGGGGCAGGCTCTGTTTAGATCTGAGAAATCAATGCATACTCTCCACTTTTCATTTGCCTTCTTAACCAGTACTGGAATTGAAACCCAATTTGGATAAGTGGATTCTTTGATGAAATTATTCTCCATGAGACGATCTACTTCTTCCTTTAAAGCTGCTGACCTCTCTGGACCTTGAGTTCTTCGTTTCTGTTTTACTGGTGTGAATTTCGGATCGACATTCAGAGTGTGAACAGCAATTGTTGGAGAGATTCCACACATATCAGCATGACACCAAGCGAACACGTCCAGATTTGCTTTTAGAAATGATATCAGTGTGTTTTGAACTGTTGTACTTAGTTGCGAACCCATATTAAGTACTTTGTTTGGGTCTTTGGAGTCGACAGGTATTGGTACCGTAACTTCCACGGGCACCACTCTATTCTCCTCTGCACTGGATTTTCTGGGGTCCATTTCTCGCCTTGCACCACTATGCTCACCAGTGCAGGGACCACCCTGTATTTGCTATAAGGTTGGGTTTTTAATGCGGAGGGGAGCTGCCGCATCTTTACCCATTTCTCTCTTTCTGGCTTCTCAAAGCTCTATAAGATAACATTCGCGTCCAGCATTTTGATCTCCCTTGATGACACCAACACCATTTTCTGTAGGAAACTTCATAGTTAGGCACCACGGGGCCAAAATGGCCTTGAATGCAGCTAGAGTTGGCCTGCCTAGGAAAGCATTGTAGGCAGAAAATCCATCGACAATTATAAAGGTTTGCTTGCGAACTATTCTTTTCTACCCTTCCCCAAGTTCCACGAACAATTCGACAGTTCCGATTGGTTGCTGTGGTTCCCCATTGAAACCAACAATCTTTTGTGACGAAGCTTGAACGTCAGTCATTGGGATCTTCATCTGGTCAAATGTTTTCTTGAAGAGTATATTGCAGGAAGCACCGCAATCAATGAGCACTCGCCTTACTATTGTCGGTCCAATTCCTGCAGAGATAACCAAGGGATCTATGGTGGGAGCTTCAACACCAATAGAATCCCTAGCTTTGAACATAATATCATCATCTGAAATCTTTTGCTGTTTCAGGGGTGTAGCATTTTCTACAGCAAAATCATCTTCCTCAGCTGGGATGTATTTTAAAGCATGAGCATATCGTTCCATTTCACCCCAGCTTCTGCCCGCTGGGTATGGACCCCCCGTAATCACATTGATAACGGGCCTCTCAGATTCTTGTGCTGCAGTACCTTTACCTGAACCTGATGGCTGAGTAGGGAGTTGCTGCCCCTGAGTTGACGAAGATGGGTCACTTCTGTTCTTCTTGACATACTGTTGCAGCTTGTTTTCCCTCAACAATTCTTCAATTAAGCTCTTTAAGTGACGACAGTCATTGGTATCATGACCGGGTTGGTTGTGAAAACGGCAGAACTTTCCATTTCTCATAGCGCCCTTTCCCGGTTTTATTTCAGCCGGTTTGGGATAATCCACAGCATCTTTGGTGGCGAAGAAGATATTTTCCAGTGTGTCGGTCAATGGAGTGAAATCTGAGGGTTTGAAGAAGCGAGGTTTCTTTGTATCCTTTTGTTTCTTCCCCTCGTGATTTTCCCTTTTCTGACCTCGGAATCTTTCTTTTTCGAAGCGGCGGTATTATTCTCAACCTTTGCTGCCACCACCTTCATCGATGCTGGAAGATTTTCCAAGCGTATGAATTATCCAGCTTTCTTGTAGAATTTCTCGAGGGAATTTGGCTCTTTCATCTTCAGCCATTTTCCAAATTCGCTCGATTTGTCGATAGCACGCATCAAATAGGTCAAGATCATCCGGGGCTCTGCGTTATCAACTTCTGCCATAGCTATATTGAAACGGTTCAGGAATGATTTAATAGGTTCTCCCGGATTCTGTTCAAGACTGGACAATGACATTATGTCCTTTGCCTTTGAAGCGTATAGCCTGAATTGCTCTTTGAACTTTCGGGTCAGATCGGAAAACTGATCAACTGATCGGACAGGAAGCTTGGTAAACCATAAGAGTGCCACTCCTTCCAAATAACTAGGAAATACCAGCACTTAATTTCATCAGTTGCTCTTGCGCCGGTCATGTGCCAGTCGTATTTATACAAGAACTTATTTGGATCACTTGTTCCCCGATAAGCAGGAATGGTGGGGGGAACAAACTTTCTAGGAAATTTAGCCTTTAGAATCTTCTCGGTAAACGGAGTTCTACTTGGTGCGAATCCCCATTCGCTCTCATCTTCATCCCTCTGCATGCTCTCCTTCATTATTTGCTTGATCATGCCAGAAAGATATTCCTCGTTGTTCAAAGATTTGGCGGAATAGACCTCGTCCATTTTCTTAGAAGTCTGTCCGGGCAGATGTTCGCGGAAAATCGGCGATGGCCTAGATCCTTCAGCTTGGAGGGGTGCTCCTTCAGCAGCACCTGATCCTCCTTGAGGAATATTTTTTCCTTCGGAGTTGCGAAGAGCATCAGCGATGTTTTCTTCATTACCCACTGGTCTTTGATTGGCGCCGAGCAGAGCGTTCAGTTTTTCCATCATCAGATTGTTTTGAGTTTCAATCTGTTGGTATAGTCCAAATACAGCAGCGTCTAGCTCCTTTCGCGTCACCCCGACGCTTGGAGCCGCATGACTCGGTGAAATAGAAGTGGCGGTATTATCTTGCACATTTTTAGATTTGACAACCTTTCGTTTCCTTCCAGGAGCCATTATGTCTGATAAATTTTTGGTTTTGTAGGAAACTTTTTCAACAAACTTGTGTGAAGCAATGGTGAATGGTAGCCTGAGTTGGTTTCTCAGTGAAAGCACCAAAATGTTAACGTTAAAAAGTGAACGCTAACACCCGGTGTGTGTAATAGAATCGTGAAAGCACCACCCGTGTGACGGGAACAGAATTTAAGCAGTAAACTGGCAGAAAAGTAGTAAAAGACATCAATTTATAGTGGTTCGGCTTTAGATTAAGCCTACGTCCACTTTGAATCTCTTTATTTCTGAATTCGGTTACAAATCGATACAAATCGCTTATCAAAACAGTACAACTTGATCAAAAGAAACAATCTTGACTACTAGCTCAATCTTCGTCGATCAAATTCGATGAATTCATGTTGGATGTAAGGAATTATCTCTTGAAGATTGTTGTAGCGTCTTGAATGCTTGAGGATCTTTGATTGCTAGATGAGTGGAGACTTCGACGGAGTAACGGCGCTTGAAGAAATGAATGGCCAAAAGTCCCCGTGATGTTGGAAGTGGTGGGGTATTTATAGGAGCTGATTTGGATTCAGAAAATTCGCCTAAGTCTTAGGTCGCGTACGACCTTAGTTAAGTGGTAGGTCGCTAGCGACCTAAGCTAGGTCGCAGACTCCTTGCGGCTTAAGAGATTAACTGGTGAAGCAGTACTTGGCTTTATTTGATTAAGTGGTAGGTCGCAGGCGAGTTAAGGAATAGTTGTGGGAGTTCTAAGTCGTTGAAGTCCTAGCTCGTTAGCCTCTTAGGTCGTAGGTCCCTTAGGTCGCAAATCTTTCCTGAGTCCTTAGGTCGCAAACTTCTCCCAAGTCCTTAGGTCGCAAGGTCTTCTGATAGTTAGGTCGTAGACTCCCCTAGGTCGCAGAGCCTCCTTCAACAGTTAGGTCGCGACATTCTTTAGGTCGCTATGTTCTTATGTCGCTAAGTCCTTAGGTCGCTAAGTTTCCTGCTGTTAGGTCGCAAGCTCCTCTAGGTCGCTAATCCCTGTTGGTCGCAAGCTCCTCTAGGTCGCTAATCCCTGTTAGGTTGCAAGCTCCTCTAGGTCGCTAATCCCTGTTAGGTCGCAAGCTCCTCTAGGTCGCTAATCCCTATTAGGTCGCTAGGTTCTAGGTCGCTGAGATTATGGAATTAACACCCTTAATTATTCCACAAATTAATTATCCTTAACCAAATAAAGTAATTAACCTTTAATTACTTCATTAGTTAAGCTTTGATCATTTTATAAACTAACTTTTAAAACATCTTAAATTACAAATTTAAAAACACTTTGTCATGAAGAGGATTTTAAATCAAAACCCTTTAAATTCAAATATTTAAATTTATTAAAAGTACTTAAATTTAAAACTTTTCTTTTATTTCAAAAATCTGGATTTAAACACTTAAACTAAACTCAGTTTTAACATTAATTACAAATTTAAATTTAATAACTTAAAATGTTAAAAACAGGACACTGGTATAATTCAAAAACAAATGACTCGAGTTCCCCTTCAAACTGCTTCGAGAAAAATACAGATTTACCCGAGCCAGAACTAAATCTACCCGAGTATGTACTCGAGTTAAACTGGGCGCTGTCCAAACTTAAGAAAAACAGACCTACCCGAGATAACACTTATTCTACTTCGAGGAAAAATGCAAATCCACCCGAACCAATCACGAGTCTACTCGAGAAAATCTCGAGTTCGCCTCTGCCATCAACAAAGAACACAGCCACCAGGAATATTCGATTGTGCACGTGCACGCTCCCAACCACCATCTCTGATCGACCACGACCATTCCCTCAGGTCGACGATTACCTCAACATCCTATCCCTAGCCTCCGATCATCCTCCAAGTCGCGAAATCGAAATCGAGGAACTGTCATGAAACTGGAACAAAACCCACAACCTGGAACTACGCCGTGCTCCCATCTCCGATCACCAGAGACCACTCAACTTCGGCCATAGACTCGACCACCTTCCCTCTACAACTCCTCAAAAACACGCCACGCTCGATCAATCGACGACTTCAAACGAGATGAAATTCCAAAGCTCTCAAAAACTAGGTTTACGAACGAGAAATCATCGCCATCGCCTCCACGTTCAT
The DNA here is from genome assembly GCA_030737815.1 of Allium fistulosum. Taxonomy (NCBI): domain Eukaryota; kingdom Viridiplantae; phylum Streptophyta; class Magnoliopsida; order Asparagales; family Amaryllidaceae; genus Allium; species Allium fistulosum. The sequence continues at coordinate 1,059,356,943 of CM060903.1, forward strand.
CAGTCCACCATTCCACCATTTTTCTCACACTTCCCTATCACTCCTCTACCTCTCGACCAAACTACGTCGTCTCTAGTCGACGAGATAACCCACGGCAGGTTGGAAAGGCGAAAATGGTCGAGCTAAAACTGCTCATCAACCCAAACTCTAAAAATATTAATTCTTGTCTTAGAAATCCTATTTTGGTATGTAGTTTCACCTGATACGACTGAATTCTTAAAGCAAAAATTTTGTTTTTACACATATTTAAAGTTGTACAGGCTTTCTGGGTTCTACAGAGACACATATCTGTTGGTTCCACTTAAATTAATTTTGAGTATTCAGATTTCAACTAAACAATCAGTTTTTGTTTACATCTTAAATTCTAATAAAGGTTAGATCATGAAAAGGAGGTTTATTTCCCTATCTACTTCAAAGCAACAGGTAATAGAGTGTAAATAACAAACATGTCCAGACTTGCACAATCATACATATACCAGAATATGTATCATCACAGAGTAAGCATGCTCCATTCTAATCTAGATTTAATTTTTTAAATAAATTGTTACTCACCAGGCTAGATAAAGGAACAGAGCATCCATGTTTATTGAAGCAGTTCGAATTTTAGAAAACTGGAAAGTGTTTTTAACCTTGATCTTCAAATCATCTTGCTCCATTGTTATATTGACTTGTTTGATGATGTTGAATACTTGTTTATATTTTAAATGAAAAGCTTCATCTCAGTTTTACTTAGCTCGAATTGGAAATGAAATGTGATAAAGAAGATAGTTTACAGTTTGAAGCATAAGAGAAGTTACAGGGTATAATTCTATGGTCAGAGATTTTTTAAAATTTTGGTAGCTGAAAGAAGTTTTCATACAACTCGAATTGATCTTGTTGGCTGCTAATAAATGAGGGCATTAAATGACATTGTACTTGATGTTTCATTTTTACACTTATCCTATCATTTTCTTACTCTTACCTGGCTTAGTTCATAAGCTTCATGCATATATACTTTTACTTTGCTTTGTGTTTTGATTCTTGTTGTTCTTAAAGCCTGCATTTTCATATTCGAACCATTTGTTTGACTATGCAGATTTGTATTAGGCTGGGAAGTCTTCTTTTCTTAGCTTGCATTCCTTTCTTATATGCTATACAAACGTGCTACTAGCTTGATAAAAGAATGTAGTGTAAGTGAAATGTTATTCTAATATATTGTTTAATTATGAAATGTAAGTGGTTGTTATTTTAATATGTTGTTTGATTATTTGGTATACTTGTTTTATTATTCACAAACTATAAAATTCGCTTATGTAAACTTTTACTCGTATTATCGTATTGTATTCCTATATGAATACTTTTATATTTTTGCTTATAATATCATTTAAAATAAATTACACATTTATAAATTTGAAACGATTCATAAAAGAAATTATATTTTTTTATTAATAATTATAAAATCCAAACCAAAGTTAGAATAAGCTTTTAAAACAACTTAAAACATTTATCTAAAGTATTTAAAACAATATATTTATTTTTTTGACTAATCAATATCAATATTTCAATGATTTAATTCCATTAATTTCTAATTAACAATCGTAAAAAATCTGGGTCATCACATTCTTCCCCCCTTTAGAACTTTTCGTCCTCGAAAAGAACGAGGCGAGAATTATTAAAATGCTTAAAATCAAATACATATTCTTGATCATTTTAAAACTTTTTTATTTATTTAATATCTATATAATATTATTCTAAAGTCGTTTTTTTTAAAAAATACTTTAATAACTCGATGTTTCAACAAGTCCATCTCTGTTCTTACAGAAATTCGGTCATACGTTGATCAGGCGTAGGACTGAAAATCTATAAGTACTTAGTAGACCCATTTTCAACATCCCATGAAAATACTCGAAAAATAATTTTATTGAAAATATAGAAAACAGTTTTTGAAAACAGTTTACTGAAAGTATCTTTGGTGAGAATGCTCCGGAAATCATCACCCCCATCCATGGTCACAGTTACATCCTGGGTTACGTTGCCATCGCAGCAAAAGTCCATGTAACTGATTACACCATAGAACCCACAACAGATCGCAGTTACATCCAGGGTTACGTTGCCGTCACAGCAAAAGTCCATGTAACTGTTGGCTCTCAGCGGCACACACGATTCACGCTATCAAAATGAAACTTCTCCACTCCTACATAGGTCGTAGTCTACCGATGTAAAATTAAACATAGACTGTTGGCTCTCAGCGGCACACACGACTTTCGCTATGTAACCATAGTGCCGCAGTCTACCGATGTAAAATCAAACATAGACTGTTGGCTCTCAGCGGCACACACGACTTTCGCTATGGTCTGTAGTAGATCGCAGTGACATTGAGTTACACTGTCGTCACAGCATAACCCAAATGCCTCTATGGGCACCAGCCCCTCGACTTTCGCTACACAATAATCCTTAGGAATTAGTTTTGTCCGGACTCCTCACAGGATCAACTTTAGAACCTCTCCCTTAGAGGCTCAAGGCAGTACCACCCTGTGGCACTCCTGAGAAGTTCATTTCAAGGGAGCGCCTTTTTCCCCAGAGCCCAATCTCAAAACACTTTATACTATACACATATAGTTTTTTCTCAAAATCATACACCTAGTATGAAGAACATATAAGGCTCCTTTACACAAATCAATTCCCAAAATCGATAATTTTCAAAGTAGGCTTTTCCAAATCTCAATATTGATTTTTACCTAAAAATCAAAAGCCTTTCCAAATCCATAGGTTCCCAAAACCTTTCCTCAAAATTCTTTTCAAAATCATGTTCACAAAAAATCCCTTTTTATATAAACATATATAATAAAAGTTTTGAAAAATCTTTGAATCAATTTGTACTTATATAAATTCACTTTTATATTTCAAATATTTTCAAAAATCATTTTTTTCTGGCAATAGTTTCAACAAGGGAAGTTTTATCATATATAACAAAGATATATAACTTCGTTTAGCCCAAATTAATATTTAAATTTAGATTACTCTTTTATAAAGTCATTCTCCATATTGCTTGCTTTCGTAAAGTAAATTTTAATCATAAAAATGTTCAATTCCCACTTTACTTCATCATATATTTCATAAAATATACTTTCAATTTCAAAACCATTTATAATTCTTATTCACAAGTTTTCAGTATCCATTAAATCCGTACGATGTACACATATCATCTGTACGCTATATCAATCTGATCGCTCACTCGATCACACAATTCCACTTCCGAACTAGTATTGTCCTTCCGACTTCCTAGTGCGGACTCAGATCTGGTTTCTCGATCAGAAACCGTCATTCTCCTTGAATAGTCACAACTATGATAGAGAATATCCAGAACCAATCAATAATCCATATCCAGGTTCGCCGTCGAAAATCGAGTGGAAAATCCCAACTCGGATCGATAATACTATCTCGAAATTCTGTGCTTGAATCTGGATCAAATCACTATGCGAATAGAATAATATACGTACATCCTACGTATTTAACTTCATTGATTATTAACCAAATTAATTTCCTTTCTATTCACATTCACTTCAATTTTCATCCACTTATTCACAATTGCTTTAATTCCCACTTGGATTATCACTTCACTTCTTATCTCAGTTGGGTATTTAATCACGAACAGTTTGAACTCCGTCCAAATTAAAATTTGAAAATAGCTTGGAAAATTTTAAAATAAATAAGTAGTTGAAAAATAATTATTAGTTTGTAAAATAACTGTAAAATAGTTAACTAATAATAAAATAGTTGAAAAATAGTTAAATAGTTTCAGAAATCGTAGATAATTGCAAAATAATTGTAAATAGTAATAAATTTATGAAATACATGAAAAATAGTAACAAGTAGAAAAACAATTGAAAAATGGTTAAATAGCCCAAATAATTATTTCATAAGTATAAAATAGTTTGGGGTTTGAAAAGAAGGTTATATATACTAAATAGATAGGGAAATAGATTTAAAAACAGTTTATATTAAAACAATTTATATTGAAAATAATCCAGAGTCAAAACAGTTCACTTCCTTTTCAATTCAATTTAAATTTCCATTTAAATTGACCCAATTTCCAATTCAATTAACTCCAAATTCCATTGAACTTGATTTACTCCCAATTCAAGTTGAATTATCCACAATTTCTTTCCTAAATTCAAATCAAATCCCATTTGATTTTAATCATATTCACTTTAATTACAGTTCCAAATTATTTAAACTAATTTAGACTAACTCCAAATTGAATCCACTTCAATCTCAAGTCATTTAAATTTCCTTGTGAATTAATCCCTATTCCATTTGAATCTGAACTCATTCAATCTTCAATCTTATTCCAAATTAATCTAATTCAAATTTTCCCTTTGAATTTTAAACTTATCCATCCTAAATCACAATTCCCATTAATTCAAATCAGTTTCAGTTTGGTACTAACTCAATTTAAATCTCAATTTTAAACCATCTCGAATTTTATAATTTCGAGTTAAATTTTTAAATGTTGATTTAACCCCTTTAAATCAATTAATTCAAATCTTTAAACAATTTTAATTTTGAGTCCAATTCTCAAAATTCCATTTTAAATTATCTTTTATTTAACATATTTCAAAACTCAAAACAATTAATTCTTCAGATTCTAATTTATTATCCATTTTTAACTTCAAAACCAATTCTCAGTTTAATAAATTATTTATTACAATAGAATGATATCAGGATGAATAAACATCCAAATTTATTCGAACACCCATTTTACAACATCCATTTTCAATTCCCAGATCTCAAACCCATTTGAGATCACTTATAACTCCCTACCAAACCAACCCATTTAACTTTCCTAAGTTAAATCTCAATTTCATCTTGAAATTTCCAATTCAGGTTGTTTATTCCAACTTATTTAACTTTTCCAAAGTTAAATTCAATTTACTTAATCCAGTCAACCGTACCAAACTTTGAATTCCTATTTCAAAATTCAAACTTCACATTTAATTTTTTATAAGTTCAAAAACTTACCACTTTGGATTTTCATATCACATTCTAAGGAGAAATTTTAAAACTCACCCTTAGAGTTTTATCTCCAAATATACATATTTATTTCCTCTACACATCAAGTTATCCTTAAATTTTAAACCACCTTTGGTTTTTAAATCCAAAACAAATTCCTTTAAATTTTCAAACAACTCTTGTTTGAAGTATAGCTCTTTTATTTAAATACATTAAATAACATTATTTATTATTTCTTTATTACTTTGAAACAAATTCCGAATTTTCTAGCTTAGATTTAAAACTTCACAATTTATATCATCTTCAGTTCCAATTTATAAGTCACACTTGCCTAACTGTTTTACTTTCCTAAAACATTTCATTTTGCTTACTCCTTAATACACATTTATTATTAAACACAACAATCATTTATGATAATAACCAAGATTATCATATTAGGAAGCCAATTCATTATTATCTTATTCTGAAACTTTTCCCCTAAATTCAAGATTTAATTTCAGTTTGAATCCATTTTAAACTTACCTTTATTTAATTTCAATTTGGTTGTATTTCTATTACCTTTTAATTTAATTTCAATAATTTAACAACCAATTACCTTAATATTTATTAAAAAGAAACATTGCTTTATATATATCAAAATATATTCTTATATAAAATCATTTAAAATCTTTATATAAGAAAATAACAAGTACGCTCTCATATATATATACACTCAACCCATTCTAGGGTACTACTGACTCTATCTTCAATGAGTACACCCACTAGAGCCAAGGTTCTCGCTTAACCTTTCAGCTCTGATACCAACTGTAACGACCCGAGGCATTGGCGACCGGTAGGCTTTGCAACCATCCCAGACCCACTGTGGCATACAGTGATACCTCGAAATTGCTTTTACGGCCAGCCTCTCGACTGTAAGCACCTAGCAAACCAACCCAGGGCCTTATACTACCCCAAAGGGACATGTAGGGGTAAGAGTCTCCCGTTCGCCACCAAACCGCGAAGCGAGAACCCCCTATCATGCTGTAATGAAGCAAATCCGATAGTTATTGAAAAGAAGAAAGAGATAGAAGAAGAAGAACAGAAAACATCAACGTCTCACATTCGCAGCGGATAAAATATAATAACAAATAACAGTTTACAAAAGAATACTGTATCTGTCAGTTTACATCTTTATATACATCATAGTTCACGCATACTCAATCACAGGACATATACAAATAACATATCTCAGATAATAATCACAGCCGAAATACTCCATGCGTCCTGCCATCCAACTCGCCTCCAGAGCTCCAGAACGTCCTTACCTGAAAATCTGTAATACTCGGTCTAACCCGAGCATTACATCAAAGTAACACCCGGGTCAGGTTGGAAACCAGCGTGAGTAAACCCATGAAATTTGAAATACTAAGTTCAAACCATAAAAGGAAACCCGGGTAACTTGTATCAATTACAACTACACAAATTGTTATTGACCTTATTTATTTCACTCACCAGTTTCTAAGTACCAAACTTAGATTTAATGGTCCAATTTTCCTAAATCATTCCATTTCAGCTTATTGATTTCAACTAGAAATTTAATTAGAATCGAAGTGGTTTTGGCTATTTACTAATACCCGACTCCGGTCTCTTCGAAACCAATGACAATTTAACTTAAATTGTTCAAGTGAAATACAATTCAACTTAAGATACAGGATGTCACAATATTTCATCATCAATAGATAACCACATCATCATAGTTTAAATCAACATATCAGATTACATAGCATCACGAACCACATATTAAGGATAACAATTTATCAAAGGTTTCCAATATCATTCTAATTATCCTTTATTTACATTTAAGTAACTAACCCTTAATTATTCCACAAATTAATTATCCTTAACCAAATACAGTAATTAACCTTTAATTACTTCATTAATTAAGCTTTGATCATTTTATAAACTAACTTTTAAAACATCTTAAATTACAAATTTAAAAACACTTTGTCATGAAGAGGATTTTAAATCAAAACCCTTTAAATTCAAATATTTAAATTTATTAAAAGTACTTAAATTTAAAACTTTTCTTTTATTTCAAAAATCTGGATTTAAACACTTAAACTAAACTCAGTTTTAACATTAATTACAAATTTAAATTTAATAACTTAAAATGTTAAAAACTGGACACTGGTATAATTCAAAAACAAATGACTCGAGTTCCCCTTCAAACTACTTCGAGAAAAATACAGATTTACCCGAGCCAGAACTAAATTTACCCGAGTATGTACTCGAGTTAAACTGGGCGCGGTCCAACCTTAAGAAAAACAGACCTACCTGAGAAAACACTTATTCTACTTCGAGGAAAAATGCAAATCCACCCGAACCAATCACGAGTCTACTCGAGAAAATCTCGAGTTCGCCTCTGCCATCAACAAAGAACACAGCCACCAGGAATATTCGACTGTGCACGTGCATGCTCCCAACCACCATCTCTGATCGACCACGACCATTCCCTCAGGTCGACGATTACCTAAACATCCTATCCCTAGCCTCCGATCATCCTCCCAGTCGCGAAATCGAAATCGAGGAACTGTCATGAAAGGGGAACAAAACCCACAACCTGGAACTACGCCGTGCTCCCATCTCCGATCACCAGAGACCACTCAACTCCGGCCATAGACTCGACCACCGTCCCTCTACAACTCCTTAAAAACACGCCACGCTCGATCAATCGACGACTTCAAACGAGATGAAATTCAAAAGCTCTCAAAAACTAGGTTTACGAACGAGAAATCATCGCCATCGCCTCCACGTTCATCAGTCCACCATTCCACCATTTTTCTCACACTTCCCCATCACTCCTCTACCTCTCGACCAAACTACGTCGTCTCTAGTCGACGAGATAACCTACGGCAGGTCGGAAAGGCGAAAATGGTCGAGCTAAAACTGCTCTTCAACCCAAACTCTAAAAATATTAATTCTTGTCTTAAAAATCCTATTTTGGTATGTAGTTTCACCTGATACGACTGAATTCTTAAAGCAAAAATTTCTTTTTTACACATATTTAAAGTTGTACAGGCTTTTTGGGTTCTACAGAGACACATATCTGTTGGTTCCACTTAAATAAATTTTTAGTATTCAGATTTCAACTAAACAATCAGTTTTTGTTTACATCTTAAATTCTAACAAAGGTTAGATCATGAAATGGAGGTTTGTTTCCCTATCTACTTCAAAGCAACAGGTAACAGAGTGTAAATAACAAACATGTCCAGACTTGCACAATCATACATATACCAGAATATGTATCATCACAGAGTAAGCATGCTCCATTCTAATCTAGATTTAAATTTTTAAATAAATTGTTACTCACCAGGCTAGATAAAGGAACAGAGCATCCATGTTTATTGAAGCAGTTCGAATTTTAGAAAACTGGAAAGTGTTTTTAACCTTGATCTTCAAATCATCTTGCTCCACTGTTATATTGACTTGTTTGATGATGTTGAATACTTGTTTATATTTTAAATGAAAAGCTTCATCTCAGTTTTACTTAGCTCGAATTGGAAATGAAATGTGGTAAAGAAGATAGTTTACAGTTTGAAGCATAAGAGAAGTTACAGGGTATAATTCTATGGTCAGAGATTTTTTAAAATTTTGGTGGCTGAAAGAAGTTTTCATACAACTCGAATTGATCTTGTTGGCTGCTAATAAATGAGGGCATTAAATGACATTGTACTTGATGTTTCATTTTTACACTTATCCTATCATTTCCTTACCCTTGCCTGGCTTAGTTCATAAGCTTCATGCATATATACTTTTACTTTGCTTTGTGTTTTGATTCTTGTTGTTCTTAAAGCCTGCATATTCATATTCGAACCATTTGTTTGACTATGCAGATTTGTATTAGGCTGGGAAGTCTTCTTTTCTTAGCTTGCATTCCTTTCCTATATGCTATACAAACGTGCTACTAGCTTGATAAAAGAATGTAGTGTAAGTGATATGTTATTCTAATATATTGTTTAATTATGAAATGTAAGTGGTTGTTATTTTAATATGTTGTTTGATTATTTGGTATACTTGTTTTATTATTCACAAACTATAAAATTCGCTTATGTAAACTTTTACTCGTATTATCGTATTGTATTCCTATATGAATACTTTTATATTTTTCCTTATAATATCATTTAAAATAAATTACACATTTATAAATTTGAAACGATTCATAAAAGAAATTATATTTTTTTATTAATAATTATAAAATCCAAACCAAAGTTAGAATAAGCTTTTAAAACAACTTAAAACATTTATCTAGAGTATTTAAAACAATATATTTATTTGTTTGACTAATCAATATCAATATTTCAATGATTTAATTCCATTAATTTCTAATTAACAATCGTAAAAAATCTGGGTCATCACAGTATATAATTTTCTACCCTATGGTCAAGTGATATGGATATTTATCATTTCAATCCGCAATTTAAAATTTTACGAGTATATATCATTTCAACTCCCAATCTCGAATTAAATAAAATCCATAAAATCGCTCGAGTCTATCATTTCAACCCATAACGATTTTTCCTTAATCCATAGATCATTCGGGTATGTATCATTTAAACTCATAGAGAACTTGCAGAGTTATAACAATATAAAAATACAACATCCAGTCATCCAATATCAACAATTAAACATCCATCACAATCATCATCCAAATCAACCGATAAAAACCAATAGATAACTGATAATCAATAACGGGTATTAAATTGACAATTTAAATTCAATATTAAATTAAACGATGATTAAATGCGATAAAAATCAAATTTAACTAGAATGATAATTTAAACATACCAAACATCAATCAATTAATTCCTAATCACATCATAAGTTTAATTTAACTAACATAAGATAATCTGATAGTTGTGAGTGGGTCAAAACACTCACCTTTGATTTCAAATCGATTTGAAATCGAAAATAAGGCCCAAAATTCAACAGCCTCAAAATTCATCCAAACTAGTTTCATAATCTCCGGAATTCCGATACGATCCCAATGAAATAAACCGCACATGAATCAGATCTTGTATGGAAAAGTTATGATGGTTAGAAGTTATATGGTAAAAAATAGAATAAATAAAGATATAATAAAGTTTGTTACACGTCATCACCGTTTACCTCGTTGAATACATAGCCACACTCAAGATATCAGAGCTGCCGCGACCACGGACCTTTGACCACGAAGGCACGTCCATTTGCTTAACTGACCATCTCTCGAAGACTGCCTCGCCGCTAAGCATGTCGAGCCGCCTACAACGCCTGTCACATCCTAGAGTTTTCGACTTTCGAAAATTCAACATCGATACTCACTTTATCGACTGCCGAGAAATCGAACGCCGGAAACTCCAAAAGTGAGGGTTTTAAGAAAGAAGAAAAAGGCAGAAGAAGAGAACAGAAGAAGAAAGAAGAGAAAAAGAAAAGAAGAACAACACATCAGAACAGCAACAGAAAACAATTTTAGAATCTTACACATCGCAGCGGAACAATATATAATAAATAATCACTAGTCTTTTAAAACAAAGAACTGTATCAGTTTTTATACATGCATCAACAGAGTCAATATACAACTCAATACAACAATGGACAGTTATATAACTTGTCCTCATACAGAATACACAGCGGAATAAATACTATCAGATACAAATACTACGTCTCGTCCTCCAGCTTATCTCCAAAGCTCCAGAATATCCAGAATATCCTGATAATCTAACTCTAGACTGCCCGTGTGGAAATTGGTGGGCACCCAGAGTTTAGAAGGGAACAATAAACTCCGAGTCAGTCATGGTGACTGGTGTGAGATCGTAAAACAGTTATCTTTAAAATAAACAGAGGAATATTTTTAAAGTCAATTCGAAATGCTTTTGGAAAATGAAACTACCATAAGACCTCCCGCCACACACACAATGCAAACGCAGAATTGGAGGAGATTCCTTCTTATGATAGTCAAAGATGCTTACTACGCAAAATCAAATCATTTTTGATATTATTATTAGTGCATAGTGTAGAAAACATTTCGAAAGTATAATATTAATCTTAGCCAACATACGACCAGTATCGTATGCCTACTATAGCTACCATGTTCAATAGCAGGTTACCGCCACATTCCATGGCAGGTAATACAACTAATACCGTACAAGTCACGTATTGTTTCTTTGGATTTCCAACAAATGGTCAGGCTAAGGAACTTCCTATCCACGATGGGTACGTCCCTGGAATAGACGACCCGAGAATCTAACGTTACGGTTAGATCTCTGCCAACACAAGGCCGGGTTACCTCTGCAAAAATAGGTAACTACTGACACGCGTATGCCATCCCCCGATCGTCACCGATCTTCCCGAGGATCCCCGATTTCCAACAACCACAAAGAAATAAATTTTTTTGCAGCAACCACAGAGGTTAAGTATCTGGGCTCCATACCATGATACCACCTTTATCCAGAAGGAATGACATACACTAAGGGGCGCTACTCCCTAGAACCTTGCTGCATTCGTCCTGTTTCGACCATTTCCGGGGTGTGAGGCTCGATGAAGTCTCGGCCACAAATCTACGCTTTCTCAAAAAGCCCTGCTTTGGGTCAAACAAAATGATCAACCTATGATCACAAAGATATAAGATCAAACAAATGATCATATCGCAAATGATCAAACACTGATCATTTCACAGCAACACTCAGTATGCCACGTTACCAAATTGGGATATATCGCTGATAAATTTCAACTACATAACCTCTGAGCTCGTACGTCTCAGAGAAGGGTGTTAAGCTAAGAGAATAAATTCTCCGCCACCAACAGAAATGTATTTGAAAGGAATCAGCTTTATATCTCAAATTGTAACGTCAGACACACAATCCATACAAGTCTGTTCCGGGATCGAACAGAACCGAAGGCACTCCTCACGAAGCCCTTGCATTTCCGGGTAATTTTCAATTACGTCAGGACTTCCCGTCACTAAGGGTGATAAAACCTCTAAATCGAAGATCAGTCGATGTAGAGTAACTCGACGGTAATCCTTTCGTTTTCAAAAATATCCGGTCTTCAACACCGGTCTTCAAATGCGATTCATAACGACGTATCACATATTCGGAATGGGTTATACGACCCCATGGTCCTTTCCCGGCTAACCCGAATAGTGAGCGTAAATTCAAAAATAAGTGTGGCATTCAAATTCATCAAATTCACAACAAATACCTACCTAAAGGTAATTATCGATAGTCGGTTATTTAACTATCAATAAAGATGCGCGACATCATCAGATTCCAAATAATTTTCCAAATTATTTCATCTTCAAAAATATCTTTACTAGATATAAAATTTCCACACTTCAAAATAAATCAATATTTATTTTTAAAACGACTTCCCTTTCTTTTATAAATTCCATATTGAATTTATATTTCAAAATATCTACTGATATTCGATTTCAAACCGTTTTCAATATTCAATTTCGATTTATCTTTAAGAAGATAAAATCTCAAAACGTTTCATTTCATTTTGGAAAACATTCCATACTTATTTAATAATAAGTATTTCACAAATCATTTATTTTCAACATTTGGAAATATTCGATATACTTAAATCAAATTAAGTATATATTCATTCTTTAAGGAAATCATTCTCTTTAAACACATTTATTTGAGTCAAAACGAATGTTACGTAAAACATCGTTACGACGACTCAAAATCACTAGTATAGGGATTCGGATTTTAATAGATGTATAAATCCCAATACTACATCAAAACATTTCCTTTCGGAAATCATTTACTATAACAACAGTGTTATAGTCCATCATTTCCTTAAATTTCTCGAAAACGTCTATTTCAACAATAAATGTTGAAATCTATGATTTCGATTCATAACACATTTTAAAACACCTTTACAAATGTTTAACTTCATTTTTTAAAATATTCCTTCTTCAAAAATGAATCCATTTTACTTAACCATATGTTCACTGTCCAAAATCGTGAATAAAATTTACTTAACCTCATTTCAATCATTTCTACACATTTTTATCTAAATAAAAATTCGCTATCCAAAATCGCGAATATATCCTCTTTAATATTTTAATTTATCAAATCCAATTGATTTCGAATTTATAAAACAACGTTTATAAATCCTATTTCTATTTTCTAACGATTTCAATTTAATAAATCTCCTTCATTACCAATTTGATCTATAAATCTTCTTTAATGACCTATTCAATTCACAATTCAATTTTTCTACCACAATCCATATTATAAGTTAAATACTTATAATTTCATTTATTCCACAAAAATCATTTTCCATTTATAAGTTCACAATTTATAAATTTCATTTATTTATAATTTCCTAAAATTTCATTTTTTACACTTAAAAAAACTTGTTTTATAATACCAACATTTTTAATTTATAAAGTGTTAACCTTATAAACCTTTTAAATAAACCGTTTATAATATTTTTTTTTTTTTTTTTCAAAATCTCAACTTAAACCATTTTATAAATCAATCAACTGTTTATTCCAAAAATCACTTTTCAGTTAGATTTCACAAAGGTCTTGACTTTTATAACTTTAAAATTTGAACGTTTATTTATTTAAAATAAATCACTTCAAAAATTTAATAAACGTATAATTTCAAAGATCACTTTAAAAATCCTTTAAAATCAAAAGTCGTTATTTTTAAAAACTTGAATCCGATGATGCTACAGCATCAAACAATCAATCACAACAATCAAATATCATATATCATCATATGATAACAGAATATATATCACAATATCTGTAAATAAATAAATACAGTTGAGGAATCCAGTTGGATCCCTCCAACCTGTTTTCCTGCATCCAAAGATGTTAGCACAATACCAATTCCGCTCCAGTACGGAATTATCGCGGTATATAGGTTTTTATAAATCCGCTTACTAACGGCGCAATAGGGTCTCATCCGCTATACGAGGCGGGAAATCATCAATCCAGTATATACATATGCCAATATGTATATACTGCTATATATATAGATATATCCTATCATATCTAATATTAACAATCCAAACAGTCAAATAATCAATCAATAACTACAAATCAAAATTTTCCTTCGAGTGAGAAAATCTCACCTTTGCTTTTTATTTTGCCATCCATTTTGAATCCAACTTATTTCTTCACCGTTTAACCTTGTATAAGCAAATATACAATTTTATTAATATTTGAACAAATTGAATAATAAATTTTTATTTGATAATTTCGATTCGCCGGTCATTTTATTTTGATACCAAATCAATAAATAACTTTATTTAACTCAAAATTTTATATTTAAAAATAAATCTCCTTTATATATATATATATATATTCTTGAACTGCATATTATTTTATTAATTATATTCTTATTCTAAACCTTATACACCTTTATATTAAACAAAATTATTTATATAGTTTACCGTAAAACTTCTGTTATTATTTTCCTTCTTTGGAAAGAAAAAAAAATGAATCTGCATAATTTTCTAATTAACAATGTAAATTTTACAAATCACCTGAATTGATCGATCGAGCTCAGGCCGAACACCATCCTCGAATGAATCGCGACACTAGCGCCCTGACCTCGTCACAACTTCGAACAAACGTCGATCACGACTCGACCCTGAGTATGCCTCGTGAACGAAACCCACTGCCCAGCTTACTCGATCTCGCAAAACCCCCAGTCACGTCGTCGCCATCGACTTCGATATCGCAGCCACCCCTACCGCGTACACACGCGTGAATGCCCACCACCGAGTATAGAACTTGGCCGCCGATCAACCCAGATTGCCTCCGTCTTCACGATCGAGCTCCCCAACTTCACTTCTCGCGCTCGCGCCTACGAACGCGAATCTCGACCACTGGTTCCAACCCCCAACTCCACACGCCTCCTCGATTCGAGATAACCCATTGAGTCGCCGCCTTCACCTGACGAACTCGCGACTCCAGATCGTCGCTCGCGACTACTACTCGCCGACACTCCCCACGCGCTTGCCCTTCCTCCCATCGCGAATCGCTCGCGGCTGCTATATTTTTTTATTTGGGATGTTTGAACGAGAGTAGAGGGCAGCCATTATTATTTTTTTTTCGTTTGATTTTCTTTCTGATTGAACGAGAGGGGGGAATTTAAAATTGAAGGGGAATGGGTCGCGTTATTTTACGTCGTGATTTCTTCGTGATTTGAGGCGTAAGTTTAGGCGTGATTAAAGGAGATATGTGGTGTTGTTAATTAATATAAATTTAAAATTTTAATTTGAATTTGTTCTAAAATCTGAATGTGTTTATACTTCGTACGCTCACAGATTAACTCAAAAAAATACGAAATTGGAAATCCGACAATAATACAATATTACGGACCCAATGGGACTGGTTTCGTCGAATTCCGAGACTGTTTGAAAATTGACTATTTTATAATTATCGGTTCGAGTGATATAAATTTCAAACTGATCACATTTATTTTAAATTCGATTCTGAAGTTTTAATTATCTTCAGTAATATCAACACGAATTTTAAAAGCTTCCGAAATATTTTTCTTTGGCTTAAAATCGAAGATACAAATTTTTATTCAGCATTCACTAGATTAAATTTTATAATTTAATCACCAAATTCAAATTTAAATCGGGGATTCAAATTAAATCATCGTTCAAATATTTAAAATTAATTAAATATTTCCAATTTAATTCGTTCGAAATTCTGGGTCGTTACAAACTTCCCCCCTTAAAAGAATTTCGTCCTCGAAATTACAAGTTAGGAAAAAATGATCCTTAACTCGTCTACTATTTTTCACAATCTAAATAGTTTTATCAATTTATCGAAACAAATCTTTCTACTAAAGATTCGTTATTCATCAACTAAATTTCAACTTCAACTCTAAGTTCAAAACAACATTGTTCGCTTAACAATTCAAATTCAAATTCAAATTCAAATTTTAAACTTTCAATTTTTCTCAAAAATTTTCTAACGCCCTAAATTTTCGAAAAATTTCGCCAGCGTCTCCTTTGCGCGGCTAATACGGCACTACTACAAAACGTCCCTACGGACTCTCAGATTTCAAAAAGAAAAAGAAAAAGCCAAGCGGCTAGAGAGAAATCATCAAAAACTCATATAGAAATTAAAATACGTACCTTTTCGAGCAATTCAAATTTATCTTCGAAATCAAATCCAATTCATTTACACCTGTATATCTACTAGCCATAATATCTAGTTACACATTCAAACCATTTTGCAAATTCTGTTACAAAAATTTCAATATAACTGCTTATATCATCATTACTTCACTATTGAAGCTACATATCTATTTCATTCAATTTTTCATTTCAATTTTTCATTTGAATTCAATTCACAATTACAATTCAATTTGAATTCTATTTTACTTCTGAATATTGAATTTATCAGTTATCTTTCATTCATAACCGCACTATTTTAAATTAGTTTCAGTTACTAATCCATTTCAATTCTAATTCATTTATTCACATTCGTTTTCAACATTCAGTTCTAATCTTATTCACGTACAATTGTGAATTCCTTTCATTGAAAATTTATTTATTCTTACTTGAATTCATCTTTAAATTCGAACCATCCCTTTTATTTAGTTCACAATTCAAGGTTTAATTTCACTAATTTAACTTTCAATTTCGCTTTCATTAAATCACAATTGATTCATTTGTACTTACATTTATTTAACTTCATCTTTAAGTTAAATTTATTCTACCAAAATTCAACTGTATAAGTTATCAACTTATTAATATTTCGTAAGTATTTTAAATAGGATTCCAGAGTCGTTTCAACTTTTTCAAAACCATTTGAAAACAATTCAAATTATCCTTTGAATTTCAAAACAAAATCCAAATTTTTCAAACAACTTCTATTCAAAACAATTTGGCAGCAATTCCTCTTTTGGAAACCCGAAAATGAACACCGGTGATGTCGCGATCATCATCGGAATTATTTTCCAGCGACCGAAAAGAGTTTAGAGCTTTTCATCTCTTCAAAACATTTTTCAAACCTTTTAAAATTCATTTTCAAATCAAAAATGGTTTAAACTTTCCAAATCTCCAAAATTTTCAAACTCCTTTCAAAACTTTTCCAAAACTTCTCTGGAATTTCGTTTTAATTTACAAATCACATTTATAATTTATATTCTTAAATTTCATTTGCATGTGAATTTATTTCTTTAACTTTGGAGTTACGATTTCAATTTCTTATTCGATTTCATATAAAAATGATAACTTTCAATATTATCACTTTCCTAACATCCATGCAACCATATACTATGATAATTCATAGAAAAACATTTCTTTTCTATACAAAAATAGTTTTGGGCAAAATTATCTCATATACCCTATTTAAAACAATACTGTGCCGAATTGTTCTATTCGAGTGTTTAGAGATCCCTATCAATGATCGTTAATTACTCGTATTGACCAGAATCCATATACCACTCAACAAATCAATCATCACAATATAAAACAATTTTTATATTAACTAACAAATACGCGCTCATATCTATTATTACACTCAACTCATTCTAGAGTACTACTGACTCTATCTCTAATGAGTAACACCCAACAGAGCAGGGTTGTCGCTTAACCATATGCTCTGATACCACTTTGTCACATCCTAGAGTTTTCGACTTTCGAAAATTCAACATCGATACTCACTTTATCGACTGCCGAGAAATCGAACGCCGGAAACTCCAAAAGTGAGGGTTTTAAGAAAGAAGAAAAAGGCAGAAGAAGAGAACAGAAGAAGAAAGAAGAGAAAAAGAAAAGAAGAACAACACATCAGAACAGCAACAGAAAACAATTTTAGAATCTTACACATCGCAGCGGAACAATATATAATAAATAATCACTAGTCTTTTAAAACAAAGAACTGTATCAGTTTTTATACATGCATCAACAGAGTCAATATACAACTCAATACAACAATGGACAGTTATATAACTTGTCCTCATACAGAATACACAGCGGAATAAATACTATCAGATACAAATACTACGTCTCGTCCTCCAGCTTATCTCCAAAGCTCCAGAATATCCAGAATATCCTGATAATCTAACTCTAGACTGCCCGTGTGGAAATTGGTGGGCACCCAGAGTTTAGAAGGGAACAATAAACTCCGAGTCAGTCATGGTGACTGGTGTGAGATCGTAAAACAGTTATCTTTAAAATAAACAGAGGAATATTTTTAAAGTCAATTCGAAATGCTTTTGGAAAATGAAACTACCATAAGACCTCCCGCCACACACACAATGCAAACGCAGAATTGGAGGAGATTCCTTCTTATGATAGTCAAAGATGCTTACTACGCAAAATCAAATCATTTTTGATATTATTATTAGTGCATAGTGTAGAAAACATTTCGAAAGTATAATATTAATCTTAGCCAACATACGACCAGTATCGTATGCCTACTATAGCTACCATGTTCAATAGCAGGTTACCGCCACATTCCATGGCAGGTAATACAACTAATACCGTACAAGTCACGTATTGTTTCTTTGGATTTCCAACAAATGGTCAGGCTAAGGAACTTCCTATCCACGATGGGTACGTCCCTGGAATAGACGACCCGAGAATCTAACGTTACGGTTAGATCTCTGCCAACACAAGGCCGGGTTACCTCTGCAAAAATAGGTAACTACTGACACGCGTATGCCATCCCCCGATCGTCACCGATCTTCCCGAGGATCCCCGATTTCCAACAACCACAAAGAAATAAATTTTTTTGCAGCAACCACAGAGGTTAAGTATCTGGGCTCCATACCATGATACCACCTTTATCCAGAAGGAATGACATACACTAAGGGGCGCTACTCCCTAGAACCTTGCTGCATTCGTCCTGTTTCGACCATTTCCGGGGTGTGAGGCTCGATGAAGTCTCGGCCACAAAGCTACGCTTTCTCAAAAAGCCCTGCTTTGGGTCAAACAAAATGATCAACCTATGATCACAAAGATATAAGATCAAACAAATGATCATATCGCAAATGATCAAACACTGATCATTTCACAGCAACACTCAGTATGCCACGTTACCAAATTGGGATATATCGCTGATAAATTTCAACTACATAACCTCTGAGCTCGTACGTCTCAGAGAAGGGTGTTAAGCTAAGAGAATAAATTCTCCGCCACCAACAGAAATGTATTTGAAAGGAATCAGCTTTATATCTCAAATTGTAACGTCAGACACACAATCCATACAAGTCTGTTCCGGGATCGAACAGAACCGAAGGCACTCCTCACGAAGCCCTTGCATTTCCGGGTAATTTTCAATTACGTCAGGACTTCCCGTCACTAAGGGTGATAAAACCTCTAAATCGAAGATCAGTCGATGTAGAGTAACTCGACGGTAATCCTTTCGTTTTCAAAAATATCCGGTCTTCAACACCGGTCTTCAAATGCGATTCATAACGACGTATCACATATTCGGAATGGGTTATACGACCCCATGGTCCTTTCCCGGCTAACCCGAATAGTGAGCGTAAATTCAAAAATAAGTGTGGCATTCAAATTCATCAAATTCACAACAAATACCTACCTAAAGGTAATTATCGATAGTCGGTTATTTAACTATCAATAAAGATGCGCGACATCATCAGATTCCAAATAATTTTCCAAATTATTTCATCTTCAAAAATATCTTTACTAGATATAAAATTTCCACACTTCAAAATAAATCAATATTTATTTTTAAAACGACTTCCCTTTCTTTTATAAATTCCATATTGAATTTATATTTCAAAATATCTACTGATATTCGATTTCAAACCGTTTTCAATATTCAATTTCGATTTATCTTTAAGAAGATAAAATCTCAAAACGTTTCATTTCATTTTGGAAAACATTCCATACTTATTTAATAATAAGTATTTCACAAATCATTTATTTTCAACATTTGGAAATATTCGATATACTTAAATCAAATTAAGTATATATTCATTCTTTAAGGAAATCATTCTCTTTAAACACATTTATTTGAGTCAAAACGAATGTTACGTAAAACATCGTTACGACGACTCAAAATCACTAGTATAGGGATTCGGATTTTAATAGATGTATAAATCCCAATACTACATCAAAACATTTCCTTTCGGAAATCATTTACTATAACAACAGTGTTATAGTCCATCATTTCCTTAAATTTCTCGAAAACGTCTATTTCAACAATAAATGTTGAAATCTATGATTTCGATTCATAACACATTTTAAAACACCTTTACAAATGTTTAACTTCATTTTTTAAAATATTCCTTCTTCAAAAATGAATCCATTTTACTTAACCATATGTTCACTGTCCAAAATCGTGAATAAAATTTACTTAACCTCATTTCAATCATTTCTACACATTTTTATCTAAATAAAAATTCGCTATCCAAAATCGCGAATATATCCTCTTTAATATTTTAATTTATCAAATCCAATTGATTTCGAATTTATAAAACAACGTTTATAAATCCTATTTCTATTTTCTAACGATTTCAATTTAATAAATCTCCTTCATTACCAATTTGATCTATAAATCTTCTTTAATGACCTATTCAATTCACAATTCAATTTTTCTACCACAATCCATATTATAAGTTAAATACTTATAATTTCATTTATTCCACAAAAATCATTTTCCATTTATAAGTTCACAATTTATAAATTTCATTTATTTATAATTTCCTAAAATTTCATTTTTTACACTTAAAAAAACTTGTTTTATAATACCAACATTTTTAATTTATAAAGTGTTAACCTTATAAACCTTTTAAATAAACCGTTTATAATATTTTTTTTTTTTTTTTTTTTTCAAAATCTCAACTTAAACCATTTTATAAATCAATCAACTGTTTATTCCAAAAATCACTTTTCAGTTAGATTTCACAAAGGTCTTGACTTTTATAACTTTAAAATTTGAACGTTTATTTATTTAAAATAAATCACTTCAAAAATTTAATAAACGTATAATTTCAAAGATCACTTTAAAAATCCTTTAAAATCAAAAGTCGTTATTTTTAAAAACTTGAATCCGATGATGCTACAGCATCAAACAATCAATCACAACAATCAAATATCATATATCATCATATGATAACAGAATATATATCACAATATCTGTAAATAAATAAATACAGTTGAGGAATCCAGTTGGATCCCTCCAACCTGTTTTCCTGCATCCAAAGATGTTAGCACAATACCAATTCCGCTCCAGTACGGAATTATCGCGGTATATAGGTTTTTATAAATCCGCTTACTAACGGCGCAATAGGGTCTCATCCGCTATACGAGGCGGGAAATCATCAATCCAGTATATACATATGCCAATATGTATATACTGCTATATATATAGATATATCCTATCATATCTAATATTAACAATCCAAACAGTCAAATAATCAATCAATAACTACAAATCAAAATTTTCCTTCGAGTGAGAAAATCTCACCTTTGCTTTTTATTTTGCCATCCATTTTGAATCCAACTTATTTCTTCACCGTTTAACCTTGTATAAGCAAATATACAATTTTATTAATATTTGAACAAATTGAATAATAAATTTTTATTTGATAATTTCGATTCGCCGGTCATTTTATTTTGATACCAAATCAATAAATAACTTTATTTAACTCAAAATTTTATATTTAAAAATAAATCTCCTTTATATATATATATATATATATTCTTGAACTGCATATTATTTTATTAATTATATTCTTATTCTAAACCTTATACACCTTTATATTAAACAAAATTATTTATATAGTTTACCGTAAAACTTCTGTTATTATTTTCCTTCTTTGGAAAGAAAAAAAAATGAATCTGCATAATTTTCTAATTAACAATGTAAATTTTACAAATCACCTGAATTGATCGATCGAGCTCAGGCCGAACACCATCCTCGAATGAATCGCGACACTAGCGCCCTGACCTCGTCACAACTTCGAACAAACGTCGATCACGACTCGACCCTGAGTATGCCTCGTGAACGAAACCCACTGCCCAGCTTACTCGATCTCGCAAAACCCCCAGTCACGTCGTCGCCATCGACTTCGATATCGCAGCCACCCCTACCGCGTACACACGCGTGAATGCCCACCACCGAGTATAGAACTTGGCCGCCGATCAACCCAGATTGCCTCCGTCTTCACGATCGAGCTCCCCAACTTCACTTCTCGCGCTCGCGCCTACGAACGCGAATCTCGACCACTGGTTCCAACCCCCAACTCCACACGCCTCCTCGATTCGAGATAACCCATTGAGTCGCCGCCTTCACCTGACGAACTCGCGACTCCAGATCGTCGCTCGCGACTACTACTCGCCGACACTCCCCACGCGCTTGCCCTTCCTCCCATCGCGAATCGCTCGCGGCTGCTATATTTTTTTATTTGGGATGTTTGAACGAGAGTAGAGGGCAGCCATTATTTTTTTTTTTTTCGTTTGATTTTCTTTCTGATTGAACGAGAGGGGGGAATTTAAAATTGAAGGGGAATGGGTCGCGTTATTTTACGTCGTGATTTCTTCGTGATTTGAGGCGTAAGTTTAGGCGTGATTAAAGGAGATATGTGGTGTTGTTAATTAATATAAATTTAAAATTTTAATTTGAATTTGTTCTAAAATCTGAATGTGTTTATACTTCGTACGCTCACAGATTAACTCAAAAAAATACGAAATTGGAAATCCGACAATAATACAATATTACGGACCCAATGGGACTGGTTTCGTCGAATTCCGAGACTGTTTGAAAATTGACTATTTTATAATTATCAGTTCGAGTGATATAAATTTCAAACTGATCACATTTATTTTAAATTCGATTCTGAAGTTTTAATTATCTTCAGTAATATCAACACGAATTTTAAAAGCTTCCGAAATATTTTTCTTTGGCTTAAAATCGAAGATACAAATTTTTATTCAGCATTCACTAGATTAAATTTTATAATTTAATCACCAAATTCAAATTTAAATCGGGGATTCAAATTAAATCATCGTTCAAATATTTAAAATTAATTAAATATTTCCAATTTAATTCGTTCGAAATTCTGGGTCGTTACAACGCCCCTCCTCCGATCACCTCCACCGCCACCAAGTGGCCAGTGACGCCGCGCCTCCATTTCAATTTTTCGGTGAACCCAGTTGACCTATAACTCGAACGACCACCACCATCATGACCTGCTTGACACCACCTTCCCAACGCCACCGCCCGATCGTCGATCGGATGAAGATCCACCGTTGGATCGTCCAAAACCTAGAGTGGACGGCCGAGGTTCATTCTCGATTTCTAGACAAACGGTGCATCGAATTGAGAAATGAATTGCATCAGAGGACGCTCGTCGAGAGCTTCGAATTGATATATAATTTGATATGGTTTGGAGGATTTAAATTTTGAAATTGATTTGAAATTGGATTTTGGGTTTGAATGCAAATTGGCTTTCTGCCATTTGAGAAAGAGAGAAGAAACAGTCAGATAGAACTGTACATACAGAAATGAGAAATGAAAGACTGCTAGGGTTTTGAAAAAAACAATATATACTAACAAAGCCCGATAAGAAAGAATGAACATCCGAATAGATTTGAATTGACAATAACGAACCGAAAAGCCCGTTCTGTCTCCGGAACGAAAATGGGTCATCCCATATATCAAAATAGATGTTTTTGATATTTTTAAACTCAATGGAATAGGTTTCAAGTCCTAATTCCATCATATGAAGAAGTTAGCTTAAAATCAGCTTATTTCAAATTGATTTCAACTGAATTTAATTAAATTGATTTCTAAGCATTTCGAGTCTGTACGATCAAACGACAAGTCTGATCGCTACGAAACTTGAAACCTTACAATAATTCACCATTACGGATTCGATGAAAGTGGTTTGGTCGAAATCCGAGACAGTGGCCAAAATGGCTATTTTCACGTTAGTTAAATAAATTATTATCAAATTGATTAAATTTCATATCCTATAATCAACAGATTTTATCATTTTTGATTACTTAGAAATTTATAATAATTTAAAACAAATTTACATGTTAATTCAATGTTAAATATTACACTAGTTACAGTGTTTAATTCCAATTGAAGTAAATACAATGATTATTACTTTAAAATTCCAATAAATCCATTTATTCGCCTTTCCATCTTATTATTCAATCAATTGGCATCTCATGGTTGTAATTAATATTTGTTTATATCTTATTACACTAATACTTTACCATTATCATCTTAGTTTTCATTACATAGTATTTAATTACATTTAATTACTGTAAATCCATTTATTATAATTTAAATTCCAATAAATTGATCAAACTTGATTTCAATTCTTTTTATTCAATCAATTATCATATTATGAATATAATTTACATTGGGTTACATCTTATTGAATCAATATTCTACAATTATCAATTTAACCTACATTAGCTGCACTAATTAAGTGAATTAGTTGTGTTAACGTTAAAAAGTGAACGCTAACACCCAGTGTGTGTAATAGAATCGTGAAAGCACCACCCGCGTGACGGGAACAGAATTTGTTAACGTTAAAAAGTGAACGCTAACACCTGGTGTGTGTAATAGAATCGTGAAAGCACCACCCGCGTGACGGGAACAGAATTTAAGCAGTAAATAGCAGAAAAGCAGTAAAAGACAGCAATTTATATTGGTTCGGCTTGATATTAAGCCTACATCCACTTTGAATCTCTTTATTACTGAATCCGGTTACAAATCGATACAAATCTCTTATCAAAACAGTAAAATTTGATCACAAGAAACAATCTTGACTACTAGCTCAATCTTCGTCGATGAAACTCGATGAATCCGTGTTGGATGTAAGGAATTTCTCTTGAAGTTTGTTGTAGCGTCTTGAATGTTTAAAGATCTTTGATTGCTGAATGAGTGGAGACTTCGACAGAGTAACGGTGCTTGAAGAAATGAATGGCCAAAAGTCCTCTCCTCGTTGGAGTTTGAGCCCTATTTATAGGAGCTGATTTCTGAGCAGAATATTTGCCAAGTCTTAGGTCGCGTACGACCTTATTTAGGTCGTAGGTCGCGAGCGACCTAAGCTAGGTCGCAGTCTACTTGCGACTTAAGAAATTAGTTGGTGAAGTTGCACTTGGCTTCATTTGAACAAGTGGTAGGTCGCAGGCGAGTTAAGGAATAGCTGTAGGAGCTTTAGGTCGTAGGAGTCTTAGCTCGTTTGCCTCTTAGGTCGTAGGTCGCTGAGCTGCTTTAATAGTTAGGTCGCGCAATCTGTTAACTCGCTAGCTACCTTAGGTCGCTAAGTCCCTTAGGTCGCTAGCTACCTTAGGTCGATAAGTCCCTTAGGTCGCTAACTACCTTAGGTCGTTAGCTTCCATAGGTCGCAAGCTTTTCCTGTAGTTAGGTCGCAAGGTCTTCCTGTAGTTAGGTCGCAAGCTTTTCTTGTAGTTAGGTCGCAAGGTCTTCCTGTAGTTAGGTCGCAAGCTTTTCTTGTAGTTAGGTCACAAGGTCTTTAAGTTCTTAGGTCGCAAGCTCTTTAAGTTTCTTAGGTCGCAAGCTCTTTAAGTTCTTAGGTCGCAAGGTCTTTAAGTTCTTAGGTCGCAAGCTCTTTAAGTTCTTAGGTCGCAAGCTCTTTAAGTTCTTAGGTCGCAAGGTCTTTAAGTTCTTAGGTCGCAAGGTCTTTAAGTCGCAGAATTCCTTAGGTCGCAGAATTCCTCTTAGGTCGCGAACTCCTCTTAGGTCGCTAAGTTTTAGGTCGCTGAGATAAAGGGATTAACATTTGCCCCTCGAGGTATATGACTATGCCATAGGTCGTATGCTTCGACTCAACCTTGCTAAGTCACGAACGACCTAGAACTTGCGCGCCTGTTCGCCTCCCATTCTCAGTTTCATATAAATTGGTTAGGTCGCTCCTTCTTCCTCATCCTACCGTTTTGAGCCTCCATTGCCATTAACGATTTTTCGAGCTTCCAAAGACAAATTCGACCCATTCAGCTGTCGATTCTTCCTCACCAACATTATTCGTAAGTGGATCATCCTTTATTCATCCATAATCACTGCTTGATCACGAATCGTTGTTACCTGTCCTAAGCTTAATTTCCTACATCATGCTTTCTGAATGATGGTTTCAATTGACTTTTGTTTGTCGTTTGACGCGTTGTGGTGATTCGCGATCATATGGAAGCTTTCACTATGGATCTGCGGAGTTTGCGATCGATTTGCTAGTTATTTGGTGGTATGTTGAGGTAGAATGAAGGGGAAGATGAATTCTTCTGAATTGGCGGTATTGGGTTATCGGATCCAATATGATGTTGCTTGGAGAGGAAGTCAACGACCTACCAGATTTGGACGACCTAAGAGTTAGGTTGCGTGGGAATGCTTAGCGACTTAAGCCTTTGCGATCTGACAACATTTGCAACCTAAAGAGTCTTCGACCTAAGCCCAGTCGTGCACGACCTAGGACTTAGAAAAAATTACATCGTCTTAATCCATCTAGTTGCAATGTGCGACCTACAGACATCTTGACCTATAATAGGTCGCTGAACGACCTAGCACTTAACAATTTTTCACAGTCCTGAACTTTTAATCTGAACAACATGACTTAAGAATGCTGCAACTTATGTTAGGTCGTGTGCGCCCTAATACATAGAATTTTGAGCAGAATTTGACTTATTTTTGAATTTGAATTGTTTTGGACTTTGTTGTACTTCTCTTCAGATTGCCTTAACTTTAATGCTAATAACCTGTTTAGAAGCAACATTCATAGAAAAATGGGACGAATATACTGCCATTGATTGCCCACTTCAATTGACAGATTAGTCGACAAAGAATATCAAACTTAAATGAGCTTTGTGAATGAAATGCTTTGAACTAACAAATCTAAGTGAAGTATTAAATGATCAACTAAAGCTGATTTATTTGCATCAACACAACACTGTTCTCGGACTTAAGATATCAAGCCCTGAAACTTCATAATCGACAAGTATCAATTAATTTAGTTTCATTTATGTTTGCTTGTTATTGCATTAGTTTTGCACAACACTTCACTCTTTTTTAGGAAACGTGCACCTTAATATTTGATCGTCCAGTTCCTTGTGTAGAATGGCATCTCAACAGGAAGACTTGGAAATAGCTGGAGAAGCTTTTCCAATTGCTACTCCATTGAACGATCCTCCGGAAAGGACTCCTACTACTCTGAGTCATAAATTTTTCCATCAATTATGCATCCAATTTGGCATTGTCGAAGCTGACGCTTTGTTCCCTGGAATAAATGATACTGCTTATAGGCCGCCCCGTGGCTTTGTCGCAGTTAACCGTCAAATGTGTTCAAGTGGAGCTATTCCCCCATTTAACGACTGTCTTCGAGAACTTCTCCTTCGGCTATCTATCTCCCCTTTTCAACTGCACCCTAATGGATACTCCATCCTGCTGGGACTGTGTGTGCTATTCAGGAGAACGTTGGAACGTTTTCCCAGTTTTGCCCGAATTCGCTTCTTGTGCACCTTTGCAAAGAACAAAGACCATCCCTCTATCACACTTGTGAGGAGTGCCAGGAACCGTAAACTAATTCTGGACTTGCCCGAAAGTGCCCATGGGTTCTTGACTCAATTCTTTTACGTCCGCTGTCCTCCGGGATTTTATGCCATTTGGAGAGTCGGAAGTAAGATTGCCTCTTTCCGATTTGTTTTTAAGACTTTTCAGAACTCGAACTGTCAAATGCTTAACTCCATTCTTTCTTTTTGCAGCACTTCCTCCTCCACTTCGAGATACCAGTCACAAGTTGATTTTAGATACTTTGAGTGCCGCCGATGTTGAAGAGAGGAGTGCCAAATTCTTGCTGAAAGATGAATTTCTGCACCAGTTTGGTCTTTTACATCCTTCTAGATCGACTCAGATTCATGAAATCTCTAGTTCTGATGCGGAAACGTTAGCTGCCTCGGGCTCTCGAGCAGAGGCCTCGAATGCCCCAGCTTCTGTAGAAGAAATTGCATCAGAAGCACCCGTCGTAGAGGCTGCTTTGATAAAATGTTCCGCATCCACCGATGTTGTAGGGTCAGTCAGCAAGTTGGCACTTGCCCCAATTATTGAAGAGGAAGAAAATCCTCGAGTTTCTGAAAAATCAATTGATATGGGAGTTGAAAAAGAGAAGTCTGCTGAATACCAGGGTGATGACACCTTTGATGACTTGAGTGATATAATGATAACTTCTCAAGAGCTTTTCAAGGATAATCTTCCAAAAGCGAACTCTCCTGTCGTTGAAGCGACTTCCTCTTTGAAACAAACTTCGACGCCTTCTACACCTGTCGTCTCCGTTCCCGCACTAAAGCGTGGTTTGTAGTTTGACGCACGTAGTTCGCACGCCGCACACACTTAGGATTTTTCAGCACTTATAAGCACTTATCCTTCTTTTCTGGAAATTTCTAAACTTTACTTCTTTGCTGTTTTTAGATTCTCCGATGGGGCGTACTGGTTCATATTATGACTCATTTCATCGCCATGGAGGCCGTGGATCTTATAACTTTAGGAAATATCTCGATGCCCCGAGCGAGAGAGATGATGAAAGAGCTCGAAGGAAAGCTCAAGAGAAGCGGGATTATGATCAGTGGCAGAGAAGAAAAGATGCTGAACGATATGATTCTTCTCACAGAAGTGACTATTCTTATAAGCGAAAATCTTATGATGATAAGGGAAAAACTCAAATTACTGACGAATCGAGCAAACGGTCCAAGCCAAGTGACGCGTCTGTAATTTCTAAGAAGACTGACGCTCCCATTTCTTCTGATACTCCGGCCGGCTCTCCTCCTCTAAAGAAATCTGATATTCAAACAATCATTAACAGGCCATAATATCAAGTTAAAGACGGCCCTCCAACGCTTCAGAGTCGATTTCTGAATTGGTGCCTAAAAGGAGTGCGCTT
Source organism: Allium fistulosum (assembly GCA_030737815.1). Taxonomy (NCBI): domain Eukaryota; kingdom Viridiplantae; phylum Streptophyta; class Magnoliopsida; order Asparagales; family Amaryllidaceae; genus Allium; species Allium fistulosum. The sequence continues at coordinate 1,059,385,811 of CM060903.1, forward strand.
TGACTTGGATTTGGTTCCGATTGATAAGCAAGACATGCTTAAAAGTCTTGACGTGGTCAGGCTTAATATTGAGAGGATGTCGCAATGGCAGAAACTTGTCGACGAACTTCAAAGGGTCAATCACATGAATCTTGAGGCGATGATGACCATGGAGAACGATAAATCAGAATGGGACAAATGGCGTAAGCAGCATGATGCGGAGATGACGAGCATTGCAGACGACAACGCAAAGCTTCAATCTGAAGTCAACCGACTTAAGGAAGATCTCGCCTCATCTTCTGCATCGCACACTCAAAAAGAAGAAGTCTTTCAGAAGCAAGTGCGGGACGCAGATGCTGCACAAAGGGATGTTGAAATGAAGCTCGTAGCTGAGCATCACATTACTGAGAAATATCGCACAGAAAACGCCGAACTGCGGGAAAAAGCCACCTCCCAGAACGTGGAGATTGAGTTACTAAAGTCTCGACTTGCTAAAGCTGAGACAGAGCGTGATGAGGCTATTACTGGTCGGGTTGCTGCCGTTGCCGAAAAAGAAGCGGCTGAGCAATCACATGAGGCAACGAAAGCAAACAACAGCTCTACCTTATTCGACTTTTATTTACACAGCGTTCTGGGTCGTGGGAGCCTTGCTTTTCTGGGTCCTGATTATGAAATCACTCTGGCTGAAATGTGGGAAGTTGCAATTGACATGCTTGGCGGGGCCGGCTATGATGAGTCGGAACTTGAGGAGCGCTATCTTGATGATGAGGCTCGTGCCGCTCTTGTTAAGGGGAAGGAGCAGCTTGCTAAAGTACGAGCTGAATCAACGGGAGAAGAGCTCCCAAAAGAGGAAGCTCCTTTAACTGCCCCTGTTCATACTTCAACTTCAGCCGATGTTAACATTATGGATTCCGGCTCCCATTCTTCACTCCCAGCTAAAATTGCCCAAGAAACTGCGACCACTCCTACTAAGGATGAGGCACCGGACGATATTGAAGCCGAGAAATTCGAGATTGACCTTGCGAAGCCAACTCCTCCAGGTAATTTTGGCGTCGTCCCGGGCCCAATGAACCAGTTATTTGATTTAACCGAGTTTGATGACCTTCTTACTTGTTACTTAAACTTTGGTGAACCGATACCCTCTCTATTTTCGGGAGATGTTGATTTTAACTTCTTTTCTTCTACAGCGGAGGCACCAAACACTGCACAAGTTTCCACTCCTTCAGTTGCCGTCCCTCAATCTTTACAGATTACTCCTCCTTCTGCTTCCCAACCGGGATCGTAGGCAGAAAAAATCGAAGCTCTTCAAGGCCTGGACGATCCGGCTGTTTCGCAGGAGCAGAAGGCGGAGGATCTTGAAGAAATCGAGAAGACCGCGGAGCGGTCTCTAGATGATGACCCGAAGCTTTCAACATTGCTTGCTACTCCGGGGAGCGAATCTTCTTCGAAGAGGAAGGGGAAGCGTGCCATAAGGAAGAAGAAGAGAGGTGCTTCGACTGGGGAAGACAAAACAGAAGAAGACCCAACCACTCCTCCTTCTCCGTCCCGCCCACATCGGATTCCGAAATTAACGATTAGGCCAAGCAAAGGCTCCAAGGGTGGCGGAAAGAAGGAGTGACAAGCTGAACTTTCTACTTCTTATTTTGCTTTTTACATGTATAGACCGGAGATTGTGCGGGTACCGGTCCCTGCTTTTGCTTTTTTGAGATATCTGCACATGTAAAGAATTTTCATAGTACTAAATAAAACAGTAATTTTACTTGTACAAATTCTTGTGTATGTGAGAACGCATCTGTTTCTCTTTTTTTTAGTGTAGAATAAACGATTCCTTTTACTTGTACAAACTTTTTGTCTGTGTTTGGGAATACATTTATTCCACATCTATTTTTCGTGATATTGCAATGAACTTGTGGCATGTTGCTTTTATTAATATAATTGAATTGTATAGTATTGCCCCCATACCGTAAGTGCATTGCAATATTCCTAGCTTTTTCAAAACTAATACTCTTATTTTAGAGAATAATTACTCCGCCTTTAAGGGAAGATTCATTCTGCTTTTAATAGAGTATATCTAGTCTTTTAGAGGAGTTTTTATTTTCTCTTTCTGAAGAACGCTTCAACTTTCGGGGATGATCACTTTTATTTGTTAAAAAGTGAATTTTCCTATGTAGTGAAATGAACTTTTCTGAAAGATTTTTGTAGTATTTCAACTTTTTTAGGAGGAACTTTTTGAGATGAACAAGTTAATCCTTCCTTTGAGAGTTGAAATGTGCTTCCGGAGACGGCTTTTCGTTCGAGTATTCTATTTTGGGACATGCCTCCGGAGAGGGCTCCTCTTAAAGAGTTGTGCCTCCGAAGAGGTATTGTGCCTCCGAAAAGGGCTTGTGCCTCCGAAGAGGGCTTGTGCCTCCGAAGAGGGCTTGCGGTGCCTTGGGAAAGGGCTTTTGCCTCCGAAGAGGTCATGTGCCTCCGAAGAGGGCTTGTGGTGCCTTGGGAAAGGGCTTTTGCCTCCGAAGAGGTCATGTGCCTCCGAAGAGGGCTTGTGCCTTCGAAAAGGGATTTTTGATTGCCTGGAAGTTACTTTCTCATGGTTGAGTGGATCCATGGGGCAGACGCAAGTTGCTTGATTGGATGTTCGTTTGCAAAAATGATCGCAATTAACTAACAAGGGCCCTGTTCCTTCGGCTTGGGAAGGTGCCCCTCCGGTGGTTCCACCAATCTTTTTTGGTTGAGGAAAGCACTTTCATTTTTTGGCGTGCCTCGTTAGAGGGCTTTGTTGACCTTTGAGAAGGAGCGTTGGTTGGTTGGTGTGCCAGGAAGGTTGCGTCTCAAGGGCAAGTAGATCCACGGGACGGACGCAAGCTGCCTGATCGGATGCATCACGATCAGTTAGCAAGGGCCCTGTTCCTTCTGCTTGGGAAGGTGTCCCTTCGGTGGTTCTTACTGGCCCTTTTATTAAGAAGCATACCTCCTTTTGGCTGCTCCTTTGTTTGCTTGGCAATGTTCTCTCATCATCTGCTCATTAGCGATCTTTTATTATCGTTTCTAAGCGCATCTTCTTTCCTTACATTGCTGTGTTCGAAGAGGTGGACTTCACTGTTGAACGACTTCATGGGACAAACGCAAGTTATCTAGTTGGATGTCTGTTCATATCGACAATCTCAACCAATTAACAAAGGTTTGCCACAGTGGAGTCGCCAACTTTTTATGTGAAGTTCTCCTTGTATAGGATTTGCATTTGGAATTTTTTGTCGCTTGGCTTTGTGACGAGCAAGCCTTGTTTTAATGTCCTGCAATTTTGAATTGACATTTTAGCAATACATTTAAAGTATTTACATATCGAAATAAAACAGGCATTATGAAATAGTAAAGAACACAAGATTTATAGTGGTTCGGCCAAGAATCGGGCCTACATCCACTTTATAGCTTTCATTCATTCACACCGATTTACAATGTTTTACAATACAACTGATACATTCATCATTATTTTACAATTTTGAGCAAAGCTTTTTCTTTCAAGTAAAATAAGGACGTAGGTGGTTTCTGTTCCAGGCTCTTGGAATTGGATCTCCTTCAAAAGTTATGAGTTTGAAAGTGCCATCAAGAAGTTTACTGCCAATGGCATATGGTCCTTCCCAGTTTGGTCCAAACACACCAGTTGCCGTCATGATCCTTTTCAAAACTAAGTCCCCGACCTCAAAGCTACGTTGGCGAACTTTAGAGTTGAAGTGCCTGGCTATCCTTTGCTGATAAGCTGAAACTCTGAGCCTAGCTTCTTCTCTTTTCTCATCAAGAAAATCAAGTGCTTCAAGTTGTAGCTTTTCATTTTCAGCTTCGTTGAAATGAACTCTTCTATGTGAAGGAACTTCTACTTCCACTGGAATCATTGCTTCTGATCCGTATGCCAGTGAAAATGGAGTGTGCCCAGTTGCAGTTTTGTGAGTAGTCCTGTATGCCCATAGTGCTAATGGAAGCTTATCAACCCAACCACCTTTTGCTCTTTCGAGTTGCTTTTTGATGGTTGACTTGATGATTTTATTTACTGCTTCCACTTGCCCGTTCGCCTGCGGATGAGCCACTGTTGAGAAGCTTTTCCGAATTCTGAACCGTTTGCAAAAATCCTGGAACTCTTCACTTTCAAACTGAGTACCGTTGTCTGTGCTTATTTTATGTGGCACACCATATCTGCAAATGATATTTTTCGTTACAAAACTTATCATCTTTTTAGAAGTAATGGTGGCCAAAGGTTCAGCTTCAGCCCATTTGGTGAAATAATCAACGGCTACAATAGCATATTTGATTCCTGATTTGGCAACTGGTAATGGTCCAATTAGATCTATCCCCCAAATGGCGAATGGCCATGGGCTGACCATCTGTGTGAGTTCGGTGGAAGGTGCTTTTGGGATTTTTGCAAATCTTTGACATTTGTCGCACTTTCTAGAGTAAATAGCAGCATCCCGGTTAATGTCAGGCCAGAAATACCCATATCGGAGAACTTTCTTGGCTAAAGTTTGGCCAGCTGAATGATCTTCGCATTCTCCTTGGTGTATCTCGGCTAGAATTGTCTTGGCTTCTTCCTTAGTTACACATCGAAGCAGAGGCATTGAAAATCCTCGTCTGTATAATCGGCCATCTTGAATTATATACCTTGACGCTTTCCTTAATAGTTTTCGCCGTTCCTTAGAACTTTCTGGCAGGGAACCACTGAGTAGGTATTCTTTGATTGGAGTCATCCATGATTCATGCTCTTGAGACGTAGCCATAATCCAATCAACATCCATTTCATCAATGCTTGGAGCTGACAGAACTTCTACAGGAACTAATCCCAGCAATTGAGCTTCTCCGAAACTTGAGTACTTTGCTAGGGAATCTGCTTTCATGTTCTCTACCCGAGGAATATGACTTATCGTGTAATGATTGAAATCTTCGAGAAGTTCACATGCCTTTGACAGGTATGCGGGCAGATTTCCACCTTTAGCCTGAAACTCTTTCTTTATCTGGTAAACAATAAGTTGAGAATCGCTGAAGATTTGTAACACTTTGATGTTTAGTTCCTTGGCAATTTTCAAGCCAGCAATAAGAGCCTCGTATTCCGCTTCATTGTTCGTTGAAGGAAATTCCAGTCTCAATGCATAACACAATGATCGTCCTTCGGGGGTTTCAAGCACAACCCCTGCCCCAGAACAGTAATCATTTCTCGATCCGTCAACATACAACTTCCACTGGATTGGAACGTCATCAGTTATTTCATCCTTGTTAACGTTAAAATTTGAACGATAACACCCGGTGTGTGTAATAAGATCGTGAAAGCACCACCCGTGTGACGGGAACAGGAATCAAGCAGGAAAATAGCAGAAATGCAGTAAAAGACAGCAATTTATAGTGGTTCGGCTTGAGATTTAGCCTACATCCACTTTGAATCTCTTTATTATTGAATTTGGTTACAAATCGATACAAATCTCTTCAGGAAACAGTACAATTCGATCACAAGAACCAATCTTGATTACTAGCTCAATCTTCGACGATGAAACTCGATGAATCCATGTCGGATGTAAGGAATTTCTCTCGAAGCTTGTTGTAGTGTCGCGAATACTTGAAGAATCCTTGATTGCTGAATGAATGGAGAGTTCGACGGAGTAACAGCGCTGTAGAAATGATTTGCCAAAAGTCCCTTTCATGTTGGAAGTGGTGGCCTATTTATAGGAGCAGATTTCTGAGCTCTCGGTTTGGCCAAGTCATGAGTCGTGACCGACTCATGGTAAGTCGTAACTCGTATTCGACTTAAGATGTCTCGTGGGCGCCATATTTGGTCCATCTTGTGGCTCAGTTGGAAGACAAGTGCTAAGTCGTAGTCGACTCATCAGATCAAAGTAGCACAGGCAAGGGCTTTGGATTCCAGCTTGATAGCCTTTAAGTCGTAAGACTGATGAGTCGTAAGACCTCATGAGTCGTAAGTCTCCATGAGTTGTAAATCTGATGAGTCGTAAGACTGATGAGTCGTAAGACCTCATGAGTCGTAAATCTTCTTGACTCGTTGAACCTGATGAGTCGTAAGACTGATGAGTCGTAAGACCTCATGAGTCGTAAATCTTCTTGACTCGTTGAACTTGATGAGTCGTAAGACTGATGAGTCATAAGACCTCATGAGTCGTAAGTCTTCTTGACTCGTTGAACCGCCTGGACCATGAGTCGTAGATGGCTTAATCCATTGAGTCGTGTAACTATCTTGAGTCGCGCAACCCTTAAGTCGTAGCAGACTCAACTCGTTGGTCCCTTCACCATCTAGGTCGTTAGCTCCTTATCTCGTAAGACCATGAGTCGTGCGGGTCTTATCTCGTAAGGCCATGAGTCGAAGAAACTTAACGGTTAACATTTGCCCCTCGAAGTACACGCCTAAGTCGTAGGTCGTGTGCTTCAACTCATCTTAAATCGTGTACGCCTCTTCGTGTTCCACTGCCCAACGGTATAAAATTCTTGAGTCGTTCCTTCTACCCATCACCTATCTCCTGAGTCGTATCCGCCATTAACATTCCTCCGAGCTTTCTCAAGGCGATTTCTTCCTTTTTTATCAATCAATCAACTCGATTCTCGATTCTTCATTGCGTAAGTGTTTCTGATCCATCCTCGACCTTTAATCATCATTGATTCGTGAATTCTCCCCCCTATACCTAATCCATCCCCTCGTGCAATGTTTTGTCGCGAATTCCACCATACTGGTAGCTCGTGAGCCTGATTTTGCTAGATTTCATCTTCAGATGAATGGGGCGATGGAGATGTAGGGTTACTGTGCTTCAGGTTTCAATTGATTAGGTTGGCAAGGCTTTGGCGATTTGAACTTAGCTCTTTAGATGGCTCAATGGTGTCGTGGAATCAGGATGGGGATCGTAATTCGATGGATAGGTGATCGGGTTTGGGGGGTAATGGGTTAGGAGAAAAGTCAACAGGTTCAAACGAACGAGATGCTAGCATGGCCACAGTTCAACAGCTTCATACGACCCACGAGTCAAGCCTCCTATGACATAATTCTTGAGTCATGGACGACTTAGGACTTAGGATTATATGCTGCTTTGGACTGGAGCCTTTTCTTGAGTCGTAGACGACTTAGTTTTTTACGACATAGTTCTTGAGTCATAGACGACTTAGGACTTGGATTGTATGCTGCTTTGGACTGGAGTCTCTTTTATTTTCACATGACTTAAGACCTGAAGCATGACCAACTTGCCTTGTAACCCTTAAGTCGTAGACGAGTCAGAACATAAGTCGTGGACGAGTCAATACATAAGTCGTTGGCGACTCATGACTTAGGCTTTGAATGAACTTTGAACTACTGCATTTTGAACTGCTAAACTATGAACTGCTGCATTTTCCCACAGATCACTCTGACTTACAAACTAATAACCTGTCTAATACAATATCCACAAAGAAATTGGGATGAATATACTGTCACCGACTGCCCATATCAAATGACAGATTAGTTAATAACAGATAATCAACATAAACAGATTGTGTGTATGAAGTGCTTTAAATCAACAAGTTCAAGCAAAGTATTAAAACAACGTTGAAATAGTCAACTGAAAATGTCCGGTTTGCATTTAATACCGTACCTGAACTTTTAAATTAACATGTCCTGAAATTTGATAATCGATCAGTTACCGACTAGCTTAATTCCAGTTTGTATTTATTTGTTATCTTTGTTAATTTTGCACAACACTTCACACTATTTAGGAAACGTGCACCTTCATATTTGAATATCCAGTTGCTTGTGTAGAATGGCTTCTCAACAAGGAGATGTAACAGTTCGGACCGGAGAGTCCATTCTCATTCCAGCTCCTTTAGTCAACCCCCCAGAGAGAGCCCCTTCCACTTTATTGTACAAAACTTTTCGGCAATTGTGTACTCAATTTGGCATTGCTGAGGATGACGCTATTCTTCCTGAAAAGAACAACAATGCTGATGTAGCCCCTCCTGGCTTTGTGGCGGTCAACCGACAAATGTGCTCGAGCGGAGCCATTCCTCCTTTCAACAATTTTCTTCAACATCCTCTCCGTCAATTGGCAATCGCTCCATTCCAATTACACCCCAATGGTTATGTTGTTCTAATGGGGCTATGCGTACTATTCGGCAGAACGCTTGACCGTCTCCCCAGTGTTGACGAAATCTGTTATCTATGCTCTTTCGTCAGAATCAAAGATCATCCTTCGATCATTGTTATAAGAAGTGCCAGGAATCGCAAATTGGTTGTCGGCCTCCCTGATACCGCTCATGGGTTTTTGACTTAGTATTTTTACGTTCGCTGTCCCCCTGGGTTTTACGCCGTGTGGAGAGAAGGAAGTAAGAATGCCTATCCTTTCTTCTCCTTATTCTTTGAGTATTTTGCAGTCCGAATCACTAAGTGTTAACTTTGCTTTCTCATTTCAGCGCTCCTTTCTCCCTCTAGGGACCCTAGTCATAAGCAAACTCTGGGAAGACTCATGGCTGTCCCAGTTGAAGAACGGGATGCGAAATTTCTGTTGAAAGATGAGTTTCTTCACCAGTTTGGACTTTTACATCCTTCTAGATCAACTCAGATCCATGAAATCTCTAGCTCCGATGCGGAAACGTTAGCTGCTTCGGACTCTCAAGCAGAGACCTCGAATGCCCCAGTTTCTGTAGAAGAAATTGCATCAGAAGCACCCGTTGTTGAAGCTGCTTTGATAAAATGTTCTGCATTCACCGATGTCGTAGGGTCAGTTAGCAAATCGGCACTTGCCCCAATTATTGAGGAAGAAGAAAATCCTCGAGTTTCCGAAAAATCAATTGATACGGAAGTTGAAAAGGAGAGGTCTGCTGAATACCGTGGTGACGACACCTTTGACGGTTTGAGCGATATCATGATAACTTCTCAAGAGCTTTTTGGGGATAACAATCCAAAAGCAACTTCTCCCGTTGTCGAGGCGACTTCCACCTTTAAACAAACCCAGACGCCTACTACAACAGTCGTCTCTGTTTCCACACTAAAGCGTGGTCTGTAGTTTGACGCATGTAGCTTGCACGCCACACACACTTAGGATTTTTCAGCACTTATAAGCATTTATCCTCTTTCTCCTGGAAATTTCTAAACTTTACTCCTTTTCTGCTTTCAGGTTCTCCAATGGGACGTACAGGTTCATATTATGACTCATTCAAGTACCGTGGAGGCCGCGGCTCCTATGATTTTAGGAAGTACCTTGATACCCAAAAAGAAACAGATGAAGAGAGGGCTCGAAGGAAAGCCCAGGAGAAGCGGGATTACGATCAGCGGCAAAGAAGGAAAGATGCCGAGCGATATGACTCTTCGCATAGAAGTGACTACTCTCATAAGCGGAAGTCTTACGATGATAAGGGAAAAACTCAGATTGCTGACGAACCGAGCAAGCGATCTAAACCGATTGACGCGTCTGAAATTTCTGAAAAGACCGACGCCCCCATTTCTTCCGATATTCTGGCCAGCTCTCCTCCTCTGAAGAAATCTGACATTCAGACTATCATTAACAGACCACAATATCAAGTCAAGGACGGCCCGCCAACACTTCAGAGCCGTTTTCCGAATTGGTGCCTAAAAGGGGTGCGCTTTGACTTGTACTTAGTTCCGATTGATAAGCAAGACATGCTTAGCAGTCTTGACGCAGTCAGGCTTAATATCGAGAGGATATCGCAGTGGCAGAAGCTTGTCGATGAACTCCAAAGGGTTAATCGTGCAAACCTTGAGGCGATGCTGACTATGGAAAACGACAAGGCGGAGTGGGACAAAATTTGCAAACAGCATAATGTCGAGATGGCAAGTATTGCTGATGGTTATGCAAAACTTGAGTCCGAGGTTAAAAAACATAAGGAAGATCTTGCCTTTTCTTCTGCATCTCATACTCAAAAAGAAGAAGTCTTTCAAAAACAAGTGCGGGATGCACATGCTGCACAGAGAGATGTCGAAATGAAGCTTGCCGCTGAACAGCATATTACTGAGAAATATCGCACAGAAAATGCCGATCTGCGGGAAAAAGTCACCTCCCAGAACGTAGAGATTGAGTTACTAAAGTCTCGACTCGCTAAAGCTGAGGCAGAGCGTGATGAGGCTACCGCTGGCCGTGTTGCTGCCGTTGCCGAAAAGGAAGCGGCTGAGCAATCACATGAGGCGACGAAAGCAGACATCAGCTCTACCTTATTCGACTTTTATTTACACAGCGTTCTAGGTCGTGGGAGCCTCTCTTTTCTTGGTCCCGATTATGAAATTACATTGGCTGAAGTGTGGGAAGTCGCAATGGATATGCTTGGCGGGGCTGGCTATGATGAGTTGGAACTTGAGGAGCGCTATCTCGATGATGAGGCTCGTGCCACTCTTGTTAAGGGGAAGGAGCAACTTGCCAAAGTACGAGCTGAATCAACGGGAGAAGAGCCTCCAAAAGAAGAAGCTCCTTTAACTGCCCCCGTTCATACTTCCACTTCAGCCGACGTTAATATTATGGATTCCAGCTCTCATTCTTTACATCTAGCTAAAGTTGCCCAAGAAACTGCAACTACTCCTACTGAAGATGAGGCACTGGATGATATTGAAGCCGAGAAGTTTGAGGTTGATCTTGCAAAGCCAACTCCTCCAGGTAATTTTGGCGTCGTCTCGGGCCCAATGAACCAGTCATTTGACTTAGCCGAATTCGATGACCTTCTTACTTGTTACTTAAACTTTGGTGAACCGATGCCTTCTTTATTTTCGGGGGATGTTGATTTTAACTTCTTTTCTTCTACAGCGGAGGCACCAAGCACTGCACAAGCTTTCACTCCTTCAGTTGCCGTTCCTCCGTCTTCCCAAATTACTCCTCCTTCTGCTTCCCAACCGGGATCACAGGTAGAGAAAATCGAAGCTCTTCAAGGCTTGGATGATCCGACTGCTTCACAGGAGTAGAAGGCGGAGGATCTTGAAGACATTGAGAAGACCCTGGAGCGGTCTCTTGATGACGATACGAAGTTTTCAACATTGCTTGCTACTCCGGGGAGTGAGTCTTCTTCAAAGAGGAAGGGGAAGCGTGTCGTACGAAAGAAGAAGCATACTTCCGCTGAAGAGGAAGCAGTAGTTGATCTGGCCGTACCTCTTTCTCCTCCTGCCCCTACCCGTTCACAACGACTTCAAAAGCTAATCATTAGGCCGGGAAAGGGCTCCAAAGGTGGTGAGAAGAAGGAATAATCAAGCTGGATTTTCTACTTATTATTTTTGCTCTTTGCATGTATTGACCGGGGATTGTGCGGGTACCGGTCTCCGCTTTTGCTTGTTCGAGATATCTGCACATGTAAAGAATTTTCATAGTACTAAATAAAACAATTATTTTACTTGTACAAACTCTTGTGTATGTGAGAATGCATTTGTTTTTTATTTTTAGTGTAGAACAAACGATTCTTTTCACTTGTACAAACTTTTTGTTTGTGTTTAAGAATGCATTTATTCCACAGCTTTTTTGCGTGATATTGTTATGTGCTTGTGGTATGTTGCTTGAATACTGCTTTTTATTGTTGTAGCCGTATCATATGATATTGCCCCTATACCACAAGTGCATTACAATATCTTTCGCTTTTAGCGAGACCTGTACTCTTATTTTCCATAGAATAACTATTCCGTCTTTGAGGGAATGATTATTCTACTTAAACGGAGCGTGTCTCATTTTCGGATAAGTTTTCACGCTTCAACCTTCGGAGATGTTTACTTCATGTTTTTGAGAAGTGAATTCTCCTACGCGGTAAAGCGAATCTCGGAAGAAGATATTACTTAGCACTTCGATTTCTGGGGAAGAGTTTTTTTTTAAGATGAACAAGTAGGTCTTCCTTAAGAACCGAAGTGTGCCTCTAAGGAGGGCTTTATTTTGGTATTTTTGAGGAGTAGCATGTGGACTCCGAAGAGCAGCATTATGCTTTGTGGAGTATTGTTGTGCCCCCGGAGAGGTCTAGTGCTTCCGAAGAAGTCTTGATTTTGGTCTCCGAAGAGAAGCAATGTTGGTCTCCGAAGAGAAGCAATTTTTATATTTCTACTCGGGTGAAGTGGGTCTCCGAAGAGAAGCATTTTGCACTTTTACCCTGGTGAAATGTGCCTCCGAAAAGGGCTTTTGCCTCCGAAGATGGCTTGTGCCTCCGAAGAGGGCTTGTGCCTCCGAAGAGGGCTTGTGCCTCCGAAGAGGGCTTGTGCCTCCGAAAAGGGCTTTTGCCTCCGAAGATGGCTTGTGCCTCCGAAGAGGGCTTGTGCCTCCGAAGAGGGCTTGTGATTGCCTGGAAGTTACTTTCTCATGGTCAGAGGGGTCTACGGGGCGAACGCAAGTTGCTTGATTGGATGTTTGCTTGCACAAACGATCGCAATTAACTAACAAGGTGCCCCTTTGGTAGTCCCACCGATCTTTTTGATTGAGTAAAGCACTCCCATTTATTTGCATGCCTCGTTAGAGGGCTTTGGTTGGTTGGTGTGCCAGGTAGGTTGCGTCTCAGGGGCGAGTGGATCCACGGGACGGACATACGCTATCTGATCGGATGCATCACGACCAGTTAGCGAGGGTCTTGTTCCTTCCGATTGGGAAGGCGTCCCTTTAGTGGATCTCCCGGCCTTCCTGTTGAGAGGCATACCTCCCTTTGTCTGCTTCTTTGTTTGCTTGGCAATTTTCTCTCATCATCTGCCCATTAGCGATCTCTTATCATCGTTTCCAAGCACATCTTTTTTTTCCTTTTGCGAGTAAATTGCTTCATCCGAAGGAGTGTACTTCACTGTTGAATGACTTCACGAGACAAACGCGAGTTATCTAGTTGGATGCCCGTTCATAACGACAATCTCAACTAGTGAACAAAGGTTTGTCCCAGTGAAGTCGCCAACTTTTTATGTGAAGTTTTCCTTGCATAGGATTTGAGTTTGGAATTTCTGTGCAATAGCTGATTTATAGAGGTCGCTTAGCTTTGTGATGAGCAAGCCTTGTTATAATGTCCTGCAATTTTGAATCGATATTTTAGCGATACATTTAAAGTATTTACATATCGAAATAAAACAGGCATTATGAAATAGTAAAGAACACAAGACTTATAGTGGTTCGGCCAAGAATCGGGCCTACGTCCACTTTATAGCTTTCATTCATTTACACTGATTTACAATGTTTCACAATACAACTGATACATTCATCATCATTTTACAATTTTGAGCAGAGCTCTTTTCAAGTAAAATAAGGGCGCAAATAGTTGTTGTTCCAGGCTCTTGGAATTGGATCTCCTTCAACGGTTATGAGTTTGAAAGTGCCATCAAGAAGTTTAGTGCCTATGACATATGGCCCTTCCCAATTTGGCCCAAACACACCAGTTGCTGTCATGATCCTTTTCAAAACCAAATCTCCGATTTCAAAGCTGCGTTGGCGAACTTTGGAGTTGAAATGCCTGGCTATTCTCTGCTGATGAGCTGAAACTCTGAGCCTAGCTTCCTCTCTTTTCTCATCAAGAAAATCAAGCGCTTCAAGTTGCAGTTTTTCATTTTCGGATTCATTGAAATGAACTCTTCTATGTGAAGGAACCTCTACTTCTACTGGAATCATTGCCTCAGATCCGTATGCCAGTGAAAATGGAGTGTGCCCAGTCGCAGTTTTGTGAGTAGTTCTGTACGCCCATAGTGCTAATGGAAGCTTATCAACCCAACCACCTTTTGCTTTTTCAAGTTTCTTTTTGATAGTTGACTTGATGATCTTGTTAACTGCCTCCACTTGCCCATTTGCCTGCGGATGAGCCACTGCTGAGACGCTTTTTCGAATTCTGAACCGTTTGCAAAAATCCTGGAATTCTTCACTTTCAAATTGAGTGCCGTTGTCGGTGATTATCTTCTGTGGCACACCATATCTGCAAATGATATTCTTCGTTACAAAATTTATCATCTTTTTAGAAGTGATGGTGGCCAAAGGTTCAGCTTCGGCCCATTTGGTGAAATAATCAACGACAACAATAGCATATTTAATTCCTGATTTAGCGATCGATGAAGGTCCAATCAGGTCTATTCCCCAAATGGCAAATGGCCATGGGCTGACCATCTGTGTGAGTTCGGTGGAAGGCGCTCTTGGGATTTTTGCAAATCTTTGGCATTTGTCGCACTTCCTGGAGTAAGCTGCAGCATCTCGATTAACATCCGGCCAGAAATACCCATATCGGAGAATTTTCTTTGCGAGTGTTTGACCACCTGAATGATCTCCACATTCTCCTCCGTGTACCTCTGCTAAAATTGTCTTAGCTTCTTCCTTGGTTACACATCGAAGTAAAGGCATTGAGAATCCCCGCCTGTACAACCGACCATCCTGAATTACATATCTTGATGCTTTTCTCAACAGCTTTAGACGTTCTTTGGAGTTTTCTGGTAATGAACCATTGAGCAGATACTCTTTGATTGGAGTCATCCATGATTCATGCTCTTGATACGTAGCCATAATCCAATCAACATCCATTTCATCAATGCTTGGAGCCGATAGAACTTCCACAGGAACTAATCCCAGTAACTGAGCTTCCCCGGAACTAGAATACTTTGCTAAAGAATCTGCCTTCATATTTTCCTCCCGAGGTATGTGGCTTATTGAATAGTGATCAAAATCATTGAGAAGTTCGAAAGTTTTAGTCAAATATGCAGGCAAATTCCCTCCTTTGGCTTGAAATTCTTTCTTCACCTGGCAAACAATAAGCTGAGAATCACTGAAAATCTGTATCACTTTGATATTTAATTCCTTGGCGATTCTCAATCCGGCAATAAGGGCTTCATATTCTGCCTCATTGTTTGTCGAAGGAAATTCCAGTCTCAATGCATAACATAGTGATCGTCCTTCGGGAGTTTCGAGCACAACTCCTGCCCCAGAACAATAATTATTTCTCGAGCCATCAACATACAACTTCCACTGTATCGGAATGCAGTCAGTTGTTTCTTCCTTACTGTCACCTTTGTCAGTGGATTCTGCAATGAAATCTGCTAAAGCTTGTCCGTTAATTGCTCTTCGGGGATGGTAAGTGATGTCATATTGGCTGAGATCTATGTTCCACTTCAAGAGACGACCCGAAGTTTCAGGACGATACAGGACTTGTTTCAAAGGTTGATCAGTCAGGACCTTGATAGGATGAGATTGAAAATAGGGCCTCAACTTCCTGGAAGCGATTAGCAGACAATAAGCAAGTTTTTCTATCTTTGAATAATTCATCTCTGCCCCAGCGAACCGTTTGCTGATGTAGTAAACTGGACGTTGTATTTTCATATCTTCTCGTACGAGTGCTGCACTTAAAGCATGGGATGAAATTGCCAAATAGATGAAGAGGTCTTCACCATCACTAGGCTTGGAGAGGACCGGAGGAGTTCTCATATGATGAATCAGTTGATCGAAAGCATTCTGACATTCAGGAGTCCATTCGAAATTTTTCTTTCCTTTCTTTAGAGCATCAAAGAAGGGAATGCATTTGTCTGTGGCCTTGGAAATGAAGCGACTAAGAGCGGCAACCTTTCCATTGAGACTTTGCAGTTCTTTCTTTGTTCTAGGGGCTTTAACTTCTCTTAGAGCTGTGATTTGAGCAGGATTGGCCTCGATGCCCCTAGCGCTCACGATGAAACCCAGGAATTTCCCAGACTCTACTCCGAATGAACATTTCAATGGATTGAGCTTCATTCCGTACTTCCGAAGAATTGAGAACATCTCTGCCAAGTGATCCATGTGGTCTACTGCTTTCTTTGACTTTACTAACATATCATCAACATAGACTTCCATCGTTTTGCCAATCTGAGGCTTGAACATAGCGTTGACAAGTCTTTGGTATGTTGCCCCTGCATTCTTTAACCCGAATGGCATGACTTTATAACAGTAGAGTCCCACATCTGTAATAAAGCTTGTGTCCTCCTGATCTGGTTCATTCATCATAATCTGATTGGATCCGGAATAGGCATCCATAAAAGATAACAACTCATGTCCAGCCGTCCCATCTACTAGTTGATCGATTCTAGGTAACGGGAAGCAATCTTTGGGGCAAGCTTTGTTCAGATCTGAGAAATCAATGCATACTCTCCACTTTCCATTTGCCTTCTTAACCAGTACTGGATTTGAAACCCAATTTGGATAAGTGGATTCTTTGATGAAATTATTCTCTAAGAGGCGATCTACCTCTTCCTTTAAAGCTGCTGACCTTTCTGGACCTTGAGTTCTTCTTTTCTGTTTTACTGGTGTGAATTTCGGATCGACATTCAGAGTGTGAACAGCAATTGTTGGAGAGATTCCGCACATATCAGCATGACACCAAGCGAACACGTCCAGATTTGCTTTTAGAAATGATATCAGTGTATTTTGAACTGTTGTACTTAGTTGCGAACCCACATTAAGTACTTTATTTGGGTCTTTTGAGTCGACAGGTATTGGTACCGTAACTTCTGCGGGCACCACTCTATTCTCCTCTGCACTGGATTTTCTGGGGTCCATTTCTCGCCTTGCACCACTATGCTCACCAGTGCAGGGGCCACCCTGTATTTGCTATAAGGTTGGGTTTTTGATGCGGAGGGGAGCTGCCGCATCTTTACCCATTTCTCTCTTTCTGGCTTCTCGAAGCTCTATGAGATAACATTCGCGTCCAGCATTTTGATCTCCCTTGATGACACCAACACCATTTTCTGTAGGAAACTTCATAGTTAGGCACCACGGGGCCAAAATGGCCTTGAATGCAGCTAAAGTCGGCCTGCCTAGGAAAGCATTGTAGGCAGAAAATCCATCAACAATCACAAAGGTTTGTTTTCGAGCTACCCTTTTCTGCCCTTCACCAAGTTCCACGAACAAATCGACAGTTCCGATTGGTTGCTGTGGTTCCCCAGTGAAACCAACGATCTTTTGTGATGAAGCCAGAACGTCGGTCATTGGGATCTTCATCTGGTCAAATGTTTTCTTGAAGAGTATATTGTAGGAAGCACCGCAATCAATGAGTACTCGTCTTACTATTGCTGGCCCAATTCCTGCAGAGATAACTAAGGGATCTATGGTGGGAGCTTCAATACCAATAGAATCCCTAGCCTTGAACAAAATATCATTATCTGAAATCTTTTGCTGTTTCAGGGGTGCAGCATTTTCTACAGCAAAAACATCTTCCTCTGCCGGGATATACTTCAAAGCATGAGCATATCGTTCCATCTCACCCCAGCTTCTGCCTGCTGGGTGTGGGCCCCCTGAAATGACGTTGATAACGGGCCTCTCAGATTCTTGTGCCGTAGTACCTTTACTTGAGCCTGACGGCTGATTAGAGGGTTGTTGCCTCTGAGTAGACGAAGATGGATCACTTCTGTTTTTCTTGACATATTGTTGCAGCTTGTTTTCTCTCAATAATTCTTCAATTAAGCTCTTTAAGTGACGACAGTCATTGGTATCATGACCGGGTTGGTTGTGAAAACGGCAGAACTTTCCATTTCTTATAGCGCCCTTTCCCGGTTTTATCTCAGCCGGTTTGGGATAATCCACAGCATCTTTGGTGGCGAAGAAGATATTTTCCAGAGTGTCGGTCAATGGAGTGAAATCTGAGGGTTTGAAGAAGCGAGGTTTCTTTGTATCCTTTTGTTTCTTCCCCTCGTGATTTTCCCTTTTCTGACCTCCGGAATCTTTCTTTTCCGAAGCGGCAGTATTATTTTCCACCTTTGCTGCTACCACCTTCATTGATGCTGGAAGATTTTCCAAGCGTATGAATTCATCAGCTTTCTTGTAGAATTTCTCGAGAGAATTTGGCTCTTTCATCTTCAGCCATTTTCCAAATTCGCTCGATTTGTCGATAGCACGCATC
This sequence comes from Allium fistulosum, assembly GCA_030737815.1. Classification (NCBI taxonomy): domain Eukaryota; kingdom Viridiplantae; phylum Streptophyta; class Magnoliopsida; order Asparagales; family Amaryllidaceae; genus Allium; species Allium fistulosum. The sequence goes on from CM060903.1 coordinate 1,059,403,577, forward strand.
AAATAGGTCAAGATCATCCGTGGCTCTGCGTTATCAACTTCTGCCAGAGCTATATTGAAACGGTTCAGGAATGATTTAATAGGTTCTCCCGGATTATGTTCAAGACTGGATAATGACATTATGTCCTTTGCCTTTGAAGCGTATAGCCTGAATTGCTCTTTGAACTTTCTAGTCAGATCGGAAAACTGATCTACTGATCGGACAGGAAGTTTGGTGAACCAGAGAAGTGCCACTCCTTCCAAATATACTGGGAAATACCGGCACTTGATTTCATCAGTTGCTCTCGCACCGGTCATGTGCCAGTCATACTTATACAAGAATTGGTTTGGATCACTTGTCCCCCGATAAGCAGGAATGGTGGGGGAACAAATTTTCTAGGAAATTCAGCCTTTAGAATCTTCTCGGTAAACGGAGTCTTGCTTGGCGCGAACCCCCATTCACTCTCATCTTCACCTCTCTGCATGCTCTCTTTCATTATTTGCTTGATCATGCCAGAAAGATATTCCTCATTGTTCAAAGATTTTGCGGAGTAGACTTCTGCCATTTTCTCAGATGTTTGCCCGGGCAGATTTTCGTGGAAAATTGACGATGGTCTAGATCCTTCAGCTCGGAGGGGTGCCCCTTCAGCAGCACCTGATCCCCCCTGAGGAATATTCCTCCCTTCGGAGTTGCGAAGAGCATCAGCGGTGTTTTCTTCATTACCCACTGGTCTTTGGTTGGCACCAAGCAGAGCATTCAGTTTTTCCATCATCAGATTGTTTTGAGTCTCAATCTGTTGGTATAGTTCGGATACAGCAGCGTCTAGCTCCTCTCGCGTCACCTCGACGCTTGGAGCTGCTTGACTTGGTGAAGCAGAGGTGGCGGTATCATCATGAACATTTTCAGATCTGACAACCTTTCGTTTCCTTCCAGGAGCCATTATGTCTGATAGATTTCTGGTTTTGTAGGAAATCTTTTCAACAAACTTGTGTGAAGCAATGATGGATGGTAGCCTGAGTTGGGTTCTCAGTGAAAGCACCAAAATGTTAACGTTAAAATATGAATGATAACACCCGGTGTGTGTAATAAGATCGTGAAAGCACCACCCGTGTGACGGGAACAGGAATCAAGCAGGAAAATAGCAGAAATGCAGTAAAAGACAGCAATTTATAGTGGTTCGGCTTGAGATTTAGCCTACATCCACTTTGAATCTCTTTATTATTGAATTTGGTTACAAATCGATACAAATCTCTTCAGGAAACAGTACAATTCGATCACAAGAAACAATCTTGATTACTAGCTCAATCTTCGACGATGAAACTCGATGAATCCATGTCGGATGTAAGGAATTTCTCTCGAAGCTTGTTGTAGTGTCAAGAATGCTTGAAGGATCCTTGATTGCTGAATGAATGGAGAGTTCGACGGAGTAACAGCGCTGTAGAAATGATTTGCCAAAAGTCCCTTTCATGTTGGAAGTGGTGGCCTATTTATAGGAGTAGATTTCTGAGCTCTCGGTTTGGCCAAGTCATGAGTCGTGACCGACTCATGGTAAGTCGTAACTCGTATTCGACTTAAGATGTCTCGTGGGTGCCATATTTGATCCATCTTGTGGCTCAGTTGGAAGACAAGTGCTAAGTCGTAGTCGACTCATCAGATCAAAGTAGCATAGGCAAGGGCTTTGGATTCCAGCTTGATAGCCTTTAAGTCGTAAGACTGATGAGTCGTAAGACCTCATGAGTCGTAAGTCTCCATGAGTTGTAAATCTGATGAGTCGTAAGACTGATGAGTCGTAAGACCTCATGAGTCGTAAATCTTCTTGACTCGTTGAACCTGATGAGTCGTAAGACTGATGAGTCGTAAGACCTCATGAGTCGTAAATCTTCTTGACTCGTTGAACCTGATGAGTCGTAAGACTGATGAGTCGTAAGACCTCATGAGTCGTAAGTCTTCTTGACTCGTTGAACCGCCTGGACCATGAGTCGTAGATGGCTTAACCCATTGAGTCGTGTAACTATCTTGAGTCGCGCAACCCTTAAGTCGTAGCAGACTCAACTCGTTGGTCCCTTCACCATCTAGGTCGTTAGCTCCTTATCTCGTAAGACCATGAGTCGTGCGGGTCTTATCTCGTAAGGCCATGAGTCGAAGAAACTTAAGGGTTAACAATCCTTACTATCACCTCTGTCAGTAGATTCTGCGATGAAATCTGCTAAAGCTTGTCCATTGATTGCTTTCCGGGGATGGTACGTGATGTCATACTGGCTGAGTTCAATGTTCCATTTCAAAAGACAACCCGAAGTTTCAGGACGAAACAGGACTTGCTTTAGAGGTTGATCATTAAGAACCTTGATAGGATGAGTTTGAAAGTATGGTCTCAATTTCCTGGAAGCAATGAGCAAACAATAGGCGAGCTTTTCTATCTTCGAATAATTCATCTCTGCCCCAGTGAACCGTTTACTGATGTAATAGACTGGACGCTGTACTTTCATATCCTCCCGTACAAGTGCTGCACTGAGGGTGTGAGATGAAATTGCTAAATAGATAAAAAGGTCTTCACCATCAGTAGGCTTGGAGAGAACCGGAGGTGTTTCCATATGATGAATTAGTTCATCGAAAGCATTCTGGCATTCGGGAGTCCATTTAAAAATTTTCTTTCCTTTCTTTAGAGCGTCAAAGAAGGGAATGCATTTGTCTGTGGCTTTGGAAATGAAGCGACTCAGAGCAGCGACTTTTCCATTGAGACTTTGCATTTCTTTCTTTGTTTTAGGGGCTTTGACCTCCCTTAGAGCTGTGATTTGAGCAGGATTGTAATTAAGCCTACGTCCACTTTATATTCTTTTATTGCTGATTTGGTTACAAGTTGATACAATGCACTTCAAAATACAATACACTTTGATCACAAAAAACACTTCAGACTAGTAGCTCAAACTTCGATGTAACGAGGCTCTCTAAATCCATGTCGGATGTGCAAGATCTCTTTCGAAGCTCGTTGTAGTGTCCTTGGCATTAGGAGTTCTTCAAGTGTTGATTCAGTTGAGAAAGTAGTAGAGTATCGGCGCTTCAGAGAATGATCGAAAAGTCCCCCTCTAGTTGGGGTTAAGGCTGTATTTATAGGGAGATTTCTGGGTAGAGCCTTAGGTCGTGGACGACCTAAAGTAGGTCGTAGGTCGCGAGCGACCTAAGATAGGTTGTGGTCCACTCATGACTTAGGAAGTGTAGCTTGATGGAGTTGCTCTTGGTCTTATCTGAACAAGGTGGCAAGTGGTAGGTCGTAAGCGACCTACGAAGTAGTTGCAGAAGTTTTTAGGTCGTTGAGCTGCTTTGTGAAGTTAGGACGTGAAGTTTTAGGTCGTTAGGTCGTGAAGCTTTAGGTCGCTGAGGACTGGATCCACTAGGTCGCTAACACCTTAGCTCGTTAAGTCGTCCCTATAGTTAGGTCGTTGATAGCTTTAAGGAGTTAGGTCGCTTCAGCCACTAGGTCGTTAGGTCGCTAAGCTATTAGGTCGTTAGGTCGCTAAGCTTTTAGGTCGTTAGGTCCTGATAGCTTTAAGTCGCAGAGCTTTAAGTCGCTAGGTCGTGAGTGTTTTAGGTAGTAGAGTTTTAGGTCGCTAGGTCGTGAGTGTTTTAGGTCGCAGAGTTTTAGGTCGCTAGGTCGTGAGTGTTTTAGGTCGCAGAGTTTTAGGTCGCTCAAAAACAAGGAGTTAACATTTGCCCCTCGAAGTACAGGCCTAGGTCGTAGGTCGTGTGCTTCGATCTAACTTTGCTAGGTCATGAGCGACCTAAAGACCGTGCTAACTCGCGTGCCTATTCGCCTTCCTCTCTCAGCCCCATATAAATTTGCTAGGTCGCTGCTTCCTCCTAACTCACCTGCTTCGATTTCCCGCTTTGCTATTAACAGAATTTTGTGATTTCGAAGACGAATTCAAGTTAATCATTTAACGATTCATCCTCGCTATCAGATTACGTAAGCATCTTCGATCTTTATCCATTCCACGATCACCATCGAACTACGAATTCCAATCTCCGAACCCCAGACCCATTTTGTATGCCGTGCTTCACTTTGAGTCGTGTTGTGATCGATTTTGATCGTCATTGGTTATTATTGTTGTTGTTGTTATTCACGAGCGCACAACAGTGAGTTCGATCTATGATAGATCGGAGATATGTTGAATCGGTTTTCGAATGATTTGGTGGTACAAAAATATGATGAGTTTCACGATTAAGATGATGGATTTCGTTGTATTGGCATTAACGGGTTATCGGGTCTGGTGAGTTATTGCGTGGGGAGGAAGTTAGCGACTTAACGAATTCGAGCGACTTAAAATAACTTGCGACCTAAGGAACTTTGCGACCTAAGGAAAGCCCCGACCTATGCTAGGTCGCTGAACGACCTAAGACTTGCTCGACTTAAGACTTGCACGAACTAAGAATTGCACGACCTAAGAATCGCACGACCTAAGAGTTGCACGACCTAAGAATCGCACGACCTAAGAGCTACACGACCTAACTTTCTTGCGACATAGGCTTTAGGGCGCGGCCGAGCTAGGACTTGAACAAATATGCAATGCCTTGAATCTTTTAACTTGCACAGTGCGACCTAAGGAGGCCCCGACCTATGCTAGGTCGCTGAACGACCTAGGACTTGAACAAATTCTGAGTTAACTTGCTTGAACTCTGAACTTTCTGAACTTGGAACCATGTTGAACTTTGATACAGATTATAATAATCTTTAATCTAACAACCTGTTTAAGCATAATATTTGCAGAAAACTAGGACGAATATACTGCCATTGACTGCCCACATCGAATGACAGATTAGTCGATAAAGAATAATCAACTTAAAATGAATTATGAGAATGAGATGTTGTGAATTAACAAGTTCAAATGCAGTATTAAAGCAAAGTTAAAATAATCAACTAAAGTCGATTTGTTTGCATCAACACTATACTTGAACTTGAAATAACAAGCCCTGAAATTTTATAATTGACAAATGTCAACCAAATTGATTTCAGTTATTTTTGCTTATCATTGTACTTGTTTTGCACAACACTTCACACTTTTAGGAAACGTTCACCTTCATATTTAAATATCCAGTTCCTTGTGTAGAATGACATCTCAACAAGAAGATACATGACCATCTGGAGAAGCTTTTCCGATTGCTAACCCACTGATTGATCCACCAGAAAGAACTTCGACCACCTTGAGCCACAAAGTTTTTAGACAATTGTGCATTCAGTTTGGAATTGCCAAAGCGAACGCTTTATTTCCAGGAGCAAACGATACTGCTGACAGGCCACCTCTCGGTTTTGTAGCAGTTAATCGCCAAATGTGCTTAAGCGGAGCTATTCCTCCCTTTAACGATTTTCTTCGAGAGCTTTTCCTTCGACTGGCTATTTCTCCCTTCCAGCTACACCCCCAACGGTTATGCCATCTTGATGGTGTTGTGTGTTCTGTTCAGGAGGACGCTCAATCGTCTTCCAAGCTTTGAAGAGATTTTCTATTTGTGTACCTTTGCGAAGAACAAAGATCACCCCTCAATTATGCTTGTAAGAGGTGCTAGAAACCGGAAATTGATTTTGGATTTGCCCGATAGTGCACACGGGTTCTTAAGTCAATTTTTCTTCATCCGCTGTCCCCCAAGATTCTATGCTGTCTGGAGAGTTGGAAGTAAGATTTCCTCTCTCTGTTCATCTCATGAGCTTTTCGAAACTCGAGTTGTCAAATGCTTAACTTCATTTTCTACTTTTTGCAGCACTTCCTCCTGCACATAGAAATCCCAGCCTTAATCTTTGAAACTTTAAATGCTGTGGTTGTTGAAGAAAGAAGCACCAGATTTTTGTTGAATGATGAGTTTCTGCATCAGTTCGGACTTCTACACTCCTCCCGATCTACTCAGATTCACGAAATTTCTAGTTCTGAGACCGAAACATTGGGTGCCCCAGGTTCTCAAGTAGAGACATTAAATGCCCCAGTTTCTGCAGAAGAAATTGTATCGGAAGGACCTGTTGTAGAGGCTGCACTAGTGAAATGTTCTACCACTGTTGATGTCGCGGGATCATCCGACAAACTCACACTCTCTCCAGTAATTAAAGAAGAAGAAACTTCTCAGCATTCTGAGAAAGCTGATGATAGAGGAGTTGAGAGAGAAAGTCCCGCTAAACATGACGGTGATGATACCTTTGAGGGATTGAGCGATCTGATGATTACTTCACAGGAGCTCTTCAAAGATGATATAATTAAAGTTACATCTCCTGCAACTGAAGTGACATCCGCTTTGCAGCAAACTTCGTCAGCTCAAAAACTGACTCCTGCATCATAATCTGTTTTCACTCCCCAACCAAAGAGTGGTTTGTAGTCTGACGCGCATAGCTTGCACATCACACACACTTAGGATTTTTGGCACTTATACGCACTTAGCTTCTTTAATTTGAAGATTTCTAAGACTTGTCTTTTCTTTAATTTTCAGGTTCTCTAATGGGGCGAAGTGGCAACTACTATGGCGACTTCCAGTATTATGGAAAGCGTGGTTCTTACGATCCCCAGCGCTATCTTCCTAGCTCGAGGGAAACCGATGAAGAAAGAGCTATCAGAAAAGCTCGCAAGAGACAAAATTATGAGGAGTAGCAAAGAAGAAGGGATGATGACTCCTATAAGAGAAAATCTTTTGATATTAAAGGAAGAAGTCATAGTGCTGAAGACCCGAGCAAACGAGCTAGACTCAGTGAAAAGGATGCGTCTGCGATTTCTGAAAAGACCACTGCTCCTACTTCTCTTGACATTCATCCTGGTTCTCCTGCTCTTAACAATTCTGACATTTAGACACTTATAAACCGGCCTAAGTATCAAGTCAAGGATGCCCCTCCTACACTCCAAAGTCGATTCCCGAATTGGTGTTTAAAAGGGGTACGTTTCGACTTGGACTTGGTACCGATCGATAAGCAAGCTATGCTTAGGAATCTTGATGCTGTTAGGCTTGATATCGAGAGGATGTCCGGATGGCAGAAACTTGTTGACGAACTTCAAAGAGTTAATCATATGAATCTTGAGGCCATGTTGACTATGGAGAACGACAAGGCGGAGTGGGATAAAATTTGTAAACAGCACGACATAGAGATGGCGAGCATTGCTGATGACAATGTGAGACTTGAGTCCGAAGTCAAGAGACTCAAAGAAGATCTCGCCACTTCTTCCGCTTCGCACTCTCTGAAAGAGGAAGTTTTTCAAAAACAAGTGCAGGATGCGCATGCTGCTCAAAGGGATGCTGAGATGAAACTTGAGGCTAAGCAGCATGTGACTGAAAAATATCGCAAAGACAACGCTCAGCTGCGGGAAATAGTTAACTCCCAGAACATGGAAATCAAAGTGTTAAAGGCTCGACTTCTTAAAGTTGAGAAAGAGCGCGATGAGGCGGTTGCTGGACAAGTTGTAGCTGAAGAATCTCATGAAGCAACCAAAGCCACTATCAGCTCCACTTTATTCGACTTTTATGTTCACAGTGTCTTGGGGCACGGAAGCCTCTCATTCCTGGGACCGAAATATGAAATTACCTTGGCTGAAGTATGGGAGGCTGCAATTGATATGCTCGAAGGAGCTGGCTACGATGAGGCAGAGCTTGAGGCACATTATTTTGATGATGAAACTCGTGCCGCTCTTGCCAGAGGAAAGGAGAAACATGCTGGAGTGAGAGCTGAAGCTGCGGAAGGGGAGGATCCGAAAAAGAAAGTCTCTCCAACTGCCCCTGCCCATACTTCGACTTCAGCCAACGTTGATATCATAGGCTCCAGCTCTTATTCTCCACCTCCCACGAGAGCTGAAGTTAAATATGCCATTGTCGAGTCTCCCATTATTCATGCTGAGGAGAAGAGCCAGGAAGACACTGAAGCTGAAAAATTTGAAACTGAAGTGATAAAACCGACTTCTCCAGGTAACTTTGGTTCAGATCTGGCTTAAGTGGATTGCTCATTCGATTCAATTGAGTTCGATGAATTTCTCGCTTATTACTTAAGTCTTGATGATCCAATATCTTCTCTTTATTCGGAGAATACAGATTTTAACTTCTTTTCTTTTGTAGCGGAAGCACCGAGCGCTGTGCACTCTTCTCCTCTTCCAGCTGTTCCTCCTCCATCCCTTCAAGTCACTCCTGCTTCTCAACCAGGATCGCAGGAAGAGCAAATAGAAGCCCTTCGAGGCTTGGATGATCCACTTGCTTCTCAAGAGCAGAAGGCAGGAGAACTCGAGGACAGTGAGAAGACCCCGGAGCAGTCTTATGACGACGACACAAAACTTTCTATGTTGCTTACTCCGGGAAGTGAGTCTTCTTCGAAGAGGAAAGGGAAGCGCGCATTGAGGAAGAAGAAGAAAAGCACTTCAGCTAGAGAAGATAAGATAGAAGAAGATCCGACTACTCCTTCTTCTCCTCCTTCCTCGACCCGTCCTCGCCGGATTCAAAAACTAACTATCAAATCGGGCAAGGGTTCTAAAGGTGGCGGGAAGAAGGAGTGATGAGCTGGACTTTATGCTTCTTGTTCTTCTTTTTGCTTTTTGCATGTATTTACCGGAGATTGTGCGGGTACCGGTCCCCGCTTTTTTTTGAGATCTGCACATGTAAAGAATTTTCATAGTATTGAATAAAATAATTCTTTTTACTTGTACAAATTCTTATGTATGTAAGAATGCATTTATTTCTCATTGTAGTGTAGAATAAACGATTCTTTATTTACTTTATATGATACTGCAGTGAGCTCGTGGTATGATGGTTGAGCGTTGGTTCTATTAATATAGTTATATGCCCCTGTATCACGGCTTACTGCAATATTCTGAAAAGACTTGTATTCTTATTTTAGAGAATAATTCTTCCGTTTTGAGGAAATACTATTCTGCTTTTAATAGAATACGCTTTGTATTGGAGAAGTTTTTTACTTTCTCTTTCTTTCTAAAGAACGCTTCAACTTTCGGGGATGATCAATTTTATTTGTTGAAAAGTGGATTTCCCTACGCAATGAAGTGAGCTTTTAAAGAATGTTTTGATCTGTTTGTCAGACAATTATATTTTATCATAGAATGGATCCACAGGACATTCATTGGCTATTTTACTGCATATTTGTTTGTACAAATAATCATAAGTATTCAGCTGCGGTCGTTAATGGTTCCATTAACGAAGTTTTTGGATGTGCCTTGTTAAAGGGCTTTATTTGTCTTAGTGCTTCTGAAGAAGGCTTTGTGCCTCCGAGGAGGGCTTTTTAATTCATGCCTCGGGAGAGGGCTTGTTGTGCCTTTGGTAAGGGCTTTTTGTTGTTCCTCGAGAGAGGGCTTGTGCCTCGTTAGAGGGCTTTGGTTTGGTGCTTCAAGCTTGGTGAAGCGTTCCTCCGAAGAGGGCTTTTGTTTGGTGCTTCAAGCATGGTGAAGCGTGTCTCCGAAGAGGGCTTTTATTTGATGCTTCAAGCATGGTGAAGCGTGCCTCCGAAGAGGGCTTTTGTTTGGTCTCCGAAGAGAAGCATTTTTGATCTCCGAAAAGAAGCATTTGTGGCATTTCAGCTCTGGTGAAGTGGGCCTCTGAAGAGGAGCATTTTGCACTTCAACTCTGGTGAAATGTGCCATCGAAAAGGTCTCCTCCGAAGAGTTGTGCCTCCGAAGAGGGCTTGTGCCTCGTTAGAGGGCTTTGCTACTTGTGTTCTTTCACCATCTGCTTCTTAGCGATTCCTCGTTATCACTTCAAGTACATGTCCCATTCTTTTGCAAGATATTTGATTTTAGCCGTAGAAGTGTACTTTATCGTTGAGTTGATCCACGGGGTAGATGCAAGCTACTTTACCGGATGTTCGTTTGCACAAACGATCGCGATTAGTTAGCAAGGGTCTAGAACCTTCTCGTTAGGAAGGTGCCCGCTTTAGTGGAATCACCAACTGTTTGTGAATAACACTCCTTTCGTAGTTTAACATTATTGAATGACTTGTAGGAACCGTTGAGCCTTGTGATGTATTGAATAAGTAAGCTTTGCTTCGATAGCCTGTCATATTAAATCGACATTTCAGCAATATTTTAAATATACTTGTATATCGAAATGAAACAGGCATTTTATAGCATTAGAGAACACAAAAATTATAGTTCTTTTATTATTGATTCACACTAATTTCTCAATGGTTTACAATATAAAAGTTATACATCCACCATCATTTCATGAATTTAAGCAATGCTATTAAGTAAAAAAAATGGATGCCAGTGATCGTTGTTCCAGAATCTCCGAATTGAATTTCCATTTCCACGGGATTCGTAGTGTTGGATTCATATGCCAGAGAGAATGAAAGATGCCCCAGCTGTAGTTTTGTGGGTAGTTAGTAGTCGTCCCAACTCCTGCCTACTGGGTGAGGACCCCCTACGACCACATTAATGACAAACTTCTCAGATTCCTGCGCCGCAGTCTTGCTGTCTGAGCCGGATTGATGAGTAGAAAGTTGTTGCCTTTGAGTGGATGAGGTTGGGTCGACTCTGTTTTTCTTCACATATTGTTGCAGTTTACCCTATTTCAGCAACTCTTCAATCACGTTCTTTAACTGGCGACATTGGTTAGTGTCATGGCCAGGTTGATTGTGAAATTGACAGAATTTCCCATTATGCACTGCACCTCTCACCATATCAGGTGGTTTGGGGTACTTAACAACATCCTTCGTTGCGAAGAAGATATTCTACAGTGTGTCAGTTAAGGGAGTAAAATTTGAAGGATTAAAGCAGCGAGGTTTCTTCTCATTCCCCTGCTTCTTTCCTCCGTCATTTTCCCTTTTCTGATTTCCAGATTCTCTTTTGTTAGACGCAACATCGTCACTTTTGACTTTCAGATTTTTAAACGCATGAATTCGTCGGCCTTTTTATAGAACTTTTCAAGTGAATTCGGTTCTTTCATTTTTAACCATCTCCCGAACTCACTTGATTTGTTGATGGCTTACATTAAGTAGGTCAAGATCATACGAGGCTCTGCATTATCTACTTCGGCTAGTGTTATATTGAAACGGCTCAAGAAAAATTTGATCGATTCTCCGGGAGCTTGTTCAAGACTGGACAATGACATTATATCCTTAGCTTTTAAAGCATACAATCTGAACTGATCTTTGAACTTTCGCGTCAAGTCGGAGAATTGATCTACAGACCGAACTGGTAGCTTTGTGAACCAAAGTAGAGCCACTCCCTCCAAGTACACTGGAAAATATCGGCACTTAATCTCATCTGATGCTCTAGCACCGGTCATATGCCAGTCGTACTTGTATAGGAAATGATTAGGGTCACTTGTCCCATTATAGGCCGGGATAGTTGGAGGTACAAATTTCCTTGGAAATTCCGCTTTCAGGATCCTTTCGGTAAACGGAGTTTTATTTGGTGCAAATCCCCAATCACTCTCATTTTCTTCCCTTTGCATGCTCTCTTTCATGATTCGGCCAATCATCTCTGATAGGTACTCTTTATTGTTCAGAGGCATCGCCGAGCAGGCATCTGTCCTTCTCTCGGAAGTTTGTCTGGGCACATGTTCGTGAAAAGTTGGCCGCGGCATAGAACCTTCAGCTTGGAAAGGTGGCATTTCTGCAAAGGTTGTTTCATGGTTTTCTGGCTAACGATTTGCCCCCAAGCAGAGCATTTAATCTATCCATCATCGAAGCGTTTTGAGCTTCCATTTGTTGGTATAACCCAGAAACTACGTCGTCTAATTCAGCCCTTGTGACTCCAACGGTAGGATTTGGCTGGTTTGTTGTTGGGGAAGCGGAGGTCCCTTCATGAGCATTTCCGGATCTGGCAGGTCTACCTCTTCTTCCCGGGGCCATTATTTCAGATAGACTTTTGGTTTTCAAAGAAACTTTTTCCACAAACTCTCGTGAAACAATGATGACAATACTCCTGAGTTGGCTTCTCAGTGAAAGCACCAAAATGTTAACGCTAAAAATTGAACGATAACACCCTGGTGTGTGTAGTAGATAATGTGAAAGCACCACCCGTTGGTACGGGAACAGAATATAAGCCGAAAATAACAGAAAAGTAAAGGGACAGCGATTTTATAGTGGTTCAGCTCGTAATTAAGCCTACGTCCACTTTATATTCTTTTATTGCTGATTTGGTTACAAGTTGATACAATGCACTTCAAAATACAATACACTTTGATCACAAAAAACACTTCAGACTAGTAGCTCAAACTTCGATGTAACGAGGCTCTCTGAATCCATGTCGGATGTGCAAGATCTCTTTCGAAGCTCGTTGTAGTGTCCTTGGCATTTGGAGTTCTTTAAGTGTTGATTCAGTTGAGAAAGTGGCAGAGTATCGGTGCTTCAGAGAATGATCGAAAAGTCCCCCTCTAGTTGGGGTTAAGGCTGTATTTATAGGGAGATTTCTGGGCAGAGCCTTAGGTCGTGGACGACCTAAAGTAGGTCGTAGGTCGCGAGCGACCTAAGATAGGTTGTGGTCCACTCACGACTTAGGAAGTGTAGCTTGATGGAGTTGCTCTTGGTCTTATCTGAACAAGGTGGCAAGTGGTAGGTCGTAAGCGACCTACGGAGTAGTTGCAGAAGTTTTTAGGTCGTTGAGCTGCTTTGTGAAGTTAGGTCGCGAAGCTTTAGGTCGTTAGGTCGCGAAGCTTTAGGTCGTTAGGTCGCAAAGCTTTAGGTCGCTGAGGACTGGAGCCACTAGGTCGCTAACTCCTTAGCTCGTTAAGTCGTCCCTGTAGTTAGGTCGTTGATAGCTTTAAGGAGTTAGGTCGCTTCAGCCATTAGGTCGTTAGGTCGCTAAGCTATTAGGTCATTAGGTCGCTAAGCTTTTAGGTCGTTAGGTCGTGATAACTTTAGGTCGCAGAGCTTTAAGTCACTAGGTCGTGAGTGTTTTAGGTCGCTAGGTCGTGAGTGTTTTAGGTCGCAGAGTTTTAGGTCGCTAGGTCGTGAGTGTTTTAGGTCTCAGAGTTTTAGGTCACTCAAAAACAAGGAGTTAACAGTATACATACTATATGTATGTATTTATTCGTTAAGTCTTTTTTGGATTTTTACTATTCCACTTTTGTTTTATACATTCATATTATGTAAGTGTAATTATCATATAAATTTTATAATTTAACCAGGTCAAATAATAGTCTTATGTACATTACATTAATCAAATCTTATTTAATTAATTAACATTTTAATTAATTTTAGGTTATTCAATTAAACATTTAATTGAATATGTATACCACAACAGTTATGGTTGCACACATATATCTATATACTAACTTTATTATTTTTTAATTAACTTTTAATTAGCTTATTTAATTAGATATTAATTTCAAAATTTCTTATGTACATACATATATACTTACATCATCTTAAACAATTCAAGAAAATGTAACATATGTTTTCATATATTGTACATGTATATACTTTAATTAATGGGACAGTTTGGCACAGGTCCCTAATAAGTTTCAAAATACACAAAAACCCCAATAAAATAAAGTTTATAAATTAGGTCCCTAGAATTAAGTTACTGAATAATGACATACACTTATGCAATTATTCAGTGAATAATTGCAGACATTTATGCAATTATATCAAAAAATTGCGGAAAATTCCGCAATTATTCATCCAAAAAATTGCGGAAATTTACGCAATTTTTTCAAAAAATTGCAGAAAATTCCGCAATTATTCACCCAAAAAATTGCGGAAATTTACGCAATTTTTTCAAAAAGTTGCGGAAAATTCCGCAATTATTCACCAAAAAAATTGCATAACTATATGCAATTACTTAGTAACTTAATTCTAGGGACCTAATTTACACACTTTTTTTTACTGGAGTTTTTGTGTATTTTGAAACTTACTAAGGACCTGAGCCTAATATTCACTTAATTAATTATCTATTTAATTAATTTATTTAATTTATTAATCTTACTAATAAATATTAATTTTTTCTAAATATGTTTATTATATTTTCAAAACACTTTTTAAAACCGTATAATAACATTTATAATATACACATAGTTTTGAAAGCCAACTTGGAAAATCATATTATAACATTTGTAATGTAATTCTTATTTTAAGTTTAACTTTTAAATTTCAAAATCATATGTTAATTTCAAAACAATTTTGAAATCACATTATAATATTTATAATGTATTTATAATTTTAAATTTAACTCTTAAATCCAAAGCCATTTTAGATTTTATAACAATTCTGAAAATTAGCCTAAAGCCAATTCAAAATTGATATTTTTATGTTAAGGGCAACTTTTAGGCTAACTTTACTTTTCGGCTCAGGCTGGTAGCCAAGGAGGGCAGGGTACTTGGTTACCCAAAACCAAGCCAGGGCACTACTTTTCTAGACACTCGACTAAATTGATAAGCTTAATTGGTTAGTCCTAACATGATTAATTTAGACTGCATAAACTATTTGGCTTCATTACCATTGATGGAACTGAGCCACTCGAAAGTGGATGAAATAGGTAAATTTCAAAAAAATTCAATATTTCGATCATATTTGCGATGACATGGAATTTTATCACTTTGATTAGTGAATATTTGATAAATTTGAAAATATTTAATTAATGGTTTTTAATTATTAAATAACCCTTTTTAATTAATAAATAATGATAGTAAACTCGCTTTGAGAGTTTGTTTACAAAAATAAATAGTTCGATGAAAAATTGAAAATATGATCGAAAATCTTTTTTTTGATTTTCAACTTTTCATTGTCCAAAGTTGTTGGAATGTGTTGTTCATACTAGAGTATATATGTACACATATATACAAATAACAAATAATTTTACTAATGGTATAGTTAAGTTAAAACAAGTTTAAGAATATACTTAAGTCAATAAAGTGATAGTGGGCATTTCTTTTCTAATTTAAAATTAACAAAACACAAAATCTAAGACAAAAGTACATAAACTCATGGGTTGGCCCGTTTCTTCGTTGGAAAGAAGGAAGGGTATTAGCTTAGGAAAAAAGAATGGTGTGGCATTAATTGGAGGGGTAATTGATCTGGTTTAGAATTAGCTTGGTAATTTGCCATTTTGTGTTTTATATAAAAAGCGCACACTCTTTCCATTTCTCACTTTGTTTCACTTTCAATTTCTTACTCTTTTCCTTTCCACTTTCTTCTCTACTTCCTTATCCTTGTTTCCTAAAGAAAGTGTTTCAAAATTACTTCTTCTTCTTCATTAAATCCATAAACAAGTTTGTAATAATTTTGCAAACCTCTCTACCACTACAAAGTTGCAAACTTTTGAAGCCAAAACCCAAATAGGCCTTGGGCCATGAGCTATTGGAGCATGGGGGGGTTGCGTGACCATGGGGTGGGTAGAGGAGGTGGCTTTCTGTTGTTTTGATAGTTGGAAGGAGTTTTGTCAAATTTAAAGTGAGATTTATCGTGTGACGACCGCCCATGACCCCTGCACCGAATCTAGAGAAAATGCGCTGTAAAGTATGCCAGGCGACCATGGACGATTGCCAGGGTAAATTAAAACAACAGAATCTATCGTATTACTCACAGCGTATGGACAAAATACAATAGAATATATATATATAGTGAAGCTTCACAAAATAGAATCTCATCAATAAAACTTCATAATAGTTGGATACAAATATCTAAATAGTCAATACATCAAGCCTCACTACATAACACTCAGAGAATACAAAGCAGCGGAACATCCAGTACATATAGTAAGAAGATAATATGCAATACTCCAGCTCGTCTTCGTCATCAGCTACGTGGAAAGCAAGAACAGCACCTGTCACCTGCTACCTAGTTTGCCCGTCCCAAAATGGATGAATAGCCCAAGGCAATAAGAGTTAAAACATAAAGCCTTGAGTCAGACAACAGTCTTAGTGAGCAGTAAATTAACTAACAGCATACCAAAAGAGCATAAAGGAAAAGGAATAGGAATACAACCCTCCCCCTCCACCTCTTTCTACAGTGATAGCCCCCAAACACACACTAAGCAGAAGCAAACATAGCAGAGCATACAAATTAAAATAAAGCAATTATCACTCGAGTCAAGGGCAATGTTTTCCAAGTACAAACCCCCAAGGCCTAAACCAAGATCAGATAAGCACCCAGAAAATACCGCTCTTGACACCGAATGACGATACAACCAAACATCTATGACTCTGGCTATCACTGTTATCATTGCCTCAATATCACCGTTAATTGAATGACCGGCACATTCTTTCAGCCGTCCGTCAAGGGCTAATGGAAACCCCAGTTCTAGACATAACTCTGCACGTCATCATGACCCGTGCCTAGGACTATCGAATCTGCCCAGAGTACTTGACTATCAATCATTAGCCTTCAGGGACTATCGAATATGCCCAACGTACTCTTGCTTTGAGCATGCTAGAACCTTCAACAACGATGAGATCTCAGCCTCCTAATCATCCTCCTCGACGACTATTTCCATACTAGCTCAAGCGCCTCTCGAGCAAACCATTATCCTCAACTCGAACCATTCCACCGAGTTATCAACATGCTTGGAATGATCCCGTCTGGATTAGACCAAGGCTATCTCACATCATACTTTGCCTCATCATCATCATAGCAAAGTCTCATCTCAACATCATCATCAAATCTATCCATATGAGCTTCATCATCCGCTACATATGCCACGTGCAGCTTTTCCAATTCAAGAGCCATTCCCTTAGCTTTTGAATCATCTTCGACCATCTTGTCTAAATCAAATCATCAATTATCTAATTCATAGCAATCAATCAACTCAAACATTAATCCAAGTAAACAAGCATTCAAATATGATCTAAATAGACAATTATAACAATAATGGCAATTTCGTAATTAAAGAGTCGAAAGTCTAACAAGCATGAAAACATGAGAAATATCTCTACAACTTGATAAATGAACTTGCATAGGTTAATCATGTAGTAAAATGGTTATCAAATCATCATGAACAATGGATCTATATGGATCTACACTTAGGTTTACAAAAATGCATGGAAATCACTATTTTAACACCAAATCAAGCCAACGATCCGATATACTCCTTTGGATCCGTGTGAGAGATAATCACCACTCACCAAATCACCAAAACAACTCAAAATCAACACACTTCAGATCTGGACAGCGAAGGATCTAACTTGATCTATCACCAATTCGCTTCAAACGATGAAATCTCTCTTCGAAGAATGTAGATCTTCAATCTAAGCTCTTCGATCTTCGATTTGATCTTCAATATGAATGGAAGGAATCACTAGATTAGAGTGGAGAAAAGAAGTGAAGAAGTGTAGAAGTCGAGCTCTCAAAATGGCAGCACTTCGTCGCTTCGAAATCCGGATCCCAAAAAGTGAGAACAACCTTCCTATTTATAGCTGAAATCTCCTTAAGTCGTCCGCCTCCATAAGTCGTTGCCGACTTAGCTGCCTCCGACTTAACACTCCAGACGACCTACGACTTAGCAACTCAACCGAGTTACGCCTTAACGATTTAGCAACTCTACGACTTAGCACATAGCAGATGGGCGCGACCTAACAACCCTTCGACCTACGACTTACCAGGGGATACGACTTACGACTTAACTCCTTAAGTCATCTACGACCTAACTACTCTAACCCGCTAACCACTAGGTCGTTAATTACTAGGTCGTCGCCGACTTAAGTCTTCCCTTCTTTAAGTCGTCAAATGTTTAAGTCGTCTAATCTATAAGTCGGTCAACTTCTTAGGTCGTCTACTACTGGGTCGTTAACTCTACTAGGTCGGCCATTCCTTAAGTCGTCTACCCGACCTACCACTTAGATTATTAACTCGCCAAAACTCTTAAGTTGCTCCACTGCTACCCAGCTTCCTTAGGTCGTCTATCTCTTAAGTCGTACACTCCCTAAGTCGGTCACTCGACCTAAGCCACTCCATACGACCTAATTTCCCCACGACTTATCCCAATGCCTAGGTCGCTCCAAACCTTCCTACGACCTAAGACCATCACAACCTACGACTTAGCTCCTAACTCGCCGAATTCCTTAACTCGGTCACGACTTAGGACTTAAACAAAATTCTGCCCAAAATCTGAAACGACTTAACAACGCTAAAAATTCTAGATTTTCACGAACTTTTTGATCCGTAAAAATACGGGTCGTTACATTCTCTCCCCCTTAGGAATTTCGCCCCCGAAATTCCAAACAAACAAAGCAATCAAAGACTATTCTGCACGCCTATCATCCATAGCAATCAACAAACCATGCATCCAATTCTAGCTTAGCGTACAGAATTCTAACACTAGAACAAGTTACAATATTGTGAGATGACACGACACCTTAGGGCCATACCTTGAAGAGTTCAGGATGAGCTGCCTTCATCCTCTCTTCCTCCTCCCACGTACAGTCGTTATCATCATCACTCCATTGTATCTTGAGCAACTTAACTACCTTCCTCCTAAGCTGTTTCGTGTCGGTTTCCACAACACGAACCGGCTTACGAGGTCTCTTATCGACTGGATCAACTTCGAAATCTTCAAAGCTATCAGCAAAAACCACTATATTCGAGTCGTGCACATACTTTCGTAGATACGATATATGAAAAACATTGTGCACACTCGACATCTTTTCTGGTAACTCCAATCTGTAGGCGAGCTTTCAAATTCGCTCGATAATCGGGAATGGTCCAACAAATCTCGGAGTCAATTTTCCTTTCTTCCCGAATCGAATAACATTCTTCAGTGGAGAAATCTTCACAAAAACCATATCACCTACGTCGAATTCCAAATCCTTACGACGCTTATCGGCATAACTTTTCTGACGGTCTTGGGCTGCCTTCATTCATTGCCGAATGATCTCTATACAATCTGAAGTCCGTCGAATCATCTCCGGCCCAAGCATCAACTTTTCTCCGGTCTCTAACCAACATGTCAGAGAGTTACACGGTCTTCCATACAATGCCTCATACGGTGCCATACCAATGCTTGACTGGTAACTGTTGTTATACGAAAATTCCACCAAATGAAGATGATCTTCCCATGATCCTCCGAAATCCAAAACACAAGCTCTAAGAAGATCTTCCAAAACTCGGTTAACTCTCTCGGTTTGACCATCTGTTTGAGGATGATAAGCTGTACTCAAACACAACTCGGTTCCCAAAACTTCCTGAAAGCTCTTCCAAAATCCACTAGTGAACAATGGGTCTCGATCGCTCACTATACTCTTCGGAATACCATGGAATCGAACTATCCATTTAACATACAACTCAGCCAACTTTGATGCGGTCCTAGTCGATCGAACAGGAATGAATCTTGCACTCTTAGTCAAACGATCTACGATGACCCAAATCCCTTCATTTCCCGTTCTTGTTCTAGGCAATCCATCAATAAAATCCATCGACACTTGCTTCCACTTCCATGTAGGAACTTCTAATGGCTGAAGCAATCCACTTGGCTTCTTCTGTTCGGCTTTTACCAACTGGCAGTTCATACATTTGGAAATAAAATTTCCAACATCCTTCTTTGTACCTTCCCAGTAATAGGTTCTCTTCATATCCCGATACATCTTATTTCCACCTGGATGAATTGTCAACTTCGAGTGATGACTTTCCTTCAGAACTTCATTTCTCAATTCATCTATATCGGGAACAACTAGTCGTCCTTGCTTCCGAAGCCAACCCTCTCGATCGACCTCGAATCTTTTATCCTTTTCTGGTTCCAATCCAGATTCCAAATCACTGATAATCTTGACAAGCTTATCGTCTCGCTTTTGGCTCTCGCCAATCCTTTCCACAAGAGTCGGTCTTATCGATAAGTTTGCCAACATCTCAGGTTCCAATTCACATCTGGGCCTGAAGTCAAATCCAGCTAAATACTCGAGATTCTTCCATTCTGAAAACATGGCTCCCAATCCTGCATGTCTTCGACTTAACGCATCTGCCACCGCGTTACCTTTTCCCGGAGTATAAGCTATACCAAAATCATATGATGCCAAAAACTCTAGCCAACGTTGCTGCCGAAGATTCAAATCCTTTTGGGAGAAAAGATACTTCAACGACTTATGATCTGTAACCAACTCGAATCGAACTCCCAATAGATAATGTCTCCACATCTTCAGAGCAAAAACAATCGCCGCTAACTCCAAATCATGAGTCGGGTAATTCCTTTCATGCAGCTTCAGTTGTCGACTTGCATATGCAACAACTTTATCCTTCTGCATTAGCACTGCTCCAAGTCCTGTACCACATGCGTCGGTGTAAACCACCATCTCATCATTCCCACTTGGAATAGTCAAAACAGGAGCACTTGTCAATCATTCTTTCAGGATTCTGAAAGCTTTCTCACACTTATCTTCCCATCTGAACACTTGGTTCTTTTTCGTCAATCCTGTTAACGGTGCAGCCACCTTGGAGAAGTCTTTGATAAACCGTCGATAATATCCTGCTAATCCAAGAAAACTTCTCACATCAGATGCATTCTTAGGTCTAACCCAATCCTGGATTGCTGCCACCTTAGCGGGATCAACCGCTATAACACTTCTAGAGATAACATGGCCTAAGAACCTTACTTCACTCTTCCAGAAGTGACACTTCGAAAACTTAGCCTTCAGCTGATGTTTCCGCAAGATTTCTAAAACAATATGCAAGTGTGTCTTGTGCTCTTCTTCAGTTCTAGAATAGATCAGAATATCATCCACGAACACTAGCACGAACTTGTTCAACTGATCTCTTAACACTCTATTCATAAGATCCACAAAATATGCTGGCGCATTAGTCAATCCAAACGGCATTACCAGCCACTCAAAGAAACCGGATGGTGTCCTAAAAGCAGTCTTCGGTACACTATCCTTAGCCACTCTCAATTGGTGAAATCCCGTTGCCAAATCCATCTGAGAAAACACCTTAGCTTCGTGAAGCTGATCAAACAAGTCATCTATTCTCGGTAATGGATACTTGTTCTTCTTAGTCACCTTATTCAGCTCACGATAATCTACACACAACCTCAGCGATCCATCTGCTTTGGTAACAAACACAACTGGTGCACCCCATTCGGACACACTACGCCGAATGAATCCTTTCTGTAAAAGATCATCAACCTGCACCCTCAACTCTTGCTATTCCCTAGGCGCCATCCGCCTAAGAGGCATCACAACGGGTCTGGCTCCTTCAACTAGATCTATACGAAACTCGATCTCTCTATGCGGCGGTAACCCTTTGACCTCGTTAAAGACATCCTCGAATCCATTGACGATTGGCAACGATGACAGTCCATCCCGTGGAACAACCAGCGAATACATGAAGCTCATGAAGACGCCTTCTTCGTGCTTACATCGTATCACAATCTTTCGCCCCTCCACATTCTCGACTGTCACCTCCAACCTCTCACAATCAACCTTTGCCGCATACTTCCTAAGCCAGTCCATACCCAAAATAATTCCGAACCCCGCAAAGTTCAGAACAAAACAATCACAATCAAAAGAGCAATCATGACTCGATACAATCAGACCACGGCATAACATACACAAACAAGACGAACCCCCAACTGGATTAGTCACAACCAATGGCCTATCAACAATATCCGGTTCTAAACCCAACCGGCCTACAAGTTCACTACAAACAAAAGAATGCGACGCCCCAGTATCAAACAGAACTCTAACTGGAATACCACATAGGAAAAGAGTACCTTGAACCACCACACTCTTTCCTTTCTCTTCAGCGGCAGGAGCTTTCGAAGACGATGGAACAGCTCCCAAATCATAAGCTTGCACGATTAGCTTGTCCTTCCGTGGTTCTGGACAATCCTTCCTGATATGCCTCGTCTTGTCACAGTTGTGACACTTCATCGGTACCTTTGGATTCTTACAATCCCTAGAGAAATGGCCCTTCTACTGACAATTGTAGTAAGTCACTTCGCCCTTCGGCTTCTTCTGGCCATCCTTACCCTTCTGCTGCTGCTGCTTCCTCTTCTTGTTTCCACCCTGCTGTGGTTTAGACTCTCCCCTGGTCACAGCAACAACAGATCCTTCCTTAGGAAACAGACTCTCATGCCTGATAGCTTTCTCCACAAGCTTCTCAAATGAATCATCCAAATGATCCACTAACTGCCTCCCAAGATAACTGTCCAAGCCTGTCACAAACTTCTCATTCTTCTGATAAGCAGATTCAATATACGACCGGGCATACTTGGACAAAGCTTCAAACTCAGAAACATACTCAAGAACTGGTCTTCCACCTTACTTGAGCTCCACAAACTTCTTAAACAGAACAGACTTCTGAGCTGTAGAAATGAACTTAGCTTCAAATCTGACTTGGAATTGCTCCCAAGTGATCTCTTCCTCCGGAGTATCAATAGTGATAGAGTTCCACCAATCAGAAGCTCTTCCTTGAAGCTGTCTTGATGCTAACTTCCTCTTAGTTGCATCCTCAATTCCCAAATCACAAAAGATCCTTCTACAAGCATCTATCCACCTCTGGACTTCAATGGTTGATTCTGTCCCCAAGAAAACCTTTCCTCCAAGAGCAGTATAGTCCTTACACAGCTTAGCAAAATCAACCGGTTTTGGAGTTTGAACTTGAACTCCAACATCCACCGATGGCCCCGGAGCTGGCATCCTTCTCATGATCGAAGTCATCATAGCTTCGAACATAGCAGCATAATCAGCAGCCCCTTCAGTTGCACGGCCTTCCCTAGCAACTGTTCTCCCTCTTCGACTCATCCTTATTATCTATAAAAAGGAATGGTTAGCACATCTAGAGAAACAACTGCATAAAGGACTCAAACTCAACTAAGCTACTATATTATATATAGTAATCATCCATCAAAATTACAATTACGTCTCTCATACGTAGTTACGTCAGCGAGCGTTGGGTAAAATCGATTAACCAAAGCTTTGACACCAAATGTGACGACCGCCCATGACCCCTGCACCGAATCTAGAGAAAATGCACTGTAAAGTGTGCCAGGCGACCATGGACGATTGCCAGGGTAAATTAAAACAACAGAATCTATCGTATTACTCACAGCGCATGGACAAAATACAATAGAATATATATATAGTGAAGCTTCACAGAATAGAATCTCATCAATAAAACTTCATAATAGTTGGATACAAACATCTGAATAGTCAATACATCAAGCCTCACTACATAACACTCAGAGAATACAAAGCAGCGGAACATCCAGTACATATAGTAAGAAGATAATATGCAATACTCCAGCTCGTCTTCGTCATCAGCTACGTGGAAAGCAAGAACATCACCTGCTACCTAGTCTGCCCATCCCAAAATGGACGAACATTCCAAGGCAATAAGAGTTAAAACATAAAGCCTTGAGTCAGACAACAGTCTTAGTGAGCAGTAAATTAACTAACAACGTACCAAAAGAGCATAAAGGAAAAGGAATAGGAATACAACCCTCCCCCTCCACCTCTTTCTACAGTGATAGCCCTCAGACACACACTAAGCAGAAGCAAACATAGCAGAGCATACAAATTAAAATAAAGCAATTATCACTCGAGTCAAGGGCAATGTTTTCCAAGTACAAACCCCCAAGGCCTAAACCAAGATCAGATAAGCACCCAGAAAATACCGCTCTTGAGACCGAATGACGATACAACCAAACATCCATGACTCTGGCTATCACTGTTATCATTGCCTCAATATCACCGTTAATTGAATGACCGGCACATTCTTTCAGCCGTCCGTCAAGGGCTAATGGAAACCCCGGTTCTAGACATAACTCCGCACATCATCATGACCCGTGCCTAGGACTATCGAATCTGCCCAGAGTACTTGACTATCAATCATTAGCCTTCAAGGACTATCGAATCTGCACAACGTACTCTTGCTTTAAGCATGCTAGAACCTTCAACAACGATGAGATCTCAGCCTCCTAGTCATCCTCCTCAATGACTATTTCCATACTAGCTCAAGCGCCTCTCGAGCAAACCATTATCCTCAACTCGAACCATTCCACCGAGTTATCAACATGCTTGGAATGATCCCGTCTGGATTAGACCAAGGCTATCTCACATCATACTTTGCCTCATCATCATCATAGCAAAGTCTCATCTCAACATCATCATCAAATCTATCCATATGAGCTTCATCATCCGCTACATATGCCACGTGCAGCTTTTCCAATTCAAGAGCCATTCCCTTAGCTTTTGAATCATCTTCGACCATCTTGTCTAAATCAAATCATCAATTATCTAATTCATAGCAATCAATCAACTCAAACATTAATCCAAGTAAACAAGCATTCAAATATGATCTAAATAGACAATTATAACAATAATGGCAATTTCGTAATTAAAGAGTCGAAAGTCTAACAAGCATGAAAACATGAGAAATATCTCTACAACTTGATAAATGAACTTGCATAGGTTAATCATGTAGTAAAATGGTTATCAAATCATCATGAACAATGGATCTATATGGATCTACACTTAGGTTTACAAAAATGCATGGAAATCACTATTTTAACACCAAATCAAGCCAACGATCCGATATACTCCTTTGGATCCGTGTGAGAGATAATCACCACTCACCAAATCACCAAAACAACTCAAAATCAACACACTTCAGATCTGGACAGCGAAGGATCTAACTTGATCTATCACCAATTCGCTTCAAACGATGAAATCTCTCTTCGAAGAATGTAGATCTTCAATCTAAGCTCTTCGATCTTCGATTTGATCTTCAATATGAATGGAAGGAATCACTAGATTAGAGTGGAGAAAAGAAGTGAAGAAGTGTAGAAGTCGAGCTCTCAAAATGGCAGCACTTCGTCGCTTCGAAATCCGGATCCCAAAAAGTGAGAACAACCTTCCTATTTATAGCTGAAATCTCCTTAAGTCGTCCGCCTCCATAAGTCGTTGCCGACTTAGCTGCCTCCGACTTAACACTCCAGACGACCTACGACTTAGCAACTCAACCGAGTTACGCCTTAACGATTTAGCAACTCTACGACTTAGCACATAGCAGATGGGCGCGACCTAACAACCCTTCGACCTACGACTTACCAGGGGATACGACTTACGACTTAACTCCTTAAGTCATCTACGACCTAACTACTCTAACCCGCTAACCACTAGGTCATTAATTACTAGGTCGTCGCCGACTTAAGTCTTCACTTCTTTAAGTCGTCAAATGCTTAAGTCGTCTAATCTATAAGTCGGTCAACTTCTTAGGTCGTCTACTACTGGGTCGTTAACTCTACTAGGTCGGCCATTCCTTAAGTCGTCTACCCGACCTACCACTTAGATTATTAACTCGCCAAAACTCTTAAGTCGCTCCACTGCTACCCAGCTTCCTTAGGTCGTCTATCTCTTAAGTCGTACACTCCCTAAGTCGGTCACTCGACCTAAGCCACTCCATACGACCTAATTTCCCCACGACTTATCCCAATGCCTAGGTCGCTCCAAACCTTCCTACGACTTAAGACCATCACAACCTACGACTTAGCTCCTAACTCGCCGAATTCCTTAACTCGGTCACGACTTAGGACTTAAACAAAATTCTGCCCAAAATCTAAAACGACTTAACAACGCTAAAAATTCTAGATTTTCACGAAATTTTTGATCCGTAAAAATACGGGTCGTTACATATCGCTTTAAAGTTAGATTTAAATCAATAAATTGTTGCAATAATTTAGTAGTTGCTTGCTTATATTGTGTGTAATATTTATATTATGTGTTTGGATTTGATTCCCACTTGAAAGCGGATGGCATAAATAATCCATTTTTTTGCAGGGGATAAAAGTAAAGAGAAAAGAAAGTCAAAGTGTTCCGTAGCGCATAGGCCGCTATGGAGGCACTTCGAAGGATGAAAATTTTATAGAGGGATCCTAAAGGATTCCTCACCTTATGGATGGTTATTTACGTTTATTATTGCTATGTAAATGCTTCTTGATGTTGCTTAGTTGTAGTTAACCTACTTGTTGTTGGTTTTATTATGACATTGAAATTCCTGCTCGCTTTTAAGTGATTTAACACTTTGTTTATTTAAAGTGTTTTGAAAATGGTTTCCGAACTTGGCTTTTGATTTTCAAACCTATTTTGGCAAAGATGGTTTAAAATATAAAAAGAAATATGGTTAAAAAGTTATATGATTTACAAAAATAAGTTTCCAAAGTTACGGTCCATATAGCGATAGTCGCTATGGATGTAGTTTGGGACTTTTTTTTATTTTTGTAAATTAAAAAGAGTTATCTATTTTAGATATTTTGAAAAATCTTTTTAAATGTGTGTATAATCATTTAAAAGGAAGTTTAAAGTTTTAAATATAATTTTAAAAATTTATTTAGTGATTTAAACAAGAGGTTTAAATTTTACATCTTTGTTTTCAAAAGTCAAGTTTATTTATAAGTAACTATCTTTAAGGGAGGTTTAAATAGAAGTTTCAGACTTGTTTTAAAAGAGTTTTAAAAGTATTTTAAAAGAAAATAATCATGAATTACAACATTATTGTTGTAATAAATGTTTTCGAGAAATGGAAAGAGATTATGGATTATAACATTTTGAGTTATAGTAAATGGTTTTGGAAAATTTGAAAGGAAGTTAATTTATAACACTTTGTTATTATTAAAGTTGTTTACTTTTAAAAAAGGAAGATGTTTTAAAGTGGTTTGGAATTCATCGATTTATAAGTTGTTTACTTTGATAAAGGTAAAATGTTGCCTTTTTAATCAAACCTTGTTTTAAATATGTGATTTTGGAAATTGTTTTAATAATAAGCATATTGAAACCCTCAGATCTTATTTTAGTTTCTAGTCTTTTAGGTATGAAACCTGTTTTTATTTTGAAAGTTAGAAGCTTTGTTGGGTTAAGGTTTGAGAGGTAATGATACCCCAATTTGAACGGTTTCATTTCTAATCGTTTGAATAATGCTAGTTTGGAATCAAAGACTGTAAATAAGATTATGGAATTGGTTGTCAGATTTGTTTTAAACAGACTTTGTTTTATACAAGGGATTTCTTTGTCAGTGCCATTAAGTAGCAAAATAGATATGATAAACTAGTGCTAAAATGTTTATACATTTTACAAAAATTAAGTCGTCTTATATTTAGCACTAAAAGCCAATGAGTAGACTTATCTTTATCTGTGAGATCTAGAATCAAAGTGTTTGAATAAGATAAGATCAGGGTGCAACCAGTACCCTGACTTACCTGATTTTAATTCTAGGCAAGGGATAAAGAATTCAAAATGTCAAAAATGTGATAAGTGTAGAGGGTTAATTTCGATAAATGGGTCATGATTAATTAAGTAAATAGAAGGTACTTTATCATATACTTGATGCAAAATTCCGAGGTATGGAAACTCATCTCTATCTCGAGAAGTAAGAATGTATGTCAAGGCAAGAATAGTTTTCTAACTAGTCTGACTTCATTGTTAATCGACAGATAGTACTATCTGAATGCGAAAAGTGGTGATAATTATAAGATGTCCGATTTTTCATTGCAAACTATACTTACACCAAGATAGAGGTTTTTCCACTATCGATAACTTGACCAGTTTTTAACTTAAGAAGTATATGAAAGCTTTGTTATTTGTGATTCCATTGGGAGAACTAACTCTATTGAAACTTCTCTCGGTTTAAGGGGTATATTAAAGATCCCCTTAGGACTCTTATATAGTATGCTTACTTCTGAAAGAACCGGGATTAAGTCAACCAGTAATATATCGATTGTCGATTCGGAGAGACCATGATCGGATAAGCATGAGTTATCCGAAAACCACTTTGAACCTACATAAGCATTTAAAATAAAGACTTCTTGAAGATTATGGAATCAAAGATAGAGTTCTTTAAAGTGCAAGGGCTACTTGCTATTAATCCTGAGGATGTAGTAGAAGTAGTGCCTTCAGCTTGTTCATAGCCCGAACAAGTTGTATGGATGAATGTTGGCATTGCATTGATGCCTAGATGGTAGTGTTAGCATTCCAAGTGGGATTTTCTAAAAAGGTAAAGTTTAGCCTCAAGCCTCACAGTCAGTAATGACTAAAACATAGGATATGAAGCAAAGCTATGTTGTTCGATCCCATTAGGGTATGGCATCACCCGATCCAGATCGATATTTATATATTTGTGTATGCCCGGGGCCCCTTACGGCTGTTGGCCACAACTATGGTGGTGATATATTTGGTACTATCCATGAAGGGGTGGGCCTGTTTTGAGCTGGAAGGGGGTCCATGTGTGGCCCTCGGTAAATTTTTCTAGAGGTGTACTGTGGCAGGAGGCACCCCAATAGCCTTCTCATTGTATGAAATCCATTTTCTAATACATACCTTTATGGACTTTGTTGCATACTATGTATGCTGTTGAATGTAATAAATGTAACAACTCCGACTATGATTTAATATTTATTTTATACCTTAGATGTTATTATTATATGACTAGATTTTCTTTTGAAATGGTTGGGTTTTCTAAGGTAAAAAACCATTCGTGTTTATGTGCGGTGTGGTCTTATGAGACACCTTTATTTTGGAAAGGGTTTTATACATATAAAAATCTATATGATTTGAGTTTCTCATGCTGGTTTACCAAATTGATCAAGGTGTTTCTTATAATACTTGGGTCAGACTTAAGTATTTTTCTAGTTTTAGCTTTGGATGCTTTTGAGTTTCACGAGATGAGTTGAATACCTCCAAGACGTATTTCCATACTTTTATTTTTCCGTTGCATTACTTGTTTGAATTTATCAGAATTTTAAGGACATGTTGTTATAACTGTCCAAGCTAATGAATACCCTGGATGTATTAACGTCGACTTTATGGGTCATAAAAGAAGGTCCTCACACTTGGTATCATAGCCAAAAGGTTAAGCGAGAACTTTGGCCCTAGTGGGGTAAACTCATTAGAGATAGGATAAGTGACATCCGAGAATGAGTTTGAGTGTATCATATATGAGAGCGCGTATTTGTTAGTGCCATAAAAATGTTTTATACTATTTTTAAATTTGTAAATGAAATAATTTTACCTAGGATTATATTTTATATAAAAGAATAATTTTCAAAATAGATATAGTTATTTTTTGCTGTTATTGTCTGATAGGAAATAATGATATTTATTTATCATCATTGGTTTATTGATTATTTATGCTCAGCGAATTTACAAGCATTTGTTGTTTGGTTAAATTAAATAGGAATACCTTGTGAATTCAGTTTCACAATTTGACTATAAGACATTCATTGTTATTGTGGGTTTAACAAGATCACTTTATTAAAATGTATAATAAAGGAAGTTATTGTTTAAAGATAATTTTATATAAAAAAAATTTGGCAAAGCCAGACGACTTTATAGTGGGTCGTGTTACTATATATAAATGAAGAAAAGGTGTTATGCACATGCACAGAAACAACTATATATGGTTTTATAGTGACCATTCCACTTAGAGACAAAACATGTGAGAAGCAAAAGAGCTTCTGCAGATATAAAAATGACCTATGGAAAATAAAAAAACAGGGACAAGATAGACAAGACTAGGCTACAAAGCAAGAGGACAACTATCCCGTAGATACAGGACTGACCACAACGTTAGACGTAGGACCTAGAACATGAAGAAACGGACGGAACAGCGCTACAAGAGAGGGTACAAAAGACCATGACATGGTAGAGAAAAGATAATTCTAATCCCAAGAAGAGTCCAAAAACAAAAGCCAATTGTGCAGTCCAAGATCACCACGAGTATGTAATGACAGGTCATCACCATCCACGCGATAAAATAACCTCCTCGATTCCCCGTCTTCGCTGACATACAAATAATAACTATTCTGAACCGGATCATATCTCATCTCTGAATCATAGTGAACCCAAGTACGCTCTTCCAGAAACCACGAAATGGTATCAAATTCAGGAGGTGTCGATGCAGTGGATATACTATATGGGATCGCATGTGCCCTATCAATAGTTTCACCAGGGGGGAAGGGAGGGGAACATATGGAGTCGGAACCTTAGGGACCCACTTCAAAATAGGCTGAGGAAGCAGAATCTTTGTAGGAGGAGGAAGGGTAGCAGGCCCGAACAAGCACGCATCAATAGAATGACCAAATGACTTACAACATGAGCAAATTTCCGATTTCCACTTGTATTGCACGTCCATTATCACATCATGGCAATCAGCAAGTCTCACTGAAAGCGACGATGGCAAAGGTTTAGTAAGCTTGATCTCAATCAAAGCCCGTGCATAGTATAAAGGTTTGTGGGCTTAGTATTAGAATCAAAACACTTAAGGTCACCGATGAGACTGGCAAGCCAATTAAGACCTATCAAAGGCTGAAGCGCATACATAATATGCGTGGAAGTAGCCCGAACAGGGATAGAAAGAACCTGCTCCCTAGCTTTGTCAAAAATAATGCTCCATGGTGTAACAATAAACGGTTTCCCCTCTATGATAAGTGGACTGGTCTCAAGAGTTCTAAACTTGTCATTTTTATTAGTGTAAGGACCCGATTCTTCGACTTTCGAATATCGACATCAATACGTCCACTGTATCGACTGCCGAGCCATGGAATGCCGGAAAAACGAATTCTTAGGGTTTAAGAAAGAAGAGGTAGAAGAACACAGAAGAAAAAGAAAGAAAAACAATAGAAAACACAGAAACAGAAACAATATCAGAATCTCACATTCGCAGCGGAACAACTTATAATAGATAAATGAATAATCTTTAATCAAAGGAACTATATTAGTTTATACATTACATCACATCATCAGAGTTTACAACAACAGAGTCAATACATCAATGGATAGTTATATAAACTTGTCCTCATAACAGAATACACAGCGGAATAAATAATATCATATACATGTGGTACGTCTCGCCATCCAGCTCGCCACTAAGCTCCATAGTATCTCCTGAATCCAGAATGACCTGATAACCTAACTCTAGACTGCCCGTGTGGAAATTGGTGGGCACCTAGAGTTTAGGAAGGAAACAATAAACTCCAGGTCAGTCATGGTGACTGGTGTGAGACCTAAAACAGTTTATCTTTAAAACAAAAAACAGGAAGATTTTAAAGTCAATTTCGCAATGCTTTTGGAAAATGAGACTACCATAAGACCTCCCGCCACACACACAATGCAAACGCAGAATTGGAGGAGATTTCTTCTTATGATAGTCAAAGATGCTTACTATGCAAAATCAAATCTTTTTTTTGATATTATTATTAGTGCATAGTGTAGAAAACATTTCGAAAGTATAATATTAATCTTAGCCAGCATAGGCATTCCGCACTTATGCCTACTATAGCTACCATGTTCAATAGCAGGTTACCGTCACATTCCATGGCAGGTAATACAACTAAAACCGTACAAGTCACGTATTGTTTCTTTGGATTTCCAACAAATGGTCAGGCCAAGTAACTTCTCATTGCCACATAGGTACGCCTCTGGAAAGACGACCCGAGAAATAACCTAACATTACGGTTAGATCTCTGCCAACACAAGGCCGGGTTACCTCTGCAAAAATAGGTAACTACTGACACGCGTATGTCATCCTCCGATCGTAACCGATCTTCCCGAGGATCCTCGATTTCCAATAACCACATCGTATTAAATTTGCAGCAACAACATAGGTTAAATATCTGGGCTCCATACCATGATACCACCTCTATCCAAAAGGAATGACATACACTAAGGGGCGCTACTCCCTAGAACCTTGTCGCATCCTTCCTGTTTTGACCATTTTCGGGGTATGAGGTCCGACGAAGTCTCGTCCACAAAGCTACGCTTTATACAAGAGCTGTGCTTTGGGTCAACAAATGATCAAAGTAATGATCACAAAGATAAATGATCAAACAAATGATCATATCACAAATGATCAAACAATGATCATTTCACAGCAACACTCAGCATGTCACGTTACCAAATTGGGAGTATATCGCTAATAAATTTCAACTACATAACCTCTGAGCTCGTACGTCTCAGAGAAGGGTGATAAGCTAAGAGAATAAATTCTCCGCCACCAACAGATATGTATTTGAAAGAAATCAGCTTTATATCTCAATTTGTAATGTCAGACACACAATCCATACAAGTCTGTTCTGGGATCGAACAGAACCGAAGGCACTTCTCACGAAGCCCTTGCAAATCCGGATAATTTTCAAATCACGTCCGGACTTCCCGTCACTAAGGGTGATAAAACCTCTATATCGGAGATCAGCCGATGTAGAGTAACTTGACGGTAATCCTTCCGTTTTCAAAAATATCCGGTCTTCAACATTGGTCATCAAATGCAATCCATTACGACGTATCACATATTCGGAATGGGTTATACGACCCAAAGGTCCTTTCCTGGCTAACCCGAATAGTGAGCGCTTATTCAAAAATAAGTATGGCATTCAAATTCAAGCAAATCACAACAAATACCCATTCAAGGTAATTATTGATAGTCGGTTATTTAACTATCAATAGGTCTGCACAGCATCATCAGATTCCCAATAATTTTCCAAATTATTTATGTTCCAAAAATATCTTTATAAGATATATAATTTTCCACACTTAACCATTTGAAACAAATTCCAAATTTTCACTTTTCAATTTATCTTTAAAAGATAAAATTCCAAACCTTTCATTTCATATTGGAAAAGCATTTCCATACTTATTTAATAATAAGTTATTCACAAATCATCTATTTTCAACACTTGAAAAATATTCGATATACTTAAATCATAATTAAGTATATATTTCATTCTTTAAGGAAAACGTTCTCTTTCACAAATTTTATTTGAGTCAAAACGAATGTTACGTAAAACATCGTTACGACGACTCAAAATCACTAGTATAGGGATTCGAAATTTAGATAGATATATAAATCCCAATACTACACAAAATATTTACTTTCGGAAACCATTTACTATAACAATAGTGTTATAGTCCACCATTTCCTTATTTCTCGAAACGTCTATTTCAACAATGAATGTTGAAATCTATGTTTTCGATACTTAACACGTTTTAACACATCTTTTAAAACAATTACTTCATTTCGCAATATCACTTCTCCAAAACATATCCATTTTATTTAATAATATATTCATTGTCCAAAATCGTAAATATACTTCGTTAACACATTTAACGATTCTACACATTTTACTTAAAAGATTATCCACTGTCCAAAATCGTGGATAAAATTCCCAACCAAACTCTTATTATTACAACATTTAACTTAAAGGATAATTCGCTGTCCAAAATCACGAATATATCTCCTTTATTAAACTTCTATGTTTAATTTATCAAATTCAATTGGTTTCGGATTTATAAAACAACGTTTATAAATTCCATTTCTATTTATAAAACTTTGATTTATAAATCTCTTTATTTACAAATTCCATTCATATCTCATTTAAATGCCAAAATCCGATTTTATAAGATAATTACTTATAAATCTTTTATTTTACAAAATCTATTCATTTAATAACTTCACAATTTATATATCTATAAATTCCGTTCACTTACGAAATCCATTTTTCCATTTTAACACTTGGAAAATATTCGTTTTTTATAATTCCAGTATTCTTAATTTATAAAATATCAATTTTGTACATCTTTTATATAAATCGTTCATAATAATTCAAAAATCCCAATTTAAAATCAAAATCGTTATTTTTAAACTTCAAAAATGGATCTGATGATGCAACAGCATCAATCATCAATCACGACAACAAAACATCACATATCATCATATGATAACAGAATATATCACAATATCTATAAATAAATCCATACGGTGAGGAATCCAGTCGGATCCCTCCAACCTGTTTCCCTGCATCCATAGATGTTAGCACAATACCAATTCCGCTCCAGTACGGAATATCGCGGTATATGGGTTTAATAAATATTATCCGCTATTATGCGGCGCAATAGGGTCTCATCCGCTATACAATGCGAGAAATCAACTCCAATATATACATATTCCAATATATATATATATATATATATTGCTATATACATAAATAATACCAATTCCACTTCAATGTGAAATTATCGCGGTATATGTTTTTAAAAAATAACCTCCGCTTACTAACGGCGTATAATGTCTATTTTAACAATCAATAGATAACAATCATCATTCAGGCATACAATCAACAATTTTAAATCTAACTATTTAAAATTTAAATCGAAACAATTTCGATTGAGTGAGAAGTTCTCACCTTTGCTTTTAAAACGGTTGCAGCGTTTTATTTCGAATAAAATTAAACAGACGTTTAATTTTATCCAAAATTTTCACTGACTCCAAACGACTCCAATCCAGTTCCATAGCGTAGTGCTCGCCAATACGATTCCAACGCAAAAAATTTCGTCCGAAACGAACCTCGTATGAAGAAGTTATGATAGTTAAAATTTATACCAATTTTTATATAAATTAATTTACAATTAAATCTAAATTTCCAAACCCTAATGCATCTCAGCCGTTCATTTCCTCCCACTTCAGATCTGGCCGCCCTCCCCCTTCATCTTCCCAAACGTGATATTCACGTTCAAAACGCACGCACAAACCCATATAGCCGCCCCCCTTCAACAAATTATTGCGACCTCCACACTCTACTTCAAGACGATCGGCCACCTCCATTGCGAAACTCTCGAAGAGCTCTACGCTCGGCTACAACCTGGTTGAACTCAGCCATCTCTGCTGCATGCAAAACGAGGAGAAACGCACCACTTTGATCGCCAATTGCCGTTGATCCATTGCTCCATTTTCGATCATCTCCGTATGGATTTGAAGCTCTCATCGTCCTCTACAACATTGTAGTTGACGACTTTTGCTAATTGTTTGTAGATTTGGAGGTAATAGAGGAGGAAGTTTCGAAATTTTTCAGCCATTGAAATCTAGGGCCGGCTGCTGTTGAAGACAAGGGCTTGAGTGCAAAAACAAAGAATGAGGTCCTTATATAGAAAATTTCAAAAACACTATTCACCCAAAAATTTTCGAACTTGAAATCTAGCGTGTCGGCTGACGTTCATAAGGTTTACCCCACGTTCCGAACATAATGGAATGTGTTTCGGGAGCTAATTTGATTATCTGTGCGAGTTACGGAATTAAACGATCAAATTTAAATTAAACCGATTTAAACCGATTTCGATGCATTTTGGCTTGCCTCGGACAAACGGTACATCCGATTGACACGAAATTTGAAACCATACAATAATATCACATTACGGATCCGATGAAACTAGTTTCGTCGAAATCCGAGACTTTTTGAAAAATGACTATTTTAACTCGCCAAATTAATATTAAAACAATTTCGATGCGTTTCGAGCTGCCATGGTCAAACGACAACTCCGATTGCTACGAAAATTGAAATCCAATAATAACAAACTATTACGGATACAATGGAACTAGTTTCATCCAATTCTGAGACTGTTTGAAAAATGGCTAATTTCTCTAGTCGGTTAAATATTAAAATATTCAATTTTCACAGATTAACTTAAAATTCAATTTTAAAAGTTCTATAAAATCATTATAACTTCAATATGATTTAATATAACTTTATAAATCATTTTCATTCACATTTAATCCATATTTCAATTATTTTTGGAATTTCAAATATTAAATTATCGATTAAATTATCCAATTAAATTCAATTATTCGAAATTAAAATTATTCGACTTATTAATTCTACTTATTAATATTTAAAATCAATTAAATATTTGAATTTCAATTAATATAAATTCTGGGTGGTTACAAATTTCCCCCCTTAAAAGAATTTCGTCCTCGAAATTACCAAGTAAGAAGAAGATACAAAATCTATTAACTTTTCAAAACAAATCGTTCAAATCATATTTCACAAATCTCTTAAGTGTTTAACTTTTTCAAAATCCATAGTTAAACTTCTTACAAAAACTTTTCTAAGTTTCAAAAATTTTCAAATTTCTCAAAAATATTCTAACGCCTTAAATTTTCGGAAAATTTCGCCATAGCCTCCTTTGCGCGGCTCGATCCGAAAAAAAATGACAGTGTATATATATCACAAATATACATCTCATCAAGTGATGAGGCATCCCGTAGGGAAAAAAGTGTAAAAGTACGATATTTAATCCGAGATATGTACCTTATTTATTATTAGCGAGCGTATACGGCTATTATAGCGCGAAAGCGAGCTCCAAATGTGAAGCAAACGCCATCCGCACCTACTAAACACTTATTCAAACAAATGAGAACATGTATATAGAAAATAATATCGATATACATCATATAGCAACATAATAACTACATGTGCTAACATAGCAAATGCAACAAACAACAAATACAACCATCATCCAATAAACATTCAACAACTTCATAACCAAATCAATATACAATCACTTTTCATTAATATTCAATGAATTGGTTTCCAATTTAATCACATTTGATTCATTTACATTGGATTTTATCAACATTCATTTTCAATTCAATTAGTTACATTCACATTAGTTCACTCCCAATTTGAATCAAATTCAATTATATTCAAATTTATTTACTTTCAATTTGAATTCAATTACATAGCTTTCAATTTCGCTAATTTACTTTCATTAACTCTTAATGAATTTATACACAATCAACTAACAATCAAATAACAACCAATGTTTATTCAACATAACCAAATTATTTAATTTACATCCAATTTAGTTCAACACCTTTAATTCAATTGGTTGATATTAAATTGACTTACATTCAATTATTCAACTTTCAATTTCATTTACTTTTAATGAATTAACACTTACATCCATTGTTTCATATCAATTTATTTCCATTAGATTGATTAACATCCAATCCATTTATTCAATTCAATTGCTACTTCATTTTACAAATAAAATTGAATTTCATTTATATAACTCAAGTTTACATTCATCACTTCATTTCATTAATTAATTTTGATACCCAAAATCAAATTCATTCACCATTACTAAAGTTATATTCCAATTAAACATCTTTTGTTTAACTTCTTAAGTTTCCACTTATAAATCCAATTCAGATTCAAATTCTAAATAAATTCTATTCAACTTTTATCAAAGTTAATTTTATTTCATATTATAAGTATAAACTTATTTCACTTATATTCATCAATTACAACTTGGATTTTTAAAACAAATCTGTTTATCACAACAAAACTTCAATTTCTAATTTACTATGGTAGCAAATCAATCACACAGAAACTCGAAAATGATACTGATGATGCTGCAGTCATCACCGAATTATTTTCCAGCAACAATAGTGAATTCAGTGCTTTAAATTCTTTCAAAAAATTTCCTTGATTTATAAATCTCATTACAAATCTTTTATTATAGAATTCCACTTTATATATATAAGATCATTTCACAATTGTAAATCATATTAATTATAACTTCATACTTATAATTCATTTGCTTATACAATTTATTCTTTTACAATTGTTGTTTTATTTAACTTATTCAAACAACTTTCATTAACTTATATATATTCTTACATTTTCAACAACTAAACAATCAATCATATACACTTTAATAATTTTGAAAAATTATTTCCTTTATATACAAAATATAATCGAGGTAAAATTATTTCATTTACCCAATTATAAAACAATATCGTGCCGAATTGTTCTGAATAAGTGTTTAGAGATCCCTATCGATAAAGTTGTTCCGACGATACCGACCAGAATCCATATACTACTCAACAAATCAATCATCATAATATAAAACAATTTTATATTAACTAACAATTACACACTCGTATCTATTATTACACTCAAACTCATTCTAGAGTACTACTGACTCTATCTATAATGAGTAACACCCAACAGAGCAGGGTTGTCGCTTAACCATATGCTCTGATACCACGTTGTAAGGACCCGATTCTTCGACTTCCGATTATCGACACCAATATGTCCACTGTATCGACTGCCGAGCCATCGAATGCCGAAAAACCGAATTCTTAGGGTTTAAGAAAGAAGAGGTAGAAGAAAACAGAAGAAAAAGAAAGAAGAAACAACAGAAAACACAGAAACAGAAACAATATCAGAATCTCACATTTGCAGCGGAACAACTTATAATAGATAAATGAATAATCTTTAATCAAAGGAACTATATTAGTTTATACATTACATCACATCATCAGAGTTTACAACAACAGAGTCAATACATCAATGGATAGTTATATAAACTTGTCCTCATAACAGAATATACAGCGGAATAAATAATATCATATACAAGTGGTACGTCTCGCCATCCAGCTCGCCACTAAGCTCCATAGTATCTCCTGAATCCAGAATGACCTGATAACCTAACTCTAGACTGCCCGTGTGGAAATTGGTGGGCACCCAGAGTTTAGGAAGGAAACAATAAACTCCAGATCAGTCATGGTGACTGGTGTGAGAGCTAAAACAGTTTATCTTTAAAACAAACAACAGGAAGATTTTATAGTCAATTTCGCAATGCTTTTGGAAAATGAGACTACCATAAGACCTCCCACCACACACACAATGCAAACGCAGAATTGGAGAAGATTTCTTCTTATGATAGTCAAAGATGCTTACTACGCAAAATCAAATCTTTTTTTTTATATTATTATTAGTGCATAGTGTATAAAACATTTCGAAAGTATAATATTAATCTTAGCCAGCATAGGCATTCTGCACTTATGCCTACTATAGCTACCATGTTCAATAGCAGGTTACCGCCACATTCCATGGCAGGTAATACAACTAAAACCGTACAAGTCACGTATTGTTTCTTTGGATTTCCAACAAATGGTCAGGCCAAGGAACTTCCCATTGCCACATAGGTACACCTCTGGAAAGACGACCCAAGAAATAACCTAACATTACGGTTAGATCTCTGCCAACACAAGGCCGGGTTACCTCTGCAAAAATAGGTAACTACTGACACGCGTATGTCATCCCCCGATCGTAACCGATCTTCCCGAGGATCCTCGATTTCCAACAACCACAACGTATTAAATTTGCAGCAACAACATAGGTTAAATATCTGGGCTCCATACCATGATACCACCTCTATCCAGAAAGAATGACATACACTAAGGGGCGCTACTCCCTAGAACCTTGCCGCATCCTTCCTGTTTTGACCATTTCCGGGGTGTGAGGTCCGACGAAGTCTCGTCCACAAAGCTACGCTTTATACAAAAGCTGTGCTTTGGGTCAACAAATGATCAAAGTAATGATCACAAAGATAAATGATCAAACAAATGATCATATCACAAATGATCAAACAATGATCATTTCACAGCAACACTCAGCATGTCGCGTTAGCAAATTGGGAGTATATCGTTGATAAATTTCAACTACATAACCTCTGAGCTCGTACGTCTTAGAGAAGGGTGTTAAGCTAAGAGAATAAATTCTCCACCACCAACAGATATGTATTTGAAAGAAATCAACTTTATATCTCAATTTGTAACGTCAAACACACAATCCATACAAGTTTGTTCCGAGATCGAACAGAACCGAAGGCACTTCTCACGAAGCCCTTGCAAATCCGGATAATTTTTCAAATCACGTCCGGACTTTCCGTCACTAAGGGTGATAAAACCTCTATATCGGAGATCAGCCGATGTAGAGTAACTTGACGGTAATCCTTCCGTTTTCAAAAATATCCGATCTTCAACACTGGTCATCAAATGCAATCCATTACGACGTATCACATATTCGGAATGGGTTATACGACCCAAAGGTCCTTTCCTGGCTAACCCGAATAGTGAGCGCTTTTTCAAAAATAAGTGTGGCATTCAAATTCAAGCAAATCACAACAAATACCCATTCAAGGTAATTATTGATAGTCGATTGTTTAACTATCAATAGGTCTGCACAGCATCATCAGATTCCCAATAATTGTCCAAATTATTTATTTTCCCAAAATATCTTTACAAGATATATAATTTTCCACACTTAGCCATTTGAAACAAATTCCAAATATTCACTTTTCAATTTATCTTTAAAAGATAAAATTCCAAACCTTTCATTTCATATTGGAAAGGCATTTCCATACTTATTTAATAATAAGTTATTCACAAATCATCTATTTTCAACACTTGAAAAATATTCGATATACTTAAATCATAATTAAGTATATATTTCATTCTTTAAGGAAAACGTTCTCTTTCACAAATTTTATTTGAGTCAAAACGAATGTTACGTAAAACATCGTAACGACGACTCAAAATCACTAGTATAGGGATTCGAAATTTAGATAGATATATAAATCCCAATACTACACAAAATATTTCCTTTCGGAAACCATTTACTATAACAATAGTGTTATAGTCCACCATTTCCTTATTTCTCGAAACGTCTATTTCAACAATGAATGTTGAAATCTATGTTTTCGATACTTAACACGTTTTAAAACATCTTTTAAAACAATTACTTCATTTCGCAATATCACTTCTCCAAAACATATCCATTTTATTTAATAATATATTCACTGTCCAAAATCGTAAATATACTTCGTTAACGCATTTAATGTTTCTACACATTTTACTTAAAAGATTATCCACTGTCCAAAATCGTGGATAAAATTCTCAACCAAACTCTTATTATTACAACATTTAACTTAAAGGATAATTCGCTGTCCAAAATCACGAATATATCTCCTTTATTAAACTTCTATGTTTAATTTATCAAATTCAATTGGTTTTGGATTTATAAAACAACGTTTATAAATTCCATTTCTATTTATAAAGCTTCGATTTATAAATCTCTTTATTAACAAATTCCATTCATATCACATTTAAATGCCAAAATCCGATTTTATAAGATAATTACTTATAAATCTTTTATTTTACAAAATCTATTCATTTAATAACTTCACAATTTATAAATCTATAAATTCCGTTCACTTATAAAATCCATTTTTCCATTTTAACACTTGGAAAATATTCGTTTTTTTATAATTCCAGTATTCTTAATTTATAAAATATCAATTTTGTACATCTTTTATATAAATCATTCATAATAATTCAAAAATCCCAATTTAAAATCAAAATCGTTATTTTTAAACTTCAAAAATGGATCCGATGATGCAACAGCATCAATCATCAATCACGACAACAAAACATCACATATCATCATATGATAACAGAATGTATCACAATATCTGTAAATAAATCCATACGGTGAGTAATCCAGTCGGATCCCTCCAACCTGTTTCCCTGCATCCATAGATGTTAGCACAATACCAATTCCGCTCCAGTACGGAATATCGCGGTATATGGGTTTAATAAATATTATCCGCTATTATGCGGCGCAGTAGGGTCTCATCCGCTATATAATGCGGGAAATCAACTCCAATATATACATATTCCAATATATATATATTTCTATATACATAAATAATACCAATTCCACTTCAATGTGAAATTATCACGGTATATGTTTTTAATAAATAACCTCCGCTTACTAATGGCGTATAATGTCTATTTTAACAATCAATAGATAACAATCATAATTCAGGCATACAATCAACAATTTTAAATCTAACTATTTAAAATTTAAATCAAAACAATTTCGATTGAGTGAGAAGTTCTCACCTTTGCTTTTAAAACGGTTGTAGCGTTTTATT
The DNA here is from genome assembly GCA_030737815.1 of Allium fistulosum. Taxonomy (NCBI): domain Eukaryota; kingdom Viridiplantae; phylum Streptophyta; class Magnoliopsida; order Asparagales; family Amaryllidaceae; genus Allium; species Allium fistulosum. Next base: position 1,059,444,977 of record CM060903.1, read on the forward strand.
TCGAATAAAAATAAACATACGTTTAATTTTACCCAAAATTTTTACTGACTCCAATTTAGTTCCATAGCGTAGTGCTCGTCAATACGATTCCAATGCAAAAAAATTCGTCCGAAACGGACCTCGTATGAAGAAGTTATGATAGTTTCAAGTTTATACCAATTTTTATATAAATTAATTTACAATTAAATCTAAATTTCCCAACCCTAATGCATCTCAGTCGTTCATTTCCTCCCACTTCAGATCTGGCCGCCCCCCCTCATCTTCCCAAACGTGATATTCAGGTTCAAAACGCACGCACAAACCCATATAGCCGCCCCCCCCTCAACGAATTATTGTGTCCTCCACACTCGACTTGAAGACGATCGGCCATCTCCATTGCGAAACTCCCCAAGAGCTCTACACTCGGCTACAACCTGGTTGAACTCGGCCATCTCTGCTGCATGCAAAACGAGGAGAAACGCGCCACTTTGATCGCCAATTACCGTTGATCCGTTGCTCCGTTTTCGATCATCTCCGTATGGATTTGAAGCTCTCATCGTCCTCTACAATTTTGTAGTTGCTGACTTTTGCTAATTGTTTGTAGATTTGGAGATAATAGAGGAGGAAGTTTCAAAATTTTTCAGCCATTGAAATCTAGGGCCGGCTGCTGTTGAAGACAAGGGCTTGAGTGCAAAAACAAAGAATGAGGTCCTTATATAGAAAATTTCAAAAACACTATTCACCTGAAATTTTTCGATCTCGAAACCGAGCGTGCCGGCTGACTTTTATAAGGTTTACCCTGCGTTCCGAACATAATGGAATGTGTTTCGGGAGCTAATTCGATCATCTGTGCGAGTTATGGAATTAAACGATCAAATTTAAATTAAACCGATTTAAACCGATTTCGATGCGTTTTGGCTTGCTCCGAACAAACGGTACATCCGATTGACACGAAATTTGAAACCATACAATAATATCACATTATGGATCCGATGAAACTAGTTTTGTCGAAATCCAAGATTTTTGAAAAATGACTATTTTAACTCGCCAAATTAATATTAAAACAATTTCGATGCGTTTCGAGCTGCCACGGTCAAACGACAACTCCGATTGCTACGAAAATTGAAATCCGATAATAACAAACTATTACGGATCCAATGGAACTAGTTTCGTCCAATTCTGAGACTGTTTGAAAAATGGCTAATTTCTCTAGTCGATTAAATATTAAAATATTCAATTTTCACAGATTAACTTAAAATTCAATTTTAAAAGTTCTATAACATCATTATAACTTCAATATGATTTAATATAACTTTATAAATCATTTTCATTCACATTTAATCCAGATTTCAATTATTTTTGGAATTTCAAATATTAAATTATCGATTTAATTATCCAATTAAATTCAATTATTCGAAATTAAAATTATTCGACTTATTAATTCTACTTATTAATATTTAAAATCAATTAAATATTCGAATTTCAATTGATATAAATTTTGGGTCGTTACAATTAGAGAATTTGAAATAGAACATAGTGTTGAAAAACTGGACATGGAGACTACCTTTCAAATTCCAAATCCGTTTGTAGTGGTCGCGAACCTCCCTATACGGAGCGGAAGAATCCAGAAGAAATCCAACCAAATATTCAGACCAATAATTAACACCTTCTTGGACGACCTCAATCGGCGGAACATTGACACCGTCGATAACAATCGTATCAAATGTTCTAGGAGAGAAAGATCCTACATTCCTGGGCAAAGCTCTGAAGAGAGAAGACCATTTCGGCAGCACATCCACCGAAATTGTTGTAGAAGGCAATGATATAGTATACTTAGACTGTATTACTTTAGAGTTCAATTGGGCATTTCTTTAAGCAGATGGAGTGCATATACCAGAAGTCGGATCTTCTGGCAATAGATCATGTTCCAGCTGAACGTCTACATTAGAAACTTTCCCATATCAACAACATTTTCATTAACATTGATCGAACCCAAGGTATAACCATTGGTAACACAAGTAGAAGGATTAACATATTGGGCATTACCACAACCATTTGCAACATTACTACTAGGAACTATGACTGATTCTATAATAGGCGCAGAGACCATATGAAGCAAAGAAGAATCAACGCAGTCAGAAGCTTTGGTCAGCAGGCGATTGACATCTGGAATAGCAGCTTCGACATCACAAGTGGTGGACGTAACCACACCACACAATAGAGCAGAAGCATCAGACTGGGAACCGATAGTGCTAACCACACTCCACCAATTACCAACAGTCGGGGTCAAATGCATAATCAATGAAGGGTTGACATTGACAATACCAGATAGTGGAAAAGCACCAAGCGGAGGAGTGTCAGTGGAAGCAGAGAGGGATGGCATAAGGTCAGAGGCACAAGGGGTAGATGGAGACGAAAGTGGCTCGTAGATAGGTGACGAATCGGAAACAAATGACGCTGAATTCGAGAACGAATGACCATATCTGGTTAGGGAAGAAGTGCCAATAGAAGCAGCGAGCCTTGGTTTGCTTTTACGATTCTTGGCCATGAGAAAACGTGGGGGAAAAAGAAGAGGAAGACGAGGCGCGGGGGGGATTAAGAGGGGAAGGCGAAGTTGAAAGAGGGAGGATGAAGAATCGTAAGGAAGTTGCCATGGATATGAATTACCGCTAGCCACTCCTTTATCTTATTATCTTGATAATTTTATAAATTGGGTTTATATGATTGTCTTATAAAAAAAAGGGGATTTTTGAAAATTTAAATCCCAATATCTTTGGAAATGATTTCAAATGATTTTTGGAAAAAGTAATAATAGTATTACCTGAAAGTATTTATAAGTATAAATATTTCAAAGAGAATTTTAAAGTTAAGTACATATTTTTGGATAGTTTGGGGAAAACGTCTCAATTAGTTTTGTAGTAATCCAAATAATCTTTTAAGCGACCATCGTATGTTTGCTTAGGCGAACGTTGTAGTGCACTTAGTAAACTATTCCTTTGTCATTGTGTGATCGAAACGAGTTCGAATCCGAACAAACCTAAAGCAAGTTTTAGTAAATAATGGGCTAAAGCTATTATATATACATAAGAAATATATATATATATATATTATTGTTTCAAAATGGGATTATGCTTAGCCTCCATGTTTCATGTTGTATTATGCTTAGCCTCCATGTTTCATGCCAATTGGATTAGTAGAACTTGATTTGTTAATCGATCTTTATTGCAAATTCAACTAAACCGATCCTTGAGTAAGGATGTGGGCCAATCCATCTAGAGGGATGAGGGTCGATCCTTTGAAATTCCTCTTCCTAGGTGCAATCCCTGGGTGGACTCCCTAGGGTCCCCTCTTCTAGTTCCCAAAGTTTTACTCCAATCTGCCTTGTGGTTGTTAAGTTATGGAGCGATCATCATTGAGTTGTGTTGTGTGCATCCTGTTTAATCCGATCCCTCTACTATGATCCCTCTATTCCGATCCCTTTTTCTAGAGTGAATATTCCGATCTAATCCCTCTCCTAGGGGGAGTGTTAGTTCCATACTTAGTCACTTTTTGAGTGTTGTCCATCCGAATCCATCCAACTATAGTCCATAGTTCTAAATATAACCAATCTCCAATCCTAGTAACCATCTCTCCAGGCTTTCTACCTTGATGACCGTGAAGTCTGTTTGCTTAAATCCGCCTATGTACTGCCTTGGCAAAAGGTGGGTTAACAAGTGATACACAAAATTCTGATCGGAAAGCCTAATCGGTGTCCGCACTAGAGGATCGGGGGATCAATACTAGTTCGGAGGTAAAGTGGTGGATTTGAATAGTAGATTGAATTAGATATTGCATACAAATAATCTATATACATTGTACATATGTAAGTTTAAAAATAAATATTTTAGGCAAAAACCTTTGGATTTTGCGTTGTAATTTCGAGGATGAAATTCTTGAAGGGGGTAAGCCTGTAACGACCCACAAATTTAACACTTTGATAAATTTTATTTATTTTTAAAATATTCAAATATAAGCTTTTTTAACATAAATTATGATGTTTTGAACAATAAATAAGAATGGTAAACTTATTTTGAATAAGTATTTTCAAAAATATATGCTTTCGAAAAATATCGATAAAATAACTGAAAATTGTTTTATCGATAAACTGCTCTATAATCAATAGAGGTCGTGCAAGGGACTGGATACATACACTTATTTATCCATATATGTAAGAATATGAAATAAAAAAAATTATTTTATTTTTGGAAATAAAATGTAGTTATGACATCATCAATAATGTCATCATATTTAATAATTAATTAATTAATTTAAATTGAGATTTAACGATTTAATAATTATTATAATTATCCAAATAATTGTTTTAAAATGATAATAATTCATTTTAATTAGTTATATAGAGAAAATAAATCATTTATAATAGTTGGATAAAAGATATATACTTGTTTTAAAAATATAAGACAATTTGTATTGCTTTATCAATATAATAGCACTTTTTGTAAACAATTATTTAATATGGATTTTACGATTTTGTTATTCCAATGAGACCATTCTAATAAATTAATAATGACAAGAAATTAGTTTTCAAATTTAGTTTAAATTTATATGTAATTTAATTTATAATTGAAAATGTGACCGGGAATCGGCATTTCGATTTTCACTGGTTTAACGAACGGAAGTTGTTCGAAGTTTTTGCAACGTTGTTTATATGTCTTGTGCACATATATAAGACACACATACACTCCCTAAAATATACATATATCCATATATATATATATATATATATGTACACATATATACATTTATATATACATACATGGTAAAAATATCTAAGATATTTTAGGAAACTTCATCCTTAAGCTATGCAAATTCAATGCGTACGCCATAAAGTGAAGTAAAGTGATGGAGGCACATGTGAAGGGGGAATAACATGTAAGATGATGGGAAAGGAGGGGTGTGGGTTGTGGGTAGAAAAGGAAATGCACATTTAGATATTTTTTCAAGTTTTTTGTATAAACACTGACCCATTCTTTCATAATTTTTACTCATTTCTTCATCTTCTTCTTCCTCTTTTCCAACCTTTTTAATGGCTTCTGTAATGACCTACATTGCGGAAGGTTAAAATTGACAACAATCCACACATGTCCAATCTAAACAATCCAGAACATAGATAATCATTGGGGTTAATTAAAAATAAGAAAAGAAGAAGAAAACAAACACTGAATCTCGCAGCAGAACGATAAAATATAATAATCAAATAAATAGTTCATGAAGCTGTTTATGCTTTACATTTGATCATAATCTATACAACAATTATCAGAGTTATATATACATCGGGGATAAATAAATAATGCAGCAGACCACATGATGCACGAATACTAATAGTTATAATAAACCAAATCTTCGTCTTCGTCCTCCAGAATAAATCTTCAATAAGCTGAAAAACTCAGGACTTACCCGAGCGTAATGAAATGAAAAAACACTCAAATAGTTATAAAACATTCTCATGTAAGTCAAATCAATATCGCATAAAATATGAGTGTCATACTGTTTGAGATGTTTATGGGATTTTACACCTATCCGGTGTATAACGTGCGTGCAATAACTCAAGAGACGTTACGGGATTTTCCATCTCCTAGGATCCGTCAAAATATTTATATATAGTAGAATACGCTACATATATAATATCTAGTAAGTAAAATAAATATTTTTCTTAGCGTTAAGACTTTACATTGATCCCCCATAACGCGTTTCTAAGCATTGTCGTACAGTTTGCATATAAAACACCAGTTAAACGGTCGGTGGATAGGGACGCGCCGTGATACGAAAACACTAAACCAAAATCGTATGGGCCTTGTTTAGGGATAAAAGTATGACAAGGCACGTGAGGCAATGCCCGAGGTAGGATACTACCAGTTCAGGTCGTAGGATTGGTCGTAACGCATCATAGCTATGATCACCCACCGCGTCCATCTATCCCATAACGAGTCAAAGGGAGGCTATCCCAAATCAAGGTGCACCAATCGAAACCAACAACAAGAGTAATAATATGGACCGAGTCCAAAAAAATCGAAGAACGGATGTATGCTCGGGGTAATTAGCCCACTTGGCCCTGTCAAGTCATTCTGTTTTAGTCATTTCAAATTGGCACAAGTGCCGGGGTCTATCCAGCATCTGTGATATCCCGGAATTTCTGGCAATATCAATTTAATAATCTGTGTTGAAATTAAATTGATTTGATAATATTTGTTAATAAGTTTTGAATTGATTTAATAATCTTCTTTTAAATAAATATTTAACTGATAATTTATCTTTTAAAAGCTAATAAATTGTTTTCTATTTATAATGTGTATATATTTGTATATATTATAAATAGAAATCTTTGGTTTGAATCTAATAAATAAATGAATCTTTTTTTCAAATTCTAATATATTTTGGTAATTTGGGAATTATGATTTAATTTAAAATATATAGTTTTAAAATGTTTAAGATAATGTTTGATTGAATAAATTATATCTTAGCTTAAGTTTAAGATTAGTTAAAAGGTTTGTTTTAAAGTATGGTTTAATAAATATGAGATATTAATTCATTTAATAATAATAGGAATTTATAATCTCTTTTATAAATTATTTAAATTTGACAAATTATTATTTTCAAATAACATTATTAATGTATTGTTATATATATAAATATAAATAGATTTTAAAATAGTAGTGTTATTTTCAAAGCAAATATGTTGTTATATATGTATATATATAACTTGATTTTTAAATTAGATTCTAGAATTTGTTTAAATTCAAAAGCCTTGAAATTAAAAAGAGTAAATATTTAAAATGTTTGGATTTTAAAAGATATTTGTATAAGCTTTTATTTGTATATATATACATAGCTTTGTTTTATTTTCTCTAAAAAGAAATTCATAAAAATAAACAATAAATAAAAATAAGTATTTAAGTTAGTAGTAGAAATAGATATATATAAGGTAAAAATATATGTTTATGTAAGCACTTAAGTAAACACATCACCTAAATTCTAACCATATGTTAATAAACTATAGAAACCTACTTATATCACAAAGATATGACTAAAGCAAGGCTGTAGACATAAGGGAAAAAGAAAAATACATGTTCATGTTTGTATAGGAAGTATAAAATAAGTATGTACCCTTGAGAAGAAGAAAAATATATACAAAGATATAAGTACATACGAAATTTAAAATATAGGATAGGTATGTATAAATGGAGACAAGCATTTAATGTTAAATGTTAACGCTAAAAATTGAACGAAAACACCCGGTGTGTGTAGTAAAGTTGTGAAAGCACCACCCGTGTGACGGGAACAAGAAATAAGCAGTAAAATAGTGAAAAAGCGGTAAAAGACAGCAGTTTATAGTGGTTTGGCTTGAGATCAAGCCTACGTCCACTTTGAATTCCTTTGTTGCTGATTCTGATTACAAGATGATACAATGCACTTCCAAAATACGATACAATTTGATCACAAAAACACTCTCGACTACTAGCTCAAACTTCGATGATGATACTTGGTGAATCCGTGTTGGATGTATGAAATTCCTCCCGAAGCTTGTTGTAATGTCTTGAAAGTTTGGAGATCTTCAAGTGTCGAATGAGTTGAGAATTCGGCAGAGTAACGATGCTTCAGAAAATGATCGGCCAAAAGTCCTCTTCATGTTGAAGGTAGTGCTGTATTTATAGAGAAGTCTGGACAGGAATTTTTGCCAAGTCATGAGTCGTGACCGACTTAAGATAAGTCGTAAGTCGTAGCCGACTTAGCAGGAAACAGTATCAGTGAAGCGGCATAAGTGTCCAGGCATTGGATTTTAACTCGGTGGCCTTTAGGTCGTGGACGACTTAAACTAAGTCGTGAGTCGCGGCTTAACTGGTAAACGAGATAGGAGGTAAGTCGTAAGTAGCTTTAAGCCGTAGACAGCCTTAAGTCGTTGATAGCCTTAAGTCGTTGCATATGTTAAGTCGTAAACTTCCTTAAACCGTTAACTGTTAGCTTCCTTAGGTCGTAGGTCGTCCACTCCCTTAAGTCGCATAATCCTTAACTCGTTAAGTCGCATAACCCTTAACTTGTTAAGTCGCAGGCTTCCTTAGGTCGTCCAAGCCTTAAGTCGTTAAGTCGTAGACTTCCTTAAGTCGTGGCATCTCTTAAGTCGTGGCATCTCTTAAGTTGTGGCATCCCTTAAGTCATGGCACCTCTTAAGTCGTGGGAAATTGAGGGTTTACATTTGCCCCTCGAAGTACACGCCTAAGTCGTAGGTCGTGTGCTTCGACTTATCTTAACTCGCGTATGTCGATTCGAGTTCTAGTGCCCCTGAGACATAAAAGCTTGAGTCGCTCCTCCTACTCCCTTCTTCTCATTACTTAATCCTTACGCCGTATCTGCCATTAACACTTCTCCAGGCTCTCAAAGGCGATTCCAACTTGATTCTTATCCGATCATCTCTAGCATCATACTGCGTAAGCGATTTTGCTTCTCTTTCAATCGCCGATCATTGTCAATCTTCGAGCCCTGTCCTTTACCTCTGATTTCCCCCTTTGAGCCTGGCGAAAATTGTTACATTGGACATTGATGGACTTAAGGCATCTTGATCTGACTTACAACGACTTACGATTCGTGGCGATTTAGTGGTGTGATATAACTAGGGTTGTTGTTGATTGAGAGGTTATTGGGTTAACGGGTTAGGAAGATAGAGGGTTAGGAGTTAAGGAGAAAAGTCAGTTGATCACACGGAGTGAGATATTAGTTTGGTCATGACTTAGCAGTCTTGTACGACCTATGAACCCTCTCGACTTAAGTTTTTACCGACTTATCCACTTACGACATAAGCCTTGAGTCGTGGCCGAGTTAGGACTTGGAGAATTTTACATCACTTTGAACTGAAGCCCTTCCTCTTTTCCACGACTTACGACTCAAAGTACTGCCGACTTAAAACCTCAACGACTTAAAATTGAAGCGACTTATCTTGCCTCATAATCCTTGGGTCGTGGACGAGTTAGCCAGAGAACTAATGACATAACTTAACCCGCTGGAAAATTTCTTAAGTCGTCGTTGAGTTAGCACTTGAGTCGTTGGCGACTTAGCACTTGTACTTTTAAGCTTTGCCTGAACTTTGAACTGTTGAACTTTGTTGCATCCTTTCACAGATCACTTTAACTGTAAACTAACAATCTGTTTAATACAACATTTACAGAAAATTGGGACGAATATACTACCACTGATTGCCCACATCAAATGACAGATTAGTTAATAACAGATAATTAACATAAATAAATTGTGTGAACGAAGTGCTTTAAATCAACAAATTCACGCAAAGTATTAAAGCAACATTGAAATAGTCAACTGAAAATGACCGGTTTGCACTAATACTGTACCTGAATTTTAAATTAACAAGTCCTGAAATTTGGTAATCGATCAATTGTCGACTAGCTTAATTCCAGTTATATTTACTTGTTATCTTCATTAGTTTTGCACAACACTTCACACTATTTAGGAAACGTGCACCTTCATATTTGAATATCCAGTTGCTTGTGTAGAATGACTTCTCAGCAAGAAGATATAACAGTCCAGACTGGAGAGGCTACTCTTATTCTAGCTCCTTTAGTCAATCCTCCAGAAAGAGCCCCTACCACTCTATCGTACAAAGTTTTCCGGCAGTTGTGCACTCAATTCGGCATTGCTGAAGCTGATGCCATTCTTCCTGAGAAAAGTAACACTGCTGACGTAGCGCCTCTTGGCTTTGTAGCGGTCAATCGACAAATTTGCCTAAGTGGGGCCATCCCCCCTTTCAACAACATTTTCCAGCATCTTCTTCGTTAACTGGCCATCTCTCCATTCCAGTTACACCCTAATGGTTATGCCATTCTAATGGGGTTGTGTGTGCTATTCGGGAGAACTCTTGACCGTCTTCCGAGTTTTGACGAGATCTGCTACTTATGTTATTTTACCGGAACTAAAGATCATCCTTCGATCACTGTTGTAAGAAGCGCCAGAAATCGTAAATTGATCAACGGCCTCCCCGACAGTGCTCATGGGTTTTTAACTCAGTACTTTTACGTTCGCTGTCCCCCGGGGTTTTATGTTGTGTGGAGGGAAGGAAGTAAGATTATCTATCTTTACCTCTTCTATTCTCTGAGTTTTGTGAAGTCCAAATCACCAAGTGTTAATTTCGCTTTCTCATTTCAGCGCTCCCCTCTCCTTCTAGGGATCTCAGTCACAAGCAAACTCTGGAGAGGCTCATGGCTGTACCAACTGAAGAGCGGGACGCAAAATTTTTGTTGGAAGACGAATTTCTTCACCAGTTTGGACTTCTTCACCCTTCTCGCTCCACTCAGCCTCATGAAGTTCCCAACTCTCCTACGGAGGCACCAAATGCCCCACTTTCTATTGAGGAACCCACACCGAAGGAGTCTACTACTGAAACTTCATTGGTAAAATGCCCTACGCTTACCGATGTTGCGGGACCGTCTAGCAAACTGGCACTTGCCCCAATTATTGAAGAGGAAGAAAATCCTCGAATTTCTGAAAAGTCGGCCAATGTGGAAGTTGAAAAGGAGAGTTCTACTGGGCGTCACGGTGATGACACTTTCGATAACTTGAGCGATATAATGATAACTTCTCAAGAGCTTTTTAAAGACGACATTCAAAAAGTGATTTCTCCTGTTGTTGAAGCGACTTCTTCTCTGCAACAAACTATAACACCCCCTATACCTGCTGTCTCCATTCCAACACCACAGAGTGGTTTGTAGTCTGATGCGCATAGTTTACACACCACACACACTTAGGATGCTTATCACTTATACGCACTTAGCTTCTTCAATCTGAAGATTTCTAAGACTTGTCTTTTCTTCAATTTCAGGTTCTACGATGGGGCGTAGTGGTTCATATTATGACGATTTCCGACGCTATGGGGGGCGCGACACTTATGACTACAGACGCTACCTCCCTTCTCGCCAGGAGACTGATGAAGAAAGAGCCATTAGAAAAGCTCGTGAGAGGCGGGATTATGAAGAACGCCGCAGAAGAGAAGATGAACGATATGACTCATCCCAAAGAGACGATGACTCTCATAAGAGAAAATCTTATGATGATAAAGAGAAGAGTCATGTCGCTAGTGACCCGAGCAAATGGTCTAAGCTTAGTGACGCCTCTACCATTTCTGACAAGCCTGCTGCTTCTATCCCTCTTGACATCCCTTCCAGTTCCCCCACTCTTGAGAAGTCTGACATCCAAATAATCATCAACAGGCCTCAATATCAAGTTGGACAGGGTCCACCAACTCTTCAAAGTCGGTTTCCGCAATGGTGCTTAAAGGGGGTGCGCTTTGACCTTGACTTGGTCCCGATTGATAAACCAGCTATGCTGCGTAACCTTGATGCCGTCAGACTTGATATCGAAAGGATGTCTGGATGGCAAAAACTTGTTGATGAGCTGCAAAGGGTCAATCGCGCCAATCTCGAAGCCATGCTAACCATGGAAAATGATAAGTCTGAGTGGGATAAAGTTTGCAAGCGGCATGATGCTGAAATGAAGAGCATTTCTGATGGTTATGGGAAGCTTGAAGCTAAAGTTGAAAGACTAAAGAATGAGCTTGCCACTTCTTCCACTTCTTATTCGCAAAAGGAAGAAATGCTTCAAAAACAAGTTCGAGATGCCCATGCTGCTCAACGAGATGCTGAAGCGAAATTTGAAGCAGAGCAGCATGTTACTAGGAAATATCGTAATGACGCCGCTCAGCTTTGGGAGAAAGTCAGCTCCCAAGACCTGGAAATTACAAAGTTGCAATCTCAATTGTTAAGGGTTGAAAAGGAGCGTGATGAGGCTATCGCCGGTAAAGCTGCGGCCGAACAATCTCTTGAAACAGCCAAAGTCAATGTTAGCTCCACTTTATTTGACTTTTATGTCCACAGCGTTTTGGGGCACGGAAGCCTTTCTTTTCTGGGGCCAAAATATGAAATTACTTTGGCTAAAGTGTGGGAAGTGATTATCGACATGCTTGGAGGAGCTGGTTATGGTGAAACGGATCTTGAAGCCATTTATCTAAATGATGAGTCCCGTGCCGCTCTTGCTAAAGGAAAAGAGCAACTTGCCCAAGCACGAGCCGAAGTGACGGGAGAGAAGCATTTCGAACAAGAAATACCTCCTACTGCCCCTGTTCATACTTCGATTTCAGCTGATGTCGATATTATTGGCTCCAGTTCACACTCTTCTCCTCCTGCTAAAGTTGACAAAGAAATTGTGACCACTCCTACCGAGGAAGAGGCCTTGGAAGATATTGAGGCTCAGAAATTCGAGATTGACTTGTAAAGCCGACTTCTCCAGGTAACCTTGATTCAGATCTGGCTCAAGTAGATTGCTCATTCGATTCAATTGAACTTGACGAATTTCTCGCTTATTACTTAAGTCCTGATGATCCAATATCTTCTCTTTTTTTGGAGAATACTGATTTTAACTTCTTTTCTTCTGTAGCGGAAGCACCAAGCATTGTGCACTCTCCTCCTCTTCCAGCTGTTCCTCCTCCATCCCTTCAGGTCACTCCTGCTTCTCAGCCAGGGTCGCAGGAAGAACAGATAGTAGCCCTTCAAGGCTTAGAGGATCCACCTGCTTCCTAGAGCAGAAAGCGGAAGAGACGGAGGACAGTGAGAAGACTCCAGAGCAATCATTTGATGATGACACAAAGCTTTCCACGTTGCTCACTCCGGGAAGTGAGTCTTCTTCGAAGAGGAAGGGGAAGCGTGCAATAAGGAAGAGGAAGAAAACACTTCTACTGGAGAAGATCAAGCAAAAGAAGATTCGACTACTCCTCCTTCTCCAACCCGTCTACGCCGGATTCCGAAGCTAACCATCAGGCCGGGCAAGAGCTCCAAAGGTGGCGGGAAGAAGGAATAATAAGTCGGATTTTCTACTTGTTTTGCTTTTTTGCATGTATTGACCGGAGATTGTGTGGGTATCGGTCCCCGCTTTTTTTTGAGATCTGCACATGTAAATAATTTTCACAGTATTGAATAAAATAATTCTTTCACTTGTACAAATTCTTATGTATGTAGGAATGCATTTGTTTCTCATTTTTAGTGTAGAATAAACGATTCTTTTTACTTGTACAAACTCTTTGTCTGTGTTTGAGAATGCATTTATTCCACATCTTTTTTGCGTGATATTGTAATGAACTTGTGGTATGTTACTTGTATATTAATGTAGCTAAATTGTATAATATTGATTGTATAATATTGCCCCCATACCACAAGTGCATTGCAATATCTTTTGCTTTAACAAGACAGATACTCTTATTTTGGAGAATAACTATTCCACTTTTAAGGGAAGAATCATTCTTTTTTTTATAGAGCATATCTCGTTTTTGGAGAGGTTTTACGCTTCAACCTTCGGAGATGATCACTTCATATTTTTGAGAAGTGTATTCTCTTATGCGGTAAAGTGGGCCTCTGAAGAGGGCTTTATGTAGCACTTCAACTTTTTAGGAAGAATTATTTTGAGATGAATAAGTTAACCTTCCTTTGAGAGTTGAAATGTGCCTCCGGAGAGGGCTTTTTTTTCGAGCATTCTTTTTTTGGACATGCCTCCGAAGAGGGCTTTTATGAAGAGATGTGCCTCCGAAGAGGGCGTGTGGTGCCTCGGGAGAGGGCTTTTGGTGCCTGGGGAGAGGGCTTTTGCCTTCGAAGAGGGCGTGTGCCTCCGAAGAGGGCTTGTGCCTCCGAAGAGGGCAAGCCTCCGAAGAGGGCTTGTGCCTCCGAAGAGGGCTTTTGCCTCCGAAGAGGGCATGTGCCTCCGAAGAGGGCTTGTGCCTCCGAAGAGGGCTTTTGCCTCCAAAGAGGGCATGTGCCTCCGAAGAGGGCTTGTGCCTCCGAAGAGGGCTTTTGCCTCCGAAGAGGGCATGTACCTCCGAAGAGGGCTTTTGTTCTCCGAAGAGAAGCATGTGCCTCCGAAGAGGGCTTGTGCCTCCGAAGAGGGCTTTTGGTCTCCGTAGAGAAGCAGTTTTGGTCTCCGAAGAGAAGCAGTTTTGGTCTCTGAAGAGAAGCGGTTTTGGTCTTCGAAGAGAAGCAGTTTTGGTCTCCGAAGAGAAGCAATTTTGGTCTCCGAAGAAAAGCAGTTTTGGTCTCCGAAGAGAAGCAATTTTGGTCTCTGAAGAGAAGCGGTTTTGGTCTTCGAAGAGAAGCAGTTTTGGTCTCTGAAGAGAAGCGGTTTTGGTCTTCGAAGAGAAGCAGTTTTGGTCTCCGAAGAGAAGCAATTTTTGCATTTCAATTCTGGTGAAGTGGGCCTCCGAAGAGGAGCATTTTACACTTCAACTCCAATGAAATGTGCCTCCGAAAAGGTCTTTCTGCTCCCGAAGAGGTCTTCTCCGAAGAGTTGTGCCTCAAAGAGAGCTTTGTTGCTTGTGTCCTCCCACCATCCTCTTCTTAGTGATTCCTTTTTACCATTCCAAGTGCATGTTCCACTCTTTTTGCAAGGTATTTTCTTGTTGCCAAAGGAGTGTACTTTATCGTCGAGTGAATCCATGGGGCAGATGCAAGCTCCTTTACCGGATGTTTGTTTAAACAAACGATTGCGATTAGTTAGCAAGAGTCTGGAACCTTCTCGTCATGAAGGTGCCCGCTTTGGTGGAATCACTAACGGTTTGTGAATATCACCTCTTTTGTGGCTTAACATTATTGAGTGATTCGTAGGAGTCGCTGAGTCTTGGGATGTGTGGAGTAAGTAAGCTTTGCTTTGATAGCCTGCAATATATAATCGAAATTTTAGCAATATTTTAAAGAAACTTGCATATCGAAATGAGACAGGCATTTTATAGCATTAGGGAACACAAGATTTTTAGTTCTTTATTATTGAATCACACTGATTTCTCAACGGTTTACAATACAAAAGTTATACATCCATCATCATTTTACAAATTTAAGCAATGCTGTTAAGTAAAACATGGATGTAAGTAATTGTTGTTCCAGAATCTCCGGATTGGATTTCAATTTCTACTGGATTCGTAGTTTTGAATTCATATGCCAGAGAGAATGAAAGATGCCAGTTTTGTGGGTAATTAGCAGTCGTCCCAACTTCCACTTGCTGGGTGTGGACCCCTTGTGACAACATTAATGACAAGCTTTTCGAACCCTTGCACCGCTGTGTTGTTGCAAGAGCCGGATTGAAGGGTAGGATGTTGTTGCCCCTGAATGGATGAGGTTGAATCGACTCCTCTTTTCTTCACATATTGTTAAAGTTTACCCTGTTTCAGCAATTCTTCAATCACACTTTTTAACTGGCGACATTGGTCAGTGTCATGGCCAGGTTGATTGTGAAATTGGCAGAATTTCCCATTCCGCACTGCACCTCTTCTCATCTCAGGTGGCTTAGGATACTTGACAACATCTTTCGTTGCAAAAAAGATATTTTCCGGTGTGTCAGTTAAAGGAGTAAAATCTGAAGGATTAAAGCGGCGGAGTTTCTTCTCATTCCTTTGGTTCTTTCCTCCGTCATTTTCCCTTTTCTGATTCCCAAAATCTCTCTCGTTAGAAGCAAGATCATTATTGTTGTCCTTAGCTACCACCACCTTTGCTGGTGCGGAAAGGTTTTCTAGGCGCATGAATTCTTCGGCCTTTTTATAAAAAATTTCAAGCGAGTTCGGTTCTTTCATTTTTAGCCACTTTCCAAATTTACTTGATTTATCGACGGCTCGCATCAAGTAAGTCAGGATCATACGTGGCTCTGCATTATCCACTTCGGCTAGAGCTATATTGAAACGGCTCAGGAAAGATTTGACTGATTCTCTGGGAGCTTGTTCAAGGCCAGACAGTGACATTATATCCTTAGCTCTTGAAGCATACAATTTGAACTGATCTTTGAACTTTCGCGTTAAGTCGGAGAATTGATCCACAGACCGAACTGGAAGCTTTGTAAACCAAAGTAACGCCACACCTTCTAAGTACAATGGAAACTATCGGCACTTAATCTCATCTGAAGCTCTTGCACCGGTCATATGCCAGTCGTACTTATATAGGAAATGATTAGGGTCACTCGTTCCCCTATAGGCTGGGATAGCTGGAGGTGCAAATTTCCTTGGAAATTCTGCTTTCAAGATCCTTTCGGTAAATGGGGTTCTGCTTGGCGCAAATCCCCAGTCACTCTCATTTTCTTCCCTCTGCATGCTCTCTTTCATGATGTGGCCAACCATCTCGGACAGGTACTCTTTATTGCTCAAAGACATCGCTGGGCAGGCATCTGAAGTTGGCTACGGCCTTGAACCTTCAGCTTGGAAAGGTGGCATCTCGGCAAAGGTTGTTTCATGGTTTTCTGGCTGACGATTTGCCCTAAGCAGGGCGTTCAATCTGTCCATCATCAAAGCGTTTTCAGCTTCAATTTGTTGGTATAATCCAGACACTACATCGTCTAATTCAGCCCTTGTGACTCCAACGGTAGGATCTGACTGGTTTACTGTTGGGGAAGCGGAGGTTCCTTCATGAGCATTTCCGAATCTGGCAGGTCTACCTCTTCTTCCAGGAGCCATTATTTCAATTAAACTTCTGATCTTTAAGGAGATTCTTTCACCAAGTCTTTGCGAAGTAATAGTGAGAAGATTCCTGAGTTCAATTCTCAGTGAAAGCACCAAAATGTTAAGGCTAAAAATTGAACGATAACACCCGATGTGTGTAGTAAAGTTGTGAAAGCACCACCCGTGTGATGGGAACAAGAAATAAGCAATAAAATAGTGAAAAAGCGGTAAAAGACAGCAGTTTATAGTGGTTCGGCTTGAGATCAAGCCTACGTCCACTTTGAATTCCTTTATTGCCGATTCTGATTACAAGATGATACAATGCACTTCCAAAATACGATACAATTTGATCACAAAAACACTCTCGACTACTAGCTCAAACTTCGATGATGATACTTGGTGAATCCGTGTTGGATGTATGAAATTCCTCCCGAAGCTTGTTGTAATGTCTTGAAAGTTTGGAGATCTTCAAGTGTCGAATGAGTTGAGAATTCGGCAGAGTAACGATGCTTCAGAAAATGATCGGCCAAAAGTCCTCTTCATGTTGAAGGTAGTGCTGTATTTATAGAGAAGTCTGGACAGGAATTTTTGCCAAGTCATGAGTCGTGACCGACTTAAGATAAGTCGTAAGTCGTAGCCGACTTAGCAGGAAACAGTATCAGTGAAGCGGCATAAGTGTCCAGGCATTGGATTTTAACTCGGTGGCCTTTAGGTCGTGGACGACTTAAACTAAGTCGTGAGTCGCGCCTTAACTGGTAAATGAGCTAGGAGGTAAGTCGTAAGTAGCTTTAAGCCGTAGACAGCCTTAAGTCGTAGATAGCCTTAAGTCGTTGATAGCCTTAAGCCGTTGCATATGTTAAGTCGTAAACTTCCTTAAACCGTTAGCCGTTAGCTTCCTTAGGTCGTAGGTCGTCCACTCCCTTAAGTCGCATAATCCTTAACTCGTTAAGTCGCATAACCCTTAACTTGTTAAGTCGCAGGCTTCCTTAGGTCGTTCAAGCCTTAAGTCGTCAAGTCGTAGACTTCCTTAAGTCGTGGCATCTCTTAAGTCGTGACATCTCTTAAGTCGTGGTGGCATCTCTTAAGTCGTGGCATCCCTTAAGTCGTGGCACCTCTTAAGTCGTGGGAAATTAAGGGTTAACATTAAACATCTCTAGTACACTAAGAAAAATCTTATCAGCCTCCAAAGGAGATAAAAATCTCTAACCAATATTAATAAAATCGTGTACAAAAGAATAATAATATCTTGTATACTTGTTACACATATATCTATCTGTCTTATTTCATTTTCGTTACAAAGAAACTTAGCATTCGAGTAAATACATTACAACTAAAGCTTCAATTCCACTCAAAACAAACATGAAGATCAGTTAGCAACTTTCAAGCAATTTTCCAGTTTAAAGTTTTCAAAACCCTGTTTTCTAAATCCAGTGCTCTGTTCTTCAACTTTCAAAACTGGTGAGTAACATTTTTAAAATAACTAAGGTTTTAAATTTGTTGCATGTTAATATTTGAATGCTTAAAAATATTTGTGTAAACCTTTATATGATCATTTCTCTGTGTTGTGAGATGGAATATCTGCATATTGAAAACTCTGTAAGACATCCTGTTTATAAATCTTGAGTTCATATCTTACTTCAAAAATAAATTCTGCTTGATCTGTTTTGTGTCATGACTTAGGATCTAAACAAAATAGGTTTGTTTGGTTACAAAGAAATTTTTTAAAATTTGTACTTAATTTTAAATAAAGTAGATTCTGCTCTGGAACCTTAAGAACTATATGAAAACTTGAGTTTTATAAAAACTCAAAATTTATAATTTTTGGATTCAGGAAGATGAATCAAACATTTAAACAAAATTAGGATTTTCTAAACTGAAATCATATTTTTAAATTAAGTATTGGATGTACATTGATTTGAGAGGCCGGATTTTTCTCTGGAGATAGTGGGATGACTGGAGAGTTTGGAAAAAATGGGTGGTGGATGGTTAGTGACCAGTGGCGACTGTGGTGGTTGAGTTTTGTTGCTAAACCTAGTTTGGCAATGCTGGAGAAATGAGTTCACCGTGTGGTCTCAGGTGCATCGAGTGTTATATGGTTTTGGGGATCGCTAGAGTGAAGGTAATCAGGGCTGTGGCCAGTGGCGGTGGCTCTCAGGTGGTCGGAGTTTCGAAGGAGAAGCATTGAAAGGTTTGAGGTGATGGGTGCTTTCGTGTTCCAGGTTTGGGGTTTTCACTCGAATTTGATTTTCGAGTGGATGAAAAAGTCCGGTGGTCGGAATTTGAGGCGGGGGTGATAGTCGACTTGTTCGACCATGCAGCGTCGACTGTAGGTGACGGCGGCGCCGTGCATGTGCACGGTGCACTTCCTCGTTTTTGTGAAGTCTGGTTTGGCAGGGGAAGTTGTCTCGAGTAATTCTCGAGTTATTTCGTGAAATGCTCGAAGTCGAGTGGGATTTGGCTCGAAGCGGTTTGGGGTAGGCTCGGGTAAATGTTTTGGTTATAGGTTTTCAAACCTGTAAGTGTTTTTAAAGTTTTAAAATGAATTTAAAACTGTGAAGCAAAATTTTAAACAAGGTTTAAATCTAGTTTAAAGTATGGATTCAAAATGAATTTGAATCCTAGTTTTAAATAGATAAGTTTTTAAAAATGAAATGTTTTTAGCAACTCAAAATTTATTAAAGTATTTTATAAAGTGATTTTTAAAAACCTAGAGGTAAAGATTTAAACAGAGTTTAAAATCTAAGTTCAAAACTGGAATCAAATTTAGTTAAAATCTTAGGTTGGAGATAAATAAGTTTTATTAAATTTAAAATGTTAAAACAACTTTGAATGTTAAAGTATATTTTAAAATGATTTGAATTTAAATGAATTGGTTTAAAACTCTTATAAATTTCTTTGATAAATGATAAGTGTTTCTTTAACATTTGAATATAAAAAGGGTTTTGTAAATTTGATTTAAATTTTGTTAAAAGCTAAATGTGTAATTATTTTAAATCTTAAATTTAAAATGAAATTTAAAAGGGTAGTTTAAATGTAAATTGTTTTTATAATGTTTTGTTAAAGATAATTCAATCATAAGTAAGAGTAAAGTTTTATCTTAAAGTTAATTAGAATTTAATGATTTGGATTTATTAAATTATTAAGATAATTAAAAATGGATAATTAATTAATTTATTTAATTAATGATATGGATGATAAATTAAGTAATTAAGAGTTCTAAATTAATTAATTAAAGTTTAAGACTAATTATTTAAGGAATAATTAATTGGTTATTAAGGGTTAATTAATTTGAAATTAATGATGATTAAATCTAAGTTTAATTTCTTAAGGGAAGAAATTAAGAATTATTAATAAATGATGAAGGTCATTAATTAGGATTATTAAATAATTAATTAATGTGATAAATTTTAATAATTAATTAGATTAATTAATTAGGGATAATCATTTATGAAATGGGGTAAGTATAATTACATAATGGAAATAATTAAGGAATTAATTACTTAATGTAATTAATTGAGTTTAATTTGATTAGTTTAGGTTAATTAATTAAATTTAATTAAATTTAATTAATCACTAGATGATTTGATGGGTAATTATTGTATGTAATTAATTGAAGATGATTTAATAATGAAAGTAATTTGGAATAAATTACTTTGTGAAATTAATCAAGGGATTAATTGAGATAATTATTCAAGGAGTAATTAATTTATTAAATGAATTAATTAAGGGTATTTAATTACTGAATGTGATTAATCAAGAGTGATTAATAATTATGGTTTAAGTAAAGATTAATTAATTTAATGTAATGAATTTGAATAGAATAATTAATTAAAATGTGATTAGGGATCATTAAATTTATATAATTAATGATGAAATTAAGGGTTGATTAATTAAGATTAATTAATCAATAATAAGTGATTTTGAGTAATTAATTAATGTAATTAATTAAGGATTAATGTAATTAATTATAGTTAATTAATTAATAGAGTAATTAAAGATTAATTACTGTATTTGGTTAAGGATAATTAATTTGTGAAATTGATTAAAGGATAATTACTTGAATGTAATTAAAGGATAATAAATCAAGGATGTTAACGCTGAAAATTGAACGCTAACACCCGGTGTGTGGAGTAAAGTTGTGAAAGCACCACCCGAGTGACGGGAACAAGATATAAGCAGTAAAATAGCAGAAAACGGTAAAGGGACAACAGATTTATAGTGGTTCGGCCCGTAATTGAGCCTACGTCCACTTTATAGTCTTTTATTGCTGATTTGGTTACAATTTGATGCAATGCACTTTGAATACAATTCACTTCGATCACACGAACACTTCAGATTAGTAACTCAAACTTTGATGATAAGATTTGTTGAATCCATGTTGGATGTGTAGAATCTCGCTCAAAGCTTGTTGTAGTATCTTCAATGTTTGGAGTTCTTCAAGTGTTGAATGAGTTGAGAATTCGGTAGAGTAATGACGCTTCAGCAAATGATTGGCCAAAAGTCCCTTCATTGTTGGAGTTAGGGGGGTATTTATAGAGAAGTCTGGATAGAAATTTTTGCCAAGTCCTAAGTCGTGGCCGACTTAAGATAAGTCATAAGTCGTGGCCGACATAGCAGGTAACGGTCTAAGTAAAGCGGCATAAGTGTTGCGGCAGCGAACTACAACTCTGGCTTTAGGTCGTGGATGACTTAAACTAAGTCGTGGGTCGCAACTTAACTGGTAAACTCGCTTATTTCAGATAATAATACAAGTCTTGACTCGCTGACGAGCTAGGAGGCCACCGTGTTCAAAATGAAGCAGCGCTTTATTTGCTTAAGTCATTCACGACACATGCTAGGTCGTAAATCGTAGATAGTATACTTCCTTAAGTCGCTAATCCTTAACTCATTAAGTCGCATAACCCTTAACTTGTTAAGTCGTAGGCTTCCTTAGGTCATCCATGCCTTAAGTCGTTAAGTCGCATAACCCTTAACTTGTTAAGTCGCAGGCTTCCTTAGGTCGTCCAGGCCTTAAGTCGTTAAGTCGCATAACCCTTAACTTGTTAAGTCACATAATCTTCTTAAGTCGTGCAGTACTTAAGTCGTAGAAAATTGAGGGTTAACATTTGCCCCTCGAAGTACACGCCTAAGTCGTAGGTCGTGTGCTTCGACTTATTTTAACTTGTGTGTGCCGATTCGAGTTCCACTGCTCCGGAATATAAAAGCTTGAGTCGTTCCTTCTGCCTCCTTCTTCTCACTTGCTCTATCGTTTGAAATCACCATTGACGTAATTCCGAGCTTTCAAAGACATATTCCAACCATCCAATCGCCGATCATCTTTCCGTTATACTACGTAAGTCAATCCGGTCATCGTTCACCCATGTCCATTGTCGAATTGCTAACTCCCCATTTTCCAACTTCAATTCGCTTTTTGGTGCCGTGTTTCATTATGAATAATGCTTCGATCGATCTGTGATTGCCATCGACTATGTTGTGGTTGTGATAGAGCAGCAATATATCGGATTCATGGCAAATCTGAGGCGATTCGAATTGGTTTTTGGGTGATCCAATGGTGTGATGGAACGAGGATCGTTGTTGATTGTGAGGCTATTGGGTTAACGGGTTAGGAGTTAGAAGGTTAACGGGTTAGGAGTTAGGGAGGAAAGTTGGTTGAGATATTGGCTTGGTCACGACTTAGCAATTTCGTGCGACCCAGTGACTTCCACGACTTAACTCTGAACCAACCTAGCAGCTTCATGTGACCCAGGCTTTGATTTGTGGCCGAGTTAGGACTTGGAGAATTTCTCGTTGCCCCGAATTGGAGCTTTTCCTCCTTTATCCGACTTACGACTTAAGAACTGCTGACTTAAAATGTTAACGACTTATAGCATAAACGATCTACCCTAACTCGCCCCATAACCTTTAGGTCGTGGACGAGTTAGGACTTGGAGAAACTCGCGTTATCTTGAACCGAAGCTTCATCTCTTTATAAGTGTCATGACTAACGACCCAAAGAATCAGAGAACCAACGACTTAACTCTACCCGTAGGGAATCTTTTAAGTCGTTGACGAGCTAACACGTTGAACTATCTTGAAGCATAATTCTGATTTGTATTTTAACTTGAATTGCTGAAGTAAACTGCCTAAATACTGAATTGTCTGGACTTTAACCTGTTAAACTTTGTTGCATTTCTTCACAGATCACTTTAACTTGCAAGCTAACAATCTATTTAATACAACACTTATAGAAAATTCGGACGAATATACTTCCACTGACCGCCCACATCAAATGACAGATTAGTTAATAACAGATAATCAACTCAAATAGATTGTGTGAACGAAGTGCTTTAAATTAACAAACTCAAGCAAAGTATTAAATCAACATTGAAATAGTCAACTGAAAATGACCGGTTTGCACTAATACTGTACCTGAATTTTAAATTAACAAGTCCTGAAATTTGGTAATCGATTAATTGTCGACTAGCTTAATTCCAGTTATATTTACTTGTTATCTTCACTAGTTTTGCACAACACTTCACACTATTTAGGAAACGTGCACCTTCATATTTGAAAATCCAGCTGCTTGTGTAGAATGACTTCTCAGCAAGAAGATATAACAGTCCAGACTGGAGAGGCCACTCTTATTCCAGCTCCTTTAGTCAATCCTCCAGAAAGAGCCTCTACCACTCTATCGTACAAAGTTTTCCGGCAGTTGTGCGCTCAATTCGGCATTGCTGAAGCTGATGCCATTCTTCCTGAGAAAAGTAACACTGCTGATGTAGCGCCTCCTGGCTTTGTAGTGGTCAATCGACAAATGTGCTTAAGCGGGGCCATTCCCCCTTTCAACAACCTTCTCCAGCATCTTGGAGACATTATTTGTTTCATAAAGAATTTGTTTTATATACTGATCATGAAGCATTGAAGCATATGCAGGGACAGGATACGATTGCAGCTAGGCATGCTTCGTGGATCGCATACTTGCAACAATTTACATTTGTGGTGAAGCATAAGTCGAGAATTACGAATCGAGTGGCAGATGCATTGAGTCGAAGGAATCATCTGTTGACTACAATAAAGGTTAAAGTGACGGGGTTTGATGTGTTGCCAGAATTATTTGTTGATGATCCTTACTTTGCGAAGTTTGTAGATAAAGTCAAGGAGGGAAAGACGGATGAGTTTGTGTTGGTGGATGTTTTTCTGTTCAAAGGAAATCAATTGTGTATACCAGAGTGCAGCTTACGAATGAAGATTGTGAAAGAGTTGGATGAGGAAGGTCATGTGGGTAGAGATCGTACATTGCAGTTAATTTCGCAATCATACTTTTGGCCGTCAATGAGAAAAGAAGTTGAAAGATTTATGGAGAGATGCCATATTTGTCAAGTTTCCAAAGGGACAACGACGAATGCGGGATTGTATATGCCATTACCTGAGCCTATTAGACCGTGGGTTGATATCAGCATGGATTTTGTTTTGGGTTGGCCGAGAACTCAGCGAGGGAATGATTCCATATATGTGGTAGTGGATAGATTTTCCAAAATGGCACATTTCATAGCTTGTAAGAAGACAGTTGATGCCGTCCGTGTTGCTCAATTATTCTTTAAAGAGGTGTATCGATTACATGGGCTACCTGAATCCATTATTTCAGATCGGGATACTAGATTTCTAAGCCATTTTTGGTTGGGTTTGTGGAAGATGGTCGGAACGAAGTTGAATTTTAGTAGCGCCTATCATCCGCAAACAGATGGGCAAACAAAAGTGGTAAATAGATCATTGGAAAATTTGTTGAGATGTCTTGTGAAAGATAATTTGAAAAGCTGGGATATGAAACTATGTCAGGCGGAATTTGCACATAATCATGCTGTTAATCGAAGTACCGATTTCAGTCCATTTCAAGTTGTATATTCAACAATTCCGAAGGGACCATTGGATCTAGCGACAGTGCCATATCAGAAGGGAGTTGTTAAGCGTGCTTGTGATTTTGTGACTGAGTTGCAGGACTGCCACAGAACTGTTCATGAACGATTGCTTGCATCAAATGAGAAGTATAAACAATTGGTGGATAAGAAGCGAAGGAGTGTGAACTTCAAAGAAGGTGATTTGGTCTCTGCCGTTTTGACGAAAGATCGTTTTCCGGTAGGAACTTACAACAAGTTGAAAGCTCGAAAAATTGGCCCAGTGGAAGTCTTGAAGAAGATCAATGAGAATGCGTATCAGTTGGGATTACCGGATAATGTTCATACTTCTGATGTTTTCAATGTCAAATATTTGATTCCGTATTATGGGGATAAGATTGTTGTGGAAGAGGAAGGTGCAAATTCGAGGACGATTTTTTGTCAACTGGGGGAGGATGATGCAGCGCAATCTGATGATGGATTAGGTCGCGAGCGACCTAACGAGTTGATAAGTCGCTCAAGCGACCTTGTGAGTTATGACAGTCAAAACGAGCCACGACCTAAAGAGCTCCGACCTAGTAAGTTTCGACCTAAGACTAACGGGATCTATTTTAAGTCGCTCCAGCGACCTAACAATGGTAACGAGTATGCTCTAAGTCGCTCCAACGACCTACCAAGTCAAACATCTGATTGCATTGGCCAGTTTACCTTAGGTCGCTCTCACCTGCCGCTTCTTTTAGGTCACGAACGACCTAACTTTAGGTCGCTCAACTTTAGGTCACTCGAAGAATTCCAGAAGCCTTGTTTTTAGGTCGCGTGAAGAGTCCTAAAGCCGCATTTACTTCTTAGGTCGTGTGCGTTGTATTCTTAGGTCGTTGTGTATGATGTATCTGTTGTACTTGTACATATTAAGTCGTATGTTGTTCTTGTTGTATTTGCCTATGATGTACTGTTTGTTATAACGCGTGTTGTAAGTTGTTAACTCGTATGATGTTTTTTTAGGTCGTATGAGTTAGGTCGTAAGTCGAAAGTCGCGGCCTTGTTTTAGGTCGCATTTTGTTAGGTCGTTCACGACCTATGTGTTGTCAAGTGTTGAGTCGTGTATGTTTGTAACCCTATAAATAGGGATGGTGGTGTCATTTGTAATGGGGAGTTGATTTTGAATAAAATTTGTTTGAGTGCTTTGTGCCTCTTTGAAATTGGTAGTTGAGTGTGATCTCCTATCTCCACCTTCGGAATTCGAGTGCGCTCGAATCAACGATTGTTGAAGCTGATTCGCGGAATCAAGTGCGCTTGATCAACGTCGAAGAATCGTAGATCTTTAAACACGATATCGTGCGCGATCAACGTGTTTGGGATAGCTAGAATCCGGTATCTTTGGATCAACGGATTTGGGCCTTTGGTATTCTTCAATCCACCGATTGCTAGTTTCATTGTCACATTCATTTTGATTAATCCGCTGTTGCATCATATGGTCTTGTTGCATTGTTTTGGTTTATTGCAACATTTTGACTTGTTTTTAATGGTTTAAATGGTTCAAAATTTATTATCATTATGGATTTTTTAGAGAAGTCTAATAACATAGATTAGAGTATGAAAAAAGATTAGAAGTTTAATTATATTTTTAATAATTAAATATGAATTTTTAAAGAAAATATATCCTTCATAGCATTTAAAACGAAAGATTTTTAGTAAATTAGAAATTAGTTATTTTTAAATAATATATATCGTATGGACTTTAAAATGTATTTATAGTTTTTATAAAGTTTGTGTGTCTATATATATATATCATTTTCAAAATATATATATATATAACTTGGTATAAATAATAATCTTCCATCTCAAATCATTTACATATCTAGTGAGACCACGGCACTTAGCGGAACGGGTTTTCCCTAACTAGTATCTTAAAAACCATTATAAAACATTTTCTGTGCTCCTACATCCACAATGGTTAAATCAATTAAAAACATTATTATGTGATGATATGAAAAATAATTTAATCAATTCTGGATTACCCATCCCCATTCATTTTGACTATCTGTCATAGTTATAGTTTCTAGGATTACTATTAACCTAATAGTTTTCAAGGGATGACTAATAACTGGTTAAACATTTATGGACTCCCTGTCCATTTATATAGTTTTCATGGGATTACTATGAACCTATTGGTAACTCCAATATCAATTTTTTTATCCTAGTTTTCATAGGCTGACTAGGAACCTATTGACTAACTGTCAATATCTTTCTTTTACCTTAGTTTTCATGGACTCGCTAGGAACCTATTGACTATCTGTCAATATTTCATTTTCTTATCCGGATATAGTTTTCATGGGCTAACTATAAACCTGCCTAACTAACGTCTCTAATTATACATAGTTTCATGGGCTAACTATGAACCTATTGGGCCTTGCCAATATCATTTTCCTTACACAGATTTCATGGGCTTACTGTGATCCTATTGGCCCCTGCCAATATCTTTAAATTATATTCACTACTAGGTCAACCTAACTGGTTATTCTGCTGTTAACCCTTAATTTTCTACGACTCAAGAATTGTACGACTCAAGAACTGTTCGACCTAACGACTCAGAATACTTCACGACCTACGACTCAGGGTCCAGACAACTTAACGAGTTAATGTGTCAACGACTCAACAAGTTAAGGTCTAAACGACTTAAGAGATGCCACGACTTGAGGGAAGCTCCGACCTAACTACTGTAAGGAGTTACCGACCTAAGGAGTTAAGAGGACTCACGACTTAGCTTAAGTCGTCCATGACCTAAAAGCTACCGAGTTAGAATCCAATGCCTGAACGCTTGTGTCGCTTTTACCTCCTAAGTCGGCCACGACTTACGACTTACTATAAGTCGGTCGCGACTTAGGACTTGGCAAGTTACGAGCTGGACTCAGCAAGTTGTTCACGAGCCATCTTAAGTCGGCCACGAGTCACGACTTATCTTAAGTCGGCTATGACTCAGGACTTGGCAGAATTTCCTGTCCAGCTTTCCCTATAAATACACCACCACCTCCAACGTGAAGAGGACTTTTGACCGATCATTTCTCAAAGCGTCGTTACTCTGCCGGACTCTGAACTCATTCAATACTTGAAGATCTCCAAATACTCAAGACACTACAACAAGCTTCGAGAGGAATTTCATACATCCGACACGGATTCATCAAGTTTCATCATCGAAGTTTGAGCTAGTAGTCAAGGGTGTTTTTGTGATCAAATTGTATCGTATTTCACAAGTGTATTGTATTGCTTTGTAACCGAATCAGCAATAAAAGACTATAAAGTGGACGTAGACTCAATTACGGGTCGAACCACTATAAATCTGTTGTCTCTTTACCGTTTTACTGCTATTTTCAGCTTGTATTCTATTCCCGTACCAACGGGTGGTGCTTTCACGACTCTATTACACACACCGGATGTTAGCGTTCAATTTTTAGCGTTAACATTTTGGTGCTTTCACTGAGAACCCAACTCAGGCGATCATTCACCATTGCTTCACGGAAGTTTGTTGAAAAAGTTTCCTTTAAAACCAGAAGTCTATCAGACATAATGGCTCCTGGGAGAAAATGTAGATCTGTTAGATCCGAAGATGCTCGTGACAATACTGCCACTTCTCTTTCTCCGAGTCAGGCAGCTCCAAGCGTCGGGTTGACACGAGAAGAGTTAGATGCTGCTGTGTCCGGACTGTACCAGCAGATTGAAACTCAAAATAATCTAATGATGGAAAAGTTGAATGCTCTGCTCGGGGCTAATCAAAGACCAGTAAATGATGAAGAAAACTTTGCTGATGCTGTTCCCAACTCCGAAGGGAGAAATATTCCTCAGGACAGATCTGGTGCCGCTGAAGGGGCACCTCCCCAAGCTGAAGGGTCCAGGCCATCGCCAGTTCTTCCCGAACGCTTGCCTAGACAAACTTCTAAAAATATGGCCGAAGCCTATTCTGCAAAGTTACTAAACAATGAGGAGTATCTCTCCGGCATGATTCGGCAGATAATGAAAGAAAGCATGCAGAGAAACGAAGATGAGAATGATTGGGGATTTGCTCCGAGTAAAACTCCATTTACTGAAAGGATTCTAAAGGCTGAGTTTCCCAGAAAATTCGTTCCTCCCACCATTCCTGCGTATCGAGGAACAAGTGACCCAAATCAATTCCTGTACAAGTATGATTGGCACATGACCGGCGCCAGAGCGACTGATGAGATTAAATGCCGATATTTCCCGATATACTTGGAAGGAGTGGCGTTACTTTGGTTTACCAAGCTCCCTGTGCGATCTGTTGACCAATTTTCCGATCTGACCCAAAAATTCAAGGAACAATTCAGATTGTACATTTCAAGAGCAAAAGATATAATGTCTCTTTCAAGTCTCGAACAGAACCCTGGAGAACCTATCAAATCCTTTTTGAATCGCTTCAGTTTAGCCCTAGCCGAAGTTGATAACGCAGAACTGCGAATGATTTTAACTTACTTAATGCGGGCTATTGACAAGTCAAGCGAATTTGGAAAATGGTTGAAAATGAAGGAACCAAACTCGCTCGAAAAGTTCTACAAAAAGGCTGATGAGTTCATGCTTCTAGAAAATCTCTCCGCGTCAGCTAAAGTTGTGACAACAGTGGTGGAAAATAATGCTACGGCTCAGAACAAAAAAGAATCTATAAATTAGAAAAGGGAGAGTAATGGTGGAAAGAAGCAGAAGGATCTCAAAAAGCCCCACTTTCTCAAGCCTTCAGATTTTACCCCTCTAACTGATACACCGGAGAATATTTTCATCGCCACTAAGGATGCTGTTGAATTTCCAAAACCACCAGCAGTAAAAGTTGGGAAAAACGCTGCTCAAAGCGGAAGATTTTGCAAATTTCATAACCAACCAGGCCATGATACCAATGAGTGCCGCCACTTGAAAAGCCTGATTGAAGAATTATTAAGAGAGAATAAGTTGCAGCAGTACGTTAAAAGGAATAGAAAAGACCCGTCTTCATCTAACCAGGGGCAGCAACCTCCAGCTCATTCGTTTG
Source organism: Allium fistulosum (assembly GCA_030737815.1). Lineage (NCBI taxonomy): Eukaryota > Viridiplantae > Streptophyta > Magnoliopsida > Asparagales > Amaryllidaceae > Allium > Allium fistulosum. The sequence goes on from CM060903.1 coordinate 1,059,474,369, forward strand.
GTTCAGGAGAAAGGCCCGCTGCACAAGAAACAGAAAGACCTGTTATCAATGTGATCACAGGAGGACCCCATCCGGCTGGCAAGAGTTGGGGTGAGATGGAGAGGTACGCTCGAGCTTTGAAATATGCCCCAAATGAAGAAAGTGTCTTGATATTGGAAGATGCTGCACCTATGAAGCAGCAAAAGACTTTTCATGATGATATCATATTCAGGACTAGGGATTCTGTTGGTGTTGAAGCTCCTACTGAGGACCATTTGGTTGTTACCATCGGTATTGGCCGGCTACTGTAAGGAGGGTGCTGGTTGATAGTGGCGCCTCATGCAACATACTTTTTAAGAAAACGTTTGACCAAATGAAAATTCCAATGGCAGACGTACAAGCTTCATCTTAGAAGATTGCCGGATTTATAAGGGAGCCAAAACAGCCAATTGGAACAGTGGACTTGTTTGTTGAATTAGGAGAAGGACATAAGAAGGTGGTTCGGAAACAAACTTTTATAATTGTTGATGAATTCTCTGCCTATAATGCCTTCTTGGGTCGGCCTACACTTGCTGCTTTCAAGGCTGTCCTCGCCCCGTGGTGCCTGACAATGAAATTTCCCACTGATAATGGGGTTGCTGTCATTAAGGGAGACCAGAGCGCGGAACGAGAATGTTATCTTGTTGAACTCCGAGAGGCTAGGAAAAGAGAAATGGGAAAAGATGTGGCAGCTCAGCTCCACATCAAAGCCCCAACCTTGTAGCAACTGCGGAGTGGCCCCTGTACTGGCGAACACAGCAGTGCAAGGAAAGAAATGGATCCCAAGAAAGCCAGTACAGGGGAAAATAGAGTGGTACCCGTGGAAGTAACGGTACCAATACCCGTCGACTCGAAAGACCCTAACAAAGTACTCAATGTGGGTTCACAACTAAGCATAGCAGTTCAAAACACGTTGATATCATTCTTAAAGGCCAATCTGGATGTGTTCGCTTGGTGTCATGCTGATATGTATGGGATCTCTCTGGAAATTGTTGTGCATACTCTGAATATTGATCCAAAATTCACACCGGTAAAACAGAAAAGAAGAACTCAAGGTCCAGAAAGGTCAGCAGCGTTAAAGGAAGAAGTTGATCGGCTTATGGAGAACGGTTTCATCAGAGAATCCACTTATCCAAATTGGGTTTCAAATCCAGTACTGGTTAAGAAGGCAAATGGAAAGTGGAGGGTATGCATCGACTTTTCAGATCTAAACAAAGCCTGTCCCAAAGACTGCTTCCCGCTTACCAGAATTGATCAATTGGTGGATGGAACAGCTGGGCATGAGTTGTTATCTTTTATGGATGCTTACTCCGGATACAATCAAATTATGATGCATGAGCCAGATCAGGAAGACACAAGCTTTATCACGGATGTGGGTCTCTACTGCTACAAAGTTATGCCTTTTGGATTAAAGAATGCAAGGGCAACCTACCAAAGACTCGTCAATGCGATGTTCAAACCTCAGATCGGCAAAACTATGAAAGTTTATGTTGATGATATGTTGGTAAAGTCAAAGAAAGCAATAGACAACATGGACCACTTGGCGGAAATGTTTGCAATTCTTCGAAAGTATGGAATGAAGCTCAATCCATTGAAATGTTCATTTGGGGTGGAGTCCGGAAAATTCTTGGGTTTCATCGTGAGCGCTAGGGGCATCGAGGCCAATCCTACTCAAATCACAGCTCTAAGAGAGGTCAAAGCCCCTAAAACAAAGAGAGAACTGCAAAGTCTCAATGGGAAAGTCGCCGCTCTGAGTGGCTTCATTTCCAAGGCCACAGACAAATGCATTCCCTTCTTTGATGCTCTAAAGAAAGGAAAGAAAAATTTTGAATGGACTCCCGAATGCCAGAATGCTTTCGATCAACTGATTCATCATATGGAAACGCCTCCAGTTCTTTCCAAGCCCAGTGATGGTGAAGACCTTTTCATCTATTTAGCAATTTCATCTCATGCTTTAAGTGCAGCACTCGTACGAGAAGATATGAAAATACAACGTCCAGTCTACTACATCAGCAAATGGTTCACTGGGGCAGAGATGAATTATTCAAAGATAGAAAAGCTCGCCTATTGTTTGCTAATTGCTTCTAGGAAATTGAGGCCATATTTTCAATCTCATCCTATCAAGGTCCTTACTGATAAACCTCTAAAGCAAGTCCTGTATCGTCCTGAAACTTCGGGTCGTCTTTTGAAATGGAACATTGAACTCAGCCAATATGACATCACTTACCATCCCCGAAGAGCAATCAACGGACAAGCTTTAGCGGATTTCATTGCGGAATCTACTGACAAAGGTGAAAGTGAGAAAGAAACAACCGATAGTGTGCAAATCCAGTGGAAATTGTATGTTGACGGTTCGAGAAATGATTACTGTTCTGGGGCAGGGGTTGTGCTTGAAACTCCCGAAGGATGATCACTGTGTTATGCATTGAGACTGGAATTCCCTTCAACAAACAATGAAGCAGAGTATGAAGCTCTCATTGCCGGTTTAAAAATTGCCAAGGAACTAAACATCAAAGTGTTACAGATCTTCAGCGATTCTCAACTTATTGTTTGCCAGGTAAAGAAAGAGTTTCAAGCTAAAGGTGGAAATCTGCCCGCATACTTGTCAAAGGCATGTGAGCTTCTCGAAGATTTTGATCTTTACATGATAAGTCATATTCCTTGGGTTGAAAACATGAAGGCGGTTTCTCTAGCAAAATACTCAAGTTCTGGAGAAGCTCAATTACTGGGATTAGTTCCTGTGGAAGTACTGTCAGCTCCAAGCATTGATGGGATGGAAGTTGATTGGATTATGGCTGCGTCTCAAGAGCATGAATCATGGATGACTCCAATCAAAGAATATCTACTCAATGGTTCCTTGCCAGAAAGTTCTAAAGAACGTCGAAAACTGTTGAGGAAAGCATCAAGATATATAATTCAAGATGGCCGATTATACAGACAGGGATTCTCAATGCCATTACTCCGATGTGTATCCAAGGAAGAAGCCAAGACAATTCTACCAGAGGTACACGGAGAAGAATGTGGGGATCATTCAGGAGGTCAAACTCTAGCCAAGAAAGTTCTCCGATATGGGTATTTCTGGCCAGACATTAATCGAGATGCTGTTATGTACTCCCGAAAGTGCAACAGATGCCAAAGATTTGCAAAAATCCCAAAGGCACCTTCCACCGAACTCACGCAAATGGTCAGCCCATGGCCGTTCGCTATTTGGGGAATAGACTTGATTGGACCTTTACCGATCGCTAAATCTGGAATCAAATATGCTATTGTCGCTGTTGATTATTTCACTAAATGGGCTGAAGCTGAACCCTTAGCCACTATTACCTCTAAAAAGATGATAAATTTTGTAACTAAAAATATCATTTGCAGGTATGGTGTGCCGCAGAAAATAATCACAGACAACAGCACTCAGTTTGAAAGTGAAGAATTCCAAGACATTTGCAAACGGTTCAGAATTCGAAAAAGCTTCTCAGCAGTGGCTCATCCGTAGGCAAACGGGCAAGTGGAAGCGGTGAACAAAATTATCAAGTCAACTATCAAAAAGCAACTCGAAAAAGCAAAAGGTGGTTGGGTCGATAAGCTTCCATTAGCACTATGGGCATACAGAACTACTCACAAAACTACGACTGGGCACACTCCATTTTCACTGGCATACGGATCAGAAGCAATGATTCCAGTGGAAGTAGAAGTTCCTTCACATAGGAGAATTCATTTCAACAAAGCTGAAAACGAAAAACTGCAACTTGAAGCCCTTGATTTTCTTGATGAAAAAAGAGAAGAAGCTAGGCTCAGAGTTTCAGCTTATCAGCAAAGGATAGCCAGGCACTTCAACTCTAAAGTTCGCCAACGCAGCTTTGAGGTCGGAGACTTAGTCTTGAAAAGGATCATGACAGCAACTGGTGTGTTTGGACCAAACTGGGAAGGGCCATATGTCATCGGCAATAAACTTCTTGATGGCACTTTCAAACTCATAACCGTCGAAGGAGATCCAATTCCAAGAGCCTGGAATAGCAACCACTTACGTCCTTATTTTACTTAAAAAGGCTTTACTCAAAATTGTAAAATAATGATGGATGTATCAGTTGTATTGTAAGACATTGTAAATTAGTGTAAATGAATGAAAGCTATAAAGTGGATGTAGGCCCGATTCTCGGCCGAACCACTATAAATCTTGTGTTCTTTACTATTTTATAATGCCTTTTTTATTTCGATATGTAAATACTTTAAATGTATTGCTAAAATGTCGATTCAAAATTGCAGGACATTAAAACAAGGCTTACTCATCACGAAGTCAAGTGACCCCTAAAAGTCACTTATTAAGCAAACTTCAAGCAAAAAAAATTCCAAATTCGAATCCCATACAAGAAGAACTTCACATAAAAAGTTGGTGGCTCCACTGTATCAAGCGCTCGTTAATTGGTTGCGATCGTCAGTATAAAAAGACATCCGACCAAGTAACTTGCGTTTGGCCCGTGAAGTCACTCAACAGTGAAGTCTACTTCTTCGGATAAAGCAATTTACTTGCAAAAGAAAGGAAGACGCGCTTGGAAACAATAACAAAGGATCGTCGATGAGCAGATGATGAGGAAACATGGGCCGGCAAACATAGAAGCAGCCAAAAGGAGGTATGCCTCTCAATAGGAAGGTCGGTTGATCCACTAAAGGGACACCTTCCCAAGCAGAAGGAATAGGACCCTTGCTAACTGGTCGTGATGCATCCGATCAGACAGCTTGCGTCCATCCCACGGATCCACTCGCCCCTGAGACGCAACCTTCCTGGCACATCAATCAACCAAAGCTCCTCTCCAGAAGTCAACCAAAGCCCTCTAATGAGGCACGCCAATAAATGGAAGTGCTTTCCTCAATCAAAAAAGATTGGTGGAACCACCGGAGGGGCACCTTCCTAAGCTGAAGGAACAGGGCCCTTGTTAATTGATTGCGATCGTTTGTGCAAACGAACATCCGATCAAGCGACTTGCGTCCGCCCCATGGATCCATCCAACCATGAGAAAGTAACTTCCAAGCAATCAAAAAGCCCTCTTCGGAGGCACAAGCCCTCTTCGGAGGCACATGACCTCTTCGGAGGCAAAAGCCCTCTCCCGAGGCACCACAAGCCCTCTTCGGAGGCACATGACCTCTTCGGAGGCAAAAGCCCTCTCCCGAGGCACCGCAAGCCCTCTCCAGAGGCACAAGCCCTCTTCGGAGGCACAAGCCCTCTTCGGAGGCACAACTCTTTAAGAGGAGCCCTCTTCGGAGGCATGTCCCAAAATAGAATACTCAAACGAAAAAGCCTTCTCCGGAAGCACATTTCAACTCTCAAAGGAAAGTTAACTTATTCGTCTCCAAAAGTTCTTCATAAAAGTTGAAATGCCACAAAAAGACCTCTTCGAAGGCACATTTCACCGTGCTCGAAGTACCAAAAATAAACCCTTTACCGGGGCACAAAATCAAAACCTTATTCAGAAGCTCACTTCACTGCGTAGGAAAATCCACTTTTTAACAAATAAAAGTGATCATCTCCGAAAGTTGAAGTGTCCTTCAAGAAAGAAAGAGAAAGTAAAAATTTCTCCAAAAACGAGATATACTCTATTAAAAGCAGAATGATTCTTCCCTCAAAAGTGGAATAGTTATTCTCTAAAATAAGAGTATCATCCTTGTAAAAGCAAGAAATATTGCAATACACTTATGGTATGGGGGCAACATTATACAATTCAGTTACATTAATAGAAGTAATATACAAGCAATATACCATAAGTTCATTGCAATATCACGTGAAGAAGATGTGGAATAAATGCATTCTCAAACACAGACAAAGAGTTTGTACAAGTAAAAAGAATCGTTTACTCTACACTTCAAATGAAAAACATATTCTTACATACACAAGAATTTGTACAAGTAAAAGAGTTATTTTATTCAATACTATGAACTTTTTACATTGTGCAGATCACAAAAAGAAGCGGGGACCGGTACCCGCACAATCTCCGGTTGATACAAGCAAAAAGCAAAATAAGAAGTAGAAAATCCAGCTTGTCATTCCTTCTTCCCACTACCTTTGGAGCCTTTGCCTGGCTTAATAGTTAATTTTGGAATCCGACGTGGGCGGGATGGAGAAGGAGGAGTGGTTGGATCTTCTTCTATTTTGTCTTCCCCAGCTGAAGCACTTCTCTTCTTCTTCTTTAGTGCACGCTTTCCTTTCCTCTTTGAAGAAGATTCTCTTCCCGGAGACAGCAGCTTGGAAAGTTTTGTATCGTCATCGAATGACTGCTCCGGAGTCTTCTCACTGTCCTCCGTCCCTTCCGCTTTTTGTTCTTGAGAAGCGAGTGGATCCTCCAAGCCTTGAAGAGCTTCTATCTGTTCTTCCTGCGACCCTGGTTGAGAAGCAGGAGTGACTTGGAGAGATGGAGGAGGAATAGCTGGAAGAGGGGAAGAGTGCACAATGCTCGGTGCTTCCGCTACAGAAGAAAAGAAGTCAAAATTAGTATTCTCCGAAAAAAGAGAAGATATTGGATCACCAGGACTCAAGTAGTAAGCGAGAAATTCATCCAAATCAATTGAATCAAATGAATAATCCACTTGAGCCAGATCTGACTTGAAGTTACCTGGAGGAGTCGGTTTTGACAAATCAATTTCAAATTTATCAGCCTTAGTGTCTTCTTGGCTCTTCTCTTCGATTTGGGAAAGGGGAGACTCGGTGGTGACGGGCTTAGCTTCAACGTCTTTTGCAGGAAGAGGAGAGTGAGAGCTGGAATCAACGATGTCAACATCGGTCGAAATCGAAGTGTGGACAGGGGCAGTTAAAGACATTTTCTTTTCTAAGTGTTCTTCTGCCACTGTTCCAGCTCTAGCTTCAGCGAGTTGCTCTTTTCCTCTAGCAAGAGCTGCACGAGCATCATCATCAAGGTAAATTGCCTCAAGCGCCATCTCATCGTAGCCAGCTCCCCCGAGCATATTGATAGCAGCCTCCCATACTTTAGCTAGGGTGATCTCATATTTTGGTCCCAAGAATGAGAGACTCACGCGCCCCAAGACGCTGTGAATGTAAAAATCGAATAAAGTAGAGTCAATGCTCGCTTTGGTTGATTCATGAGACTCTTCGGCCGCAACTTGCCCGGCAACCGCATCATCACGCTCCTTCTCAACTTTAAGAGCCTAGCTTTTAGCATTTCTATCTCTGTGTTCTGGGAGTGAAATTTTTCCCGCAGTTGAGCGTTTTCTTCGCGGTATTTTTCAGTGATATGCTGCTCAGCCGCAAGCTTCATTTCGGCATCCCTTTGCGCAGCGTGTGCATCTCGCACTTGCTTCTGAAAGACTTCTTCTTTTTGAGTATGTGATGTAGAAGAAGAGGCGAGATCTTCCTTAAGCTGCTTGACTTTAGATTCAACCCTTGCATTGTCATCCACGATGTTCGTCATCTCCGCGTCATGCTGCTTGCACCATTTATCCCATTCAGCCTTATCATTCTCCAGAGTCAGCATGTTTTCGAGATTCATATGCTTGACTCTCTAGAGTTCATCAACAAGCTTTTGCCATTGCGACATCCTCTCAATGTCAAGCTTAACTGCATTAAGATTTCTAAGCATGGCTTGATTATCAATCAGGACCAAATCTAGGTCAAAGCGCATTCCTTTTAAGAACCAGTTCGGAAACCGGCTTTGAAGCGTTGGAGGGCCGTCTTTAACCTGATATTGGGGCCTGCTGATGATCGCTTGGATGTCGGATTTCTTTAAAGGAGGAGAGCCGACCGGAATATCAGAAGAGATAGGAATGTCAGCCTTATCAGAAATTGCAGACGCGTCCTTCTCGCTAAGTCTAGCCCGTTTGCTGGGATCTCCAGAGATAGGGCATTTTCCTTTGTCGTCATGCGACTTTCTCTTATGAGAAGTGTCGTCTCTTTGAGAAGAGTCATGACGTTCTTCCCTCCTTCTCTGTTTCTCTTCATAAGCTCGCCTCTCTTGAGCTTTTCTAACTGCTCGCTCTTCATTAGATTCTCTACGAGCAGGGAGATAGGGAACATAATCATAAGATTCGCTCCCTCCATAGCACCGAAAGTTGTCGTAATAAGAGCCACTTCGCCCCATCAGAGAACCTGAAATTGAAGAAAAAGACAAGTCTTAGAAATCTTCAAGTAAAAAAGCTAAGTGCGTATAAGTGCTAAGCATCCTAAGTGTGTGTGGTGTGCAAGCTACACGCGTCAAACTACAAACCACTCTGTGGTGAAGGAATGGTAACAGCTTGTGTAGGAGGGATTGTTGTTTATCGCAAAGAAGAAGTCGCTTCAACAACAGGAGAAGTCGTTTTTTGAATGTCTTCTTTAAAGAGCTCTCGAGAAGTCATCATTATATCACTCAAGTCATCGAAGGTATCATCACCATGGCGCCCAGTAGAACTCTCCTTTTCAACTTCCACATCGGCTGACTTTTCGGAAATTCGAGGATTTTCTTCCTCTTCAATAATTGGAGCACGTGCTGGTTTGCTAGATGGTCCCGCGACGTCGGTAAGTGTGGGGCATTTTACCAGTGGAGTTTCAGTAGCAGATTCCTTCAGTGTGGGTTCCTCAGCAGAAAGTGAAACATCCGGTGCCTCCGTAGGAGAGTTGGGAACTTCGCGAGGCTGAGTGGAGCGAGAGGGGTGAAGAAGTCCAAACTGGTGAAGAAATTCGTCTCTCAACAAAAATTTCGCGTCCCGCTCTTCAACTGGTACAGCCATGAGCCTCTCTAGAGTTTGCTTATGGCTGGGATCCCTAGAAGGAGGGGAGAGCGCTGAAATGAGAAAGCAAAGTTAACACTTGGTGATTCGGACTTCACAAAACTCAGAGTTTAGAAGAAGAAAAGATAGATAATCTTACTTCCTTCCCTCCACACAGCATAAAATCCCGGGGGACAGCGAATGTAAAAGAATTGAGTCAAGAACCCGTAAGCACTATCGGGAAGGCCAACGATCAATTTACGGTTTCTGGCACTTCTCACGACAGTGATAGAAGGATGATCTTTGGTTTTGGTAAAGGAGCACAAGTAGCAAATCTCGTCAAAACTCGGAGGTCGCTCAAGAGTTCTCCCAAAAAGCACACTCAACCCCATTAGAATGGCGTAGCCATTGGGATGTAGCTGAAATGGGGAGATGGCCAGTTGTCGAAGAAGATGCTGGAGAAAGTTGTTGAAAGGTGGGACGGCTCCACTCAGGCACATTTGTCGATTCACTGCTACAAAGCCAGGAGGCGCTACATCAGCAGTGCTATTTTTCTCAGGAAGGATGGCATCAGCTTCAGCAATGCCAAACTGGGTGCACAATTGCCGAAAAACACTGTACGATAGAGTGGTAGAAGCTCTTTCTGGGGGATTGACTAAAGGAGCTGGAATAGGAGTGGACTCTCCAGTCTGGACTGTTACATCTCCTTGTTGAGAAGTCATTCTACACAAGCAACTGGATATTCAAATATGAAGGTGCACGTTTCCTAAATAGTGTGAAGTGTTGTGCAAAACTAGTAAAGATAACAAGTAAATACAACTGGAATTAAGCTAGTCGGTAATTGATCGATTATCAAATTTCAAGACTTGTTAATTTAAAGTTCAGGTACAGTATTAGTGCAAACTGGTCATTTTCAGTTGACTATTTCAATGTTGCTTTAATACTTTGCTTGAATTTGTTGTTTTAAAGCACTTCGTTCACACAATCTATCTATGTCGATTATCTGTTATTAACTAATCTGTCATTTGATGTGGGCAGTCAGTGACAGTATATTCGTCCCAATTTTCTGTAAATGTTGTATTAAACAGATTGTTAGTTTGCAAGTTAGAGTGATCTATGAAAAAATGCAACAATTCAAAGTTCAACAGTTCAAAGTTCATGCAAAGCACAAGTCCTAAGTCGCCAACGACTTAAGTGTTGACTCGCCGACGACTTAAAAATTTGTTCCATGGGCTAAGTTGAATTGTGTTTCTGGCTAACTCGTCCATGACTTAAGGATTTTAAGGCAAGTCAGGACAGGTCGTTTCGATTTTAAGTCATTGATGCTTTAAGTCGGTAGTACTTCAAGTTGTAAGACGTGTAAAAGAAGAGAGAGGCTTCAGTTCGAAGTGAGGTAAAATTTCCCAAGTCCTAAGTCGTCCACGACTCAAGGCTTATGTCGTAAGAGGATAAGTCGGTAAAGGCTTAAGTCGAGAGAGTGCATAGGTCGTACAAGGCTGCTAAATCGTGACCAAGCTAACATCTCACTTCATTTGACCCATTGACTTTTCTCCTTAACTCCTAACTCGTTATCCTCCTAACCCGTTATCCTCCTAATCCGTTATCCTCCTAACCCGTTAACCCATTAATCCCTTCGTGAGCAAAAACTTTCATTTTTCACACTGATTAAATCATCCAAAAAACCAATATTAGATCGCCAAAGCCTCGCCAATCTAATCAGTTAAGCCTAAAACGCAGTAACCCATCATCTCCATCGCCCCAATCATCTAAAGCTAAATCGAGCAGAGTCGAGTTCACGAACTGTCGATACAGTGGAATTTGCAACGAAGCATTGCACAAGGGGATGGATTAAGTACAGGAAGGAAAATTCACGAATTAACAATGATCAAGGATCGAGGAGAAAGCAGGAACACTTACGCAATGAAGAATCGAGGATCGGTGATTGGTTGTTTGTTAAAGAAGAGGAAAAATCGCCTTGAGGAAGCTCGGAGAAATGTTAATGGTAGATACGACTCAGAATATACGCAATAACAAGAAGGAAGTAGGGGGAACGACTCAAGCTTTTTATACCTCGGGGTAGTGGAACACGAAAAGGCACACACTAGTTAAGATAAGTCGAAGCACACGACCTACGACTTAGGCGTGTACTTCGAGGGGCAAATGTTAACCCTTAATTTTCTATGACTCAAGAATTGTACGACTCAAGAACTGTTCGACCTAACGACTCAGAATACTTCACAACCTACGACTCAGGGTCCAGACGACTTAACGAGTTAATGTGTAAACGACTCAACAAGTTAAGGTCTAAACGACTTAAGAGATGCCACGACTTGAGGGAAGCTCCGACCTAACTACTGTAAGGAGTTACCGACCTAAGGAGTTAAGAGGACTCACGACTTAGCTTAAGTCGTCCATGACCTAAAAGCTACCGAGTTAGAATCCAATGCCTGAAGGCTTGTGTCGCTTTTACCTCCTAAGTCGGCCACGACTTACGACTTACTATAAGTCGGCCGCGACTTAGGACTTGGCAAGTTACGAGCTGGACTCAGCAAGTTGTTCACAAGCTATCTTAAGTCGGCTACGACTCAGGACTTGGCAGAATTTCCTATCCAGATTTCCCTATAAATACACCACCACCTCCAACGTGAAGAGGACTTTTGGCCGATCATTTCTCAAAGCGTCGTTACTCTGCCGGACTCTGAACTCATTCAATACTTGAAGATCTCCAAATACTCAAGACACTACAACAAGCTTCGAGAGGAATTTCATACATCCGACACGGATTCATCAAGTTTCATCATCGAAGTTTGAGCTAGTAGTCAAGGGTGTTTTTGTGATCAAATTGTATCGTATTTCACAAGTGTATTGTATTGCTTTGTAACCGAATCAGCAATAAAAGACTATAAAGTGGACGTAGACTCAATTACGGGTCGAATCACTATAAATCTGTTGTCTCTTTACCGTTTTACTGCTATTTTCAGCTTGTATTCTGTTCCCGTACCAACGGGTGGTGCTTTCACGACTCTATTACACACACCGGATGTTAGCGTTCAATTTTTAGCGTTAACATCTGCCTTTTCCCAAAGTACCGTTTTGGGTTCATTACAAAGTGAATATATACATATATGGAGAAGCAAACAATATAACTTAGTTAATTCTTTTAACCCATTAAGATTCTTCAAAAATTCTATTTCAAAATACTTTGTTCATTAATATGCCATGGCTTTGCTTTTAAATGAGATTGGGTTATTTGTATTGAAAACCATACTTTCGAAATCTTCGACAACTTGCTTTCGACCTCACTAGATAGCCTCCTTCGAAAGTATATATCTCTTTTTAAAACATTAGACTTCTGCCTTTTTAAAACACTTTAAAATCCTTCTTTTGAAACCTTTCGAATATAATAAAGTGTCAGTTATTAATTATTAGAACCATAGTTTCGAAACCATTGGAAGTATCTCTTCTTAAAGTATTGAAAGGCCCCCTTTCGACATCATTGGGTTTACCTTTTAAAATATCATTTGGGTCAAAGTAAATATAAATAAAAGTATCTCTTTCGAAACCATTCTTTACCATATAAAAATGTTTGGGAATTTATGACGGTGTCGGAACAGTCCCTTTCGACAGAGTCGAAAGCATATATTGAAAATACCTAAGGATAACTTCAAAACCCTTCCAAAGCCATTGCCTTCGAAACCTATAACCCTTTCGAAAGCATTTAGGAAGCATCTTAATACATCTTTAAAACAACACTACCTTTTGACAGCATTGATGACTCAATACACTCGAAAGGCAAAAGAATCGGCGACAGGGATTCGACTGTGTCGGAACCCCCTCTTTTATAATTAAAGGAACTCCTTCGAAAGCCCTTTTTCTTTTAAAACAACATGGCAACCCCTTCGAAAGCCATTATTAAACTCCTTCCAAAAACATATGTATCGATTAAGTCGAAAGCTTAGTAAAACAAAGGCAGGCGCTTAATTTTTTAAAACATACTAAGGTATCGACTCCATCAGAAGCATGCTTTCGACACCATACCTTCCACCTTTCTCCAATCCACTACGTACTACCTAGATGATACCCTGTGTATTGGTTAGGGCTTAATGGGGTTTTGACTTTGTCGAAGGCGAAATCTAATGGACGAAAGGTACTCTTAATAGAGGTGGAACCTGTTTTTCTGGGTTAAATGTCAAATTGAGCAACTTATATCAACTAACTTACCTATGTGTAAACTTCTTATTAGTTGCCATAGCTTTTCCCATGCTTTTCAAAACTAACCGCCTTATTATTTTGGATAAGTATCAAGCTTATAATTTTAAAGATAAAGCCTTCAATTGCAAATATAATTAAATCATTTAGATCCTCTTCTCAAAATAATTTAATTTGTATATCAAATCACTTAATAAAAATCCCTAAAAATCATAGAAATTTACTTTGATCATGTTATATAACATATCAAAATTTCAAACCCAAATTCTCAATATATTTTCTAAACAAATTTACAAACCCAACGTGTTATATTTTCATTCAAAAATTTATAATAATCTTTCCAAATCTTGGAAAATTATCAAACTTAAAACCCAACTCTATAATTATGTTTTGCATAACATATAATTTTCCCATGGCATTTAAACATTAATATCACACAGTTTTTATCTAAAACCGTATGAACCATCATTTAAAAAATCTTGTTTAAATTTAAACAAACCATAATTCAAGCATATCGTCATCAAACATCATATATTCAGTAAATAGAGATGGAGATTATTATTAACCTTAATATTTGATAAGGAAAATGGATTGAGATAAGTTTGATTCCCCTCTTTAATTCTTTAACTTTTTCCATGAGTATCTTCTTCTTTTCTTCCAATTAATGGCCGGCCTTCTTTCTTTTGGTTACGTTTATTATTTGTGAAAAAGTGATAATGAATGTGAATGGCTTATGGGATTAATATATATATATATATATATATATATATAAGGGTGAGAGTCATGGGAGGCCAATATCTATTATGCCCTTATATAATTTATTTAGTCTATAAACCATTCTTTAAGCCCATTTTTATTAGGGACAGTTTGGCACAGGTCCCTAACAAGTTTCAAAATACACAAAAACCCCAGTAAAAAAAAAGTTTGTAAATTTGGTCCCTAGAATTAAGTTACTGAATAATGACAAACACTTATGCAATTATTTAGTGGATAATTGCAGACATTTATGCAATTATATCAAAAAATTGCAGACATTTCCGTAATTATTCACTGAAAAATTGTGGAAATTTCCGCAATTTATTCAAAAAATTACGTAAAATTCCGCAATTATTCACCAAAAAAATTGCATAAATTTATGCAACTTTTGGATATAATTGCATAAATGTCTGCAGTTATTCGGTGAATAATTTCATAACTGTATGCAATTACTTGGTGACTTAATTCCAGGGATCTAATTTACGTACTTTTTTTAGCGGGGTTTTTGTGTATTTTGAAACTTATTAGGGACCTGAGCCTAATATTCACTTTTTATTAAGCACGACCACTTAAATTTATTTAAATCTCAATCCGCTTATCACTTAACACTTACATTATTCTATTTAATTTATCTAATTAAATATCCTGAATAATGTTATTTAAAAATTAGGGATGTCACATAAACCTTAAGGCAACTCTTGTTATTCTTAAAATTAAAATATATGTCAAGTCAAGGTAGGAAGCAATACAGCCCTAACTTGTCCGGCTTCATTATTTTCCATGGGGTTTTACCTGTTTGAAATTAACAATTTGCGATAAGTATATGAGATTTTAGTTTCCATATATGATTGGTTTTGTTATTCCCAATACTTAGTTCATTGACTATCGATTCTGATATCCCTCTTTGTCCCTCGTCAATCTAAGATGATTTGTAGCTTGTATTAAGAATTTGTATCCAATACCGGAGATAACTAAAACCAAAGAGCGAGTGGGAACCAAGCTATGTGGGTCGTACCCATTTGGTATATTCTGTGACAACCCGGATTTTTACGTGGGTTAATCGGGCGATTAACTGAATTTAATTATTTGGGTTATTAACTTTTATTAAACAAATAAATAAATTTTCTGATATTTAATACCCGAATCTAGGAATTGATTTAAAAACTATATTAAATATTGGATTATAAAAAAATCTCTAGATATGATGAATCTCATAGGAAATGAATATAAGCTCCACCATTTAAAATTTAATACCAAATATCGCTAAATATATACAAACTCTAAGATGTTGGAAAATATATAAGAATATACATATACAAGTATATGAGTGTATGCCATAACATATATGTATAACCATATCTAAGTAATGGATATGTATAAGTGTAAACATTGAAGTGCATGGTACAATGCAAGTAAATTAGATAAGAAGAAGAAGAAGAATAATAATAATAATAATAATAATAATAATAATAATAATAATAATAATACCTAATTGTATACATATATATGGGTATACATACAAACAAAGAATATATACATATATCAACTCATATGAAACATTTGTAGACAAATAGTATTAAAGTAAAATTGATAATAAATAATTTAAGCTAGAAATAAAGATAAATATATATAAGATAAACTATAAAAATATCAAGTAAATACATTGGCTAAACTTTAAACATAAGTATAAAACAAATATATGGTTTAAAAATAAATAAATAAAATACAAAATGTACAAACAAAATAAAAATATATAAGGTAAATTATATATAAGAATTCAATACATTAGGATAAAATCCTAACATCATGTTAAGAATAGAACTCGTACATATTGCAAAGTGATAAGGCAGCTAAGTCAAATACAATTAAGTATGGTACAAACAAATAAAAATATATATATATGTATGAGTATAAGATTGTAAAATAGGATAAGCCTAATTGATGATAGCATAGTAAACATCATTTCAGCCTCCCTAACCAAATAAAATCTCTGACCAAAGCCTTAACAAAATATTTTCCAGTACAACAAATATCTTGTACTAGTAAACTCAAACCTGTCCATACTCAAGCCTGCATACTTTTATATATCATCTTCATTCGTTCTACAACAAGAAGCCTGAGTATTTCTTTAAAAAAATATAGATATAACAACCTAGAAACCAAATTCAGCAACTAAATATAGTATCATCATCAAAACAAGAATTGGAAAAAAATCAAAATCAAGCTTACAGCTTTTCAACATCAGGAAGTTGCTCTATTCATCTTCTTTAAAACAGGTGAGTAAGCCTTTCAGACAACTTGGATTTTTATTTGCTGTTGGCAAGTATGCTTGAAGATAAACATTCAGTGATTAAACTATATACAAATATGTATATTTATATAGGGATGATGCTGTGTAAGTCTGGAACAGACATTGAACCTCAGTTTTAGCATTTCAGGTTTCAAACTGAAAACAAAAAAATCAAGATATCATCATATGATTATCTATAGACTTTGATATTTAAATGAAACAAGTCCCAATTGGATAGATCGAATTCTTAAAATTATTTTTAAGTATTAAAACTGTATGGGGTTACTGGGAAGTTAAAAACAAGATAAATTAAATCATTTCCTCAAAATTTGATTTAATGAAATTCGAGATTCGATTGCAGGACCTTGTTCGTTTTGTTAAGTCATGAATTTTAGGATCTGAATAAGGATTTGTAGCTGCATAAATCGTGGGAAATAGTAAGATGATCGAAATGTGCTAATCTATCAAATTCCGGTGAGATTAACGACGATAGGGCTTGGGGTTTGGCCAAAGGGTAGTTTTGAGGTAGGGCCACTTGAGAAAATGGTAGCATGGGATGTAGATCATTGAGGCGGCGGGGCGAGGTCATAATAGGGTTTAGTTGTGAAGTCTGGGCGTCGAGGTTTGAAGGTCTGACGTGGCGAGGAGGTGGCATCGAGTCAGGCCAGGATGGTGGCAGGTGAAGTTGACTGTGCGATGAAGGTCTGGGCAAGGCGGCAGGTGATCTAGTGGTCGGAGGTGGTGGCTGGTGGCAGCTTTGGCCGATCTGGTTTGCTCCAGTTTCGATCGAAATGCTCGATCTTGTTTCGTGAAGTCTACCGTCGATTTGGGTTCGTACGAGAGATGGCGAGACTATCGGTGACTGGTCGATGATCAGAGGAGAGGTCGACGCAACGTTGAATTGTCGTGCACGTGCACGGTGTATTCGTGCATCTGGGTTGTGTCGAAGCTTTGGGGAAGAAAGCTGTTGGATCGAGGCGAACTCGAGTTTTTGCTTGGGTTTTCTCGAAGTAGTTGAGGAACGAGGTTTCTCGTGTTTTACCCAGGAGGATCATGGTTTCGCTCGGGTTGTTATTGCCTTGTACTGTTTCTACTGTAAAGTATTTCAGAATTTAAATCAAAGATATTATAAGTAAGTTTTAAGAATAAGAATTTATTTAAACAAGTTTAGTAAAGTTTTTTTTTTCCAAAGATTTTAAAATATCAAAATTTAATGTTTAAATTGTTGTTTTAAAGTGAAATTATATATTTTCCATTATATAATTGATTTCCAAAATGGTTTCTGATGAAGTTTAATGATGGGAAGAAATATTTAATCTAAACGAAGAGTTTATCCTTAATTAGTAAAGGTTGAGATTAATTATGAAAAATTAATTAGTAAAATAAATTAAAAGTTAATTACTTATTGAAAGTAATAATAATTACTTAATAAAGTAATTAATGGATAGTTAATGGATGTAATTAAGAGATGAATCATTAACTAGGTATTAAGTGATGATTAATTAATTAATTAATTTATGTAATTAATTTTAAGTTAATTAATTAGTCTAATTAATTAAGATAATCACTTATGGATTAATTAAGTATGATTACTTAATGAAGTAATTAATGTATACTTACTTAGTGTAATTATTTAAAGGGTTAATTAATATAATTAATTAAAGAGATTAATTAATTAGAGGATAATTAATTAATTAGTGAGAATAGTTAAAGGTTGATTAATGATAATGGTTAAAGGATAATTAATTTACGTAATTATTTAAAGGTTAATTTCTTAAGGTAATTAAAGAATAATTAATTAAGGAAGATTAATTAAAGATGGGGGATTAAAGAATGATTAATTAATCTGAAATTAATTAATGTTAAGTATTCATGATTTAAAAGTAATTAAAGTAATTAATGTAATTCATTGGTGGTTAATTAAATTAATTTGAGATGGTGTGGTTGATTAAACTTGTTTATGGATGATTGAGTGCTATTGAATGCCATGAATCATGTGATATCTCCGATATGTGATATGTGTTGCTTGTGATTGAGATGAATTGTTGTGTATAAATTGTATTGTTTAAACTTAAACTTTGATTTAATGAATACCATTGGATTCGAAGAGACCGGGGTCGGTATCGGTAAATACCCGAAACCTCTTCGATTTGAAATCTACAATAATTCCTTATAGAATTGATATGTGTAATCAATAGGCTGGAATGGAATAAATTAAGTAACTGGACTATTGAAACTAAGTAATGGTACTTAGGCATTATTTTGTGAAATAAGTGTTTGGCTACATAATGATTAAAACTAGTAGTGATGAACGAGTTACCCTGGTTTTCGGAGGAACTTTATAACTTTGTATTTCATGTAAAATGGGTTTACTCACGCTGGTTTCGAGCCTGACCCAAGTGTTACTTTGATGTAATGCTCGGATCAGACCGAGTATTATAGATTTTTCAGGTAAGGACGTTCTGGAGCTCGGAGGCGAGCTGGATGGCAGGAACGTATGGAGTGTTTCCGCTATGATATATTGTTGTATATTTGGACATGTTGATTATATATGTCTAGTGATTGTGTATATGTTGTAACTCTGATGTATTAAAGTGTAATTTAACTGATACAGTTTCTTTGTATAAATGGTATTATATGATATTATATTTTGATCCACTCCGAATGTGAGATTCTGTGACTTGTTTTTCTGTTTCTTCTTCTTCTATCTCTTTCTTCTTTTCCTAACTATCTGAATTTTCGGAATCGAAAATTCCGGGTCTTTACAGTTGGTATCAGAGCGAAGGTTAAGCGAGAACTTTGGCTCTAGTGGGTCTACTCATCTAAAGATAGGGTCAATAGTACCCTAGAATGAGTTGAGTAGTATATATGAGAGGACGTACTTGTTATTTTCCTATATAAAGATTTTAAATGGTTTTAAAGGTAAATGATTTTACATAAAATTATATTTGATATATAAAGCAATATTTCTATTAAAGTAATTGGTTGTTAAATTATTGAAATTAAGTGGAAATAGAAATACAACCAAATTGAAATTAAATAAAGATAAATTTAAAATGGATTCAAACTGAAATTAAAATCTTGAATTTGGGAAAAGTTTTAGAATAAGATGAAAATGAATTGGTATCCAGATATGATAATTTTGGTATCATCATAAATAGTTATTGTGTTTAATAATGATATATTTGTCAATAAGTAAGCCAAATGAGGTAAACTGTGATAACCCGGATTTTTGGACAGCTGTTAATTTGTAATTAACTGGATTTGATTTATTAAAACACTGATTTATTAATTGAACAAATAAATCTGATAATAAATTTATAGGATATGTATATAGATAAATTAGAGCTATAATAAATGATAAATTATAAATATCGGGATAAATATTCATTGATAGTCTCCTAATATAATTATTGAAATTTGATGATATTTGTTTAATGATTTTCTTTTGTAATCATTTATTTAGCAGAATTCATCTTTTATTAATAGATATATGCAAACTTATCATATGATAGCTATTCTATTTTCATACATATATTTATGGTTTATAAGTGAAACTTGGATTTCAAAATTCAAAATAATATCTTGAGAATGTGATAATTTATTAATGTATAAATTAGTATCAAAATTATTTTCTTAAAGGTTATATAAGTGCAAATTAAGGAGAAGTATAAATATAAATTTATAATATTGTTAATCCTCTTTTGTTCGCGACTTAAGAGCTACGACTTAACGACTTAAGAGTTGCCGACCTAAAAGGACTCACCGACCCAATAGTTGCCGATCTAAACCACTCCGACCTAAGAAGTCTAACGAGTTAACTCCATGCTGATCTAGAAGGCATACCGACCTAAAAAGCATGGTGACTTAAGAGTTACGACTTGAGATATGTGCCGACCTAAGAGGCTACCGACTCAAGAATTGTACAACTCAGAATACTTCACGACCTACGACTCAGAGTCCAGACGACTTAACGAGTTAATGTGTCAAAGACTCAACGAGTTAAGGTCTAAATGACTTAAGAGATGACACGACTTAAGGGAAGCTCCGACCTAACTACTGTAAGAAGTTACCGACTTAAGGAGTTAAGAGGACTCACGACTTAGCTTAAGTCGTCCACGACCTAAAAGCTACCGAGTTAGAATCCAATGCCTGAACGCTTGTGTCGCTTTTAATTACCTCCTAAGTCGGCCATGACTTACGACTTACTATAAGTCGGCTGCGACTTAGGACTTGTCTTCTACCAAGCCGCAAGCTGAACTCAGTAAGCTGTCCACGAGCTACCTTAAGTCAACCACGAGTCACGACTTATCTTAAGTCGGCCACGACTCAGGACTTGGCAGAAACTCCTGTCCAGATTTCTCTATAAATACCCCCTACCTTCAACATGAAAAAGACTTTGGCCGATCATTTCTTCAAGCGTCGCTACTCTACCGAACTCTCAACTCATTCATACTTGAAGATCTCCAAATACTCAAGACATTACAACAAGCTTCGAGAGGAATTTCATACATCCAACACGGATTCATCAAGTTTCACCATCGGAGTTTGAGCTAGTAGTCAAGGGTGTTTTCTGATCAAATTGTATCATATTTCACAAGTGTATTGTATCGCTTTATAACCGAATCAGCAATAAAAGACTATAAAGTGGACGTAGACTCAATTACGGGTCGAACCACTATAAATATGTTGTCTCTTTACCGTTTTACTGCTATTTTCAGCTTGTATTCTGTTCCCTTACCAAAGGGTGGTACTTTCACGACTCTATTACACACACCGGATGTTAGCGTTCAATTTTTAGCGTTAACATTTTGGTGCTTTCATTGAGAGTTGAACTCAGGGAGATTTTCACTGTTGTTTCGGAAAGACTTATAAAAAGAACCTCTCTAAAAACCAGAAGTTTATCTGAAATAATGGCTCCTGGAAGAAGAGGTAGACCTACCAGATCCAGAAATGCTCATGAAGGGACATCCGCTTCCCCAACAGCAGACCAAGCAACTCCTACCGTTGGAGTCACCAGGGCTGAATTGGATGATGCAGTTTCTGGATTATATCAACAAATTGAAGCTCAAAACGCTTTGATGATGGATAGATTAACTACTTTGCTTGGGGCAAATCGTCAACCAGAAAACCATCAGACAACCTTTCCTGAAATGCCACCTTTCCAAGCTGAGGGTTCTATGCCGCAGCCAACTTATCATGAACATGTGCCCAGGCAAGCTTCCGAGAGAAGAACTGATGCTTGTCCGGAAATGTCTCTGAACAATAAAGAGTACCTATCCGAAATGGTTAGCCGCATCATGAAAGAGAGCATGCAGAGGGAAGAGAAGGAGAGTGACTGGGGATTTGCACCAAGCAGAACTCCGTTTACTGAAAGGATCCTAAAAGCGGAATTTCCAAGGAAATTTGCGCCTCCTACTATCCAAGCCTATAGGGGAACAAGTGACCCTAATCATTTCCTATACAAATACGATTGGCATATGACCGGTGCAAGAGCGTCAGATGAGATTAAGTGTCGATACTTTCCAGTGTACTTGGAAGGTGTGGCTTTACTTTGGTTCACAAAGCTTCCAATTCGGTCAATAAATCAATTCTCCGACTTAACGCAAAAGTTCAAAGAACAGTTCAGATTGTATGCTTCAAAAGCTAAGGATATAATGTCACTGTCTAGTCTTGAACAAGCTCCCGGAGAATCAATCAAATCTTTCTTAAGCCGTTTCAATATAGCTTTAGCCGAAGTGGATAATGTAGAATCGCGTATGATCCTGACCTACTTGGTGCGAGCCATCAATAAATCGAGTGAATTTGGGAAATGGCTAAAAATGAAGGAACCAAATTCCCTTGAGAAGTTTAATAAAAAGGCCGATGAATTCATGCGCCTGGAAAACCTTTCCGCCTTAGCAAAAGTATTAGTTACTAAGGACAACAATAATGATCTTGCTTCTAACAAAAGAGATTCTGAGAATCAGAAAAGGGAAAACGACAAAGGAAAGAATCAGGGAAATGAGAAGAAACTCCGCCGCTTCAATCTTCCAGATTTTACTCCTTTAACTGATACACCAAGAAATATCTTTTTCGCAACAAAGGATGTTGTCAGGTATCCTAAGCCACCTGAGATGAAAAGGGGTGCAGTGCGTAATGGAAAATTCTACCAATTTCACAATCAACCTGGCCATGACACTGACCAATGTCGCCAGTTAAAGAGTGTGATTGAAGAATTGCTGAAGCAGGGTAAACTCCAACAATATATTAAGAGAAACGGAGTCGATCCAACCTCGTCCACTCAGGGCCAACAACGTCCTGCCCATCAATCCGGTTCTCGCAACAACACTGCAGTGCAAGATTCAGAAAAGCTTGTCATTAATGTTGTCACAGGAGGTCCACACCCAGCAGGCAGAAGTTGGGACGACTGCTAATTGTCCACAAAACTGCGGTTGGAGCATCTTTCACTTTCTCTGGCATATAAATCCAAAGCTATGAATCTAGTGCAAATGGAAATTCAGCCTGGAGATACTAAAACAACAATCACTAGCATCCATTTTTTACTTAACAGCATTGCTTAAATTTGTAAAATGATACTGGATGTGTAACTTTTGCATTATAAACTGCTGAGAAATTAGTATGATTGGACAATGAAAAACAATGAATTCTGTGTTCTTTATTACAAAATACCTGTTATATTTCGATGTGTAAATACTCTAAATGTATTGCTAAAATATCGATCTAATATTGCAGGTCATTAAAGCGAAGCTCACCCATCGCAAAGCCAAGCGAGCCCTATAAATCACTTATTAAGCAAATACCAAGTAACAAAAAATTCCAGATTCAAATCCCCTACAAGAAGAACTTCACATAAAAAGTTGGCGACTCCGTTGTGTCAAGCCCTCGTTAACTGGTTGTGATTGTCAGTATAAACAGACATCCAATTAGGTAACTTGCGTTTGCCCCATGAAGTCATCCAACAGTGAAGTCCACTTCTTTGGATAAAGCAATTTACTTGCAAAAGAAAGGAAGATGTGCTTGGATACAATAATAAAGGATCGCTGATGAGTAGATGATGAGGAAACATGGGCCGGCAAACATGGAAGCAGCCACAAGGAGGTATGCCTCTTAATAAGAGGGCCGGAAGATCCACTAAAGGGGCACCTTCCCAAGCAGAAGGAACAAGACCCTTGCTAACTGGTCGTGATGCATCCGATCAGACAGCTTGCGTCCGTCCCGTGGATCCACTCGCCCCTGAGACGCAACCTTCCTGGCACACCAATCAGCCAAAGCTCCTCTCCGAAAGCCAACCAAAGCCCTCTAATGAGGCACGCCAAAAAATGAAAGTTCTTTCCTCAATCTAAAAAGATTGGTGGAACCACTGGAGGGGCACCTTCCCAAGCTGAAGGAACAGGGCCCTTGTTAATTGATCGCGATCGTTCGTGCAAATGAACATCCAATCAAGCAACTTGCGTCCGCCCCGTGGATCCATCCAACCATGAGAAAGTAACTTCCAGGCAATCAAAAAGCCCTCTTCGGAGGCACATTTCACCAGCGTAGAAGTGCAAAATGCTCCTCTTCGGAGGCCCACTTCACCAGAGATGAAATGCTAAAAAGCCCTCTTCGGAGGCACATTTCACCAGCGTAGAAGTGCAAAATGCTCCTCTTCGGAGGCCCACTTCACCAGAGATGAAATGCTAAAAAGCTCTCTTCGGAGGCACATTTCACCAGCGTAGAAGTGCAAAATGCTCCTCTTCGGAGGCCCACTTCACCAGAGATGAAATGCTAAAAAGCCCTCTTCGGAGGCACATTTCACCAGCGTAGAAGTGCAAAATGCTCCTCTTCGGAGGCCCACTTCACCAGAGCTGAAATGCTAAAATTGCTTCTCTTCGGAGACCAAAAATTGCTTCTCTTCGGAGACCAAAAATTGCCTCTCTTCGGAGACCAAAAATTGCCTCTCTTCGGAGACCAAAAATGCCTCTCTTCGGAGACCAAAATCGCTTCTCTTCGGAGACCAAAAGACCTTTTCGGAGGCACACTTCACCACGCTTGAAGTACCAGACATAAGCCCTCTTCAGAGGTACAAAAACAAAGCCTTCTTCGGAAGCACTAAACAAATCAAAAAAATTCTTCAGAAAGTTCACTTCACAGCATAGGAAAATCCACTTTTTAACAAATGAAAGTGATCATCCCCGAAAGTTGAAGTGTTCTTCAGAAAGAAAGAGAGTAAAAATTTCTCCAATACGAAACGTATTCTATTAAAAGCAGAATAGTATTTCCTCAAATCGGAAGAATTATTCTCTAAAATAAGAATACAAGTTTCTATAGAATATCGCAGTGAGCCGTGATACGGGGGCATATAACTATATTAATAGAAACAGCACTCAACCATCATACCACGAGCTTACTGCAATATCATATAAAGTAAATAAAGAATCATTTATTCTACATTACCATGGGAAATAAATGTATTCTCACATACACAAAAATTTGTACAAGTAAAATAGCTATTTTATTCAATACTATGAAAACTTTTTACATTGTGTAGATCACAAAAAGAAGCGGGGACCGGTACCCGCACAATCTCCGGTCGATACATGCAAAAAGCAAAATAAGAAGTAGAAAATCCAGCTTGTCATTCCTTCTTCCCGCTACCTTTGGAGCCTTTGCCTGGTTTGATAGTTAATTTCGAAATCCGACGTGGGCGGGATGGAGAAGGAGGAGTGGTTGGGTCTTCTTCTATTTTGTCTTCCCCAGCTGAAGCACTTCTCTTTTTCTTCTTTAGTGCACGCTTTCCTCTTCTCTTTAAAGAAGATTCGCTTCCCGGAGTCAGCAGCTTGGAAAGTTTTGTATCGTCATCAAATGACTGCTCCGGAGTCCTCTCACTGTCCTTCGTCCCTTCCGCTTTCTGTTCTTGAGAAGCGGGTGGATCCTCCAAGCCTTGGAGAGCTTCAATCTGTTCTTCCTGCGACCCTAGTTGAGAAGCAGGAGTGACTTGAAGAGATGGAGGAGGAACAGCTGGAAGAGGGGAAGAGTGCACAGTGCTCGGTGCTTCTGCTACAGAGGAAAAGAAGTCAAAATCAGTATTCTCCGAAAAAAGAGAAGATGTTGGATCACCAGGACTCAAGTAATAAGCGAGAAATTCATCCAAATCAATTGAATCAAATGAATAATCCACTTGAGCCAGATCTGAATCGAAGTTACCTGGAGAAGCCGGTTTTGACAAATCAATTTCAAATTTATCAGCCTCAGTGTCTTCTTGGCTCTTCTCTTCGATTTGGGTAAGAGGAGTCTCGGTAGTAACAGGCTTAGCCTCAACGTCTTTTGCAGGAAGAGGAGAGTGAGAGCTGGAACCAACGATATCAACATCGGTCGAAATCGAAGTGTGGACAGGGGCAGTTAAAGATATTTTCTTTTCTGGAGGCTCTTCTGCCACTGTTCCAGCCCTAGCCTCAGCGAGTTGCTCTTTTCCTCTAGCAAGAGCAGCGCGAGCATCATCATCAAGGTAAATTGCCTCAAGCACCGTCTCATCGTAGCCAGCTCCCCCGAGCATATCGATAGCAGCCTCCCATACTTCAGCTAGGGTGATCTCATATTTTGGTCCCAAGAATGAGAGACTCCCGCGCCCCAAGACGTTGTGAATGTAAAAATCGAATAAAGTAGAGTCAATGCTCACTTTGGTTGATTCGTGAGACTCTTCGGCCGCAACTTGCCCGGCAACCACGTCATCACGCTCCTTCTCAACTTTAAGAAGCCTAGCTTTTAGCATTTCTATCTCTGTGTTCTAGGAGTGAAATTTTTCCTGTAGTTGAGCATTTTCTTCGCGGTATTTTTCAGTGATATGCTGCTCAGCTGCAAGCTTCATTTCGACATCCCTTTGCGCAGCGTGTGCATCTCGCACTTGCTTCTGAAAGACTTCTTCTTTTTGAGTATGTGATGCAGAAGAAGAGGCGAGATCTTCCTTAAGCTGCATGACTTCAGATTCAAGCCTTGCATTGTCATCCGCGATGTTCGTCATCTCCGCGTCATGCTGCTTGCACCATTTATCCCATTCAGCCTTATCATTCTCCAGAGTCAGCATGTTTTCGAGATTCATATGGTTGACTCTCTGGAGTTCATCAACAAGCTTTTGCCATTGCGACATCCTCTCAATGTCAAGCTTAACTGCATCAAGATTTCTAAGCATGGCTTGCTTATCAATTGGGACCAAATCTAGGGTCAAAGCGCACTCCTTTTAAGCACCAGTTCGGAAACCGGCTTTGAAGCATTGGAGGGCCGTCTTTAACCTGATATTGGGGCCTACTGATGATCGCTTGGATGTCGGATTTCTTTAAAGGAGGAGAGCCGGCCGGAATATCAGAAGAGATAGGAACGTCAGCCTTATCAGAAATTGCAGACGCGTCCTTCTCACTAAGTCTAGCCCGTTTGCTGGGATCTCCAGAGATAGGGCATTTTCCTTTGTCGTCATGCGACTTTCTCTTATGAGAGGTGTCGTCTCTTTGAGAAGAGTCGTGACGTTCTTCCCTCCTTCTCTGTTGCTCTTCATAAGCTCGCCTCTCTTGAGCTTTTCTAACTGCTCGCTCTTCATCAGATTCTCTACGAGCAGGGAGATAGCGACCATAATCATAAGATTCGCGCCCTCCATAGCGCCGAAAGTTGTCGTAATAAGAGCCGCTTCGCACCATCGAAGAACCTGAAATTGAAGAAAAGACAAGTCTTAGAAATCTACAAATTGAAGAAGCTAAGTGCGTATAAGTGCTAAGCATCCTAAGTGTGTGTGATGTGTGAACTACGCGCGTCAAACTACAAACCACTCTTTGGTTGGGGAGTGATAATAGATTGAGAAGCGGGAGTTGATTTTTGAGCCGACGAAGTTTGCTGCAAAGTAGATGTCGCTTCGGTTGCAGGAGATGTAGCTTTAGTTATATCATCTTTGAAAAGTTCCTGTGAAGTAATCATCAGATCACTCAACCCCTCAAAGGTATCGTCACCATCATGTTTTACGGGGCTTTCTTTCTCAGCTCCTTTATCATCAACTTTCTCGAAATGTTGAGAGGTTTCTTCTTCTTCAATAATCGGAGCAAGTGCTGGTTTGCTAGATGGTCCCACAACGTCAGTAGAAGTAGAACACTTTACCAATGAAGTCTCAGCGGTGATTTCTTTCAGTAAAGGTTCTATAGCAGGAACTGGGGCATCTGATGCCTTAACTGGAGAATCAGGGACTTCATGCGGCTGAATAGAGCGGGAAGGGTGTAAGAGCCCAAATTGGTGGAAAAACTCATCTTTCAGTAGAAATTGAACATTCCTCTCTTCAACAGGCACGGCCATGAGCCTCTCGAAGGTTGTTTTGTGACTAGGGTCCCTAGAAGGAGGAGGGAGCGCTGAAAAGTAGAAAAAGAAGTTAATACTTGACAATTCGGACTTCGAAGAGTTCAAAAAACATAAGGAAAGGAAAAAGATAAATGGTCATACTTCCCACTCTCCAGATGGCATAACATCCCGGGGGACAGCGAACGTAGAAGAACTGGCTTAGAAAACCGTGAACACTGTCAAAGAGACCGATGATCAACTTACGGTTTCTAGCACTTCTCACGACTGTGATAGAAGGATGATCTTTATTTTTGGCAAAAGAACATAGATAGCAAATTTCATCAAAACTTGGAAGACGATCCAGCGTTCTCCTAAATAGCACACAAAGTCCCATCAGGATGGCGTATCCGTTGGGATGTAGCTGAAAGGGAGAAATTGATAATCGTAGAAGAAGCTGTCGGAGGAAATCGTTGAATGGAGGAATAGCTCCGTTCCTGCACATATGGTGATTAACGGCAACGAAATGGTATACCAGCAGTGTCACTCCTCTCGGGCAGTATGGCATCCGTTTCAGCAATGCCGAACTGAGTACATAGTTGACGAAAAGCTTTATATGTTAGTGTAGTTAAAGTTCGTTCTGGGGGATCAGCTAATGGAACAGGGATAGGAATAGTTTCTCCAGCTTGGGCTGTTGCTTCTTCTTGTTGAGAAGACATTATACACAATCAACTGGATGTTCAAATGTGAAGGTGCACATTTCCTAAAAAGTGTGAAGTGTTGTGCAAAACTAATGAAAATAAAAAGCAAACATAACTGGAATTAAACTAGCTGACATCAGTCGATTACAAGATTTCAGAACTTGTTAATATTCAAGTGCAGTGTTAATGCAAACAAATCAGTTTCAGTTGACTATTACGATTTTGTTTTAATACTTCACTTGGATTGGTTATTGTATAGCATTTCATTCATACAGTTCATTTAATTTGATTTTTTCTTTATCAACTAATCTGTCATTCGATGTGGGCAGTCAGTGGCAGTATATTCGTCCCAGTATTCTGTGAATGTTGTATTAAGCAGGTTGTTAGCTTGCAAATTGAAGCAATCTGTAAAAAAGGAAAAAAATATGCAACACAGTTCATAGTTCAACAGTTCAAAGTCCAGGCAAAACTTAAAAGTGTCAAGTGCTAAGTCGCCGATGACTCAAGTGGTAACTCGGCGACGACTTAAGAAAGATTTACTATGGGTTAAGTTAAGTCGTTGGTTCTCTAATTCTTTGGGTCATCAGCCATAACACTTATAAAGATATGAAGCTTCGGTTCAAAACAACACATATGCTAACTCGTCCACGACTTAAAGGTTATGAGGCGAGCTAGGGTAAGTCGTTTATACTATAAGTCGTTGGCATTTCAAGTCAGCATTCCCTGAGTCGTAGGTCGGATAAAGAAGCAAAAGCTCTAATTCGAGGCAACAAGAAATCCTCCAAGTCCTAACTC
This sequence comes from Allium fistulosum, assembly GCA_030737815.1. Classification (NCBI taxonomy): domain Eukaryota; kingdom Viridiplantae; phylum Streptophyta; class Magnoliopsida; order Asparagales; family Amaryllidaceae; genus Allium; species Allium fistulosum. Next base: position 1,059,503,112 of record CM060903.1, read on the forward strand.
GGAAACGACTCAAAACTTAGGTCGCATGAAACTGCTAAGTCGGTTCTGACTTAAATCATGGAAGTCACTGGGTCACACGAAATTGCTAAGTCGTGACCAAGCCAGAATCTCAACCAGCTTTCTTCCCTAACTCCTAACCCGTTAACCCAATAGCCTCACAATCACAACGATCCTTGGGTCACCCAAAAACCAATTCGAATCGCCTCATATTTATTGTGAATCCGGTATGTTACTGCTCTATCACAACTACAACATGGTCGATGGCAATTGCAGGTCAATCGAAGAGTTATTCATGATGAATCGCGGCACCAAAAAACAAATGGAAGTCGAAAAATGGGGAGTTATCAATTCAACAATGGACATGGGTGAACGAAGATCGGATCGACTTACGAAGTATAACGGGAAGATGATCGGCGATTGGATGGTTGGAATTTGTCTTTGAAAGCTCGGAATTGCGTCAATGGCTGATTCGAATAGAAGAACAGATGAGGAAGAGGAAGAATGGTTCAACTATTTATACGCTGGAAGGCGGGTCGACGTACACGATGTACGACCTAAGACTTATATTAAGTCGCTTCCGACCTAACCAAAAAGCGAGTTAAGAAAATCGAAGCACACGACCTACGATTTAGGCGTATACTTCGAGGGGCAAATGTTAATCCTCTTTTGTTCGCGACTTAAGAGCTACGACTTAACGACTTAAGAGTTGCCGACCTAAAAGGACTCATCGACCCAATAGTTGCCGATCTAAACCACTCCGACCTAAGAAGTCTAACGAGTTAACTCCATGCTGATCTAGAAGGCATACCGACCTAAAAAGCATGGCGACTTAAGAGTTACGACTTGAGATATGTGCTGACCTAAGAGGCTACCGAATCAAGAATTGTACAACTCAGAATACTTCACGACCTACGACTCAGAGTCCAGACGACTTAACAAGTTAATGTGTCAACGACTCAACGAGTTAAGGTCTAAACGACTTAAGAGATGACATGACTTAAGGGAAGCTCCGACTTAACTACTGTAAGAAGTTACCGACTTAAGGAGTTAAGAGGACTCACGACTTAACTTAAGTCGTCCACGACCTAAAAGCTACCGAGTTAGAATCCAATGCCTGAACGCTTGTGTCGCTTTTACCTCCTAAGTCGGCCACGACTTACGACTTACTATAAGTCGGCCGCGACTTAGGACTTGTCTTCTACCAAGCCGCAAGCTGAACTCAGTAAGCCGTCCACGAGCTACCTTAAGTCAACCACGAGTCACGACTTATCTTAAGTCGACCAAGACTCATGACTTGGCAGAAACTCCTGTCCAGATTTCTCTATAAATACCCCCTCTACCTTCAACATGAAAAAGACTTTGGCCGATCATTTCTTCAAGCGTCGCTACTCTGTCGAACTCTCAACTCATTCATACTTGAAGATCTCTAAATACTCAAGACATTACAACAAGCTTCGAGAGAAATTTCATACATCCAACACGGATTCATCAAGTTTCACCATCGGAGTTTGAGCTAGTAGTCAAGGGTGTTTTCTGATCAAATTGTATCATATTTCACAAGTGTATTGTATCGCTTTGTAACCGAATCAGCAATAAAAGACTATAAAGTGGACGTAGACTTAATTACGGGTCGAACCGCTATAAATCTGTTGTCTCTTTACCGTTTTACTGCTATTTTCAGCTTGTATTCTGTTCCCGTACCAACGGGTGGTGCTTTCACGACTCTATTACACACACCGGATGTTAGCGTTCAATTTTTAGCGTTAACAAATATATATATGAAAAACATAAAACACTAATGATAAAATTAAGTTCAAGTTTAAGTTTAAAAAGGATTTAACAAAGATTAATAATTTCTTTAAATAAATACACAAGTTGTATATGTATAAAGGTATTAGAAAAAAAAATAAGGACATAAATATAATATGAAAAATATATAAATTTATACAAAATTTACAAGTGTAAACAATTAAAATAGGCATTTGAACATTTGTAAGCTAAAGATTACATAAAAGGACAAGTGGCACTTACCTCTTTAATTTGGAGGAATCTGTATAATGAATGTGTAAAAGAAAAAAAAAGGGGTGTATTCATTTCTAGAAAACCAGACTTTTCTTCTAAAAAAAGGGGGGGCTTCAGCTTGTTTCAATATTCAACTAAGCTTCAACAACTGATTCAACTTCAACTTGATCAAGTAAGCATACAACAGGAATTCGAGATCAATTCAACAGACAACAAGAAAAATTGAAACAAAAGAAGTTGAAAATTTAATCAAGCCTGGAACAAGTAAATCCGACCTTTGTTTTCTTTCTGTTTGGTGAGTAAAATAAAATTTAAGACAGTTTTAAATTGGTGCATGTAGTAAATATCTGATGTAAGTTGTGATAAGTGCTTGCATGAATGAAAATTTGAATGCATGTAGGCTGATACTTGTGTGCATGATTGTGTTCTAGTTCATCTGCTCTGTTTTTGATTTTACAAGTTTGAAATAGGTTCAAAATTTTACTGCTCTTCCCCTGATTTTCTTTAGCCTTCAATAATATTAACAAAATCTGTTAAAATTGACAAGATATAGATTTTAAAAATACTTTTAAGAATAACCTGAAGCTAGTTTTAACAAAAAGGAAGAAGTATAGTGAAATTCAAATCATATCAAATTTTCGACTTAAATGATTTCTAGTTTCATGTATATAATCGTTTTTGTTTTCGAAAACTAAGATTTCTAAAATTGAAATCATGATTTTTAAGCTTGTAAATAGTGGGGTTTCTCAAGTTGATCAATTTGGGTCTTTTCGTCTATTGCCGACCATCGGCGATGAGTTAGATGACGTGATGGTTGCTGGAGGTGGTCGGGGGTCTAGAGATCACCGGAAAAATAACAGTTGAATTTATTGGTGGTCGAGGTGCGTGGACAGCGTCGATTTAGGGTTTTATCGTATTGTTTGGGTCGTCGATGTTCTCGAGGGTCTGGAGAGACCGTGGGTGGACCGGAGTTGATCGCAGGTAGGGAAATCGAAGCTCGGGATCGTGACGCAGCTCTGGGTGGAATGGCGTGGATTCTAGTGGTCGAGATCGTCGGAGCAAGGCAATTTCGTTGAGGGGTTGGGTTCCAATGAGTGGATCGAGTAGCTCGAATTTGAATTCCAGTCGAATTCGTCGAACAGGGTGCTCTGGTTGATCAGCGTGGTCATCGACGATGTGCTGGAGGTGGCATCGATGGTCGGAGCCGCTTCGTTCAGGCGTGCACGTGTACGCTTGTATATTTAAGTCTGGGTTGTTGTGTGTTTTGGGAAGAAGGGGTTTTCTCGAGATTGACTCGAAGTTGATGGTGGTTTGTCTCGAAGCAAGAAAAGATGTGAGTTACTCGGGTTGGGCTCGGGTAATTTACGAGTTTGGCTCGGGTTTTTTTGTTTGGGTTTGCATAACCAGATTTTAATGATAGTATAATCAAGTTTTTTTTTAAAATAAAAAGATGTAATTAAGGAAGTGATTATGGTAAGTGTATTGAACTTTAATTAATCAATATTTTGGTATAAAATGATTTCAAGCATTAAATTTAGATAATGCAATTAAGTAATGAATTAAGATAAAAAGGTTTATCTTTAATTAATTAAGGTGGATAATTAAAGGAATAATTAATTGATTAATTAATTAAGGTAATTAATTAAAGATTTACTTACTTAATTACTTAAAGAATATTTTGTTAATGTGATTAATTAATGGTTAATTTAATTATGTAATTGATTTAAAAGCTAATTACTTAGTGTAATTAATAAAGGATAATTAATTAAGAGTTAATTAATTAATTAAAAATTAAAGGTTAATTAATTAAGTAATTAAAATTTATTGATGATTAAAAGTTAATTAATACAGTGATTAATTAAAGTGATGTAATTAATTAAGATAATTAATTAAATAAAAGTTAATCATTTAATAATTAAAGGTTAATTGAATTATTAATTAAGGTTGATTAATTAATGAACTTATTATTAAAGATTAATTAATAAATGATTAAAGGATAATTAATTAAAATGGTTTGAAATTAATTAATGTTAATTAACCCGGATGAGAAATTTATTCATAAGTAATTAATCTGGTTTAAGTTAATTATAATCAGATAATGAATTGATCTTACTTATGGATGATTGAGTAATATTGAATGCCTTGGATTATTTGATATATCTGATATGGGATTATGATGCTCTGTGATTTGAGATGCTTCGGATGAATTGTGATAGTGTAAGTTATTTATCTGTGATATAATTGCTATGTGAATATGATATCCTGAATTTAAATTAAATTGTTTAACTTAAACATCTTAGCTTAAAAAGGATCACATTTGAATTCGAAGAGACCGGGATCGGATATCAGTAATATCCGAAACCACTTCGATTTGAAATCTTCTATAAGTCTTTATAGATTGATATGTGAAATCAATAGGACGGTTTGGGATAATATGGACCATTTAAACTAAGTTGGATACTTAGATATTGTTTTGTGAAAATAAGTGTTGATTATATAAGCTGTTTACTTATAGTAAAGTATGAGTTACCCCGGGTTTAAATAAGTTATATGAATTGAAATTTCATGTTAGATGGGTTTACTCACGCTGGTTTCCAGCCTAACCCGGGTGTTACTTTGATGTAATGCTCGGGTCAGACTGAGTATTACAGATTTCCAAGTTAGGACGTTCTGGAACTCAGGTGGCGAGCTGCATGGCAGGAACGTATGGAGTATTCCGCTGTGTATATGAGACTGTGTAGTCTGTATAGATTGTAGTCTGGAACAAGTTGTATAACTGTCCAGTTCATGTATAAATGGTTGTAACTCTGATGTATTAAAATGTAATTGACTGATACAGCTTTCTTTGTGTAAAGAATATTATTTGATATTATATTTTATCCGCTGCGAATGTGGGAATCTGTGTTTTGGTGTTTCTGTTCCTTCTTCTTCTTCTTCTATCTCTTTCTTCTTTTCTCTAACTATCTGGAATTTTCGAGTTCGAAAATCCCGGGTCGTTACATAAACTTTTAAGATGAGTATAACTTCTGAATAGAAGTGGATTTCAATTTGTGAAATGTTAAAACCTAAGGCTAGAAACATTTAAATTGTTTCAAATGTTAAGAGGAATTTGTTTTGAATTAAAAACCAAAAGTGGTTTAAATTTTAAGGATAACTTGGTATGTAAAGGAAATAATATGTATATATGAGGGATATACATGATATCAAAAATGGGATGAAATAAACTCTAAATGTTGAGTTTTAAATTTGGAATGTAATGTGAAAACCCAAGGTGATAAGTATTTGAACTTATAAGATTTATTAATGTGAAGTTTAAAATTTGAAGTGGGAATTCAAATTTGAGTAAGTTTGATGAGATTAAATTGAATTTAACTTAAAGGAAGTTAAATAAGTTTGGAACAAACAACCTGAATTGGAAATTTCAAGATGAAATTGAGATTTAACTTAGGAAAGTTAAATGGGTTGATTTGGTAGGGAATTATATGTGATCTCAAATAGGTTTGAGATCTGGAATGGGTAGTGGATGATGAATGTTTTAAATAAATTGGATGATAGATTGGGATAATATCTATCCCAATATTGGAATTAAATGGAATTAAACTTTAATTTGAAATTACTTAAGTAATTTTGATTTTAAAGATAAAAATTAAACTTGAGAAAATGAGATCACTTTGAACATTAAGATTTGAATGTTTAAAATGAACATGTAAACTGAAATGATTAAGGATTGGTTCCAGATTGAAGTTGGGTAATAAATTGAATTTCAAAGATTAAATTGTTTTAAAAGGGGTTTGAATTATTATTTGAACCTAGGAATAAGTTTATGTAGAAGTAAAGGTAAATTAAAATGGAATTTTGAATTTGAACTCAGAATAAAATGGTTGGGCTGCTAAATTAAAAGTAAAAGGTAAATTTGATTTATGGGATTAAATCAACATTTGAAATAATAACTCGAATTTGTAAAATTCAAGATGGTTTTAAAGTGAAACGAAATTGGAAGTTAATTGGAAATTGGCAATTGATTTGTAACGACCCGTAAATTTCAGTGATTTTATTTATTTAATAAATTGAATTTGTGTGAAATTTTAAACAATAAAATTTTGAAATATAAATTTGATATTTGGAATGCGTCTAATTAAACATAGCAATTGGTAAATTTCCATCCGAAAATATGAAAATTTATTTCGCGCGTAAATTTACTTCAATTTAATCAGTTAAAAATTGGTGATAATAAAATGCTTTCCAAACCTAAATATTTTTACACAGAAAATTTGTAAATCATCTTCTGAGTGAGACGTCATCTTTCGTTTCGTCAAATTTGGACTTCTGTTGCTCCGTTTATCTTAATTCGGTTAGAATAGCAGCATTTCTGGTACTGGTTATCGACTTTTGATCGGATGACCGTACCACTGATATCTGTGTACCATTTTAATCGTCTCGTCGTGCTGATCTCTGCGGTATATTCATTTCTATAATTTGAGATCCGGTACGCGTCGAAAAGAATAACAGTTCACCGTAACGGTACCGAAATTTTGACTTTACATTTTTCCTTAGGCTTCAAATCTATAACGTGCAGCCCAACAACAATTAATTGGTTTAATAAATTTCCAGAAATCAAGGAGTGACCAATTCTATTCCTACTGTTTAGTATTTTAGACCTGTTCTTTCGTTGTCTATTCCCATTTCAATTATATTCGTTTGCAATTCTCTGCTCAATACGTTCCAAATAATAATCCAAGAAAAGCTACCTGTTTCATTCTCCCTCCCCTCTCCAATTCCCCTTGTTCTTACCAAAGCCTCCACTGCCAGAAACCCATGCCGCCCGTCTCCCACTGTGCCAAGCAAACCACCCGCTCTCCCCACCAGCTCCTGCCGAGCCCAAGCTCGCAACACCATCACCACCATCGATTCCACCTCCTCCATGCGACCCCAGATCTGGACGAAGACACCCAAACACCTAACCGCTCTCCTCCCCAGGCAACTCCATGCCTCCACCACCACGACATGCTAATCCACCATCACGCCCAACCATCACCCACGCTCACCGCCCCGAGTTCCTCCAACCTGCTACCCAGATCTGCGCCTCCACCCAGGCAACCGCCACCCTTCGCCTTGCAGCCCTGCCACCACCATGAGAACCACCACCGCCTCCGTGACAGCCACCACCCAACCCCACCTGTCTGATCATCTCTTCCGCACCATCTTCTTCCCCTCTGACCCGCTTCCCCGTCTCTCTCACCCTAATATCCAACAACTGATAGCCACCATAGCCAAGCATTCTGAACCAAGCATGGCCAGCGCCTAGACCACGCCCCTGTCTTCCATCGCCGAAACCCAGGCCGAGTCTCCTCCTCCTTAAACCTTGGCCGAACATTTTTGGGAGGTACATATTTATTGTGTCTCTATTCTTTATATATATATGGTTTACATATATATTTTACAGAATTTGTATAATAGCACTGTTGTTATATGTATATTTTTAGTTATATAGTGTATATTATTTTGTTTTGAAAAAAAAGAACAGGAGCTTTGGTAGGTTGCAGATGTACTAGTTGATGTCAGTTAGTATAGAATATAAGTTTTCGCAAGTTAGTTGATTTAAGTATATTTGAAATTTTTGAGAGTCAGGTGGGTTTTGTTTTGTATATATATATTTAAACGTATACTAATATTTATAAGTAGTTTTGTGATAAGCGTTGAAAATATTATCAACAAGTATATATATTTTAGCTGCAAATATATTTGCTGCATATAATTTTGGATTGGCTGTATATATTTGTTGCATATATATAACAAGTTCATATACATAGTTTTGAATGTATAAACAAGTTTCGGCACATGTATATAAAAGTTTTGTTTATACTGTTAGTCTATATGTATGTGTGTCAAGAGTATTTTATATATATATATATATATTATGTCCAGACTTTTGAAATTTTACAGTAAAGTAAATATAAGTGAGTTTGTAATAGCATACAAGATTCCAAATAACATATGCCTGGTACATATTTAGTTATGAAGGTGTGAGGGCCCATGTAGATATAATCGTAAGAATTAAGCGTACTTACAATTTTAGGAGTAGCATTATGGGCTTTGAATGTGTACAAGTTTCAAAAAGTATAAAGGAAAAAAAGTATTAAGGCTTCAGAAAATAACAAGTTTTGATGTTATATGTTACATGTTTTAACATTTATATTTGTATATTATATGTTTTAAATGTTTATTCAATGTATAGCATCATTTCAAAAATAGATTTGTACATAACCTGTTATATATATAAGTTTGGGTAAGTAATGGTATGTTAGTTTACATTAGTTGTATAAAATATTAGTTTATATATAATGTTTATAATATATGTTATATAAATTATATGAGAAGTTCGCTTATATATGTAAGTTATATAAGTTATATAGACGAAGGTTTGTATCAGAGAATTTGCTTGTCCTATTTCCTCTATTACATGTTACAAATATTGATTTTCAGTAAAATAGAATATAGCTATTTTGACTTTAAATTTGCGTACAAAAAAAAAATATATTCTGTTTGAGTTGTATACATATTAGATTTTATATTTTAATATGAGTAAATATTAGATTTTAAAAATTTATATTTATTTGTTTCCATCGATTATCGAATTCCAACCTAGCTTTACTTTGTTCGTAGACTTCATATTCATCATGCTTTGCTTTTGGTTTCGCCACCGTCCTAATTGATCATAGCAGTTGGTTGCTTGGATTGTTGCTTGTCTGTGTGCTTGTCCTGTTTCTCTAGACTCGAAAGCTTGGTCATCAAACTCGTGCCAATTTTTGCTTTGTTTCGAAGTTCGTGTTCAGATTCATAACTCATTTCATCCTCGTTCGTCTCTAACCACGAAAGGTGAGCAATCACTCACGATTAATGTTCTTATAGTTATTAAATTTGATTTCAATTGAAATGTCAATTGAAATATGCTGATGTTAGTTATTTACATTGTTATATATGTCATTACCTGTATATGTTCACCTATGACATCCGACACCATTATCTGTTATTTATACTGATGATATATGCCTGTTACTGTGTTATTTTATTTTCATATCTGTTATCACTCTGCAAGTTCCCTGTTAGTATAAAATCACTATGGGTTGAAATGATACATACCCGAACGATCGGTAGAATAGGAGGAAATCGTTATGGGTTGAAATGATAAACCCAAGCGATTTTCAATTGAATTGAATTTGGGATTTCGGGTTGAAAAGATATATACCCGAATATGTTTTAAATTGCGGATTGAAATGATAAATATCAGTATCACTTGACCATAGGATAGAAAATTATATACAGGCACCGTTGGTCTATATATAAACGTTTTGAAAATGATATCTATGGTTTTGAAAAAAGAAATATATGGTTTTGATTATTATTGATTTTAAAGATTTATTAAAGTTGATTTAATAAAGTTGATAAATAATATGTTTAAGTATTTAATATCTATATTTTTAAATATAGAATTTGTAATGATTTGAAATTGATTGAAATTGTATTTATTTAAGAATTATACTTAAACAAGTCTGATTTGAAATGTATTGAATTTGAAATTTAAAGAAGTGATTTACCACTTGAAATTTGAAAGTGTGACTTAAATAGATATTTCAAACGTATAAATATTTAAATGAGATCTTTTGTTTATTTAAATTGTAAATTAAAATTGTATTTAGATGTTATGAAAATGATTAAGTTAATATTTTAAAACTAAATAATTGTAAAGTGAATTTGATATGTATATAAATTTATCGAATTTAGTTTTGAAATGATGAATATTTAAAAGCTTTGAAATATATTCAAATTGAAATGGCTTATTTTATGGTTTAGATACGTATTTGAAATTGATAATTTGAAATGGTTTATTTAGAAGCTAAATCGAGTTGAAACGAATGATTTGAGATTGATTAAACTAAATTTTTGGAATTTGAGTTAATTTGAATCGATTTGTGAAATTTGAGGAAATTAATTTATTTTATAACGAAATTTTAATATCTAAACTGTTTAAAAGGAAAGTGTTATGATTTCCAAAATACTGTGATTTCCAGACTATGATTTCGAAAGCATTATAACTTTGGAAAGTAATATGATTTTGAAAATGGATATTTGAAGTGAAATGATATCGTATTAAATTGGGTTTTGAAATGATAATGATTTTGGTTTAAAGTATAAACTATTTTGAAATGACCACGGTGTTATAATAACGATTGGTTGGCAAAGAGACCGGGATCGGATATGGACATACTCTCTGTCGATACCGAAAACCACTTTGACAACCGTGTACGCGGTGGAGATTCCAGAATGAAGTAGGATGGTGGCGACGTTCTTAAAGTATGTTACGTGGACCCAACTCCCGTGAGTTGGCATAAGGTGGCTAAAACAGGAGCGATCTCGGACCAGTGAGGTAGCACCTCTTCTCGGACGCATTTCTTCGATTTATACTCTTACTTGTGATTTGACTAGATGGCCATCCTCCGATTGGGAGTGTTGTTCGAGGTGGAACGGTAGTGGCTGCTATGCGTATCCATCAGTCCGTGTGCGTAATTGGTATATCTACCCTGGCATTGCCTAGTTGTGCCGTGTCACCTACCATACCGAGCTTTACTACGATTATGATTTTAAGATCCGACCGCGTTAAGGTTCTCCATCCCCTTAACGCTATTTTCCGATATGATTATACTTTACTTATTTAGACACTATTATAATAGCGAATATTACTACATAGTAAATAGTTTAACGGATCCTTAGGGATGGTTATCCCAAACATCCTTTAAGTTACTTGTATTTCAGTTGATATTTCACTTGAGTTGGATTTATAAATATAAGAATGTTAATCCTGACTCGAGTGTTTTGCGTTTTGCTTTACGCTCGGGTCAGACTGAGTGATACAGCATTGGAGACTCACCTTTGGAGTTGGAGCTTCGCTTGGAGATCCAGCAATCTATCGATCCTGCTTTCAGTTATTCTGTTGATTCCAGTGATGTATTCAGATATGGTATTTGATTATTGTATTGAGACATCTATTGTATTCGAGACCTCTGTTGTATCTTGTTTAACTCTGTTTTATATATAGTAGCTTCATGAACTACTATCCTTTTGTTTCCGCTGCATTATTGTTATATTACTCTGTGTCTGTGATCAGTAATTATTTTATTTACTGTATATGCTGAGTTTTGCCAAATTTTAATTACAACGCGGTATTTTGAGCAATTCAACTCCGGCATGAGTGTCTACCTATACACTTATAATGGATGCGAATGGTTGAAAATACTGGGTCGTTACATGTGGTATCAGAGCCAGGTTTTAGGCAAAACTCAGCATATGTAGTAAATTCAATTACAGAATCACTTTCTTTCGAGCTTGAATTCCTTCTTCTTTGACTTGATTCCTTTGAATTTTGGGACGTTCACTTCGGTTCCAAAGTCCATTCGTGTCTTCCCATTCGTGTCTTTTGATTCTGAAGTATCCCATAACTCCACTTCAAATGATCTCTATAATAAATCGGCGGGCTCGCAAATCTTCGAATAATTTGTACTGGGGTGAAACTCCTTTACAATCGGTATTGATTCACCGGAGATTTCTGTATCCTCGGTTTACGATGCTGCTATCTTATGCTATACCCGAATTCTACCTCTGGTAATCGAATGTCGATTTGCTTCAGAATTCTACATCAATCTTATCTATGAAGTCACGGTTGACCCGGTTAAGGTTACCCGCGATTTATACAACTTTATCCACCTTCCTGTCTGAAATGCAATCATCTAACCTTCGTTTCGAGCCTATCTATTTTAGATTAGAATTCTCTTTGATTTGAGTCCCTCTATATTTGGATCTCTATCCTTGTGTTGGAATCCAATTCCGGAATCATCGTGTGAGGGAGTGTATTTGTAATTAATATAAAATAGTTTAGGTTTATAGTGTGTTGTTTGAGTTGTTGATGTTGGTTTGGATTTTCGATCGATTCGTCTGATCAATGTTATCGATAGGATTTCCAAAACACTTGAATAAAGCAAACTGACACAAAATAATTTTCAAATTTGATAAATGAAATAAATTGTATGATTATATTATAAATATATAAGAAAAATTTTCTGGAATTAAAAGTTAAATAATTTGGTTGTTGAAAATGATAATATTTGATTATCATTTTATTGTTTGTAAGTCATTAACTATTGCAAAATGACTATTGTTTATAAATTTATTTGGAATTGAAATGAATTTAAATTGAGAATTTAAGAATTAAATTTCTGGTGATTTTAAACTTTATTTTAAAGTCTTAAAAGGTATATTATTTAAGTATTTTCAAATAAAATGGTTTTCAAAGAATTTTAAATGTTTAATTTAGTGCTCTTCTCGTTGTCGCTGGAAAATAATTTCGGTGATGACGGCCGCATCATCGACATTCATTTTCGAGTTTCGAAGTGGAGAAACTATTCTGTAGCTTTGCTACGGTTTTGTTTGAAAAAAATATACTTTTGATTTGAATTCTTCAATATAATTTGATTTATATATATATAGGTATCTTATTTTAAAATTAATTTGATTTGATATAAATATTTTATATATATCTCTAAATTGTTTGAAGTAAATCGGAGATTTAAATTCTTAAATTTTAGATTAAAGATGATTTCAATTATAAACTAAAGTCAAAATTCTTGGATAAATAGTTAACTAGGAATAACTGAATTGTAAAATTTATATTGTATTATACTCCATTACATCTCAACATAACTTACCCAAAATTTTCAGAAGTTAAAAATGTAATTGGATAATATACAATATAAAATGACTTTATAAGGAAAGATTTGAGTGTTATAATAAATGTTATATACTTAAATTTTATTTTAAAGATGTTAATAGAGAGAAATAAAATAATAATTTAATTTAATAGAGACAAATAAATTTGTTTTGAAAGAATTAACAAAATTGAAATTAGATTAACCTATAGAAATACCTTGAATTTAAAATCAATTTTGAATATAAAGTAATTTAAATTGAAATTTTTATGATTTAAATTAATTTATATGGTTTAAATATATGTGATAGGACATATTAAGTGGAATAAACTTAATAATAATTTGGAATAAAAGAATTTAATTTGTTGAATAAAATATGAGTATAATAAATGATTATACAAATTTGATGACTTAGAAATTGTTAATTGAGGATGACTAGACATAAGGTAATGAATTCAGAAATAGATGAATTGATTTAACTTAAGTGAACTCAGTGGATTAAATCAAATTGTTAAAGATTAATTAGTTTAATTTGAAATTATATGGTTTTAATTTAATTGTTTTATGTGTATTTCAATCCATTTCTTTCTGGTTGTTTCTATTCTCCTACCTCTTTCCTTTTCGGGGACGAAAAGTTTTGAGTGGGGGGGAGTGTAACGACCCGTAAATTTCAGTGAATTTCTTTATTTAATAAATTGAATTTGTGTGAAATTTTAAACAATAAAATTTTGAAATATAAATTTGATATTTGGAATGCGTCTAATTAAACATAGCAACTGGTAAATTTCCATCCAAAAATATGAAAATTTATTTCGCGCGTAAATTTACTTCAATTTAATCAGTTAAAAATTGGTGATAATAAAATGCTTTCCAAACCTAAATATTTTTACACAGAAAATTTGTAAATCATCTTCTGAGTGAGACGTCATCTTTCGTTTCGTCAAATTTGGACTTCTGTTGCTCCGTTTATCTTAATTCGGTTAGAATAGCAGCATTTCTGGTACCGGTTATCGACTTTTGATCGGATGACCGTACCACTGATATCTGTGTACCATTTTAATAGTCTCATCGTGCTGATCTCTGCGGTATATTCATTTCTATAATTTGAGATCCGGTACGCGTCGAAAAGAATAACAGTTCACCGTAACGGTACCGAAATTTTGACTTTACATTTTTCCTTAGGCTTCAAATCTATAACGTGCAGCCCAACAACAATTAATTGGTTTAATAAATTTCCAGAAATCAAGGAGTGACCAATTCTATTCCTACTGTTTAGTATTTTAGACCTGTTCTTTCGTTGTCTATTCCCATTTCAATTATATTCGTTTGCAATTCTCTGCTCAATACGTTCCAAATAATAATCCAAGAAAAGCTACCTGTTTCATTCTCCCTCCCCTCTCCAATTCCCCTTGTTCTTGCCAAAGCCTCCACTGCCAGAAACCCATGCCGCCCGTCTCCCACTGTGCCAAGCAAACCACCCGCTCTCCCCACCAGCTCCTGCCGAGCCCAAGCTCGCAACACCATCACCACCATCGATTCCACCTCCTCCATGCAACCCCAGATCTGGACGAAGACACCCAAACATCTAACCGCTCTCCTCCCCAGGCAACTCCACACCTCCACCACCACGACATGCTAATCCACCATCACGCCCAACCATCACCCACGCTCACCGCCTCGAGTCCTCCAACCTGCTACCCAGATCTGCGCCTCCACCCAGGCAACCGCCACCCTTCGCCTTGCAGCCCTGCCACCACCATGAGAACCACCACCGCCTCTGTGACAGCCACCACCCAACCCCACCTGTCTGATCATCTCTTCCGCACCATCTTCTTCCCCTCTGACCCGCTTCCCCGTCTCTCTTACCCTAATATCCAACAACTGATAGCCACCATAGCCAAGCATTCTGAACCAAGCATGGCCAGCGCCTAGACCGCGCCCCTGTCTTCCATCGCCGAAACCCAGGCCGAGTCTCCTCCTCCTTAAACCTTGGCCGAACATTTTTGGGAGGTACATATTTATTGTGTCTCTATTCTTTATATATATATGGTTTACATATATATTTTACAGAATTTGTATAATAGCACTGTTGTTATATGTATATTTTTAGTTATATAGTGTATATTATTTTGTTTTGAAAAAAAAAGAACAGGAGCTTTGGTAGGTTGCAGATGTACTAGTTGATGTCAGTTAGTATAGGATATAAGTTTTCGCAAGTTAGTTGATTTAAGTGTATTTGAAATTTTTGAGAGTCAGGTGGGTTTTGTTTTGTATATATATATTTAAACGTATACTAATATTTATAAGTAGTTTTGTGATAAGCGTTGAAAATATTATCAACAAGTATATATATTTTAGCTGCAAATATATTTGCTGCATATAATTTTGGATTGGCTGTATATATTTGTTGCATATATATAACAAGTTCATATACATAGTTTTGAATGTATAAACAAGTTTCGGCACATGTATATAAAAGTTTTGTTTATACTGTTAGTCTATATGTATGTGTGTCAAGAGTATTTTATATATATATATTATGTCCAGACTTTTGAAATTTTACTGTAAAGTAAATATAAGTGAGTTTGTAATAGCATACAAGATTCCAAATAACATATGCCTGGTACATATTTAGTTATGAAGGTGTGAGGGCCCATGTAGATATAATCGTAAGAATTAAGCGTACTTACAATTTTAGGAGTAGCATTATGGGCTTTGAATGTGTACAAGTTTCAAAAAGTATAAAGGCAAAAAAGTATTAAGGCTTCAGAAAATAACAAGTTTTGATGTTATACGTTACATGTTTTAACATTTATATTTGTATATTATATGTTTTAAATGTTTATTCAATGTATAGCATCATTTCAAAAATAGATTTGTACATAACCTGTTATATATATAAGTTTGGGTAAGTAATGGTATGTTAGTTTACATTAGTTGTATAAAATATTAGTTTATATATAATGTTTATAATATATGTTATATAAATTATATGAGAAGTTCGCTTATATATGTAAGTTATATAAGTTATATAGACAAAGGTTTGTATCAGAGAATTTCCTTGTCCTATTTCCTCTATTACATGTTACAAATATTGATTTTCAGTAAAATAGAATATAGCTATTTTGACTTTAAATTTGCGTACAAAAAAAAAATTCTGTTTGAGTTGTATACATATTAGATTTTATATTTTAATATGAGTAAATATTAGATTTTAAAAATTTATATTTATTTGTTTCCATCGATTATCGAATTCCAACCTAGCTTTACTTTGTTCGTAGACTTCATATTCATCATGCTTTGCTTTTGGTTTCGCCACCGTCCTAATTGATCATAGCAGTTGGTTGCTTGGATTGTTGCTTGTCTGTGTGCTTGTCCTGTTTCTCTAGACTCGAAAGCTTGGTCATCAAACTCGTGCCAATTTTTGCTTTGTTTCGAAGTTCGTGTTCAGATTCATAACTCATTTCATCCTCGTTCGTCTCTAACCACGAAAGGTGAGCAATCACTCACGATTAATGTTCTTATAGTTATTAAATTTGATTTCAATTGAAATGTCAATTGAAATATGCTGATGTTAGTTATTTACATTGTTATATATGTCATTACCTGTATATGTTCACCTATGACATCCGACACCATTATCTGTTATTTATACTGATGATATATGCCTGTTACTATGTTATTTTATTTTCATATCTGTTATCACTCTGCAAGTTCCCTGTTAGTATAAAATCACTATGGGTTGAAATGATACATACCCGAATGATCGGTAGAATAGGAGGAAATCGTTATGGGTTGAAATGATAAACCCAAGCGATTTTCAATTGAATTGAATTTGGGATTTCGGGTTGAAAAGATATATACCCGAATGTGTTTTAAATTGCGGATTGAAATGATAAATATCCGTATCACTTGACCATAGGATAGAAAATTATATACAGGCACCGTTGGTCTATATATAAACGTTTTGAAAATGATATCTATGGTTTTGAAAAAAGAAATATATGGTTTTGATTAATATTGATTTTAAAGATTTATTAAAGTTGATTTAATAAAGTTGATAAATAATATGTTTAAGTATTTAATATCTATATTTTTAAATATATAATTTGTAATGATTTGAAATTAATTGAAATTGTATTTATTTAAGAATTATACTTAAACAAGTCTGATTTGAAATGTATTGAATTTGAAATTTAAAGAAGTGATTTACCACTTGAAATTTGAAAGGGTGACTTAAATAGATATTTCAAACGTATAAATATTTAAATGAGATCTTTTGTTTATTTAAATTGTAAATTGAAATTGTATTTAGATGTTATGAAAATGATTAAGTTAATATTTTAAAACTAAATAATTGTAAAGTGAATTTGATATGTATATAAATTTATCGAATTTAGTTTTGAAATGATGAATATTTAAAAGCTTTGAAATATATTCAAATTGAAATGGCTTATTTTATGGTTTAGATACGTATTTGAAATTGATAATTTGAAATGGTTTATTTAGAAGCTAAATCGAGTTGAAACGAATGATTTGAGATTTGATTAAACTAAATTTTTGGAATTTGAGTTAATTTGAATCGATTTGTGAAATTTGAGGAAATTAATTTATTTTATAACGAAATTTTAATATCTAAACTGTTTAAAAGGAAAGTGTTATGATTTCCAAAATACTGTGATTTCCAGACTATGATTTCGAAAGCATTATAACTTTGGAAAGTAATATGATTTTGAAAATGGAGATTTGAAGTGAAATGATATCGTATTAAATTGGGTTTTGAAATGATAATGATTTTGGTTTAAAGTATAAACTATTTTGAAATGACCACGGTGTTATAATAACGATTGGTTGGCAAAGAGACCGGGATCGGATATGGACATACTCTCTGTCGATACCGAAAACCACTTTGACAACCGTGTATGCGGTGGAGATTCCAGAATGAAGTAGGATGGTGGCGACATTCTTAAGGTATGTTACGTGGACCCAACTCCCGTGAGTTGGCATAAGTTGGCTAAAACAGGAGCGATCTCGGACCAGTGAGGTAGCACCTCTTCTCGGACGCATTTCTTCGATTTATACTCTTACTTGTGATTTGACTAGATGGCCATCCTCCGATTGGGAGTGTTGTTCGAGGTGGAACGGTAGTGGCTGCTATGCGTATCCATCAGTCCGTGTGCGTAATTGGTATATCTACCCTGGCATTGCCTAGTTGTGCCGTGTCACCTACCATACCGAGCTTTACTACGATTATGATTTTAAGATCAGACCGCGTTAAGGTTCTCCATCCCCTTAACGCTATTTTCCGATATGATTATACTTTACTTATTTAGACACTATTATAATAGCGAATATTACTACATAGTAAATAGTTTAACGGATCCTTAGGGATGGTTATCCCAAACATCCTTTAAGTTACTTGTATTTCAGTTGATATTTCACTTGAGTTGGATTTATAAATATAAGAATGTTAATCCTGACTCGAGTGTTTTGCGTTTTGCTTTACGCTCGGGTCAGACTGAGTGATACAGCATTGGAGACTCACCTTTGGAGTTGGAGCTTCGCTTGGAGATCCAGCAATCTATCGATCCTGCTTTCAGTTATTCTGTTGATTCCAGTGATGTATTCAGATCTGGTATTTGATTATTGTATTGAGACATCTATTGTATTCGAGACCTCTGTTGTATCTTGTTTAACTCTGTTATATATATAGTAGCTTCATGAACTACTATCCTTTTGTTTCCGCTGCATTATTGTTATATTACTCTGTGTCTGTGATCAGTAATTATTTTATTTACTGTATATGCTGAGTTTTGCCAAATTTTAATTACAACGCGGTATTTTGAGCAACTCAACTCCGGCATGAGTGTCTACCTATACACTTATAATGGATGCGAATGGTTGAAAATACTGGGTTGTTACATGATTGGAAATGGAGGTTGGAAAGTTGTACAGTTTGACTCTGGACTATTTTCAAAATAAATTGTTTTAATATAAATCTATTTTTCCAAACTATTTACTACACAACTTTTCTTTTTAAAACCTAAAACTATCTTAAACTTGTTTTACAATTACTTTTGGAACTATTTAACTATTTTACAACTGTTTTGTAAACTAATTACTATTTTTCTACTATTTTATAACTGATTACTATTTTACAATTATTTTACAATTACTTAACAATTCTACAGCTATTTTACAACCTAATAATTATTTTTCAAGTACTTATCTATTTTTCAAAATTTTCAAGCTATTTTCTAAATATAAACTGGTCGGAGTTCAAACTGTTATTGATTAAATACCCAACTGAGATAAGAATTGAAGTGATAATCCAAATGGGGATTAAGGCAAATGTGAATAAGTGAATAAAAACAAAGTGAGGGTGAATAGAAAGGAGAAATTGATTTAGCTAATAATCAATGAAGAAAAATATGTAGGATGTACGTATATTATTCTATTCGCATAGTGATTTGATCCAGATTCGAACACAGAGTTTTGAGGTAATATTATCGATCCGAGTTGGGATTTTTCGCTCGATTTTCAACGGCGAACCTGGATATGGATCATTGATTGGTTCTGGATATTCTCTATCGTAGTTGTGACTATGCAAGGAGAATAACGGTTTGGGGACAAGAAACCAGATCTGAGTCCGCACTAGGAAGTCGGGTGGACAATACTAGTTCGGAAGAGAAATTGTGTGATCGAGTGAGCGATCAGATTGATATCGCGTACGGATGATATGTGGACATCGTACGGGTTTTGAATGAAATTGGCATTAAAATAAAATGGTCTTTGTAATGAAAAGTATATTTTATGAAATATATGATGAAGTAAAGTGGGAATTGAACATTTCTATGATTAAAATTTACTTTATGAAAGCAAGCAATATGGAGAATGACTTTACAAAAGTGTAATCAAAATTTGAATATTGATTTGGGCTAAACAAAGTTATATATCTTTGTAACATATGGAAAACTCCCCTTGTTGAATCTATTGCCAGAAGAAAATGATTTTTGAAAGTATTTGAAGTATAAAAGTGAATTTATACAAGTACAAATTGATTCAAAGATTTTTCAAAACTTTTATATATATGTATTTATAAAAAGGGATTTGTGAAAATGATTTTGAGGAAAGGTTTTGGGAACCTATGGCATTTGGAAAGCCTAATATGAGAATTATCAATTTTGAGAATCGATTTTGTAAAGGAGATTTATATGAGATTCATACTTGGTGTATGATTTGGAATATACTATATGTGTATAGTATAAAGTGTTTTGAAGTGGCTCTGGGGAAAAAGGCGCTCCCTTGAATGAACTTCTCAGGAGTGCCACAGGATGGTACTACCTTGAGCCTCTAAAGGGGAGGTTCTAAAGTTGATCATGTGAGGAGTCCAGACAAACTAGTTCCTGAGGATTATTTGGTAGCGAAATTCGATGGCGCTGTTGCCTACAGGGGCATTTGGGTTATGCTTTGACGACAGTGTAATTCGATGTCGCTGGGATCTACTGTGTGGACCATAGCGAAAATCGTGTGGAGGATGAGTGCCAACAGTCTACACGGGATGGCAGCACAACATCGGTAGACTGCGGTCTATGGTCAAGTGGAGGAGTTTCATTCTTTTGGCAGTGAAATTCGGTGGCGCTAATGCCTACAGTTATATGGGTTTGTGCTGTGATAGCAACGTAAGGCCCGGGTATAACTGCGATCTGTAGCGGGTTCCATGGCGTAATCGAGGAGCGCGGAGACCTTCAGTTATCTGTGGATTTTGCCGGGACTGCAACGTAACCATCGGGTTAACTGCGACCATGGATGGGGGTGATGATTTCCAGAGCATTTTTACCATAGATATTTCCTCTATTTTCGAAACCGTTTTCTATATTTTCAATAAAATTATTTTCCAAGTATTTTCACTGGGTGTTGAAATGGGTTTACCAAGTATTTATAGATTTTCAGTCCTACGCCTGATCAACGTATGACCGAATTTCTATGAGAACGAGGATGGACTTGTCGAAACATCGATTTATAAAAGTATTTAAAAAAACTATTTTAGTAATATTATATGGATTTTTAAAGTATTTTAAAAATGATCAAAGAAAATTTATCTGATTTTAAGTAAATTAAAATTCTCGCTTCGTTCCTTTTCGAGGACGAAAAGTTCTAAAGGGGGGAGGAATGTGACAACCCGGATTTTGACATGTGTTAATCAGGCGATTAACTGAATTTAATTATTTGGGTTATTAACTTTTATTAAACAAATAAATAAATTTTCTGATATTTAATACCCGAATCTAGGAATTGATTTAAAAACTATATTAAATATTGGATTATAAAAAAATCTCTAGATATGATGAATCTAATAGGAAATGAATATAAGCTCCACCATTTAAAATTTAATACCAAATATCGCTAAATATATAAAACTCTAAGATGTTGGAAAATATATAAGAATATACATATACAAGTATATGAGTGTATGCCATAACATATATGTGTAACCATATCTAAGTAATGGATATGTATAAGTGTAAACATTAAAGTGCATGGTACAATGCAAGTAAATTAGATAAGAATAATAATAATAATAATACCTAACTGTATACATATATATGGGTATACATACAAACAAAGAATATATACATATATCAACTCATATGAAACATTTGTAGACAAATAGTATTAAAGTAAAATTGATAATAAATAATTTAAGCTAGAAATAAAGATAAATATATATAAGATAAACTATAAAAATATCAAGTAAATACATTGGCTAAACTTTAAACATAAGTATAAAACAAATATATGGTTTAAAAATAAATAAATAAAATACAAAATGTACAAACAAAATAAAAATATATAAGGTAAATTATATATAAGAAGTTAATACATTAGGATAAAATCCTAACATCATGTTAAGAATAGAACTCATACATATTGCAAAGTGATAAGGCGGCTAAGTCAAATACAATTAAGTATGGTACAAACAAATAAAAATATATATATGAGTATAAGATTGTAAATAGGACAAGCCTAATTAATGATAGCATAGTAAACATCATTTCAGCCTCCCTAACCAAATAAAATCTCTGACCAAAACCTTAACAAAATATTTTCCAGTACAACAAATATCTTGTACTAGTAAACTCAAACCTGTCCATACTCAAGCCTGCATACTTTTATATATCATCTTCATTCGTTCTATAACAAGAAGCCTGAGTATTTCTTTAAAAAAAATATAGATATAAAAACCTGGAAACCAAATTCAGCAACTAAATATAGTATCATCATCAAAACAAGAATTGGGAAAAAAACAAAATCAAGCTTATAGCTTTTCAACATCAGGAAGTTGCTCTGTTCATCTTCTTTAAAACAGGTGAGTAAGCCTTTCTGACAACTTGGATTTTTATTTGCTGTTGGCAAGTATGCTTGAAGACAAACATTTAGTGATTAAACTGTATAAAATACGTATATTTATATAGGGATGATGTTGTGTAAGTCTGGAACATACATTGAACCTCAGTTTTAGCATTTCAGGTTTCAAACTGAAAACAAAAAAAATCAAGATATCATCATATGATTATCTATAGACTTTGATATTTAAATGAAACAAGTCCCAATTGGATAGATCGAATTCTTAAAAATATTTTTAAGTATTAAAACTATATGGGGTTATTGGGAAGTTAAAAACAAGATAAATTAAATCATTTCCTCAAAATTTGATTTAATGAAATTCGAGATTCGATTGCAGGACCTTGTTCGTTTTGTTAAGTCATGAATTTTAGGATCTGAATCAGGATTTGTAGCTGCATAAATCATGGGAAATAGTAAGATGATCGGAATGTGCTAATCTATCAAATTCCGGCGAGATTAACGACAATTGGGCTTTGGGTTTGGCCAAAGGGTAGTTTTGAGGTAGGGCCACTTGAGAAAATGGTGGCATGGGATGTAGATCATTGAGGCGGTGGGGCGAGGTCATAATAGGGTTTAGTTCTGAGTTCTGGGCGTCGAAGTTTGAAGGTCTGATGCGGCGAGGAGGTGGCATCGAGTCAGGCCAGGATGGTGGGAGGTGAAGTTGACTGTGCGATGTAAGGTCTGGGCAAGGCGGCAGGTGATCTAGTGGTCGGAGGTGGTGGCTGGTGGCAGCTTTGGCCGATCTGGTTTGCTCCAGTTTCGATCGAAATGCTCGATCTTGTTTCGTGAAGTCTTCCGTCGATCTAGGATCGTACGAGAGATGGCGAGACTATCGGTGACTGGTCGACGATCAGAGGAGAGGTCGGCGCAACGTTGAATTGCCGTGCACGTGCACGGTGTATTCGTGCATCTGGGTTGTGTCGAAGCTTTGGGGAAGAAAGCTGTTGGATCGAGGCGAACTCGAGTTTTTGTGTGGGTTTTCTCGAAGTAGTTAAGGAACGAGGTTTCTCGTGTTTTACCCGGGAGGATCATGGTTTCGCTTGGGTTGTTATTGCCATGTACTGTTTCAACTGTAAAAAGTATTTTAGAATTTAAATCAAAGATATTATAAGTAAATTTTAAGAATAAGAATTTATTTAAACAAGTTTAGTAAAGTTTTTTTTTCCGAAGATTTTAAAATATCAAAATTTAATGTTTAAATTGTTGTTTTAAAGTGAAATTATATATTTTCCATTATATAATTGATTTCCAAAATGGTTTCTGATGAAGTTTAATGATGGGAAGAAATATTTAATCTAAACGAAGAGTTTATCCTTAAATAGTAAAGGTTGAGATTAATTAAGAAAAATTAATTAGTAAAATAAATTAAAAGTTAATTACTTATTGAAAGTAATAATAGTTACTTAATAAAGTAATTAATGGATAGTTAATGGATGTAATTAAGAGATGAATCATTAACTAGGGATTAAGTGATGATTAATTAATTAATTAATTTATGTAATTAATTTTAAGTTAATTAATTAGTCTAATTAATTAAGATAATCACTTATGGATTAATTAAGTATGATTACTTAATGAAGTAATTAATGTATACTTACTTAGTGTAATTATTTAAAGGGTTAATTAATATAATTAATTAAAGAGATTAATTAATTAGAAGATAATTAATTAATTAGTGAGAATAGTCAAAGGCTGATTAATGATAATGGTTAAAGGATAATTAATTTACTTAATTATTTAAAGTTAAATTTCTTAAGGTAATTAAAGAATAATTAATTAAGGAAGATTAATTAAAGATGGGGGATTAAAGAATGATTAATTAATCTGAAATTAATTAATGTTAAGTATGTATGATTTAAAAGTAATTAAAGTAATTAATGTAATTCATTAGTGGTTAATTAAATTAATTTGAGATGGTGTGGTTGATTAAACTTGCTTATGGATGATTGAGTGCTATTGAATGTCATGGATCATGTGATATCTCCGATATGTGATATGTGCTGCTTGTGATTGAGATGAATTGTTGTGTATAAATTGTATTGTTTAAACTTAAACTTTGATTTAATGAATAACATTGGATTCGAAGAGACCGAGGTCGGTATCGGTAAATACCCAAAACCACTTCGATTTGAAATCTACAATAATTCCTTATAGAATTGATATGTGTAATCAATAGGCTGGAACGGAATAAATTAAGTAACTGGACTATTGAAACTAAGTAATGGTACTTAGGCATTATTTTATGAAATAAGTGTTTGTCTACATAATGATTAAAACTAGTAGTGATGAACGAGTTACCCTGGTTTTTGGAGGAACTTTATAACTTTGTATTTCATGTAAAATGGGTTTACTCACGCTGATTTCTAGCCTGACCCGGGTGTTACTTTGATGTAATGCTCGGGTTAGACCGAGTATTACAGATTTTTCAGGTAAGGACGTTCTGGAGCTCGGAGGCGAGCTGGATCGCAGGAACGTATGGAGTGTTTCCGCTATGATATATTGTTGTATATTTGGACATGTTGATTATATATGTCCAGTGATTGTGTATATGTTTTAACTCTGATATATTAAAGTGTAATTTAACTGATACAGTTTCTTTGTATAAATGGTATTATATGATATTATATTTTGATCCGCTGTGAATGTGAGATTCTGTGACTTGTTTTTCTGTTTGTGACTTGTTTTTCTGTTTCTTCTTCTTCTATCTCTTTCCTCTTTTCCTAACTATCTGGAATTTTCGGGATCGAAAATTCTGGGTCGTTACATATTCACACTCATCTAGGGAGTTTTAGGTTGCATGCATAAAGTGATGTGGATATATTCTAATTCCCATGTTTCATGAGTGTCTTGCTTGGAAGTTCCCGAGAGTGATGCATTTTTGTTGTGGGCTCTCAAATATATTTTATCTAGAGGTATGCTTTTGTGTAAATGGCTAACCCTCCTATTCATGTTGGATGAATTCATTCTCCTTGTTTTGATTTGGACCATGAAGTTAATCCTTTATTAATTGCATCGAGAAGTACATTGTGCTTTTGCCTACAGTTAATTATTTTTATCCATTCTTTATGTTTGGATTTCGATCTTGTCTATGTTCATCCTTTCTTGTTTGGATTTTTCTTCTAGCTTATTTTCATTCTTTCATCTATGGATGTTATTCTTGTAAGATAAAACCCATTCCATATTTAGCAACATGGCCTCATGGATTATTATATATTCATCGCTTTTCTTGAGTTTTCTCACGATGGTTTTTCGGACTGATCTGATGTTATTTTATTATAATCCTTGGGTCAAATTGAGTTTTTCCAAGTGGTCTTTGTTGGGACATAGAGCTCATATAGCTGGATGTTCACCTAGCGTAGTATTTTTATTTTCCATTGTATTATTATGTATACCCATCAACAATTGTAAGGTCGGGAAGTTATAACTGTCCAAGCTGACGAGGTTTGTTTTTTAACTTTGATATACCATGAATCTTAGAGTGATAGCTTTCACTATCTTTTTTATATTATATGTTTTCATTCTGTTGTGAGATTCTGCTTCCCTATGTTCTTTTTTTATTCATTTTCTTTTCATTCTACCATAACAATCTACCCTTCGGGCACTTGGATGCTCGGCATTCTAATACCGTGGATGTATTAAGTGCTGACTTTCGAGGGTCGAAAAGGTAGGTCGTTACATTTGTTATCAAAGCTAAAAGTTAAGCGAGAACCTTGGCTTTGGTAGGGTATGGCTCATTAGAATAGGGTAAGTGACACCCTTAATGAGTTGATAGTATTATATATATGAGAGCGTATTTGTTATTACTATAGAAACTTACCGTGTTAATTGGTCTACTGAGTATTTTATGAATTTCAGTCTTGACGTGGAATGCTACAGTGTATATAAGGATTTCTAAACTATCAAACAAGACAAAACGACACAATATTGATTTTTGAATATTGGTAAATGAAATATTTTACCTAAGATTATATGTTTTATATATATAAGAAATAATTTTAAATTTTATATCATTATTTATGTTGTGTTTGTTTGTTAGAAAATGATAATATTTCTTTATTATCATTTTTGTTTGATTTGTCATGCTCGGGTAGTTTAGTAGCATTAAATATTGTTTGTTGGTTGTCAATTTATGCTTGACTAGTTTATGAGCATTTATTATTTGATAATTGTGAGTGCATTAAAACGAACCCTATGTGAATTAAGTTTCACAATTTGACTATAAGGTGTTCGATGAAAATGTTAAGTTAAAAATCATCTTTTAACAAAATTGTATAATATAATCTAAATAGGAAGTTAAGACATTTAAAGGATAAAAATTTGTGAAAATTTTATTACTATACAAGATGATTTTAAAGGTACATTTTATATGAGTAAGGTATATAAAATGATTTATAAAGGGTGTTTTATAAGTAAAAAGGGTTTTTAAGAATTTAAATCCTGGTATTGCTTAAAATGATTTCAAAAAATAGGTTTTGAGAAAAGTAATAGAAGTATCACTTGGAAGTTTTAGAAGTACAAATATTTCAAAGAAAATTTTAAGAAAGATGCATTTTCTTTGGATAGTTCGGGGAAAACATCTATATTAGTTTTGTAATAATATGAATAATCTTCTAAATGAATGTTTTCTTAGGCGAATGTTGTAGTGCTCTTAGTATATTATTTTCTTTATTATTATGCAATCGAAATGAGTTTGAATCCGAAAGAACCAAAGCGAGTATTAGTGAATAAATTGTTAAAATTACTTTATACATATAGAAATATATGTACTATGATTTCCAAAAGGATTTTGAAATAAAACCGAGTATTAAGTACTTAAGTTTCCTTGAAGGAAATTGATTTAAAATAAAAGGTATTTTGATGAAAGAATGTTTTGATAAATGGAAATTTTGACGCTTGGATAGAAAAGAGATAATTTAACATAAGTTTTAAATGGGTTAATTTGGATATGAAGGTTTTAATAGGCACCATTTTATTAAAATCATAGTTTTTGTTCATTATTAAGTCATATAAAATATTTGATGTTATTGAGTCGACTAACAAACATCTTTACCTTATGGATGTCTTGGGAAAAGTAGACTTTAGGACTGAGTTTAGATACCAGCATCCTACTATTTTTAGCTATTTACCGAACCTGATAGGGAAAGCGGTAGAAGTAGTCGACTCGATTTTATGACCCTTATTATATTTGGGCCTCAATTGAATTTTGAAAGGTAAAAAGGAATTTACATTTTGTGCATACTCTTAGAATGTTGAAGAGTATTATACAAGTAAATAAGAGTGGAGTAAGTTTATAATTTAATATTTTATAAAGATGTGTCTTTATAAAATGTTTATAAACTTAAGTGGAAATTTGTGAAATGATTCATAAATAATTTTAGTATTGAATGGAATACTATAAATGAAATTGAAAGTGATTTAGAAATAAATTTTTGTAGTTAAGAAACTAACAGGATTAAGTATGTAAGTTGTATGCAGATCATATTATTCCTATGGTTCTTGATTTAGGATTCTAGCATATAACTTTGGGGTGATTCACGTCAGTCCAAACAAGGATTTCTCACTAAGTTCTTAAAGGTAAACACTTTTATTATACTGAGATTTCGATCATAGTATATGGTTGTGAAAGGAGAACGGAGGTTTTTAATCAAGGAACCTAATCGGAGTACGCATTAGGGAGGTTGAGTGAGCAATACTAGTTCAGAGGTAAAGTTTATGTATCCGAACAGGCTATCAGATCAGATATTGTGTACAAATAATCCATGTACATCTTACGAGCTCAAGTATATTTGCATGCTATGTTTTGTGGCTTAGGGTAGTTTAGGATTGACTTTCAATTTTTTTAAGGTAGCTTATATAATCTTCTAAGCAATAACCAAAGGCAAATGAGCGTAATTGTATGCTTAGAAAATTATCTATATCCTTGGATGATCGAGAAAGTGTTAAACCTAAGAAAAATTCTAAATCTTATTGTTAGTCATTTAACATTTTAAATAATGTTAAGTGTTAGTTTATTTCTTTACGGAGTTTGTTTGGATTGATAGTGTGATTTTATATACTTTGGTTTGTAAATCACGGATTTATAAACAAAAGATTTTTGGTTGTTGTTTATTAGGACTTAAATCCCGATGCTTTTAAAAAGTGATTTCGAAAGAATTTGTGAAAGAAATAATAATGATATATGTTTAAAAACTTTAGTGAAGTATTATTATTCCAGGATATTTGAAATGAATTTTTAGGAAATGTTTTTTCAAATATTTTTGTTATGAATAAAGTTATACGATTGGTGGTTTTATGATTTGAAAAACTCACCAGGTATATTTGTTTACTCTAGTTATTGTTTAGGGAGGAACTAGAATACCACTGGATGCTCCATGTTGTTTTGATTCTAGAGTTATACTATGCTTCAGTAGGACGAGCCCCTCCTTGTCATAATTGATTTTGGTTTTGATATATTTCTCTTTGAAGGAATTTGAAAGTATATTTTAATTAAAAACCCGGGCATTTAGTTCTAATTTTATCTTTTGAAAAGATTGGATGCATAGTATTTTATTACAGAGTATTTTCTGTACTTTTGTTGAAGCTTTTGATATCGATTTCCTATAAAGAAAAATATAACTAATCAGATTACTAAAAACCAAGTAAGTAATTTAATATTCAGGGGGATATTACTTTTTTCGCTCCTTGATAATTTCAAGGACGAAATTATTTTAAGAGTGGAAAATGTAACATCTCGAAAATATACAAATAATATTCAAATATTGAATTATTTAAATATTCGGATTGTGAATTAATATTATTTTAAATGGATTCAATAGAATTATTAAACTCCTTTTAATTAATAAATAATAATAGTAAACTCATTTTGTAAATTATTTACAAAAATAGACAGTTTGAATAAATATCGATAATGAGATCGAAAATATAAAACGTGTGAAATTATCATTTCTGGGCACTGTCTCGAATTTTGACGAAACTAGTGCCATTGGAACTAGAATAATAAGGCGATGTACGTCAACGAGTTCCATGGCAATCGGACGTGCCATGTGATCATGCGAGCTCGAAACTCATAGCAGTTCATTTTAGAGAATTAAAATAATAATGTAATTTTATTATAAATAACCCACCAAAGCCTTACATCCTCTCTCTCTTTTCTTTTCTCTATAAACAAAATATGTAGCTGCCACTCTTCCTTTTCTTCTATCAAGTGCTTAAAGAGCTTCGGTCATCGATTGGAGATGGCATTTGATCCATTGGGCTCACATAGGCGATGGCTTTGATTTGGTATAAGTGAACGTAGGTGCAACGATGTGTGGGGTCCTCATCTTTGGTTGGCTATCACCTAGGATTAGAGATGATCGGTGATGGAGTGGGAGTTAGGCAATAATGTGAGTTCTGTTGCACTCCTCTTTACGACGTGCACCTCCTCACCATGAATCACTCAAAATACTTATTTTACCAAAAAGATTTAAATCTTAGGCAGCATAGATTGATGGAATATATAACATCATTTGATTTTGGTATACAATATACCCCTGGAAAAGGGAACGTAGTCGCAGATGGCCTTAGTCAGAGGAAAACTACCCTAAGCGCTATATATGAATGGAGGCAGTTAGAGTATCTCTCAAATATTAACTTCCAACCACTAATAGAACCCATCCATAGCTTTCTAGCCGTAATGGAGGTTAGACGAGTTTTAATAGACCATATTGGGCTTGAGTATATGAAGAATGAGAAGTTGGTAGAGATTTTGGAGAAGTTGAGGAGAGGAGAATATTTTCCACATGCTAGTAGATGTTATGTTGATGAGAAGGGATGGACGCCTTCGTATCCTAATGATTAATGGCATAGTAAAAGAAGTACTTATGGAATGTCACCACTCTAAAATAGCTATTCACCCTGGAGGAGATAAAATGTATAAGGATATGAAGAGGATTTTCTTATGGCCTTGAATGAAGAGAAGATTAGCTGAGTTTGTTGCTAAGTACTTGACATATCAGAAGATAAATGCTAAGCAAGGGAAGCCTGGAAGGTTACTGTTACCTTTAGAGATTCCGACTTGGCATGTGAACATATTTCGATAGACTTCGCTGAATGATTACCTAGGAGTTAGAGGGATAATAAAACCATTTGGGTTATTGTAGATAGACTCACTAAGAATGCCTATTTTATTCTTGTTAAGAACAATAGGACTGCCCCTCTTTCGCATAGAATTACATCAAGGAGATAGTCCGATTACATGGCATTCCAATGAGTATTATTATTAATAGGGACCCCTTATTCACTAGCGAGTTTTGGAGGAGTTTGCAAGAAGCTTTGGGAACTTCATTGAATCCCACCACGACTTACCACCTACAGACAGATGGTCAGACGGAAAGGGTAAATAGGATTTTGGAGGACTTGTTGAGAGCTTGCATCTTGGACTTTAGAGAGCATCGGGAGCAGCACCTACCATTAGTTGAATTCGTGTATAATAAAGCTACCAAGGGTAATTGACATGGACCCTTTTGAATCACTTTATGGAAGACCATGCTAGTCGCCAAGTTCTTGGTGGGAAACCATTGACAAAATTTTGATCGAACCCATTTGCTCTGTGATACCATAGAAAAAGTATAATTGATCAAGCAATAAATGATGGCAGCGCAAGATCGCCAAAAATCATATGTAGATAAGAGAAGGAAAGAGTTAGAATTCGAGGTAGGAGATATGGTATTTGTCAAAGTTTCCCCTCTTAGAAAAGTTGTTAGGTTTGGCAAGTCGGGGAAATTGGTGCCTAATTTATTAGGCTATTTCGAGTTTTGGAAAGGATAGGAAGGCTTGCTTATGGCGTTGAGCTACCAGACTGATTGGCAAGAGTCCATGATGTTTTCATGTTTCTCACCTTAGGAAATGCCTTCATGACATCGCCATTGTAGTAGAGCCTGATCGGTTAAGGGATATTGAGTCGGAGCCAATAGCATCTCATGTCACCGCATGCATTATGGAGTATGGAACTAAGAGGCTCCGTAACAAAGAAATTAGAATTGTCTGAGTGTAATGGGGAGATAACTTGGTGGAAAACACATGGGAAATTAAAGAGAAGATGAAGATCCCTCATCCAAAGCACCGGTAAATTTTCTCTCCATAATTAGGGTTTTGGTTGCATCGTTGTTGTTGGATTGGATAGTAGGAGATGGTTGCTACACTATTCATTATCACTTTACACTCTTGTAGAAATTTTAATGCATGTTTAGGGTATTTGCATACATACATGCATGGCACGATTATACACTCACGCTAGGTTTGAGCTCACTTTAGTATGTCTGTAGTACATAATCACATTGCACTTTGATTGAGTAGATGGATGTGTAGATAACTTTGTTGTACCACATGATGCTATTATGCATTACATTGTTCGCCTTTTGGAGGGTTTTCAGGGATGAAATCCGTATCAAAGGGGGCGGAGAATGTAACACCCCATAAAATCAATAGAATTAAATAGGTAAATTAAACTAAAATCATTTCGAAAATACAATATTAATCTTAGCCAGCATAGGTACCATTATATTATGCCTGCTATAGCTGCCGCCTGAGGAGACAGGTTATACAAATTGCAATCGTAAAGGGCTCGTATTATTTCTTTGGATTTTCCAACAAATGGTCAGGCTAAGGAACTTCCTATGCCATATGGGAACGCCTCTGGAGGGACGTCCCGAGAACTAACTAGCTCTCTGCCAACATAAGGCTGGGTTACCTCTTACTAGGTAAATACTACACGAGTATGCCACCCCCCGGTCCTTTGGGACCTTTATCCGAGGGCCCTCGATCACAAAGCAACAATCACACAATAAATGAGATTGGAGCAACCACACAGGTAAATATCTGGGCTCCATACCATAATATCACCTTTTTCAAGAAGGAAATGACATACCCTAAAGGGAGCGGCCCTCATAACCTTGCTGCATCTTTCCTGTTTCAACCATTTCCGGTTTGTGAGGTTCGATGAGGTCTCGTCCACAAAGCCATGCTTTGATCAACAAATCTTAGCCAGCATAGGCATTCCGCACTTATGCCTACTATAGCTACCATCCAAACAGTGGTGACCACCATAAGTGAATAATAGGTTCTACAACTAAAACCATACAAGATCGTATTGTTTCTTTGGATTTCCAATAAATGGTCAGGCCAAGGAACTTCCCATTGCCACATAAGTACGCCCCTGGAAAAGACGACCCGAGAACCTAACCGATCTCTGCCAACACAAGGCCGGGTTACCCCTAACTGGGTAACTACTGACATGAATATGTCATCCCCCGATCGTAACCGATCTATATCCGAGGATCCTCAATTTCCAACAACCACAAAGTAATAAATTTGCAGCAACCACATAGGTTAAGTATTTGGGCTCCATACCATGATACCACCTCTATCCAGAAGGAATGACATACACTAAAGGGGCGCTACCCCCTAATAACCTGCTGCATCCTTCCTGTTTTGACCATTTCCGGGGTGTGAGGTCCGACGAAGTCTCGTCCACAAAGCTACGCTTTGTCACAAAGCCATGCTTTGGGTCAACAAATGATCAAAGTAATAATCGCAAAGATAAATGATCAAATAAATGATCATATCACAAATGATCAAACAACGATCATTTCACAGCAACACTCAGCATGTCACATTACCAAATTGGGAATATATTGCTGATAAATTTCAACTACATAACCTCTGAGCTCGTATGTCTCAGAGAAGGGTGTTAAGCTAAGAGAATAAATTCTCCGCCACCAATAGATATGTATTTGAAAGAAATCAGCTTTATATCTCAATCTGTAACGTCAAACACACAATCCATACAAGTCTGTTCCGGGATCGAACAGAACCGAAGGCACTTCTCACGAAGCCCTTGCAAATCCGGATAATTTTCAATCACGTCCGGACTTTCCGTCACTAAGGGTGATAAAACCTCTATATCGGAGATCAGCCGATGTAGAGTAACTCGATGGTAATCCTTCCGTTTTCAAAAATATCCAGTCTTCAACACCGGTCATCAAATGCAATTCATTACGACGTATCACATATTCGGAATGGGTTATACGACCCCATGGTCCTTTCCCGGCTAACCCGAATAGTGAGTGCTTATTCAAAAATAAGTGTGGTATTCAAATCCATCCAATTCACAACAAATACCTATTTAAAGGTAATTAATTGATAGTCGGTTATTTAACTATCAATAGGTCTGCACAACATCATTAGATTCCAAATAATTTTCCAAATTATTTAATTTCCAAAATATCTTTACAAGATATATAATTTCCATACTTTAAAATAAATTAACGTTTATTTTTAAACAGATTCCCTTTTATTTTATAAATTCCATATTGAATTTATATTTCAAATATCTACTGATATACGATTTTCAATCGATTTCAAATATTCACTTTCAATTTATCTTTACAAAGATAAATTCTCAAAAACGTTTCATTTCATATTGGAAAAGCATTTCCATACTTATTTAATAATAAGTAATTCACAAATCTATTTATTTTCAACATTTGAAAATATTCGATATACTTAAATAAATGTTAAGTATATATTTCATTCTTTAAGGAAATCACTCTTTTTCACAAATTTTATTTGAGTCAAAACGAATGTTACGTAAAACATCGTTACGCCAACTCAAAATCACTAGTATAGGGATTCGAAATTAAGATAGATATATAAATCCCAATACTACACAAAAATATTTCCTTTCGGAAACCATTGACTATAACAACAGTGTTATAGTCCACCATTTCCTTATTTCTTCGAAAATGTCTATTTCAACAATGAATGTTGAAATCTATGGTTTCGATAGTTAACATATTTTAAAACATCGTTAAAACAATTAACTTCATTTTTTATGTCACTTCCTTAAAACAATATCCATTTTACTTAAAAAATATATTCACTGTCCAAAATCGTGAATATACTTCACCAACCACATTTCACTATGTTCTACACATTTTATTTCAAGAATTATCCACTATCCAAAATCGTGGATAAAATCCTCTTAATAACCTTCTATATTAAATTCATCAAATTTGATTGATTTCCAGATTTATAAAACAACATTTATAAATTCTATATTTTTAACAACTTCGATTTATAAATCTCCTTTTTATTAACTTCTAAAATTCACTTATCAAAATAAGTGATTTTGGATTTATAAACAACGTTTATAAATCACATTTATACTTTATAACAATTTCAACTATAAAAATCATTTTTTTAGCAAATTCTATTCATATCCCATCTAGGTGCAAGAATCTAATTTATAAGAAAATTACTTATAAATCTTTTATTCGACAGTTTCATCCATTTTATAACTTCACAATTTATAAATCTATAAATTTCATTCACTTACGAATTCCATTAATTATTTCATTTTTAACACTTATAAAAACTCGTTTTATAATTCCAATATTCTTACTTTATAAAATATCAATTCTATAAATCTTTTATATAAACCGTTTATAATAATTTAAAAATCCCAATTTAAATCATTTTATAAATTACTTGACTATTTATTTCAAAAATCACCTTTCGGTTATATTTCACAAAAATCATAATTTTTATAACTTTAAAAACGGATCCGATGATGCAACAGCACCAAATGGTCAATCACGACAACAAACATCATATATTGATATGACAACAGAATATATAACAATATATGTAAATAAATAAATACAGTTGAGGAATCCAGTTGGATCCCTCCAACCTGTTTCCTTGCATCCACAGATGTTAGCACAATACCAATTCCACTTCGGGGTGGAATATCGCGGTATATGGGATTTATAAAAATATCAATCCGCTATTATGCGGCGCAATAGGGTCTCATCCGCTATATAGTGCGGGAAATCAATCAACTCCAATATATACATATGCCAATATGTATATATTGCTATATATATATATATAGATATATCCTACTATATTTAATATCACATCCAAACATTCAATCAATCAATAACTGCACAAACAACTTTCCATTCGAGTGAGAAAATCTCACCTTTAGCTTTTTATTTTGCAATCCGTTTCTAATCCAGTTAGTTTCCTTTGTAGTTTTGACCTTGTATAAATATTTATACAATTTATTAAAATTTGAACAAAATCGAACTATTAAATTCCACTTGATAATTTAATTAACTTGTGATTTTATTTTGACTAACAAATTCTTTTTAACAATTTGATTTAACAAAAATTAAATTCAAAACTAATCTTCCTTTAAATAAATATTTCACCTAATAAATTGAGTTTCTAACAAATTTCCTTTTACATATTAATCCACTACTTTTAATATTAAACTAATTCCTTTTAATTTTTTCTAAACAGATTATTCTTAACAAATTTATGTAATTAAAATTAAATCTCAACCAAATTTTTACTTAAAAACTGCATATATTTGGTTTACTATTAAATTTAGAAATCCATATATACTTTCTTTTTAACAGTATATATATATTTAAATTGAAAAGAAAATAAATCAAGTATATACCTTCACTGTAAAGCTCAAACTCAGGCGACCACCTTCACAGCTCCGATCGAGACGAAGCCACGTTTTACCAGTTATAATACTAAATTCGATCGTATGGAGAAGATAGCTTTTTGGACCAGTTATAATACTAAATTTTTTTTTTGATTTAATTTCAGCGCGTTTGCTTATCATACAGCCAAACGATCACTCCAAATATTACGAAAATTGAAATCCGATAATAATACAATATTACGGATCCAATGGAACTGGTTTCGTCGAATTCCGAGACTGTGCCCCGGAACGCTATTTTTAAATTCAATTTAAACAACAAAATTTCAAAACTGAACAAAATAGTTTCAAATTCAATTCTGAAGCTTTTATTATCTTCAGTATTATCAATATGAATTTTCAAAGCCTTGAAAATATTTTTAATCGGCTTAAAACTGAAGATTCAAATTTTTATCCAACTACAATAAATTAAATTTAATAATTAAATTGCCAAATTCATTCCGGTATTTGAATTTCAAATTAAACCATCATTCGAATATTTAAACTCAATTAAATATCCATATTTCAAATGTCAAAAATTCAGGGTCGTTACATCTAACATGTACAGTGTTAATACAAAGTAATAGATATACCGATTTCTTAGAATCAGAACAATATATCATATAAATAACATACACAGATCACAGTGGAATAAATCTCAACTTATACATATACAAATTATTTAGTTTACAAAATGAAATACTAAACTTGATTGTTATACAAATTTTACAATTCTCTAATCTCAATTATACATCTTATAAACATTTTCACAAATTTTGTAAATGAGATAAACTAAAAAGTCAAAAGTGTTTATCTCCTTGCTAACTCAAACATCCAATGGTCAACTTGTCCTATAACTTGAAAAGTCTCTGTCACGACCCTGAAATCCAGCGTTCGAAAATCAACATCAAATACCTCACTTGTATTCAACTGTCAGATATTCAAACGTCAAACTTCAGTTCGGCGGAGCTTATAACAACATCAGATAAATATAAACAGCGGAAATAAACTGAATATCATACATTACATCATAGATACAACATCATTATAATGTCCACTACTACATTAGAGTATCATAATACACATGTCATCCATACTAGAGCACTACATATAGATACAATAACAGAAAGATAATAACTCCACAACATAACAACAACAGAGTCTTCCAAAAAGTTCCAACATACATCTACTTGGATACGATCTTCAGAACACTAAGCACTTCAAAAGATATCCAAGACAAAAGCTTCCCAAAATCTGATAGCTTCTAAACCCAAAAAGACTCCAAAATCCAGCTAACACCAAAGCACGGAAAACCTGCTACTAGGCTGCCCGTAAGGAAATTATGGTCACCCAGTGTTTAGAAAGGAAACAATAAACTTCGGGTCAGTCATGGGACTGGTATGAGTAAATAGAAACAGTTGCTTTAAAACAAACAACAAAAGAATTTTAAACATTGAAATCCGCAATGCTTTTGAAAAATGAAACTACCATAAGACCTCCCACCACACACACAATGCAATCGCAGACTTGGAGGAGATTTCTTCTTATGATAGTCAAACATGCTTACTACGCAAAATCTTTTTGATATTATTATTAGTGCATAGTGTACAAAAATCATTTCGAAAATACAATATTAATCTTAGCCAGCATAGGTACCATTATATTATGCCTGCTATGGCTGCTGCCTGAGGAGACAGGTTATACAAATTGCAATCGTAAAGGGCTCGTATTATTTCTTTGGATTTTCCAACAAATGGTCAGGCTAAGGAACTTCCTATGCCACATGGGAACGCCTCTGGAGGGACGTCCCGAGAACTAACTAGCTCTCTGCCAACACAAGGCCGGGTTACCTCTTACTAGGTAAATACTACACGAGTATGCCACCCCCCGGTCCTTTAGGACCTTTATCCGAGGGCCCTCGATCAGAAAGCAACAATCACACAGTAAATGAGATTGGAGCAACCACACAGGTAAATATCTGGGCTCCATACCATAATATCACCTTTTTCAAGAAGGAAATGACATACCCTAAAGGGAGCGGCCCTCATAACCTTGCTGCATCTTTCCTGTTTCGACCATTTCCGATTTGTGAGGTTCGATGAGGTCTTGTCCACAAAGCCATGCTTTGATCAACAAATGATCAGCAAATGACCATCAACACACAGCAACACTCAGCATGCCACACTACCAAATTGGGAGTATATCACTGATAACCTTCAACTACATAACCTTTGAGCTCGTACATCTCAGAGAAGGGTGTTAAGATGAGAGAATAAATTCTCCGCCACCAAACAGAAATGTATTTGAAAGAATTCAGCTTTATATCTCAAAGTGTACTGTCAGACATACAACCATACAAGTCTGTTCCGGGTTCGAACAGAACCGAAGGCACTTCCAAAGAAGCCCTTGCAATCCGGGTATTCACAATCCCGATCGGACTTCCCATCACTTAGGAAATCTCTATACCAGCGCGGCTTAGTGCAGAGACAGTCAACGGGTTATCCTTTCGTTTTCACAAATACCCGGTCTTCACCACCGGTCTTCAAATGCTATCCATATACGACGTATCACTATTCGGAATGAGTTATATGACATAAAGTCCTCCCCCGGCTAAACCGAATAGTGAGCGCAATATTTAAAAACATATGGATATTGGGATTTCAATTAAGTCACAACTTATTACCCAAAACTTCACTTTCAAATGGTTTAAACACATCACCATTTTAATCTTTAGCACAAAAAGATTCATCTCCCAAAGTTCACCCAGTTACACAAAGATCTATTCATAGATTTTCATATCGATTTCCATTTCAATTGGATTAACTCGTCCAATCTTTAAATCAAAGATTCAATTTATAGCTTTCAAAGCACGTTTCCAAAGATTTATTCGTAACTTGGAAAACTATATTCAATTCAAACTTGAAATTCCTTTAATTTAAGTTGGAAATTCATTTCTTATATGAGAGCTTTTATCCTTTGAAACAATTAATTTCCATTCTAGAAAACTAATTACAATTTACATAAGTTAAAACCATTCAAGTACAAAACTTGGATTAAATTTCTTAAATTTCTAAACCCATACTTTTAAATGGTTAAAAATCCATATAAACACATTTATAACTGGTATGATCTTTTTAGACCATAATTTCCAAATTATTGAATTCAATTTCAAATATTGAATTCAAATTTAAATCAAATCATTTAGATTCCAAATTTTATTAAGTTATTTAAAACTCATTCACAAAGCTCTTAATTCAAATTCCAAAACTATTTTGGATTCAAGAATTCAATCTTTTAAAAATTGTCAAAAATCGGTGACTTAACTGATTTCCACGTGAAATCCATATTTGTGTGTGTATGGTGTAGTCCAAGGGTTTCACACAGTAGTGCAACATCATTCAATCATCACAGATCAGAATACAGAAATATAGTTGATAAGCGGTATAAACTATAATGCTTATCTTTCATTCACAGATATATAAGTCATAGATAATAATTTACATTCATCCCAGATAAATAACTACAGTACATATCATGCACAAATCAGAATATATATCACACAGCATCACAGATCAGAATATCAAACAATTCAATCATTTAGTCAAGTCCAAACATTCACAAATAAATTTATTAATCAACTGATTCATTTAAATCAGATATATCAATTATTAATCCGGGTTAATTATCATATGTTAATTACAAATTATTTGAAATAAATCCTCCCTTCAAATTTATTAGTTAACCCTTAATTATTAACTAATCATTCTTAATTAATGAATCAATTGATCTTTAATTGTTAAATTAATCTTAATTAATCACCATTATTAATTATTCCTTTAATTAATAAATTTAATTAACCCATTGATTAATAACAAATATTTATGCCCAAATTACTGATTATCATTCAATTAATCACATCCGGTGATTATCTATTAATTACTTTTCTAAGTAATTATATTTCCAAAATTTTCAAGTGATTATTCTGAATTATACTTAAGAAATTTAACTTGAACTAATCAAATTAACTCAATTAATCACACTAAATAATTGATTCCTTAATTACTTACATTAAGTAATTACACTTAACAATTCCACAAATGGTTCTTATCAAATTAATTAATCTAAATTTATTGTTAAAATTAATCACATTGATTATTTATTCAAATAATCTTAGTTAATGACCTTTATTAACAATTAAAATCCTTTAATTACTTTTCTAAAGAAATTTACTTATATTAATCATTATTGATTATACATTGATTAACCATTAAGAACTCATTCTTTAATGAAATTATAAATCGTTAAATCTTCATTACTTAAAGTAAAGCTCATTCATATTTATAATTTAATTATTATTCATAATATGTTTGAAACATTGTTTCAAATTTTCTTTTAAATTTCATTTTTAAACTTATTTTAAACACTTAAGTTATAAAACTTAATTAAATTTCAAAATCTTGAAATCAGATTTAGAATTAATTCCAGTTTTAAACTTTTAGTTTCAAGTTGTTTAAATTTTTCATTTAAAATTTCAAATCTATTTCAAACTCAAATTTCTCTAATATATTAAATTGCTTCTAAGTTATTAAAACAATTTGAATTTAAAACTTATTTATGTCCAAACTAAATTCCAATTCAACTTTAATTTATATTTACATTTTTTATTTAAACTCAGTTTTAAACCCTTGATTTATAAATTTAAATTCAGTTTTTTCAAATTTCAAAACAGAAAACAGGTTTAAGTTTGAAAAGCCTGTAACACATTTTCGACCCGAGCCCAACACGATCACTCTCCCATGTAAACCCGTGTCTCTCGTGTTCGTTCCTACTTCGAGTCAACTCGCAAAAATACACGAGAACGACCCGAGCTTCCCTGTTCTTCCCCAAACTAACAATGATAACAGGTTCAAACGTACACCGTGCACGTGCATAGTTCATCCCCGCCGTCGCTACCTCCAACGACTCGCCCCACACGTCGACGTTCAACCACCTGATCGATTCCGACCCTCGAACGTTCACCACGAAGCTCAAATAAAAATCGAGCATTCCCAGTCGAAACTGGAACCCACAGAGCCAAACTAAAATCCCTCGTACTCCCACCGCTGATCACCAGAACACCAGTGACTCCGGCCATGACTTCGTCCATCCCCTAGCTACCCTTTCCGAGAGTATTATTAAACTCGATCAACCAGAGGAACCACAAAAAATCAAAACACCCAATCTAGCCAAAACTAGGTTTAAAAACTATAATCGGTCGCAGCCGCCACCACCGTCATCGTTGTCTTCTCCGGCTATTTTTCCACGCACCTCCGTAGGCTCCTCCATCCCCACGAGAAAACTCGACCTCCGTAGTGCCTCTGATCGCCGGAATTTGCCCAGAACCCATTTTTCGTTCATTCCCAAACTACTCCTAACCCCCATCTCTAAAAATCACCAAACCCACCTTAAAAATCATAGCTTCCCGTAAGGATTCAAGTTATATACTTGA
This sequence comes from Allium fistulosum, assembly GCA_030737815.1. Lineage (NCBI taxonomy): Eukaryota > Viridiplantae > Streptophyta > Magnoliopsida > Asparagales > Amaryllidaceae > Allium > Allium fistulosum. The sequence goes on from CM060903.1 coordinate 1,059,544,324, forward strand.
ATCAATAATTCGTGACATTTGAAATTTCCATAATTTAAAGTTTTCACTGTAAAAGTTTGATTTTCATCCTATATGCATTAATACTTCATGAAGCCATTTTTAGATGATAACCCATACTTGAACACAATTATTTTGTTTTAAAACCCAAGCCTAATATTGATTAGAAAAGAAGAAATTGAATTTTCTTTGTTGTTTGGTACTCTGGAACTAAACAGAGAAGATTCACAGATACATATATATACATACACACACAGATGTAACTAGTAACAGATTTATACTTTTAATAAAAAAGAAATGATGTTGCTCACCTTAAAAATTTTAGATTCCAGAAGTTTTCAGTTTGAAAGTTGAAGCCTTTTTTGAATTTGAAGTTGAAATCTGGTTTTGAACTTGTTACTGGAAGTCTTCTACTTCTTAATCTCAAATTTCTTTGATTGCTTGGATTTAAATCTGAAGTTTTAAGTTGGTGTTTGGTTTGATTGTTAGATGATATTACTTCAGAGTTTTCTTTTACTCAGTTTAAATGGATGAACGAAACTGAGGTGATATGGTTGTTGATGTATATAGGAAATGAGGTTTACAAGGTGATAAATTATGTTGTACAAGTTGATATAATTTGTTGTACAAAAAATCAGGGATATTTGTTTCAATTGGAGGCTGCATTAATTAAGTGCAGTGTTTTAAATCTCGGATTTTGGCCAATATCTCGGGAAAATATCTCGGCTATCTCGGGCGATATTTAAAACACTTATAACTAAATAGGCTGCCAAATCTCGGATTTTGGCTGATATCTCGGATTTTTCATCTCGGCCATCTCGGGGAGATTTAAAAGCCTGATTAAGTGTACCATATAAATTTTTTCTTCTTCGGCTATATAATATGAAGACAATTGTTGTGGCTTCCTTTGCAAGCTTTATATACATGTAGTTTTGTTTCATTCATTTTTCATTTGCAAGTGTTCATACATGAATATATTTTATCCTTTGTATTTTTTTCTTTTTGTTTGTTTCATTACTTTGTAGTATAAGTGAACTTCTATTTTATTTTATTTTTCCTTTTATTATTTTTGTTTGTTTATTACTTTATAATGTAAATAAATCTCAATTCCTGATGCAGGCCAAGTACTAAGTCGTTACTGACTTAAGAAAATTGAAGGTCTAAGTCGTGACCGACTTAATAAAACTAGCATGAGTCGTCCACGACTCAACCAAAGCAAAGACATGAGTCGCCAACGATTTATTGACGCGGAAGGCACGTGTCGTCCAAGACTCAAGGAAGAGGCTGACATAAGTCATCCACGACTTAAGAAGAAGGATTCAGGAGGAGCAGCACGAGTTGAGAACAAACAAAGGATAAGCCGTCTACGACTTATGAGAAGGGATGAGTCGCTGCCGAGTTACGACTTAAGATGAGTCGCCTGGACTGGGTTAAGTCGTTTGTTGTTTGAGTCGTAACTCGTGTACTGGGTAAGTCGGCATATATGCTAAGTCGGAGGATATCTTAAGTCGGAGCCGAGTTAAGGGTTGTGTGTTGTAACGTGCTATATTGTTTCTTTGTACATATTGTTAAGTCGTGTCATTTATAAGTCGTAAGTCGGTTGTGTTGTATAAATGTGATGAGTCGTGAGTCGGAGAAGTGATAAGTCGCCACCGACTTAAGACTTGTGTAACTTTCTGTTGTAATATGTTGTTATGTCGCTGTGTTGTAACTGTTTTCTTAAGTCGTCTACTCTTTTGTGGATAAGTCGTCGCCGAGTTATGTCATAGGTCGTAAGTCGGAACCGACTTAGGAGATGATGTAATTTTGTTGTTTTTTTCGTGTGAGTTGTAAAATGCTATAAATAGGCCGGTGGTGCCATTTGTAAAAGTTGTTGATTTTTGAATAAAATTCTCTTTTGTTAGCTTTGTGCTTTCATTCCAATTGGTAGTTGAGTGTAATCTCCTATCTCCTCTTTCGGTTAATCGAGTGCGCTCGATTCAACGATTGTAGAAGCCGATTCGCGGAATCAAGTGCGCTTGATCAACGCTTGAAGAATTGAAGATCTTTGAACCCGGTATCGTGCGCGATCAACGAGTTCGGGATAGCTAGAATTCGGTATCTTCGGATCAACGAATTTGGGCATTTCAGTATCTTCCAATCCATCGACTACTACATTCATCGAACATCATTGTTTTTGATTAATCCGCTGCGTCAATTCCAATATGTTGTTAAATTTTATCTATGTATTACTTTGGATTTTATAGTTTACCTTTTTTATATATTTATTTCTAGCTTAAATACTTATTATTACTTTTATTTATTATCTTGTATTTATTTTATATATTAACCATCAAATTCTAAATTTAAATCATTTATTTATTTTCTTTCTTGTGTCAAAGTCTAAAAATTTTTATATTTAATATTTAAACCATTTATTTAAGATTTAAATTCAAATCAAATATGTGTGTATATATATATATAAATATAAACTCAAATCTACTCATACATACCCATTTATATATATATTCACATATATACAATTTAAATTCAAATGATTTAACATCTAATTCATTTGAGTTCGGGGATCTCGCTTCAATTTACAATTAATTATACAATTTTTATTCAAAAATTCAATTAATTATCAATTTTAATTTAATTAAAATCCAGGGTCGTTATAGTCTCGGCCTGACCGAGCAAAATAACACCCGGGTCAGACTATCTCTAAATATCCAATAGGGTGAGAATAGAATATAACACAAGAATAAACAACATATAAGTAAATACAAATGTCCATGAAATAACGAGTCACGGGAACTAATTTAACTTAGAGTTCATCACAAGGAAAATGGTTGTACATTTTAATCACGAACACATATTAGTCACTAAACACTAAATTCACAGAACAAAACATAAATCTCTAAGCATGCAAATATCAATGATTAACTCATAACAGGGTTATAAGTTTAAGTCACAAACACGAACTAGTTCCTAGACACAGAATAACAGAATTAACTTAACATCCATCACAAGACAAAAGAACATATATTTATTTCACAAACACATGACACAAGAATATATATTTATTTCACTAACATAAGACACAAGAATATATATTTATTTCACTAACACAAGACACAAGAATATATATTTATTTAACGAACACAGAATAGTCACAGAATCTAAATATTCTGAATCTAAGAGGCCTTAATCCAAACCGATCATAATAATCGTCCAAAACAATCAGAATTATTGTACTTAAAACCCGTGGCAAACAAACAAACAAATTAGTATCACTCGAACCGATTCGATACCAAGGATCATACTCAGACCGGGAACACAGAATCACAAAATGATCTCAAGGATAGTCCATACCGATCAAGGTGATCGTAGAAACCATGACTAGATAAATTTACATTTATTTAATATTATTATATTATTATGTTCGAAAAGAAATCCAGGAATAAACTTCTTAAGGATCTAGCAGCCACTTGCCGCACACCAAAAGGGAGTAAACTCTAAAGTGAAAAATACTATCACCTTCAGTAATCACTAGAACTTAACCAATACGTCCCATACTATTGTGAAATCCAAGTATTTACTAGAAGCTAGTAAATATCACTTATTATGGATACCACAGGAAAACTTGAACTACATTCTCTTCAGGACCTAGCATCCACTTAACACACACCATAAGAGAATACAACTCTAAAATGTAAAATACTTCCTAATAGCAATCACACGAATTTAACCAAGGCATCCCATACTACCCGGTGAAATTGAGTATTCGCTAATGGGCTAGTAAGTTCCACTCAAACATTCTATTTAATGAGTTATACCATATTCGACGAAGCGTTATTCGAAAGCATTTAAACCAATCGATGTCACTAAGTCGATTATTAGTACTCCTCAAATTATAGAATTAAAGTTCTCAAAACATTTTTCTCTTTTGAGTTTATTATTTAAAACACTTATTATAATTTTCCATAAATCCGTTCATTATTTAACTTTATAAAAATATTCACAGATTTGTTAAAATATTCCATAACTCTGAATTGTTCCAAGATTTTACTTCTATACACAAAGTTGTCTCAAATTTGCATATAGTTGTATTATTCACAAAACTATATTTTAAAACCATTATTAATTACTCTTCTAAATCCATATTAAAATATCACCATTTTATTTAAAATAACCAAAGTTTATACTTTTCAAAATCACATTTCCAAATTCAATGAATCAGGTATTATTTGTTCAATAAAACCGTAATACATATATTCCAAATCCATAATTACTTTTATGTAAAAATGGATTAGATGTCTATTACAAAGTCATATTTCCAAATCAATAAATATTTTAACAACCATGCTTAATATATAAAATAACTCGCTAAAAATAATTTTTAATATTTATTAACTTAATTTAGAAATAATTCTAAGATTTATAAATATAAATAATTATCTTTCCTAAAATTACTTGTATACGAAACTTATCAACTTATTTCATTTAACTCAAATTTAGGGTCTAAAGGTATGTAATTTCGACCACTAAAATCTCATAATTTTACAAAACTTAAAACATGAAAATTGTAAATAAAAGTCCATGCTTTCTAGAACATTAAGAATTTTTGAATTCCGATAAGTAATAAAAAAGTTATGACTAAAACAATTCTTAGATTTTAACTTCCTTATCGTTGTCGTTTAATCTCGAGGCAATAACATTAGAACTTATTTTCGACCATGTAAACCACAAAATATTAACTCAAAACATGAGAGTTATAACACATATTCTAAGCTTTTCACATCATCAAGAACCATTTAATTTCGATAAGTAGCGTAAAAGTTATTGCAATTTTAATTTTAGATTTCAACTTAGTAAATACATAGGAACAGAGCAACACTATCCGATTCAAACTCAATTTCGACCGATTGAACTATAGAATTTTGGAAAGTGATCAAAGGAGAAGTTGCAGCTTACTGAATGATCTTTCTACCACAAAAAAAGGGTCATTTTGGTTTATTTTACACTGAAATATCACAATTAAAACCATTCAATCAAATTGTAAACCATTCAATCAACAAATTAATTCAGTAAATCCAAACAGCAAATAACAATTATACATATGTATTAGAGATAGTAGGGTGAGTGTTCAACTCACCTTTAGGCTTGAATTTGATGATTAAAACTCGGATTCCCTTATGCTAGCCTCTTCCATCAACTAAACCAAGATTAAACTCAGAAATTTGCAAAAGACCAAATTGCTTACCAAAGTGAAATCTGAAGCTAAACCCTAATAGATGGACAAAATGATAGAAGATATTACCTTATTTGATTTCTACAACTATTAGACCAACGCCCTTTGATTTGCATCTCTGATTTGGGGCTTTAGCTTTAGGGTTCATGAGATAAGGAGTTTTTTTTTCTTCTGATTTTTTTTGTTGTGGAAACGAGAAAGAACAAAGGAAATAAACGTATAAGTTTATTTCTCACCTAGCTACATAGGCCTAATGGGTTTAGATATGGATCCTATAAGCAAAGTATTGCTAATTAATTTCTTAAGACAAGTGTTGCTATTTCCTTCAATATCATTTATTTAAACCGATCAATGTTTTACAAAATCACAAGTTAATTTCTCAAATTTAACAAGGCCAAATTAACTAGTTTAAAACTCTCATTTATAATAATATTAAGATATTGTAATATTTTAAATATAACTTCTGAAATAAAATTATTCTCGTTATTTTTTATAATGAATCCCAATATTAACCTTTAATCGAATTTACATCCTTTCGAAAGTTATCTTAAGATATATTAAGATAAACAAATCAATTATTTACAAAACTAGGTTTAATTTCATAATTAATTTTACAAATCACAATTTAGAATTAATTATTCCTAATTATATTTAATTAATCAGGTAATTAACAACAGGGTTGTTACAGACTTCTCCCCTAAAAGAAATCGCATCCTTCCAATTTCCTTGACGAAAGAATCTATAATCAATTTCTACTTAAAACAATTATTTGTAATTGATTTCTAATTTCATTTCCAAAACATTCAATTTATACCACTCCAAATTATAATGCTAAAAATCAAATTATTTAGTTACCAAAATTTCTTAAAACTCTCAAAAAAATTCTGACGCCTCAAATTTGCGGAAAATTTCGCCAGCGTCTCCTTTGCGCTGTTAGCGTTTCAAAAATTTCCAATATGAATATAATTACATAATATACATCTCATCTCAAGGATGAGGAGTCCCGTAGGGAAAACATAAAAATGTGAAATGTAATCCGAGATACGTACCTTATATTTGAAATATTAGCAAGTCTGCTAATATTCCTTAAGCAAACAATTTATAATCTTTTAAACGATATCTATTTAACTTCAGATACCTACACCTATCTCAAAATTTCATATTAGTATTTAATATCGAATTCATATCATATAGGAGATATTAACAATTCATGATTACACTTTAATTAGATTGACATCATAATATTCCATAATGAAAGAAATCCGCACTTCAGTTTCCAAATTTTAATAATTACTTATGTCTAGTGTCACGTTCGATGTTTAGGAACCCCTATCGATAACATGGCATCCTACATATCGATCAGAATTGTGACGCCCCACCTCAATACCCACGCTAGCCAAGGACACTACGATGTAGTGCTGTCAACTAGCGCGGAGAATAAGGCTGTTGAGGAGCGACCATCCATGTAATTGATTATCACACGGTGGCTATAAAATAATCTTCGGAAACAAACATAGAAATAAACATAACACAAAGCAGTCACAGACATCCATATCACAAAGGCGGAAGAAGATATGAATATATAACTAACACATGAAAGTGTACATCAGAGTAGTGGTCAAAAAGTTCCACAATAATACAAAAGAATAGCAACCTGTGCTATACAAAAAGAATACAACTATGAGTCCATATCTCAAGTGTATACAACAAAAACTGCTAAACTAAATAGTCAGCCAAAGGTCAGAGTAGCAAATCCCGGAAGGAAGTCAAGCAGAAGCACCTGTAACATCTCGGTCTGACCCGAGTATTATTTAAGAAAATAATAAACGGATCAGTCTAACTATAAATATCAGATGACATGATATAGAATTAAAAGATATGGCATAAACATATAATATCCATACTGACATACTACTATAAGTATGAAAATGATGATCAACAGGAGATCAACCGATGAGAAATGATCAATATCACAAGAATCTTCTCAAAGATCCAAAGAGGGCATCATACCCTAAACTTGTACTCATAACAAGTCAATGACATAAAAATCCAGAAATCAAAACAAGAAATCCAGAAATCATAAAAAGAGAAAGAGGCCTATCACATGATGGTCCGAAGACCATGGGGAGCTACCCCATATGTGTGAGTCGGAATCACACTGATTGAGGCCTAGGCTAACCAAAAAGCAGAAAGGTATGTGTGAATGGAATCACACAAGTGGTGTCTAGCCTAACCTCGCAAACATAAAGATATGTGTGAGTCGGAATCACACTACTGCGGCCTAGACTAACCTTGCGGACAAAGAGATGTGTGTGAGTCGGAATCACACTATTGCGGTCTAGTCTTACCTTGCAAACAAAGAGACATCGCACAATTGCTAGTCTAAATCATAAAATGATCATCATGATCAGCGAGAAGTGTCAATCACACCAAGCTAGTAAATATATGAGTTTAGCTTCATGTCCCATAACCACTTGCTTAACTTAAATATTTACGAACAAGCTGTAAATCTTCACTAGGAAATTGTCACGAAAAGGGTTCAATCGAACAAGTCCAAGAGCTAACCGACGAAGTGAACGCAAGCGTTTCATACCACTCGTTTTACTAAGTCGTTTAAGTCTATTTCTCATTCGAGTGAAGTAAAGGCTTGTATATACTAGTAGATTGAAAATCGGTTTGAGAAAACGAACTTTAGATATTTAAAATAGTGTTGAAATCGCTTTGATGAAAGAGTTTTGATATTTACTATTAGTATTGAAACCTTCATATATCTTTAAAGTGACAAGTCATAAAACGATTGTTGGAACAATCTATCACAAAAATTCACATTCGGAGACGTGAATAAAATCCAAGGAAATCAGCTTAAAATGCATCAAAGTGGAAGTTCTGATGAATGCTTTTCAGATAAGATTGCCTTCGCAGAGTAATACGGGGTTCGACCTGCCCGGTCAGGTCGCGGGGGTCCAGGGGGCAGCGCCCACGGCGGGGTGCGGGGCAGCGCCCCGTCACGGTACGACCTAGTGGAGGCAAGCTGGTCAAGCGACCTAAGGAAAAGTAGGTCATACGACCTAAGGAAAATCGCGACCTAAAAAGACCAAGTGTAAGGTCGGCGACGACCTAACTTGAACGACTTAACTGGGGGATAAGTCGGAGACGACCTACGAGATATACTGGCCGACCTAACTCGACCGACTTAAAGACTTAGCAGGGTCGAGCGACTTACGAGCTACGACCTAAGGTGACGAGGGCGTTAGGTCGGAGACGACCTAACACTTGACTCGCGAACGACTTATGGAAAAGAAGCTTAGATCGGAGACGACCTACGAGATAAGCCAGTGCGAGCGACCTAAAGTTTGCCTGGGGGATTATAGGTCGGCAACGACCTAACGTTTTGCCTGGAAATTATAGGTCGGCAACGACCTAACACTTAACAAAGTTCGAGCGACTTAGTGGTTTGCCTTGGAATTTTAGGTCGGCAACGACCTAACGTTTTGCCTGGAAGTTATAGGTCGGCAACGACCTAACGTTTTGCCTGGGGATTTTAGGTCGGCAACGACCTAAGACTTAAGAGAATTCGAGCGACTTAGTGGTTTGCCTTGGAATTTTAGGTCGGCAACGACCTAACGTTTTGCCTGGAAGTTATAGGTCGGCAACGACCTAACGTTTTGCCTGGGGATTTTAGGTCGGCAACGACCTAAGACTTAAGAGAATTCGAGCGACTTAGTGGTTTGCCTTGGAATTTTAGGTCGGCAACGACCTAACGTTTTGCCTGGAAGTTATAGGTCGGCAACGACCTAACGTTTTGCCTGGGGATTTTAGGTCGGCAACGACCTAAGACTTAAGATAGTGGTGATTTTTCAACGCGCGAGCTAGCAACCTGGACGACCTAACCTAGGCAGAACGACTTAAGGCTGGAAATTCACCAAAAACGCTAAAAGTGGAGCTTTTTGCCAATCCAATCCAAACCAAATGCCAATGTGCATGTAAAAGTGATAGGGAATCATTCCCAACAGTCCAATGACAATCATAGGCAAGATGTGAGATCAAAAATCTCACCTTTTCCACGAAATTGATGAAGATGAAGATTGAAAGCAAGGAGAAGCAATCCAAAGCTTGAATCCACAATCTTCTACTTGAATTTGATGTTGAATCTCGGATTTGCAATAGAATTTGAGTTGGGAGTTTTAATTTCTCTTTCCCACCACCATTTTTAACAAAGCTTGAAGTGTTTGAACAAATGAGGAAGAGGGTTGGGCTGAACTAAAGGGGTGCAGTCCAAACCAAAGTCAAAGGCGGGAAAAATGTCGAAAATTTCACTATCTCCAAACATATCGAAGTTTACACTCAAAAAGATCGCAAACGTCATTTTGAACTCAATGGGGGTGGTCTCGAGTCCTAATTTGACCGTATGCAAAAAATAGCTTTTCGGACTAACATCCGACTAACGATAAAATATTTAAATAAAATATTTAAATATAGAATCGATAGATATGCGGGTTGTTACAGACTCCCCTCCTTAAAGAAATTGCGTCCTCGCAATATATATGATGGAAATAAAAGTAACAACCATAAAAGCATACTAACACAAAAAGAAATTGGGATTAAGAAGTTTACCTTAAAGAGCATGAGAAAGTAATTCCGGATGTGTACGCTCGATGAATTCTCTAGTTTCCCAAGAGCAATCCTTAGGATTTGAGGACCATTGAACTTTAACAAGCGGAACATCTTTATTTCGAAGCCGTTTGATCTCCGAAGCAATAATTCGAACAGGATGCTGCTCATAAGTTAAATTAGGTGAAACTTCAATCTCTTCCACAACACCGGGCTCAAGAGTAGAATCGGAATCCCGAAGGCACTTCCGTAATTGAGAAACGTGAAACACGTCATGCATAGCAGAAAACTGAGCCGGTAATGAAAGGCGATAAGCCATGGAACCAATACGCTCGGTGATAGGAAATGGCCCAATATATCGAGGCGCTAACTTTCCCGATCGACTGAAACGTACAACACCCTTCATTGGTGAAACACGAATAAATACAAGATCACCAACAGAAAATTCTAATTTCCTTCTTCGGTTATCGGCATAGGATTTTTGTCTACTCTGGGCTTCTTTCATCCTATGTCGAATAAGTTCAATCTTTTCTGTGGAATCTCGAATAAAGTCTGGTCCTAAAACCAGTTTCTCACCGGCCTCAAGCCAACAAGAAGGAGATCGGCATGGCCTTCCATAGAGTGCCTCGAAAGGAGCCATACCAATACTAGATTGGAAGCTGTTATTATAGGAAAATTCAACAAGTGAAATATGATCTTCCCAACTTCCACCGAAATCAAGCACACAAGAACGAAGAAGATCTTCAAGTGTTTGGTTCACACGCTCAGTTTGTCCATCGGACTGGGGGTGATAAGCGGTGCTAAAATTAAGCTTCGTTCCCAAAGCTTTTTGAAGACTCTTCCAGAATCCACTAGTAAACAATGGATCCCGATCACTAACAATGGAAGAAGGAACTCCATGCAGTTTAACAATTTCTTTAATAAAAAGTTTGGCCAGAAGAGGAACGGTTCGGTTCGACCGAACAGGAATAAAATGGGCAGACTTAGTAAGTCTATCAACAATCACCCATAAGCTATTATGACCCGAACGAGAACGGGGAAGGCCATCTATAAAATCCATGGAAATTTGATCCCACTTCCATACTGGAATTTCCAATGGTTGCAATAACCCACCGGGCCTTTGATGTTCAGCCTTAACAAGTTGGCAAGTCATGCAACACTTAACAAAGTTAGCGATATCAGATTTCATTCCCTCCCAATAATAAAGTCGCTTCATATCAGCGTACATTTTACTGCTACCGGGATGAATGGAATACTTGGAACGATGAGAATCTTCTAGAACGTCTCTACGAAGATCACTAATATTTGGTACGATAAGTCTACCAAATTTTACAAAGAATATTACAAGTAATGTCATCTGCTAATCTGGAGAATACGGGTTTTTAGGGGCAATCGAATATGAATATATCTTTCTACTAACACTGACACGTCATTTATACCTTTTTCACTTAATATCTGAACTGAATTTGACGTGTGAAATATTAATACAAATTAATAGACATACTGATTTCTTAGAATCAGAACAATATATCATATAAATAACAGTCATAGATCATAGTGGAATAAATCTCAACTTAAACATATACAAATTATTTAGTTTACAAAATAAAATATAAACTTGATTGTTATACAAAATTTACAATTCTTTAATCTCAATTGTACATCTTATAAACATATTCACAAATTTTGTAAATGAGATAAACTAAAAAGTAAAAAGTGTTTATCTCCTTGCTAACCCAAACATCCAAAGGTCAACTTGCCTTGTAAACTGAAAAGTCTCGGCCTGACCCCAGCAAAATAACACCTGGGTCAGACTATCTCTAAATATCCAACAGGGTGAGAACATAATATCACACAAGACTAAACAACATAAAAGTAAATACAAATGTCCATGAAATAACGAGTCACGGGAATTAATTTAACTTAGAGTTCATCACAAGGCAAATGGTTATACATTTAAGTCACGAACACATATTAGTCACTAAACACTGAATTCACAGAACAAAACATAATATCTCTAAGCACGCAAATACCAATGATTAACTCAGAAGAGGTTAATAAATTTAAGTCACAAACACAAACTAGTCCCTAAACACAAAATAACGAAATTCACTTAACATCCATCACAAGATAAAAGAACATATATTTATTTCGCGAACACACGACACAAGAATATATATTTATTTCATTAAAACAAGATGCAAGAATATATATTAATTTCACTAACACAAGACATAAGAATATATATTTATTTAACGAATACTGAATAGTTACAGAATCCGGATATCTAGAATCCAAGAGACCTTAATCCAAATCGATTGTAGTGATCGTCCAGAATAATTGGAATGATTGTACTCAAAACCCATGGCAAACAAATAAACAAATTGGTATTGCTCGAACCGATTCGGTACCAAGGATCGTACACAGACCGAGAACACAGAATCACAGAATGATCTCAAGAATAGTCCATACCGATCAAGATGATCGTAGAAACCATGACTCGATAAATTTACATTTATTTAATATTATTATATTATTATGTTCAAAAAGAAATCCAGGAATAAACTTCTTAAGGATCTGGCAGCCACTTGTCCCACACCAAAAGAGAGTAAACTCTAAAGTGCCAAATACTATCATCTTCAGTAATCACTAGAACTTAACCAATACGTCCCATACCATATGGTGAAATCCAAGTATTTACTAAAAGCTAGTAAATATCACTTATTACAGATACCACAGGAAAACCTGAACTACATTCTCTTAAGGATCTAGCAACCACTTGTCGCACACCAGAAGAGAATACAACTCTAAAGTGTAAAATACTTCCTAATAGCAATCACACGAATTTAACCAAGGCATTCCATACTACCCGGTGAAATTTGAGTATTCGCTAATGGGCTAGTAAGTTCCACTCAAACATTCTATTCAATGAGTTATACCATATACGACAGAGCGTTATTTGAAAGCATCTAAACCAATCAATGACACTAAGTCGATTATTAGTACTCATCTAATTATAGAATTAAGGTTCTCGAAACATTTTTCTCTTTTGAGTTTATTATTTAAAACACTTATTATAATTTTCCATAAATTCGATCATTATTTAAATTTATAAAAATATTCACAGATTTGCTAAAATATTCCATAACCCTGAATTCTTCCAAGATTTTACTTATATACACAAAGTTGTCTCAAATTTCCATATAGTTGTATTATTCACAAAACTATATTTTAAAACCATATTTAATTACTCCTCTAAATCCATATTAAAATATAATCATTTTATTTAAAAATAAACTAAGTTTATACTTTTCAAAATCACATTTCCAAATTCAATGAACCTTGTATTATTTGTTTAGTAAAATCGTAATACTTATATTCCAAATCCATAATCACTATTATGTAAAAATAGGTTAGATGTGTATTTCCAAAGTCATATTTCCAAATCCATACATATTTTAATAACCATGCTTAATATACAAAATAACTTGCTAAAAATAATTTTTACTGTCTATTAACTTAATTTAGAAATAATTCTAAGATTTATAAATATAAATAATTATCTTTCATAAAATTACTTGTATATGAAACTTATCAACTTATTTCATTTAACTCAAATTTACGATCTAAAGGTTTGCAATTTCGACCACTTAAATCTCATAAATTTATAAAACTTAAAACTTGAAAGTTGTAAATAAAAGACTATGCTTTCTAGGACTTCAAGAATATTTGAATTCTGATAAGTAATGAAAAAGTTATAACTAAAACAATTCTCTGATTTTAACTTCCATATCGCTGTCATTTAATCTCGGGGAAGCAACATTAAAACTTATTTTCGACCATGTAAACCCCAAAATATTACAAAACTCAAAGCATGAAAGTTATAGCACATATTCTAAGTTTTCCAGAACATCAAGAACCATTGAATTTCGATTAGTAACCTAAAACACATAGCGATTTTAATTTTAGATTTCAACTTAGTAAATATATAGGAACAAAGCAACACTATCCGATTCAAACTCAATCTCGACCAAATGATATGTAGAATTTCAAAAAGTGATCGAAAGAGAAGTTGTAGCTTACTGAATAGCCTTTCTACCACAGAAAGGTTGGGCCATTTTGGTTTATTTCACACTGAAATATCATTGTTTTACTGTAGCAAATTTTCGTACTAAATTTTCAGCAAACAACAAAACAACGATCGCCGAAGTTTTCATCCAAATTGCAAACCATTCAATCAATAAATTAATTCATTCAATCCAAACAGCAAATAACAATTATACATATGTATTAGAGATAGTAGAGTGAGTGTTCAACTCACCTTTAGGCTTGAACTTGATGATTAAAACCTGGATTCTCTTATGTTAGCCCCTTCCATCAACTAAACCTAAATTAAACTCAGAGATTTGAAAAAACCCCAATTACTTACCAAAGTGAAATCTGATGCTAAACCCTAATGGATGGACAAAATGATAGAAGAGATTACCTTATTTGATTTCTACAAGTATTAGACTAAAGCCCTTTGATTTGCATATTTGATTTGGGGATTTAGCTTTAGGGTTCATGAGATAAGGAGTTTTTTTATTTTTGTTTACTATTGAAACGAGAAAGAATAAAGGAAATAAATGTATAAGTTTGTTTCTCACCTAGCTACATGGGCCTAATGGGTTTAGATATGGATCCTATAAGCAAAGTGTTGCTAATTAATTTCTTAAGACAAGTGTTGTTATTTCCTTCTTATTTCATTTATTTACACTGATCAATGTTTTACAAAATCACAAGTTAATTTCTCAAATTTAACAAGACCAAATTAACTAGTTCAAAACTCTCATTTATAATAATATCAATATATTGTAAAATTTTAAATATAACTTCTAAAATAAAATTATTCTCTTAATTTTTGATAATGAATCCCAATATTAACCCTTAACTGAATTTACATCATTTTCAAAGTTATCTTAAGATTTATTAAGATAAACAAACCAATTATTTACAAAACTAGGTTTTATTTCATAATTAAATTTTACAAATCACAATTTAAAATTAATTATTCGTAATTATATTTAATTAATAAGGTAATTAACAACATGGTTGTTACAGTCTATTAGATAGATACCTATGTGGAGTCCGTCTTGAGAATAGGAAATGATGGGGGCCTACCTTAACTGAGGTCTTAAATGGTCAGAGTCTGCCTATTTTCCATTAATAGGTATTAAGTGGCTTGTGTTTTATCTCTCACTTTGTAAGACATTTATGACGTTGTTTTTGGGTTATGGGATTTTGAAACCTACTTCGGGAATGGAAGGTATTAAGTGGTTGTTTGAGGGCCTGCCTCCTTTCCTTATATAAAGCATTAAATGGTTTTAGAACACGTAGACATATTCCTATTTTGGCAAATACTGCTCAAGTACTGATTTAATATGGCTCGAGGTTTTTATTCATAGGCTACTTGTTTTTCTGACTCCCTCCTTGTCGTAACACAGGTTAAGGAAGGTGTGACATCCCGGAATTTCAAGGAATTTAAAAGGCGATATCTCTTAATTAAAGTATTTAAAATTGATTTAAATTTTTATTTTCAATATAAATAACCAATTAATTTATAATGGGATGTTTTAAATTATGATTTTTGATTGATTTTAAATCAGAATAATTAGTTACAAATTTAATCTGTGATATTTTATAAATAGATTTAAATAGTCCTATTATTTCTAAGTTAATAAGTGTTATTTAAATGTGTATATTTATGCATTTAGAGGAAAATTATGATTTGAAAATTTAATATAAAAGTGTTTCAATTTAATCATAATAAAATCTATCTTAAATTTAAAGTAAAACTCTACTTATTATATTTTGATCTATATAATAATTTGATGTAATTTTTGTTAATAATGTTTAAATTGAAATAAATTTTGTCAATATTAAATATGAATATAAAACTAATATATGGTCATAAATGTAAGTATTAATATATAAACTTATAAACATAAGAAACTAACATATTTAACATAAGTAAAAATAAAATAAAATAAATAAATATAAATAAAGTGGTTGGTAGTTAAGTTTAAATTAGAAAATATACATTAAGTTCTAAATAGAAATATAAATAAGTAGTCATGTAAAATAGAAATAAAATGTCTCAAATAATAAATGAGCATGTGAAAATAGGATTAAATTCACAAGCTAACATAATAAATATAACAACTTTATTAAAGCTTATGTAAGTCTAGTAATATGTACAAACTATCACCATATGCATGCAAAGTAACAAGTCTAAAACGAAGTAAAATACATACAAGATTACTGTGACGACCGCCCATGACTATTGCACTGAACAAAGAAATAGTGCGCTGTAAAGTGTGCCAGGCAGCCATGGATGATCGTGAGAGGTAAGTTAAAATAGCAGAATCTATCGTATTACTCACAGCGCATGGATAAAATACAATAGAGAAATATATACATAGTGAAGCTACACAGAACAGAATCGCATCAAATAAGCCTTATAGTAGTTTGATACAAAAATCTGAATAGTCAATACATCCAGCCTCACTACATATCACTCAGAGAATATACAAGCAGCGGAACATCCAGTACATATAATAAGAAAATAATATGCAAGCCTCCAGCTCGTCTTCGTCATCAGCATCGTTGGAAACTAAGAACAACACCTGTCACCTACTACCTAGTCTGCCCATCCCAAAATGGATGAATAGCCTAAGGTAATAAGAGTTGAACATAAAACCTTGAGTCAGACAATAGTCTTAGTGAGCGGTAAATTAACTAACAACACACCAAAAGAGCATAAAGGTAAAAGGAATAGGAACCCAACCCTCCCACTCCACCTCTTTCTACAGTGATAGCCCCCAGACACACTAAGCAGAAGTAAACATAGCAAAGCAGACATTTAAAGTAAAGCAATTATCACTCGAGTCAAGGTCAATGTTTTCCAAGTACAAACCCCCAAGGCCTAAACCAAGATCAGATAAGCACCCAGAAAATATTGCTCTTGAGACCGAATGACGATATAACCAAACATCCATGACTCTGGCTATCACTGTTATTATTGCTTCGATACCATCGTTAATTGAATAACCGGCACATTCTTTCAGCCGTCCGTCAAGGGCTAATGGTAACCCCGATTCTAGACAGAACTCTGCACGTCGTCACAGCCCGTGCCTAGGACTATCGAATCTGCCCAGAGTACTCTTGCTTTGAGTCTGCTAGAACCTTCAACAACGATGAAATCTCGGCCTTCTAGTCATTCTCCTCTCTAGCCAACCATTATTGTAACGACCCGTATTTTCACGGATCGGAGAGTTCGTCAAATCTGGAGTTTTAGCATTTTGAGCTATTTCAGCTTTTAGGAAAATTTTGCCCAAGTCCTAAGTCGTTCACGACTTAGCATAAGTCGTGAGTCGTATACGACTTAGGAGATAGGAGTGACCCAGGGTTTGGCGACTTAAGGAAATAAGTCGTAGCTGGGCTAGGTTAGTAGGTTGTAAGTCGTTGCCGAGTTAAGGGATAGACAACCTAAGGAAGTGACCGACTTATGTTATTGTAGACGACTTAAGGTTTTGAGTTAAGTGTTAAGTCGGCTGACGAGTTAAGGTAGTGGTCGACTTAAGACCTGGACGACTTAGGAGTTGAGTCTTATCCTGGTAGATCGGCAAAGCTGCTATGTTAAGTCGTAGGTAGGCTGCTGTGTTGAGTCGTGGCCGTGTTAAGGTGATGAGTCGTACCCAAGTTATCTGATGAGTCGTATACTTACTAAGTCGTAAGTCTAGTTGAGTCGTGTATTCAGTTAAGTCGTATCCCAGTAGCCTAGCTAAGTCGTGAGGTTGATAAGTCGTAGTCGAGTTAACCGTTAAGTCGTACGGGATCTGGGTTTTTGTTGAGTCGTAAGTTGAGCCCTTTGATAAGTCGTACCTTCTGATGAGTCGTAGCTTTGTGCTAAGTCGTGGACGACTTAGTGGTTGAGTCGTCTAGCCAGTAAGGCGCGTGCGCACTAGGTCGTAGACAGGGGTGGTCCGGTAAGTCGTAGGTACCTGTGATGAGTCGGAAGAGGCTATAAGTCGGAGACCGTTGAGTCGTGGTGATCTGATGAGTCGTAGACGACTCATGGAGGCAGTCGAGTCATGGATTTCAGCTATAAATAGGAGAGCTTCTCTTCATTTTTGGTATCCGGATTTTGAAGCGACGAAGTGCTGCCATTTTGAGAGCTCGACTTCTACACTTCTTCACTTCTTTTCTCCACTCTAACCTAGTGCTTCCATCCATCCAAATCGAAGACCAAGATTGAAGATTCAAGAGCTTAGATTGAAGATCTTCATCTTTTCAAGAGAGATTTCTTCGTTTGAAGCGGATTCGTGATAGATCAAGCTTGATCCTTCGCTGTCCAGATCTGAAGCGTGTTGATTTGGGTTTGTTTAGGTGATTTGGTGAGTGGTGATTATCTCTCACACGGATCCAAAGGAGTATATCGGATTGTTGGCTCGATTTGGTGTTAAATAGAGATTTCCATGCATTTTCTTCATCCTAAGTGTAGATCCATATAGATCCATTGTTCATGATGATGTTACATCCATTTTATCATATGTTAACCTATGCAAGTTCATTCATCAAGTTTGTAGAGATATAATCCATGTTTTCATGCTTATTGGACTTTCAACTCTTTAATTACGAAAATGCCATTATTGTTATAATTGTCTACTTAGATCATTTTTGAATGCTTGATTGCTTGGATTGATGTTTGATTTGATTGATTGTTATGAACTAGATGATTGATGATTAGATTTAGATCGAAGGTGATTCAAAAGCTAAGGGAAAGGCTCTTGAATTAGGGAAAGCTGCTCGTGGCATATGTAACGAGATGATGAAGCTCTTATGCATTGATTTGATGATGTGATGATGAGATGAGGCTTTGCGAGGATGTAATGAAGCGAGGCAATCATGTGATGAAGACTTGGTCTAATCCAGACGGGGTCATTCCAAGCATGTTGATAACTCGATGATATGATTCGAGTTGAGGATAATGAATGGATATAAGAATAGTCGTCGAGGAGGATGACTAGGAGGTTTGGATAGCATCGTTGTTGAAGGTTCTAGCATGCTCTAAGCAAGAGTACGTTTGGGCAGATTCGATAGTCCCAACGGCCAACTGTTGATGGTCGAGTACTCTGGGCAGATTCGATAGTCCTAGGCACGGGCTGCGACGACGTGCTGGAGTTATGTCTAGAACCGAGGTTTCCATTAGCCCTTGACGGACGGCTGAAAGAATGTGCCGGTCATTCAATTAACGGTGATATCGAAGCAATGATAACAGTGATAGCCAGAGTCATGGATGTTTGGTTGTAACGTCATTTCGGACTCAAGAGCGGTATTTTCTGGGTGCTTATCTGATTTAGGCCTTGGTACTTGGAAAACATCGCCCTTGACTCGAGTGATAGTAGTTTTACTTTAAATTGTATGCTCTGCTATGTTTGCTTCTGCTTAGTGTGTGTCTGGAGGCTATCACTGTAGAATGAGGTTGGAGTGGGAGGGTTGTATTCCTATTCCTTTTCCTTTATGCTCTTTTGGTATGTTGTTAGTTAATTTACTGCTCACTAAGACTGTTGTCTGACTCAAGGCTTTATGTTTTAATTCTTATCGCCTTGGGCTGTTCGTCCATTTTGGGACGGGCAGACTAGGTAGCAGGTGACAGGTGCTGTTCTCTTCTCACGATGCTGATATCGAAGACGAGCTGGAGGGTTGCATATTATCTTCTTATTATATGTACTGGATGTTCCGCTGTTTGTATTCTCTGAGAGATATGTAGTGAGGCTTGATGTATTGACTATGTGGATGCTTGTATTCAACTATTATGGAGTTTTATATGATGTCATTTTGTTCTGTAAAGCTTCACTATACATATGTTCTATTGTATTTTGTCCATGCGCTGTGAGTAATACGATAGATTCTGTTGTTTTAAATCTTACCTTGACAATCGTCCATGGTCGCCTGGCACACTTTACAGCGCTCTATCTTTAGATTCGGTGCAGGGGTCATGGGCGGTCGTCACATTTGGTATTAGAGCATTGGTTAATCGATTTTACCCAACGCTCGCCGTCGTAACTACGTATGAGAGACGTAATTGTATTTTGATGGATGATTACTATATATAATATAGTAGCTTAGTAGAGTTTGAGTCCTTTATGCAGTTGTTTCTCTAGATGTTCTAATCATTCCTTTTTATAGATATTGAGAATGAGTCGAAGAGGGAGACCAGCTGCTAGGGAAGGCCGTGCTACTGAAGAGACTGCTGATTATGCAGCCATGTTCGAAGCTATGATGACTTCGATCATGAGGAGGATACCAGTTCCGGTGGCGGCGGTTGATGTTGGAGTTCAAGTTCAGACTCCGAAACCAGTGGATTTTGCTAAGTCGTGCAAGGACTATACTGCTCTTGGAGGGAAGGTTTTCTTGGGAACAGAATCAACTATCGAAGTCCAAAGGTGGATAGATGCTTGTAGAAGGATCTTTGGTGATTTGGGAATTGATGATGCAACTAAGAGGAAGTTGGCATCAAGGCAGCTTCAAGGGAGAGCCTCTGATTGGTGGAACTCTATTACCATCAATACTGTGGAGGAAGAGATTACTTGGGAGCAATTCCAAGCTAGATTTGAAGCTAAGTTCATTTCTACAGCTCAGAAGTCTGTTCTGTTCAAGAAGTTTGTAGAACTCAAGCAGGGTGGAAGATCTGTTCTTGAGTATGTTTCTGAGTTTGAGGCTTTGTCCAAGTATGCCCGGTCATATATTGAATCCGCTTATCAGAAGAATGAGAAGTTTGTGACAGGCTTGGACAGTTATCTTGGGAGACAGTTGGTGGATCATTTGGACGATTCATTTGAGAAGCTTGTGGAGAAAGCTCTTAGGCATGAGAGTCTATTTCCTAAGGAAGGATCTGTTGTTGTTGTGACCAGGGAAGAGTCTAAACCCCAGCAGGGTGGAAACAAGAAGAGGAAGCAGCAGCAGCAGAAGGGTAAGGATGGCCAGAAGAAGCCGAAAGGTGAGGTGACTTGCTACAATTGTCAGCAGAAGGGCCATTTCTCTAAGGATTGTAAGAATCCGAAGGTGCCAATGAAGTGTCACAACTGTGACAAGCCGGGGCATTTCAGGAAGAATTGTCCAGAACCAAGGAAGGACAGGCAGATTGTGCAAGCCTATGCTTTAGGAGCTGTTCCGTCATCTTCGAAAGCTCCTACTGCTGAAGAGAAGGGAAAGAGTGTGGTTGTTCAAGGTACTCTTTTCCTATGTGGTGTTCCGGTTTGAGTTCTGTTTGATACTGGAGCGTCGCATTCGTTTGTTTGTAATGAACTCGTAGGCCGGTTAGGTTTGGAACCGGATATTGTTGATAGGCCATTGGTTGTGACTAATCCAGTTGGGGGTTCGTCTTGTTTGTGTATGTTATGCCGTGGTCTAGTTGTATCGAGTCATGGTTGCTCTTTTGTTTGTGATTGTTTTGTTCTGAACTTTGCGGGGTTCGGAATTATTTTGGGTATGGACTGGCTTAGGAAGTATGCGGCAAAGGTTGATTGCGAGAGGTTGGAAGTGACAGTCGAGAATGTGGAGGGGCGAAAGATTGTGATACGATGTAAGCATGAGGAAGGCGTCTTCATGAGCTTCATGTATTCGCTAGTTGTTCCACGGGATGGACTGTCTTTAGTGCCAATCGCAAATGGATTCGAGGATGTCTTTGACGAAGTCAAAGGGTTGCCGCCACATAGAGAGATCGAGTTCGTATAGATCTAGTTGAAGGAGCCAGACCTGTTGTGATGCCTCTTAGGCGGATGGCGCCTAGGGAACAACAGGAGTTGAGGGTGCAAGTTGATGATCTTTTGCAGAAAGGATTCATTCGGCGTAGTGTGTCCGAGTGGGGTGCACCAGTTGTGTTTGCAACCAAGGCAGATGGGTCGTTGAGATTGTGTGTGGATTATCGTGAGCTGAATAAGGTGACTAAGAAGAACAAGTATCCATTGCCGAGGATAGATGACTTGTTTGATCAGCTTCACGAAGCTAAGGTGTTTTCTCAGATGGATTTGGCAACGGGATTTCACCAGTTGAGAGTAGCTAAGGATAGTGTGCCGAAGACTGCTTTTAGGACACCATCCAGTTTCTTTGAGTGGCTGGTAATGCCGTTTGGATTGACTAACGCGCCAGCATATTTTGTGGATCTTATGAATAGAGTGTTCAGAGATCAGTTGAACAAGTTCGTACTTGTGTTCGTGGATGATATGCTGATTTATTCCAGAACGGAAGAAGAGCACAAGACGCACTTGCGTATTGTTTTGGAAATCTTGCGGAAACATCAGCTGAAGGCTAAGTTTTCGAAGTGTCACTTCTGGAAGAGTGAAGTGAGGTTCTTAGGCCATGTGATTTCTGGAAGTGGAATAGCGGTTGACCCCGCTAAGGTGGCAGCAATCCAGGATTGGGTTAGACCTAAGAATGCATCTGATGTGAGAAGTTTTCTTGGATTAGCAGAATATTATCGACGGTTTATCAAAGACTTCTCCAAGGTAGCTGCACCGTTAACAGGATTGACGAAAAAGAACCAAGTGTTCAGTTGGGATGCTAAGTGTGAGCAAGCTTTCGGAATCATGAAAGAGAGACTGACGAGTGCTCCTGTTTTGACTATTCCAAGTGGGAATGATGAGATGGTGGTTTACACCGACGCATGTGGTACTGGACTTGGAGCAGTGCTGATGCAGAAGAATAAAGTTGTTGCGTATGCAAGTCGACAACTGAAGCCGCATGAAAGGAATTACCCAACTCATGATTTGGAGTTAGCGGCGATTGTATTTGCTCTGAAGATGTGGAGACATTATCTATTGGGAGTTCGATTCGAGTTGTTTACGGATCATAAGTCGCTGAAGTATCTTTTCTCCCAAAAGGATTTGAATCTTCGGCAGCAACGTTGGCTAGAGTTTTTAGCATCATATGATTTTGGTATAGCTTATACTCTGGGAAAAGGTAACGCAGTGGCAGATGCGTTAAGTCGAAGACATGCAGGATTGGGAGCCATGTTTTCAGAATGGAAGAGTCTCGAGTATTTAGCTGGATTTGACTTCAGGCCTAGATGTGAATTGGAACCTGAGATGTTGGCAAACTTATCTATAAGACCGACTCTTGTGGAAAGGATTGGCGAGAGTCAAAAGCGAGATGATAAGCTTGTCAAGATTATCCGTGATTTGGAATCTGGAGTGGATCCAGAAAAGGATAAAGGATTCGAGGTCGATCGAGAGGGTTGGCTTCGAAAGCAAGGACGACTAGTTTTTCCCGATATAGATGAATTGAGGAGTGAAGTTCTGAAGGAAAGTCATCACTCGAAGTTGACAATTCATCCAGGTGGAAACAAGATGTATCGGGATATGAAGAGAACCTACTACTGGGAAGGTATGAAGAAGGATGTTGGAAATTTTATTTCCAAGTGTATGAACTGCCAGTTGGTTAAAGCCGAACAGAAGAAGCCAAGTGGATTGCTTCAGCCATTAGAAGTTCCTACATGGAAGTGGGAACAAGTGTCGATGGATTTTATCGATGGATTGCCTAGAACCAGAACGGGAAATGAAGGAATTTGGGTCATTGTGGATCGTCTGACTAAGAGTGCTAGATTCATTCCTGTTCGATCGACTAGGACTGCATCAAAGTTGGCTGAGTTGTATGTTAAGTGGATAGTTCGATTCCATGGTATTCCGAAGAGTATAGTGAGCGATCGAGACCCATTGTTCACTAGTGGATTTTGGAGGAGCTTCCAGGAAGTTTTGGGAACCGAGTTGTGTTTGAGTACAGCTTATCACCCTCAAACAGATGGTCAGACCGAGAGAGTCAACCGAGTTTTGGAAGATCTCCTCAGAGCTTGTGTTTTGGATTTCGGAGGATCATGGGAAGATCACCTTCATTTGGTGGAGTTTGCGTACAACAACAGTTACCAGTCAAGCATTGGTATGGCACCGTATGAGGCATTGTATGGAAGACCGTGTAACTCTCCGACATGTTGGTTGGAAACTGGAGAAAAGCTGATACTTGGGCCAGAGATGATTCGGCAGACTTCAGATTGTATAGAGATCATTCGGCAACGAATGAAGGCAGCCCAAGACCGTCAGAAGAGTTATGCTGATAAGCGTCGTAAGGATTTGGAGTTCGACGTAGGTGAAATGGTTTTTGTGAAGATTTCTCCATTGAAGAATGTTATTCGATTCGAGAAGAAAGGTAAATTGACTCCGAGATTTGTTGGACCATTCCCGATCATCGAGCGAATTGGAAAGCTCGCCTATAGGTTGGAGTTACCTGAGAAGATGTCGGGTGTGCACAATGTTTTTCATGTATCATATCTACGGAAGTACGTGCACGACTCGAATACGGTGGTTTCTGCTGATAGCTGTGAAGATTTCGAAGTTGATCCAGTTGATAGAAGACCTCGTAAGCCGCTTCGTGTTGTTGAAACCGACACGAAACAGCTTAGGAGGAAGGTAGTTAAGTTGCTCAAGATACAATGGAGTGATGATGATAACGACTGTACGAGGGAGGTGGAAGAGAGGATGAAGGCAGCTCATCCTGAACTCTTCAAGGTATGGCCCTAAGGTGTCGTGTCATCTCGCGATATTGTAACTTGTTCTAAGTCTTAGAATTCTGTACGCTAAGCTAGAATTGGATGCATGGTTTGCTGGTTGTTATGGTTGGTAGGCGTACAGAATAGTCTTTGATTGCTTTGATTGTTTGGAATTTCGGGGGCGAAATTCCTAAGGGGGAGAGAATGTAACGACCCGTATTTTCATGGATCGGAAAGTTCGTCAAATCTGGAGTTTTAGCATTTTGAGCCATTTCAGCTTTTAGGAAAATTTTGCCCAAGTCCTAAGTCGTTATGACTTAGCATAAGTCGTGAGTCGTATACGACTTAGGAGATAGGAGTGACCCAGGGTTTGGCGACTTAAGGAAATAAGTCGTAGCTGGGCTAGGTTAGTAGGTTGTAAGTCGTTGCCGAGTTAAGGGATAGACAACCTAAGGAAGTGACCGACTTATGTTATTGTAGACGACTTAAGGTTTTGAGTTAAGTGTTAAGTCGGCTGACGAGTTAAGGTAGTGGTCGACTTAAGACCTGGACGACTTAGGAGTTGAGTCTTATCCTGGTAGATCGGCAAAGCTGCTATGTTAAGTCGTAGGTAGGCTGCTGTGTTGAGTTGTGGCCGTGTTAAGGTGATGAGTCGTACCCAAGTTATCTGATGAGTCGTATACTTACTAAGTCGTAAGTCTAGTTGAGTCGTGTATTCAGTTAAGTCGTATCCCAGTAGCCTAGCTAAGTCGTGAGGTTGATAAGTCGTAATCGAGTTAACCGTTAAGTCGTACGGGATCTGGGTTTTTGTTGAGTCGTAAGTTGAGCCCTTTGATAAGTCGTACCTTCTGATGAGTCGTAGCTTTGTGCTAAGTCGTGGATGACTTAGTGGTTGAGTCGTCTAGCCAGTAAGGCGCGTGCGCACTAGGTCATAGACAGGGGTGGTCCGGTAAGTCGTAGGTACCTGTGATGAGTCGGAAGAGGCTATAAGTCGGAGACCGTTGAGTCGTGGTGATCTGATGAGTCGTAGACGACTCATGGAGGCAGTCGAGTCATGGATTTCAGCTATAAATAGGAGAGCTTCTCTTCATTTTTGGGATCCGGATTTTGAAGCGACGAAGTGCTGCCATTTTGAGAGCTCGACTTCTACACTTCTTCACTTCTTTTCTCCACTCTAACCTAGTGCTTCCATCCATCCAAATCGAAGACCAAGATTGAAGATTCAAGAGCTTAGATTGAAGATCTTCATCTTTTCAAGAGAGATTTCTTCGTTTGAAGCGGATTCGTGATAGATCAAGCTTGATCCTTCGCTGTCCAGATCTGAAGCGTGTTGATTTGGGTTTGTTTAGGTGATTTGGTGAGTGGTGATTATCTCTCACACGGATCCAAAGGAGTATATCGGATTGTTGGCTCGATTTGGTGTTAAATAGAGATTTCCATGCATTTTCTTCATCCTAAGTGTAGATCCATATAGATCCATTGTTCATGATGATGTTACATCCATTTTATCATATGTTAACCTATGCAAGTTCATTCATAAAGTTTGTAGAGATATAATCCATGTTTTCATGCTTTTTGGACTTTCAACTCTTTAATTACGAAAATGCCATTATTGTTATAATTGTCTACTTAGATCATTTTTGAATGCTTGATTGCTTGGATTTATGTTTGATTTGATTGATTGTTATGAACTAGATGATTGATGATTAGATTTAGATCGAAGGTGATTCAAAAGCTAAGGGAAAGGCTCTTGAATTAGGGAAAGCTGCTCGTGGCATATGTAACGAGATGATGAAGCTCTTATGCATTGATTTGATGATGTGATGATGAGATGAGGCTTTGCGAGGATGTAATGAAGCGAGGCAATCATGTGATGAAGACTTGGTCTAATCCAGACGGGGTCATTCCAAGCATGTTGATAACTCGGTGATATGATTCGAGTTGAGGATAATGAATGGATATAAGAATAGTCGTCGAGGAGGATGACTAGGAGGTTTGGATAGCATCGTTGTTGAAGGTTCTAGCATGCTCTAAGCAAGAGTACGTTTGGGCAGATTCGATAGTCCCAACGGCCAACTGTTGATGGTCGAGTACTCTGGGCAGATTCGATAGTCCTAGGCACGGGCTGCGACGACGTGCGGGAGTTATGTCTAGAACCGGGGTTTCCATTAGCCCTTGACGGACGGCTGAAAGAATGTGCCGGTCATTCAATTAACGGTGATATCGAAGCAATGATAACAGTGATAGCCAGAGTCATGGATGTTTGGTTGTAACGTCATTTCGGACTCAAGAGCGGTATTTTCTGGGTGCTTATCTGATTTAGGCCTTGGTACTTGGAAAACATCGCCCTTGACTCGAGTGATAGTAGCTTTACTTTAAATTGTATGCTCTGCTATGTTTGCTTCTGCTTAGTGTGTGTCTGGAGGCTATCACTGTAGAATGAGGTTGGAGTGGGAGGGTTGTATTCCTATTCCTTTTCCTTTATGCTCTTTTGGTATGTTGTTAGTTAATTTACTGCTCACTAAGACTGTTGTCTGACTCAAGGCTTTATGTTTTAATTCTTATCGCCTTGGGCTGTTCGTCCATTTTGGGACGGGCAGACTAGGTAGCAGGTGACAGGTGCTGTTCTCTTCTCACGATGCTGATATCGAAGACGAGCTGGAGGGTTGCATATTATCTTCTTATTATATGTACTGGATGTTCCGCTGTTTGTATTCTCTGAGAGATATGTAGTGAGGCTTGATGTATTGACTATGTGGATGCTTGTATTCAACTATTATGGAGTTTTATATGATGTCATTTTGTTCTGTAAAGCTTCACTATACATATGTTCTATTGTATTTTGTCCATGCGCTGTGAGTAATACGATAGATTCTGTTGTTTTAAATCTTACCTTGACAATCGTCCATGGTCGCCTGGCACACTTTACAGCGCTCTATCTTTAGATTCGGTGCAAGGGTCATGGGCGGTCGTCACAATTATCCTCAAACTCGAACCATTTCACCGAGTCATCAACATGCTTGGAATGATCCCGTCTAGATTAAACCAAGGCTATCTCACATCATGCCTCTCTTCATCTCATCATAGCAAAGCCTCATCTCAACATCATCATCAAATCTATCCATATGAGCTTTATCATCCGCGTCATATGCCACGAGCAGCTTTTCTTATTCAAGAGCCTTTCCCTTAGCTTTTGAATTATCTTCGACCAACTTTTCCAAATCAAATCATCAATCAACTAATTTATAACAATCAATCAAGTCAATCATTAATCCAAGTAATCAAGCATTCAAACATGATCTAATAAACAATTATAACAATAATGGCAATCTTGTAAATAAAGAATCCGAATCTAACAAGCATGAATCATGAGCAATATCTCTACAACTTGATGAATGAACTTGCATAGGTTAACATGTAATAAAATGGATGTCAAATCATCATAAACAATAGATCTATACTTAGGTTTACGAAAATGCATGAAATCACTATTTTTAACACATAATCAAGCCACCGATCCAATATACTCCTTTGGGTCCTTGTGAGAGATAATCACCACTCACCGAATCACCTAAACACTTCAAAAGCAACACACTTCAGATCTGGACAGCGAAGGATCTTGCTTGATCTGCCAAAATTCCGCTTCAAACGATGAAATCTCTCTTTGATGGATGTAGATCTTCAATCTAAGCTCTTGGATCTTCGATTTGGATGGAAGGAAGTACAAAATTAAAGAAGAGATAAGAAGTGAAGAAGTGTAGCACTCGAGCTCTCAAAATGGCAGCACTTCGTCGCTTCAAAATCCGAATCCCAAAAAGTGAAGTAGAACCGTGTGTTTAAAGGCTGGAAATCCTTAGGTCGTCCGCCCCCTTAAGTCATCCACGACTTAAGAAAACCCCACGACCTACGACTTACGACTTAGCAAATCCTACGACTTAACTTCATAAGCCCTCACGCGACCTACGACCTAACACACATACGCGGCTTAGCGACTTAACGCTACATGACCTAACTGAGATGCCGACCTAACGACTTAAGCACCCACGCGACCTAACATAAGTCGTCTATGACCTAACACAGACACGACCTAACGACTTAAGCACCCACGTGACCTAACATAAGTCGTCTACGACCTAACACTTCCACGACTTATCCCATAATCCTTAAGTCGCTCGAATGACCTAGCTTCCTTAAGTCATTAACCCGCTTATGCCGCTAACTCCTATGCCTCTTATCTTGTTAAGTCACTATCCCCCTTAAGTCGCTCACTAATGCTACCAACTTCCTTAGGTCGCTCGACCGACCTAAACTATAACACGTCCTAACTATCACACGACCTAACTCCTTAGGTCGTTCCAATCCTTAGGTCGCTCCTCTTCACTAAGTCGCTCAACCGACCCAGACTACTACACGACCTAACTCTGGACGACTTAAACTCTAGTCGACCTAAACTCTGGACAACTTAACAACACTAACAACCTAATAACAACTGGTTTACAATCTTTTGATCCGTAAAAATACGGGTCGTTACATTCTCTCCCCCTTAGGAATTTCGCCCCCGAAATTCCAAACAAACAAGAGCAATCAAAAACTATTCTACATGCCTACCATCCATAGCAATCAACAAACCATGCGTCCAATTACTAGCCTACCATGCAGAATTCTAAGACTAGAACAAGTTACAATGTCGTGAGATGACACGACACCTTATGGCCATACCTCGAAGAGTTCAGGATGAGCTGCCTTCATCCTCTCTTCCACCTCCCATGTACAGTCGTTAACATCATCACTCCATTGTATCTTGAGCAACCTAACTACCTTCCTCCTAAGCTGTTTCGTGTCAGTTCCCACAACACGAAGCAGCTTACGAGGTCTCTTATCGACTAGGTCAACTTCAAAATCTTCACAGCTATCAGCAGAAACCACAGTATTCGAGTCGTGCACATACTTCCATAGATATGATATGTGAAAAACATTGTGCACACCTACCATCTTTTCTGGTAACTCCAATTTATAGGCGAGCTTTCCAATTCGCTCGATGATCGAGAATGGTCCAATAAATCTCGGAGTCAATTTTCCTTTCTTCCCGAATCGAATAACATTCTTCAGTGGAGAAATCTTCACAAAAACCATATTACCTACGTCGAATTCCAAATCCTTACGACGCTTATCGGCATAACTTTTCTATCGGTCTTGGGCTGCCTTCATTCGTTGCCGAATGATCTCTATGCAATCCGAAGTCTGTCGAATCATTTCTGGCCCAAGTATCAGCTTTTCTCCTGTTTCTAACCAACATGTCGGAGAGTTACACGGTCTTCATAACAATGCTTCATACGGTGCCATACCAATGCTTGACTGGTAACTGTTATTATACGAAAATTCTACCAAATGAAGGTGATCTTCCCATGATCCTCCGAAATCTAAAACACAAGCTCTAAGGAGATCTTCCAAAACCCGATTGACTCTCTCGGTCTGACCATCTGTTTAGGGGTGATAAGCTGTACTCAAACACAGTTCAGTTCCCAAAACTTCATGAAAGCTTTTCCAAAATCCACTAGTGAACAATGGGTCTCGATCACTCACTATACTCTTCGGAATACCATGGAATCGAACTATCCACTTAACATACAGCTCAGCCAACTTTGATGCAGTCCTGGTTGATCGAACAGGAATGAATCTTGCACTCTTAGTCAAACGATCTACGATGACCCAAATCCCTTCATTTCCCGCTCTTGTTCTAGGTAACCCATCAATAAAATCCATCGATATTTGCTCCCACTTCCATGTAGGGACTTCTAATGGCTGTAGCAATCCACTGGGCTTCTTATGCTCGGCTTTTACCAACTAGTAGTTCATGCACTTGGAAATAAAATTTCCAACATCCTTCTTCATACCTTCCCAGTAATAGGTTCTCTTCATATCTCGATACATCATATTTCCACTTGGATGAATTGTCAACTTCGAGTGGTGACTTTCCTTCAGAACTTCATTTCTCAATTCATCTATATCGGGAACAACTAGTCGTCCTTGCTTCCGAAGCCAACCCTCTCGATCGACCTCGAATCCTTTATCCTTCTCTGGGTCCAACCCAGATTCCAAATCACGGATAATCTTGACAAGCTTATCGTCTCGCTTTTGGCTTTCACCAATTCTTTCCACAAGAGTAGGTCTTATAGATAAGTTTGCCAACATCTCAGGTTCCAATTCACATCTGGGCCTGAAGTCAAATCCAGCTAAATACTCGAGACTCTTCCATTCTGAAACCATGGCTACCAATCCTGCATGTCTTCAACTTAACGCATCTGCCACTACGTTACCCTTTCCCGGAGTATAGGCTATATCAAAATCATATGATGCTAAAAACTCTAGCCATCGTTGTTGCCGAAGATTCAAATCCTTTTGGGAGAAAAGATACTTCAACGACTTATGATTTGTAAACAACTCGAATCGAACTCCCAATAGGTAATGTCTCCACATCCTTAGAGCAAATACAATCGCCGCTAACTCCAAATCATGAGTCGAATAATTCCTTTCATGCGGCTTCAGTTGTCGACTTGCATACGCAACAACTCTACCCTTCTGCATCAGCACTGCTCCAAGTCCAGTACCACATGCATCGATGTAAACCACCATCTCATCATTTCCACTTGGAATAGTCAAAACAGGAGCACTTGTCAGTCGCTCTTTCAGGATTCCGAAAGCTTGCTCACACTTAGCATCCCATCTGAATACTTGATTCTTTTTCGTCAATCCTGTTAATGGTGCAGCTTCCTTGGAAAAGTCTTTGACAAATCGATGATAGTATCCTGCTAATCCAAGAAAACTTCTCACATCAGATGCATTCTTAGGTCTAACCCAATCCTGGATTGCTGCCACCTTGGAGGGGTCAACCGCTATTCCGCTTCCAGAGATAATATGGCCTAAGAACCTCACTTCGCTCTTCCAGAAGTGACACTTCGAAAACTTAGCCTTTAGATGATGTTTCCGTAAGATTTCCAAAACAATACGCAAGTGCGTCTTGTGCTCTTCTTCAGTTCTGGAATAAATCAGAATATCATCCACGAACACTAGTACGAACTTGTTCAACTGATCTCTGAACACTCTATTCATAAGATACACAAAATATGCTGGTGCATTGGTCAATCCAAACGGCATTACCAGCCAGTCAAAGAAACCGGATGGTGTCCTGAAAGCAGTCTTCGGCACACTATCCTTAGCCACTCTTAACTGGTGAAATCCCGTTGCCAAATCCATCTGAGAAAACACCTTAGCTTCGTGAAGCTGATCAAACAAGTCATCTATTCTCGGCAATGGATACTTGTTCTTCTTAGTCACTTTACTCAGCTCACGATAATCCACACACAACCTCAATGATCCATCTGCTTTGGTTGTAAACACAACTGGTGCACCCCATTCGGACACACTACGCCGAATGAATCCTTTCTGCAAAAGATCATCAACTTGCACCTTCAACTCCTGCTGTTCCCTAGGCGTCATCCGCCTAAGAGGCATCACAACAAGTCTGGCTCCTTCAACTAGATCGATACGAAACTCGATCTCTCTATGCGACGGTAACCCTTTGACCTCATCAAAGACATCCTCAAATCCATTAGAGATTGGCACCGATGACAGTCCATCCCATGGAACAACCAGCGAATACATGATGCTCATGAAGACGCCTTCCTCATGCTTACATCGTATTACAACCTTTCTCCCTTCCACATTCTCGACTGTCACCTCCAACCTTTCACAATCAACCTTTTCCGCATACTTCCTAAGCCAGTCCATACCCAAAATAATTCCAAACCCCGCAAAGTTCAGAACAAAACAATCACAAACAAAAGAGCAATCATGACTCGATACAACCAGACCACGGCATAGCATACACAGACAGGACGAACCCCCAACTGGATTAGTCACAATCAATGGTCTATCAACAATATCTGGCTTTAAACCCAACTGGCATACAAGTTCATTACAAACAAAAGAATGCGACGCCCCAGTATCGAATAACACTCTAACTGGAACAACACATATGGAAAGAGTACCTTGACCCACCACACTCTTTCCTTTCTCTTCAGCGGTAGGAGCTTTTGAAGATGATGGAAGCCCCTAAAGCATAAGCTTGCACAATCTGCTTGTCCTTTCACGGTTCTTGACAATTCTTCTTAATATGCCCCGGCTTGTCACAGTTGTGGCACTTCACCGGCACCTTTGGATTCTTGCAATCTCAAGAGAAATGGCCCTTCTGCTGACAATTGTAACAGGTCACTTCGCCCTTCGGCTTCTTCTGGCCATCCTTACCGTTTTGCTGCTGCTGCTTCCTCTTCTTGCTTCCACCCTGCTGTGGTTTAGACTCCTCCTTAGTCACAGCAACAACAGATCCTTCTTTACGAAACATATTTTCGTGCCTGAGAGCTTTCTCCACAAGCTTCTCAAATGGATCGTCCAGATGATCCACCAACTGCCTCCCAAGATAACTGTCCAAGCCTGTCACAAACTTCTCATTCTTCTGATAAGGAGATTCAATATACGACCGGGCATACTTGGACAAAGCTTCAAACTCAGAAACATACTCAAGAACTGGTCTTCCATCTTTCTTGAGCTCTACAAACTTCTTAAACAGAACAGATTTTTGAGCTGTAGAAATGAACTTAGCTTCAAATCTGGCTTGCAATTGCTCCTAAGTAATTTCTTCCTCCGGAGTATCAATGGTGATAGAGTTCCACCAGTCAGAAGCTCTCCCTTGAAGCTGTCTTGATGCGAGCTTCCTTCTAGTTGCATCCTCGTTTCCCAAGTCACCAAAGATTCTTCTACAAGCATCTATCCATCTCTGGACTTCAATGGTTGACTCTGTTCCCAAGAAAACCTTTCCTCCAAGAGCAGTATAGTCTTTACACAGCTTAGCAAAATCCACCGGTCTTGAAGCTTGAACTTGAATTCCAACATCAACTGCTGGCCCCGGAGCTGGCATCCTCCTCATGATCGAAGTCATCATAGCCTCGAACATAGCAGCATAATCAGCAGCCCCCTCAACAGCACGGCCTTCCCTAGCAGCTGGTCTCCCTCTTCGACTCATTCTTAATATCTATAAAAGAAATGATCAGCACACCTTGAGAAACAACTGCATAAAGAACTCAAATCCTTCTAAGCTACTATATTATATATAGTAATCATCCATCAAAATAAAATTATGTCTCTCATACGTAGTTACGTCAGCGAGCGTTGGGTAAAATCGATTAACCAAAGCTCTGATACCAAATGTGACGACCGCCCATGACTCCTGCACTGAACAAAGAAATAGTGCGCTGTAAAGTGTGCCAGGCAGCCATGGATGATCGTCAGAGGTAAGTTAAAATAGCAGAATCTATCGTATTACTCACAACGCATGGATAAAATACAATAGAGAAATATATACATAGTGAAGCTACACAGAACAGAATCGCATCAAATAAGCCTCATAGTAGTTTGATACAAAAATCTGAATAGTCAATACATCCAGCCTCACTACATATCACTCAGAGAATATACAAGCAGCGGAACATCCAGTACATATAATAAGAAAATAATATGCAAGCCTCCAGCTCATCTTCGTCATCAGCATCGTTGGAAACTAAGAACAGCACCTGTCACCTGCTACCTAGTCTGCCCATCCCAAAATGGATGAACAGCCCAAGGTAATAAGAGTTGAACATAAAACCTTGAGTCAGACAACAGTCTTAGTGAGCGGTAAATTAACTAACAACACACCAAAAGAGCATAAAGGTAAAAGGAATAGGAACCCAACCCTCCCACTCCACCTCTTTCTACAGTGATAGCCCCCAGACACACTAAGCAGAAGTAAACATAGCAAAGCAAACATTTAAAGTAAAGCAATTATCACTCGAGTCAAGGTAAATGTTTTCCAAGTACAAACCCCCAAGGCCTAAACCAAGATCAGATAAGCACCCAGAAAATATTGCTCTTGAGACCGAATGACGATATAACCAAACATCCATGACTCTGGCTATCACTGTTATCATTGTTTCGATACCATCGTTAATTGAATGACCGGCACATTCTTGCAGCCGTCCGTCAAGGGCTAATGGTAACCCCGGTTCTAGACAGAACTACGCACATCGTCGCAGCCCGTGCCTAGGACTATCGAATCTGCCCAGAGTACTCTTGCTTTGAGTCTGCTAGAACCTTCAACAACGATGAAATCTCGGCCTTCTAGTCATTCTCCTCTCTAGCCAACCATTATCCTCAAACTCGAACCATTTCACCGAGTTATCAACATTCTTGGAATGATCCCGTCTGGATTAAACCAAGGCTATCTCACATCATGCCTCTCTTCATCTCATCATAGCAAAGCCTCATCTCAACATCATCATCAAATCTATCCATATGAGCTTTATCATCCGCGTCATATGCCACGAGCAGCTTTTCTTATTCAAGAGCTTTCCCTTAGCTTTTGAATTATCTTCGACCAACTTTTCCAAATCAAATCATCAGTCAACTAATTTATAACAATCAATCAAGTCAATCATTAATCCAAGTAATCAAGCATTCAAACATGATCTAATAAACAATTATAACAATAATGGCAATCTTGTAAATAAAGAATCCGAATCTAACAAGCATGAATCATGAGCAATATCTCTACAACTTGATGAATGAACTTGCATAGGTTAACATGTAATAAAATGGATGTCAAATCATCATAAACAATAGATCTATACGTAGGTTTACGAAAATGCATGAAATCACTATTTTTAACACATAATCAAGCCACCGATCCAATATACTCCTTTGGGTCCGTGTGAGAGATAATCACCACTCACTGAATCACCTAAACACTTCAAAAGCAACACACTTCAGATCTGGACAGCGAAGGATCTAGCTTGATCCGCCAAAATTCCGCTTCAAATGATGAAATCTCTCTTCGATGGATGTAGATCTTCAATCTAAGCTCTTGGATCTTCGATTTAGATGGAAGGAAGTACAAAATTAAAGAAGAGATAAGAAGTGAAGAAGTGTAGCACTCGAGCTCTCAAAATGGCAGCACTTCGTCGCTTCAAAATCCGAATCCCAAAAAGTGAAGTAGAACCGTGTATTTAAAGGCTGGAAATCCTTAGGTCGTCCGCCCCCTTAAGTCGTCCACGACTTAAGAAAACCCCACGACCTACGACTTACGACTTAGCAAATCCTACGACTTAACTTCATAAGCCCTCACGCGACCTACGACCTAACACACATATGCGGCTTAGCGACTTAACGCTACACGACCTAACTGAGATGCCAACCTAACGACTTAAGCACCCACGCGACCTAACATAAGTCGTCTACGACCTAACACAGACACGACCTAACGACTTAAGCACCCACACGACCTAACATAAGTCGTCTACGACCTAACACTTCCACGACTTATCCCCTAATCCTTAAGTCGCTCGAACGACCTAACTTCCTTAAGTCGTTAACCCGCTTATGCCGCTAACTCCTGTGCCGCTTATCTTGTTAAGTCGCTATCCCCCTTAAGTCGCTCACTAATGCTACCAACATCCTTAGGTCGCTCGACCGACCTAAACTATAACACGTCCTAACTATCACACGACCTAACTCCTTAGGTCATTCTAATCCTTAGGTCGCTCCTCTTCACTAAGTCGCTCAACCAACCCAGACTACTACACGACCTAACTCTGGACGACTTAAACTCTGGTCGACCTAAACTCTAGACGACTTAACAACACTAACAACCTAATAACAACTGTTTTACAATCTTTTGATCTGTAAAAATATGGGTCGTTACAATTACAAAATAAAATATAGAAATATATGTACTATAGAAATGAAGCTTTGCAGGCAAGAAAAGAAGTAAAATAATATAAATAACACAAGTACCATACGAATTGAATAAGAAGGGATATGTATGACAACTTCATAAATGCTTGTACAAAATGTTTCCATTTCAACCCCATGAAAAAGAAATGATCTCTGATCAACTTTTGTACTAATACAACTATCAGGCCGCATTTGTTTTCTTTATATCAAAGATCCTTTTTATTTTTGTTCATTTAAAAACTGGGCATACTCGAGTTCAAAAGCCAAATTCATCTCTGTTCAAACCTTTTCAAAACCCTGTTATCATTTTTCAAAAGCCTGAACAAGGCTATCTCAAATGCAAAGCCTGGAATCAATCCAAGCATTTCAGTTTTTAAAGAAAATAAAGCATCTTTCACTAGAAATCTCTGAAGTTCCTTCTAGTTTCAAAGTTTCAAGTTTTAAAGCTTTTTAAAGCTTTCAGTTTTTAAGTCAATGCAAGACATTTTCTCTGGAAAAGAAAACAACAAAAGATGCAAAGTTCAAAGGTTTTCAAGTTTCCAGCTTTGGCAATCCAGTTTTAAAAACCCTCTGCCTTTCCAAAAACAGGTGAGTAAACTTTTTAATCTAACTTATAAAATTCTGAAAACAAGTAATGCTTTCATATGTGGATTTAAGTGTGCTATATGTTGCTATGCTTTAAACTGTGCATGACTGCTGTTGTTATCACCTCTGTTCCTCATTTTTAGTAAACTGTTTATTTAAGGATTTAAATCTATTAAAATCTAGATGTAGGCAGCATTTACATAAAATGGAATATGATATGTGTTTGCTTGGTTTGTTTAAACAAGATTGCATGTGAATGAATAATGTAGAATTCTGATATATAATTGTATGCTTGTGTACATATCTGTCATACTTATGTTCTTCTCTGTTTATATTACAGAGTTTTAGTTTCATTCAAATTCCATTTTCCTTTCTCCTTTAATCTGTGATAGGCCTGAGATTCAAACAAGTTTAGTTTGTTTAAACCTGAACTTGAATCTAGAAATAGTTAAACATGTTTATATTTATATAGTGTCCGGAAATCAAGCTTAAAGTAAAAATAAGAAATTAAAGTACAAACATGTTAAAACTAAATGGGTTAAATTCTCTAATTCAAGTGTATAACTTGAAATGGCCTGAGAAAATATGATTTTTAAAATCAAAATCACAAATTTTAATGAAGTAATGAATGTGGAATTTTGGGTTAACTGGAAATGGGTTGTTGAGAGTTTGTAGAGGATCTACGTTTCTGGGATGGTCGGAATCGTGGCTGGGGATGGATGAAGCTACGGGGTGTTTGGGAAAAATGTCTGGAAGTGGTCCAAAACATCGAGGCGACGTGGAAGATGGGATTTAGGTTTGCCTCTTCAATTTTCATTTCTATTAAATCAAATAAAACAAATAAAATTTCAGTAAATGAATTAAAAAAAACTGAAACAAAGTAAAATAAAATAAAAATAAATAATTAAATTTAAAGAAAATAGAAAAAGAATTAAAAAAAATTGCTTAAATATTGAAAACAGGGTTCAAAATTACAATTAAATCATCACAAGCTTTAGAAAAATATCTACTTCATTTTAAAAATATTTCGAAACAAAAATGTGAAGTAAAATAATTCATTTATATTTTCAAAATGGAATTAATAATTAAATTTAGAGAAATTAGAAAAAGAACTAAAGAAATTGTTTAAAAATTCAAAACAGGACTTAAAAATTACAAATAGAATATCACCAGTTTTAGAAAAATTATAACTTTACTTATAAACCAATAAAAGTCAAGTAAAAAAAAATAAATGCTGAACAAAATTAAGTGTAAATGAAAATAAAATAAAGTCTTAAGAAAATAGAAAATAAACAAAGAATTTCATTAATTAAATGAAACTGGAAATTAGAAATTATACACAGAATACAACTGACATTGGAAAATGTCAATTACACTTTGAAAAAATGTTTAAAACCAAAATATATACATAACATGTTATTTTACCCATATAAATATAAATTATAACATTACATGACTAAATAAAATATTATTTATACAATTTAAAATAAACAATTTTGTTAAATACAGCAAATTACACTCAATAGTTAAAAAGGCTTAACTTTCACAATATTAATCAGATTTTAACGAAACAAAAAGCATTATTCTTAAAAATTTATTTACTTTCATAATAAAAGATAAAATTCAAATTTTCAAACTTTCAAAATTTTAAATTTAAATGTCAAAGTTTGATCATATTGACCAAAATTCACTTTTTTGGAAAATATTCTATTTAGTTATGTTTGGAATTATAATTCACATACAAATCAAAATTTATATTTAAAATAACAAAAATTATCCATTTAAATAAATAAAATAAAATTTCTAA
This sequence comes from Allium fistulosum, assembly GCA_030737815.1. NCBI lineage: Eukaryota > Viridiplantae > Streptophyta > Magnoliopsida > Asparagales > Amaryllidaceae > Allium > Allium fistulosum. The sequence continues at coordinate 1,059,582,961 of CM060903.1, forward strand.
ATCAGTAAATTCAATATAAAATAATTAAAATACACAATTAAAATAATCACAAAATACAGGGTTGTTACACTCTCCCCCACTCAAATCTTTTCGTCCTCGAAAAAGAATGAGGTATGGAAAACACAGAGAAAAAATAGAATGGAATAGGATTAAGACAAGATGACAAGAAGATTAAAATTATACCTAATAACCGTTGTTACAGGTAAGTTTAACAAGGTGGAGAATAGGAATAGCTAGAAGGGAAAATAGGACGAAAGACAAGGATGAGCCATTAATTAAAATTGTTGGTTAAAGAGGTAAAATATTTAAAACACTTTAAAATCCTTTAGGAAGGAAAATAACTGATCAAAATATCCTTGATATATTATTTTATCAAAATACTTTTATAACTCGATGTCTTAACAAGTTTATCCTCGTTCCTGCAGACTCTGGCAGTGCGTTAATCAGGCGCAAAGCTAGAATTCTCCAGGTACTTAGTAGACTTGTTTCAACACCCAGTGAAAATACTGGAAAACTTTTAAAAAAAGATATGGAAAGTACAATCCAAAGAAAACAAAACATGTCGATCATGGATCGCGGATACACAATGGTTACGCCTGGATCCTCCAGGAAACATCCGTACCCGTAGGCCGCCCCCCAACCTTGCGATTACGCCATGAAGACTGGTAGTACTGCAGATACACAATGGTTACGCCTGGATCTCCCAGGAAACATCTGTACCCTAGGCTCTCGTAGCCCCTGCTGATTACGCTACCAAGCGACTCAATAGATCGCAGATACACAATGGTTACGCCTGGATCTCCTAGGAAACATCAATACCCGTAGGCCGCCCCCCAACCCTGCGATTACGCCATGAAGTCGCGCTCGTAAGACCATGGAGATTGCCATGGAATTCGATGGAAACTCGAGTATCATATCCGGAAAACCAAAAATCAGAGAAATATCGATTGAATGAATCCACAATGTGGCCATAAAGCGGATATCAAGCAGAAGGCACTTTCCATATCTTTACTTCGAAAATGTGTATCATATAGTACCTTTTCAAATCACTTTCAAATATCATACTTATATAAAGTCCATTATATATAAGATTTCATTTTCAAATCAAATACTTTCCAAAATCAATAGTATATCAAATCACACTTATATAGACTTCTATTATATAAGATTTCACTTTTCAAATTGAGTACCTTTTCAAATCCATAGTTATCGAATCAACATCATACTTATACAAACCAAATTTTTATATAAGTTCGATAACTTCCAAATCAAGTATTTAGTAACACAAGGTTCTCAAATTTCAATTTGTTTCAATATTAATACAATTTTCAAAATCATATACGCTTTCACCAACTTATTCTTACAAACCAAATATCTTCAGTTCCAAAGTTTCCAAAATAAATTTAGAAAATAAATCCAAATTTCCAAATCAATATAATTTAAGTCAAAAAATTCATTTCCAAAATCATCTTATATTTACATAAAGTCTATCTTATATAAGGATCAAAATTTTTCAAAAATCAATTTCGCTACATGAAGAGTCATATGGGATTGAACATCTTTGCTTTATAAAAGATTTTTAATTTAGAATAGTTTTGTATATAAAATAGTTTGTATGTAAAATAGAGTAAAATAGTTTGTTTGAGAAGAATAAAAGAAAAATAGTTTTGAAAAATGGTTTTAAATTGATAGTAGTTTTTCATAAAAGAAAGAATTCCAATTAAATTACAAAGATATCCAACCCAAAAACTTCCAATTTCAGCGTCAAGTATATCAATGATATTAGAATATAAGATGTACATATGTCATCATTTCGCAAAATCACATTCGATCACTCGCTCGATCACACAAGTTCGCTTTCGAACTAGTATTGTCCATTCGACTTCTCTAATGCAGACTTCGATATGGTTTCTCGACCAGAAACCATCAGTCTCCTTGCATAGCCATAAACTATGATAGAGAATTCTAGAATCAAGTCCAAAATCCATATCAAATATTCGCCATCAAGAATCAAATGAAAAATCCTAACACGAATTGGTGTAATTCACCTCGAACTTGTGTACTCAAACTTGGATCAATTTAATTATGCAAATAAAATAGCATACGTACAACTTATGTATCTATTCCAACTTGTTAAATATATAGTTTCATAAAGATGTTACTAAGTTAAACAGTTAAACTAAATTATATATTTTATTTTTCAAAATATTTGAAGACCAATTTTTTTTTCAAAATATTTAAAGACCAATTTTTTTTTCAAACATTTCAAATCTAAATTTCATATTAGAAAATTCAAAATAGCCTTATTCGTTTACTTAACAAAACAGTTTCAACTTATCTAAATCATATTACTACATATTTTAAACATAAATACCAAACTTATATACTTTATACTTTCCAAAATTACTTAGCTTTGAAAAGTTAACCTTGATTTGGAAGTGCTCGAACCTTCAAAATAGTCGAAGAAATCATATTTCAATCCAAGAGTTGGAAATCACCAACAAATCAGTAAATCAATTCCAAAAGATAGGGTTATATCAAATCAAATCCAAAACTCAAGGACTGAACACCGGCTCATTTCAAATTGTTCAAATATATATATACATATATCTTTCGAATATCACATCACACTTTGGAATTTGAAATCAAAATTAGTTTCACAAATCAATCGCATAACAAAGCTACCGAAGTGGCCTCTCCCCCTCTCTGAAACTCAAAAATCAATGTCGATGATGCATGCATTCAGCACCGAAATTATTTTCCAGCGACATAAGTGGGTTCTGGACTTCTATTTTCTCAAACTTCTTTCGAATTTTTTTCGAAATCATTTGAAACTCATTAAAATCATTTGAAACATTTCATGTTTGGAAAATACTTTCAAATCATATTATTTTATTTCAAAATCTTAAACTAGTTCCAAAATGCCGGAGTTCAATCACTCAAATTCAGATTCAAAACCTTCAATTATAAATTATTTTATATGAAACCATTTCTTATATAACTTTCAAAATTTCAAATCCATTCAAAACTTTAAATTCTCATTTAAAAGGTATATATATCCTTATAGAAAACATTTCACCTTTATATATAAAATATGGTCATCCTTATCAAAATAATAACTTCGATGAATACACAGTTTTGAAAAGACAATCAATCACAAATTTTCCAAGGAATGATTCAAGGATGGATTTCAAAACAAACAGAGATTCAAATTAGAGGACTCCAATTAAATAGAATTCTGATTCGAAGATAAGCTCGAAAGAAGATGAGATAATTAAATTACCAAATAAAAGATGGATAAGCTCATGTAATCGCAGGCGACCTTAATAGGGTCAACTGTGACTTCAGGAATATAATCGATGCGAAAATCTAAGGCAAATCGACCTTCGATCGCCAGAGATAGAATCTAAATATAGCAAAAGATAGAAAACATCATAAACCGAGGATACAAAAATCTCCGGTGAATCAATGCCAATTATAAGGGAGTTTCACCCTTTCACAAATCATTCAAAAATTGGCGGAATCACTGATCTTTATAGAGGTCATTCAAAGTGGAGTTATGGAATGCTCCAAAAATCAAAAGAATACAATTAGGGGAGACAGGAATGGATTTCAGAACAAGTGGGAGCTTTCCAAAATTCAAAGGAATCCTAATCGAAGAAATCCCAACTAAGATAGAAGTTCAGAATTTTAAGGAAATCCTAATCAAAGAAATTACTAACAAGGTGGATACGAAAGGGATAATGTCCAGAAAATTTTAAAAAAAACAAGAAAATTTTATATCAAAATAATCTTTAAAAATTCTTTAAAATCATTTGAAAATCATTTTATACTTCGAAAATACGTTCTCTCACAAAGGAATGATTCTGAGATTGATTTCACTCATTCTAAGGTATTTCTACCCTATCTCTAATGAGTTTTTGCTCAACAAGGTTTGCCTAAAACCAAAGCTCTGATACCAAATGTAACAGGACGTCGCCAGTGGGGTAATGCCCACCGTAGCATACAGCTGTACCTGTGTTTTGCCTTTACGGCCAGCCTCTCGACTGCACCAACCCCGCAGGGACATGTATGAGTAAGAGTCATCCGCTCGCTACCAAACCCAAATGCGAGAACCCCCTATCATGCTGCACCCGCCAAGTGCATAGGCAGACACACATGTCTGACTTGAATAATTCAAAATAACAGATTGTAATAAAATTTGGAGCAAATAAAATCAAATATAGAATCACAGACACAGAATATCAGAATAACTCGCAGCGGAAATAATATACCATAGTAGTTCATGAAGCTACTATATACAAACTCTTAAAACATATACAAAATCTCATAATCAAAATAGATACAATAGAAGTCAGGATACATAAATCAATAATACCGAGACAATACTAAATAAGAAATAACTGAGGTAGAAGTCGATGAACCGATAGATAAATAAGCTCCAACAGATCTCTAGCTCCAGAAGGCGAATCCAAAGCTGTGATTCTCAGGCTGATCCGAGCGTAAAGTAAAACACAAAACACTTGAGTCAGGACATATATACTTATACAATGTAAACCAACTCAAGTGAACTGTAATAGCAATGCATAATAACTTAAAGGATGCTTGGGATTGCCCATCCTTTAAGGATCCATAAAACCATCAATTAAACAGTAATATCAATATCATAGAAATGTCCATGTCGAAATAAACCATTCAACTAATAGTGTTAATGTGCATCACAGCCATCATCAGGAAATCAAATGACATACAGAGAAGTATACCCGTGGTTATAGTATTTCAAAATTTAATATCGTTTCAAATCCAAATCTTTATCAAAATAAAGATTAAATCATTTACAAACCATTTCAATATATTATAATGTCATATCCTTTCAAAATTTCCTTTCAAATCATTATTTGAATTCAAATTCAATTACCAAATTTAATACCCTTTAAAATTCCAAAATATCATTCATTTGTTATCTTATCAAATCACCCTTTAAATAGTTTTCCATTTAAACCATTTAAAAGTGAAATTATTATTCTTTCAAGTCAAGTATTCAATTTCCAAAGTTTCAAATCATTCTGAGTTCATTTACTAGGTCAAAATCCATAAACATTGAAAATTTCAGCCTTTCACAACATTTAGAAAAAGCTGTTATAAGTTATATTTGAAAACATTTTATTTCAGCAAAGACGGCACTTTAGAACTGCTGTTATATCTCATTTTAGTTGAAATTTAGTTTAAAACAGCAAAGACAGCATTTCCGAAAATGCTGTAATAGCTCAGGTTCAAAAACAAGGGTTTTACTTAATTTCAGCAAAGACAGCAGGCAGCTTCAGCAGTTTACAGAACTGCAGTAATAGCCCTTTATTAACTTCTTTAGCCTTTACATTTACTACAGCAACTACAGCATTTTAGAAATGCTGTAATAGCCTCTTTTACTAAGTTTTAGTTAAGTTCTGAAAACCATACCATTTCTGAATGCTATTAAAAGTCATTTCCAGATTTTAGTGTATTTCCAACCAATAATAAAATTCATTTTAAACCCTTTTAACATTATAAAAATCATGTTTAAACATTTAAAAATGTTTATATAATATATCATTTAACACATGATTTTTATTAAATAAATTCGTTATAGTTAAATCAAATTTCAATGAATTATTTAACAAATTCAAGTGTAAATTTCTTTTCTTCACATTTTTAATAAATAAACTTAACACTTAAATTTTATTTCCATTCTCCAATAAATTTCAAATTTCCATTTTCATTTTCATTTTTATTTATATAACTTATTTTCTCATTTTAACCAAAATTCCAAACTTTTCTAACTTAAGTTATATTTTCAAAAATTCCAATTCTAAACATTTTTTCAACATTTTTAACTTATTGAAAATTCCAAATTTCACTATTTAAACGTATAAAAATTCAATTTAAATCAAATTTTCATATTTTTATACTTTTTCAAATTTATTTAAACATTTTCAAAAACTTCAAAAAAAATAACCACGGGCTGGTATATAGTTTTCTAACCTAGGTTAAGTGATATAGATATGTATCGTTTCAATCCGCAGTTTAAAAAGCAAAAATCCGGGTTCTATTATTTCAAACCCGAAATCCCAAGTCAAATTAAATTAAATAATAACCATTCAGGCCTATCATTTCGGCCCATAACGATTTTTTTCTATTTTAAAGTCCGTTCGGGTATGTATCATTTCAACCCATAGTGATTCTATTCTACAGGGAACTTGTAGTGTGATAAACAGATATAAAATGAACAGTATACAATATATAACAGTAATAGATGATATGACAGGTAATTAAACAGGTTTAACATCATATAAATAAATCATCACAGGCAGTTATAACATCATATAAAATTCTACACATTCAATTGTTGTCGTTTCACAATTGCCTAAGTATAAATGTCTAGTGAGATTTACTCACCTCTTTTGATGGAGACGTAAGTTCAAATGACACAACAAAAACCAGGACACAATGACAAAGCTACGAACTTGAGTGGAGAGCGAGATCCAAGTTATAGATCTTGTGTTACAACCAAAAAGAAAACCAAAATAATAGTTAAAAATCAATACGATTGAATTTGAATAACTTTGAAACAAAAAGCAGTTTGAATACGAAACTTTTTGCCTTGCTTTCTCTACATGTTTGCATGGCCTAGGGGATCAATTAGGTCAGGTTTGTACTTGGTTTGGATCAGGTATGGGCCTGGAAAAGGTAAGGCTACATGGTAGAACATGATGTAGGAAGTTACAACATAGGGATGTGAAGGGGTTTAGGCTAAAACATGGTTTTTGGCAACCAAAAGGGCTCGGTCATGGGGATATAGGCTTGGCCAGTCAATCTCAGATCTGGATAGAGGTTGGAGTGGTGTGGGGAGGTCTGGAAAAGGTGGTGGTGGCGGCCTATGGTGGTGGTGGTGGTGTAAAATGAAGGGAAGGTTGCATACATGGCTCGGGTAGGCAATAATTGTAGAGTTTTCAATGTTTTTGTGGAGTTTTGCTCAAGGGGAGGCCATGGCACTTTCAGGTCAGTGGAGAATGATGGTTTGGCCGTGGATTTAGTGGGGAGGAAGGGATGGTGGTCGATGATTGTGATGGTGAGGCTATGGGCCGAGCAACATAGGTGAAGATCAAGGCCAATTCAAGTGAAAAACAAGGCAAATTCAAGGAAGAAAAGTAGAAAAAATAAATATAAAATAAGGAAGCCATTACCAAACTTCAGAAATGTTCTGTGGCCGAAAATTGTGATGAATGAGAAGTGATTTCGCATGAGAAAGAAAATAAAACTCATGGCAAAAATTAAAGAAAGGAACGGCCAAAATATGAAGAGTCTAGAAAATGAAAAGTCATATGTTTTAAAACTTTAGCCTCTTCAATTTTCATTTCTATTAAATCAAATAAAACAAATAAAATTTCAGTAAATTAATTAAAAAAACTGAAACAAAGTAAAATAAAATTAAAATAAATAATTAAATTTAAAGAAAATATAAAAAGAATTAAAGAAATTGCTTAAATATTGAAAACAGGGTTCAAAATTACAGTTAAATCATCACAAGCTTTAGAAAAATATCTACTTCATTTTAAAAATATTTCAAAACAAAAATGTGAAGTAAAATAATTCATTTATATTTTCAAAATGGAATAAATAATTAAATTTAGAGAAATTAGAAAAAGAACTAAAGAAATTGTTTAAAAATTCAAAACAGGACTTAAAAATTACAAATAGAATATCACCAGTTTTAGAAAAATTATAACTTTACTTATAAACCAATAAAAGTCAAGTAAAATAAAATAAATGCTGAACAAAATTAAGTGTAAATGAAAATAAAATAAAGTCTTAAGAAAATAGAAAACAAACAAAGAATTTCTTTAATTAAATGAAACTGGAAATTAAAAATTATACACAGAATACAACTGACATTGGAAAATGTCAATTACACTTTGAAAAAATGTTTAAAACCAAAATATATACATAACATGTTATTTTAACCATATAAATATAAATTATAACATTACATGACCAAATAAAATATTATTTATATAATTTAAAATAAACAATTTTGTTAAATACAGCAAATTACACTCAATAGTTAAAAAGGCATAACTTTCACAATATTAATCAGATTTTAACGAAACGAAAAGCATTATTCTTAAAAAATTATTTACTTTCATAATAAAAGATAAAATTAAAATTTTCAAACTTTCAAAATTTTAAATTTAAAAGTCAAAGTTTGATCATATTGACCAAAATTCACTTTTTTGGAAAATATTCTATTTAGTTATGTTTGGAATTATAATTCATATTCAAATCAAAATTTATATTTAAAATAAAAATTATCCATTTAAATAAATAAAATAAAGTTTCTAAATCAGTAAATTCAATTTAAAATAATTAAAATACACAATTAAAATAATCACAAAATACAGGGTTGTTACATCTTCCATCTCCACGTCTACTTGAGCTCTGCCCTCCCGTACTCTATTCCCACGCAAGAACCTCACCAACCCATCACAGCCTGCGACCAGAACTGCTCCACTTCCCGAGGCCGAGGGCCGACCGACCACCCGCCCTCTCTGGCCACAGCGGCTCCAACGCGCCACATCCACCTCTCCTTCGCCCACCCATCTCCGGCTTCCTTCCCTTCACCTTAGGCCTTCCGCCTTCGTGCCGAGCCTCCGAGCTCTCCCCCTCTCCTCCCCTGTTTCTTGGTTGGGTAAGCCATCTATAAATATATTAGTTTATATAAAAATTTTGACCTATCGGTTTATATACATATAGCCTATATATATATATGTATTTCTTTATAGTATGTATGTATTTGTTTCATTTATATATATTGTACAAATATATTGACTTCTAAATATATGTTTTGGGTTTGAGGAACTATATTATATAGACGTGTTATCTTAAGATATGGGTTTTGAATTTGGTAATGGTTTGTAATATATTATATATATTTTATATAAAGGTTTCAAATATTGGTTTGGGGGTATATATATTATGTTTTCTCTACAGTATAAATATGTATATATTTGTTATAAAACTGATTTGCATACGGTTGTTTACAGGATGGGTTGTTACATATGTTTGTTTATAAATATGTTTATATATATATTTTAGCCTATAAACTTTTAAAACAACTTTTGCTATACGTTTTGTAATCTAAGTAATTGCCGTTTGCATGTTTATCATATGAAAATTTTATATGAAATTATATAGTTTGGTATAGTATATATTATACGTTTATATATGTGAGTTTAGAAGTTCATGGGTTTTGTTTTCTATAAATTAGTTTAAATGGATGAGTTATATTAGCCTATATATATTATAGAAAGTATAACATAAGTTTTACAATTATATATATATTTTTTGTTTTATATTTGCTGACACACTTCAAATTTTGAAGCAATGAGTTTATGTTGTATGTTTGTGTGGATCTGGGTATAATACATTAGTTTACATATTTATATAGGTTATATATATATATTAATTAAATTGTTATGTAACAGTTTTCGCATATAAGTTTAGTGGTTCAAGTAAAATCAGCTATTTATGAACATTTTGTATATTAATCTACTTATGTTTAGCTTTGTCAATAAAAAGGTTTGCATGTGATTAACTTTGGGAAATAAATTCTATCTGACTAATATATATACGCGTTGTACTAGTTATATAGTATGGTGGCGTGTGTGTCATAAGCACATAGATAGGTTACGATGTATAGTTATAAATAGTTAATGTAAGTCTATACTGTTTTTTTAATAATTATTGTTTTAAAAATATGGTAGGTGTATAAGTCTATAGTTTTACATATTTGTTTCGGAGAAGTATATATGAGCTTAGGATGTTGCTTATATTGGCGTTATATACATCTAGTTACAGTAAGTTCACATATGATGTCAGATTTTATATATGTGCATTTATGTAATAGTGGTAAGTCTGCATATTTGAGTTAGGTGGATTTCTGGATGTCTGTATAAGTATAAAAGTTACAGCATATACATACTGTTTTAAATCTGAGTTCAGTTTTGTATTATATAGTGTAAATACTGCTTTATATGTGCCGAGTGTTTAAATTAAAAAATTTTCTTTCATAAAGTAATAATAATAATAATATAATCTCTGTTTACATCAAGATGATTTTAAATTGTTTCGTCTATTCTTGATTCTCAGTCTCGTTCGTCAAATTCGCATTCAATCTTACTTTGCTTTGAGATTCGTGCCTGAATATCATAACTCAACTTCATAGTCTATCTCTCTAGCCTCGAAACGTGAGCAATCACTCACGATTAATGTTCTTTTATTTATTAAATTTGATTTCAATTGAAAAGACAATTGAAATATGCTGATGTTAGTTATTTACACTGTTATATATATGCTATTACCTGTATCAGTTCACCTGTGACATCTGACACCATTATCTATTATTTATATTGCTATATATATGCCATTATCTGTATCTGTTCACCTGTGACATCTGACACCACTATCTGTTATTTATATTGCTATATATATGCCATTATCTGTATCTGTTCACCTGTGACATCAAACACCATTATCTGTTATTTATATTGCTATATATATGTCATTATCTGTATCTGTTCATCTATGACATCTGACACCATTATATGTTATTTATATTGATCATATATGCATGTTATATTATTATCATATCTATTATCACTCTGCAAGTTCCCTGTTAGTATAGAAATCACTATGGGTTGAAATGATACATACCCGAACGGACTATAGAATAGGAGAAAATCGTTATGGGTTGAAATGATAAACCCAAGCGATTTTCAATTGAATTGAATTTGGGATTATGGATTGAAATGATATATATATATATATACCCGTATATATTTAAATTACGGATTGAAATGATAAATATCCGTATCACTTGACCATAGGGTAGAAAATTATATACAGACACCGTTGGTCCATATATAAATAATTTGAAATGATTTCTATGGTTTTGAAAAGAAATATATGGTTTTAATAAATATTTATTTTAAAGATTTATTAAAGTTGATTTGAATCAATATAAAATATGCTTAAGTATTTATGTAAAATTTATATTTTCAAATATAGAGTTTATAATGTTTTAGGTTGAAAGATAAATTTGAAATTGATTTGGAATTCTTAATTAGTTAATAATTATACTTAAATAAGTTTCATTTGAAATCTATTAAATTTGAAATTTTAAGATATGTTTTATAACTTGAATTTGATTTTAAAAAAAATGGCTTAAATGAATATTTCAAACTTATATAAATTTAAATGGGATATTTTGTTTATATAAAAATTTGAAATTGAAGTTGTATTTAGATGTATTGAAATGATTAAAGAAATATCTCAGAAACTAAATGTAATGAAATTAAATTTAGATTTAAATGGAATTATCAAATTTAGTTTTTGAAATGTGGAATATTTAAAGCTTTGAAATATATTGAAATTTAATGGTTTATTTTGTGTTTCAAACCTGTATTTGAAATCGTTATAATTCGAAATGATTTATTGAGAAATTGAATTGAGTTGAAATTTATGAATTGAGATTGAATTAAGTTGAATTTGGAAGTCGAGTTAATTTGAATTGATTGTGAATTTGTGGAAACTATTTTATTTTATAAAGTATTTTTAAACTATGTCTACAACTATTTATATTTTACTTTATAAATTATTTTAATATAAACTATTTTTCGTTTTCAATATATTATTTTATTATAAACTATTTTAACTTATAACTACTTATATAAACTATTTTTATTTTAGAAACTATTTTATTATATACACTAATTTTAATATCTAAACTGTTTAAGAGGAAAGTGTTATGAATTCCAAAATGTTATGATTTCAAACTATAGTTTCAAAGTGTTATGAATTTCAAGGTTTTGATTTCCAAAGTGTTTTGATTTTTTTAAAGACTTACGATTTCGAAAGCGATACAACTTTGGAAAGTGATATGATTTTGGAAATGGATTTATTTGAAGTGAAATTGATATCGTATGGATATGGTTTTGAAATGGCAATGATATTTCAGTTTTGAAATATAAACTATTTTGAAAGTTTATTAAATGACCAATCGGTGTAATAATTACATAGTTATTGAAGAGTCCAGGATCAGTTAGGGACATACTCTCTGTCCAAACCGAAAACCACTTTAATAACTATTATACGCGGAGTGTGATCCAGAATGAAGTGGTTGGAATGATGACGTTGCTGGATTTGAAGAAAGAGGACGATAATGGATGACCTTGACACTTGTGTCAAATTGGAAATGACTTAAACAGGAGCCGTGCCGGGCCAGTGAGGTTAGCTACCTCTAGCGGACACACTTCTTCGTAAACTACTCATTACTTTTTTTGATTGGTGTGCACCCTTGATTTGGGAGTGTTGTTTCGCGATGTTGCGATCGTTGCGGCGATGCGTTCTCACCAGTCCGGATCAGGCAAACGGTAGTTTCACTACCTTGGGTATTGCCTCATGTGCCTTGTCATACTCGTATCCCTATGCACGACCACTATGATTTGTTTTGTGTTATACCTATGGAGTACTCCCTGATAGCCCACCAGTTTACGGTGGAGTTTACAGTGCTGTATAAACTACGATGCTTATATAAAATGGGTTAAGGGGGATAATGGTAACGCCTTAACACTATTTTGATACTTTATATTACTGATAGGCATTATCTACTTAGCATACACTACTACATAGTAGATAGTTTAACAGATCCTTAGAGGATGGCTATCCCAAACATCCTTTGAGTTACTTGTATTTCAGTTGTTATTTCACTTGAGTTGAATTTATTGATATAAGAATGTTAATCCTGACTCGAGTGTTTTGTGTTTTGCTTTACGCTCGGGTCAGACTGAGCGTACCAGTATTCAAGGCTCATCTTTGGAGTTGGAGCTTCGCTCTGAGATCCAGCTATCTATCCAGCTTTCAGATATTCAGTTGATTCCAGTGATGTATTCTGATCTTGTATTTGACTATTGTATTCAAGACTTCTGTTGTATCTTGTTTAACTCTATTATATATAGTAGCTTCATGAACTACTATTCTTTTGTTTCCGCTGCATTGTTGTTATATTACTACTCTGTGTCTGTGATCTGTGATTATTTTATTTACTATATATGCTGAGTTTTGCCAATTTAAATTAACAATCCATTGTTTTGAATTATTCAAGTCCGGCATGTGTGGATTTATTGTCGACTTGAATGGTCCAAAATAGTGGGTCGTTACAGGAGAGGAGTTAGGGTATTTGGAAGAAGAGTTTGGGTTCTATTATTGGGTTAGTGGGCTAGAACCAAACTGAAAACCCAAATGAAAATACCAAAATCCTAATCAACTCCAAACATATCGATGTTTATACTCAAACAAGTTGTAAACGTCATTTAAAAATCAATGGAAGTGGTCTCGAGTCCCAATTCGACTGTTTACAAAAAGTCACGTTTTGGAGTTTAATCCAACTAACGATGCTATATTTAAATATATAATCGTAAAATTGCGGGTTGTTACAACATAATTCGGTTATGAAAAACCGTATGCTACGATTATATTATTATAGAGCGTAGCCAATTTCGGCTGGTTTTGTGTGATGGTAATTGTTCATTCATTCGGTTTTACTAAACTGTGTGGAGTGTGCATCAACAGTCCATTGTAATCGAATGTTGGATTAAAAAAAGCATGGAAAACAATTACAATACCTTTATCCCACAGTTATGTTATAATTAAATGTAACATAATCTTGTTCAACTAGTTACATATCCATTGGCCATCTTTAGCTTTACTGTTAATTCCTACATATGGATCGTTGTAATCGTAAATCATAATCTAGTAATGAATTGGTACACATACAAAGTCGATCTCTCAATGTATGAAATATATGAAAACTTCACCGTGTAAAAGGAGCTAATCCAAATAAGGAAGAATAAATGGAGTAGCTGTAACTAAATCATTTTATTGTAGGATTACCAATGTTCATAAAAAAGAAATGTGTAATACTTTCATTCATGTCGTCAATATATTACATACATGTAATATGTAATATAACTAACACAAGAACTCAAATGTATAACATACAGGAAGTCGAAACTATAATATACTGGTACTACATCCATTCTTAACATATTTAGATAGATTAATAACATTCGCAAATACTAGAGAGGTAATAGAATGGCAAAAGATACAAAACTAATATAAGTAATCAAATAGTAATATCTTAACCGTGAGCTTGATAATTGAAAATTAAGTATGTACGGAAATGGTTCAATATAAAGTGTATATCAAGCACAGCAGTGACAACAATATTGCACATGAATAGTATTGTTTCACAACAGTATGGACTTTTTTCACCAGTATTGCGCATCTGCAGTATTGTACGGAACTGTAACGACCTGCAAATTCATCACTTTGGATTTTTTTTTAAAATATCCAAATATAAGATTTTTTTAACATAAATGATAATGTATTGAACAAAAAATAATATTAGTAATCTTATTTTTAATAAATATTTACAAAAATATATACTTTGGAAGATATATCGATAAATTGATCGAAAATTGTTTTATCAATGTACAGCTCTTAGACTATCCGACTTCGTGTAGGGAGCTGGATACATACACTTATTTATATATATGAGTGAAAATATGTAATAAAGATATTTATTTTATTTTCAAAATTTAAATCCCTTTATGACATAAACAATAATATCACTATTTTAGAATAAATGATTTTGAATTTAAATTGTGTTTAAATGATTTAATAATTATTTTCATTATTAAATAAGCCATTTTCATTATTATATAATGAAAGAAATATAATTATCGAACTTTCTATACAAATATATATATATATATATATATATATATATATTAAATAAGAAGTGAAAATATAACCGGGAATCGAAATCAGAATCAGTAACGATTCAACATATAAAAATTATGCAACGTTATTGATCATTATGACATACATATGCACATATACATGCGCACATATATATACATGCACGTACATGTCACATAAACACATATATACATACAAATATATTTATACACTTATATATATATATATTACAAAATATCTAAGATATTTTCCTAAAACTTTATCCTTAAGCAATCCAAAGTCAACCTCTTACACCCAAAGTATTTGCACATGGAGTAGCCACATGGGGGGATGTTCGACTGTGCATGGTGATGGAGGAGGGAGGCAAAGGGGTGAGGCAATGGTGATGTGTGTGCATATAAATATCATGATATTTTTATTCACTTTTTTGCCCATAAATACCACCATCCATCTTCACTTCATTTTTTCACTAATTCCTAAGCTTCTTCACTTCTTTATACTCCACTATAATGGCCTCTTACCTAAAGAAAATAATGGAAAATTTTATTACAAAAAGAAATTAAAATTATATATATATATATATTATCAAACACCTCAAAACCAAAGCAAATCCACTCCTTTCTCCCTTTGAAACCCATTGTTAACGTAAAAATCAACGCTAACACCCCGGTGTGAGTATTAGTAAAGTGAAAGCACCACCCGTTGGTACGAGAATAGAATATAAGCAGAAAAAAGCAGAATAGTAAAGAGACAGCAGTTTTATAGTGGTTCGGCTTGAAATTAAGCCTACGTCCACTTTATCTTCTTTATCACGGGTTCGATTACAAGTTTTACAACAATTCTTCGATTACAATATGATTTCAACACAATTGAGACGAGTAGCTAGAACTTCGATGTAAGAGAGCTCTTCGAATCCATGTCGGATGTGTTAGATCTCCTCACTACGCCATAAATGGCCTACTGCAACACAAAAAAAATGTTGGCTCAGGCCCGAAAAATGTTGCCATAGGTCTATGGCAACACTTTTAGGGTGATGCAATTTTTGCCGTTGCCTTAGACCTCAAAGGCAACATTTTGACTATCTAAGGCAACATAAGTAATATTGTTGCAGTAGAACCCTATTTGGGTCTATGGTAACACCCATAGGTATCTGTAGCAACATTCCAAAATGTTGCTATAGATATGAACTTTTTGAATTTGTGGGGCCCACAATGTAGAGCATATTTGATTTTTTAATAAAAATAAATATTTATTTAATAAAATGCTATTGCACAGAATTTGATATTTAAACAGTAATTTATTTAATAAATATTTTATTTCAACATTTGAAATAGTAAAAATTCGTGACTCCACTATTTTACAATTCAATGATATATAACACTGATATTCACATATACAAATATTCCTCACTACATCACTCAGTTCACTCATTACATATGCAGTTTCAATTTATACAGACATCGACACTGACAAATATATGCCGAGTCGAAGGCGAGCCGAGTGCCGAGCCGAAGGAGAGGCGAGAAGCGGGTCTGGGCGCGCACCGCCCGATTCATCCGATTTCGGAAGATCGAGCCTTCTTTGAAACGACGTAAAATGATGCACAAATGAAGACTGAACTTAGCAAACCCCATCCTCAGCAACTTCATCACCCATCGGAACTACTGCCCATCTACCACTTACCTGAAACACAATTGCCTGAAACACTGACCATCTACCAAACACTGACCACACTCCCAACCTCTTTCACAAAACACCCACTCACTGCCTCATCAAATTACATCATCAACACATAGGAAGCCTATCAAGCAAAAACAGTGAATGCATCAGGCATGTACAAGAGAAACATAGGCAGTAATATGATATACAAAGGACTTGGAGCAGTTCATGTTAAAGAACAAGGTTAGCATGGTACCAGTTCAGTCCAGACCAAATATATAAGGTTAGCATGACTTGGAGCACCATTTCATGTTAACAAACATTATTCAAAATATTCCAAAAGTTTTTCAACTTCACCTCAATCCGATCGCTGTGTTCGTGTAACGAAAGTCTTACATCAACCTTAGGAATCGCTTCCAGATTCAAGACATCAGGCTATCAACTACGGCAAGCATTGAACTACACAATCGATTTCAGCATCAGCAGCAAGAGATCATCATCACGACAGTGCTCAACACATCAGCAATCACCAATAAGACCAAAATCTGGACAGTGGGCAATTAGCACACAACCTTCTCCACGTTTAAGACCAACACCATTGCAATCCAAAGTTTGGCAAACCATTATCTGAACACCAACACTTTCAAGTTCAACCCTAAGTGTCAAAGAACCACAAACATCATCAATAGAGCCGCAGTCAGAGCACAAACACTGACAAAAACGCAAGCTGAGGAAACGTCTTCAATTCAAGCGAAGTCAGAGGCAAAAACTTCATTGCGACTTAAGCGACTCCATCAGAACAACGAGGCATCGCGTTTCTTCAAGGCGGCTGCATCAAACAACGACGAACTTCTGCTTAGATGAAGATCCAACAGCGAGCAAAGATCAAATGGGCGGCAGTAAACAACAAAACTCATCAGGCATTAGGTGGAATCAGCAACTACAAGATTCAGGCATAGGAAATTTAGATCTGACCTAGCATTGAAGGCAGCTTCTAGTTACAGTGCCTTTTTTATTTTGTTAGCAACAGCGAATTGGAAGTATGAATTTGCTGGATTTCGTGGATTTGTTGGATTTCGTGAATTTGTTTTTTGATTTGGGGATTTCGTGAATTTGCTGGAAGTATGAATTTGGGGATTTCGTGAATTTGTTGGAAGTATGAATTTGGGGATTTCGTGAATATGGTAAACTGAAAGGGGATCTACACCAACATAAGCGGGAAAACAAAAATTTGGTAAAAAGTGCAGCGGTGATCCATTTTAACAGTCGGATTAAATGTAGACCGTTGGATCGTATTCACGCGGATTGCTAATTTTATTAATTTTTTAATTTGTATACATCTATAGCAACACTGTATAAAAATGTTGCATCGTGTTACACTTGTTTAGCTAGAGCAACACATTTTTATGGCTAAGGTAACACCATAAATACAATGTTGCAGTAGGACCAAATTTTTATATCTATCGCAACATTTGAGCTGGCAACACCTTGCAAAAATGTTGCAGAAGGCCATTTATGGCGTAGTGCCTCTTGAAGTTCGTTGAAGCGTCTTTGGTGTTTGAAGTGTCAGATGAGTCGAGAAAATAGCAGAGTATAGGCGCTCCAGAAATGATCCAAAAGTCCTCTTTCAGTTGAAGTAGGTGGGGTATTTATAGGAGAATTATGGAATTAGGTCGTAGGTCGTGAACGACCTTGGATAGGTTGTAGGTCGTGAGCGACCTAAGGAGCACGGGCTACGACTTAATAGGTTTGCACTAGATCATTTGAACACATCGATAAGTCATAGGTCGTGAACGACCTAAGGTAGGTCGTAGGTCACGTGCGACCTAAAGGAAGAGGTGATGTGCATGCAGGTTATCTTCGAAGCTTGCTGAGTTGTTAGATCGTTGTGTACCTAGGTCGCTGGATTGCTTATCTCGTTAAGTTGTTAAGCCTCTCTATTGTGATATGTGGTTGCCCTGTGTGTATGGTTAGGTCGCTAGGTCGGGATATTTTTAGGTCGCTAGGTCGCTCCATCCTTTAGGTCGCTAGGTCGCTCCATCCTTTAGGTCGCTAGGTCGCTTGTGAAGTTAGGTCACTGAAAAAGAGGAGTTAACACTTGCCCCTCGAAGAATACGCCTAGGGACTAGGTCGTGTGCTTCGATACTTCTTATCTCGTGCCTTGCTGAGTCGCTAGGTCGTGAGCGACTTAATGAGGGAGTTAGGTCGTTCGCACCAGTTCAGATCTTACTGCCCCTGTATATGAGTCGCGTTACACCCCTTCTTCTCTTTACTTGCTCTAACTCTCAAGACCACCATTGAAGAACCTCTAAGCTTTCAAAGTCGAGTTCGAACCAACCAGTTGCTAATTATCTTTCTCACCACATTATGTAAGTGGATCCGTTCATTATCAAATCCACGATTACCATCGAATCATGAATTCCCCATTTTCTGCCCCTAGTCTTAATTTCATATGCCGCGTTTCACCATGAGTTATGTTACAATCGATTCTTGATCGTCATTGATTACGTTACCATTGTAATTCTTGTGAATACGGTAGTGTATTGGGCTTGTGATGAATTTGGGGCGATCTGATTCGGTTTTTGGCAATGTGGAGAGAGATGATGATAGGTTATTGGGTCTCAGGTCAACCGGTTTGTGAGTTAAGCGAGTTATTAAGTGGAGAAGAGTTAGCGTGTTAAGGAGGGTTAGGAAATGTCCGGCTTAAGAGTTTCGAACGATCTAGGGCTTGATATTCTGGACACGAGTCGCACGACTTAACGGCTTAATGACTTACCACAAAAATGCTGAGCGACATAATAATCTACGACTTATGTGACTTCACAACCTAAGATGTATAGTTGGTTGCTCCGGAAGAGATAAGCATCTTAACGACCTATCTTTAAGTTGCACTATGATTTGGACGAACTAACCCTCAAGCGAATTTGCCTTGTTGCGATTTAATCTTTAGGTCGCGTGTGCATTCAAGCGACCTAGGACTTAGCCAGATTAGCATATGAATTCCAAACAGGACGACTTAAGGAAAACCCGACCTATGCTAGGTTGTTTGAACATGATCTGGACAACCTAATTGAACTGTTTGAACTTTTTTGCATTTTTTCACAGATTGTACTAACTTTTAAGCTAACAACCTGTTAAACACAACATTTGCAGAAAACTAAGGCGAATATACTACCATTGATTGCCCACATCGAATGACAGATTAGTCGATAAAGAATAATCAACTTAAGTGAACTGTGTGAATGAAATGCTGTGAATTAACAAGTTCAAGTGAAGTATTAAAGAAAAGCTAAAATAATCAACTAAAGCTGATTTGTTTGCATCAACACTATACTTGGACTTAAAATAACAAGCCCTGAAACTCTATAATTGACAAATGTCAACTAATTTGATTCCAGTTATATTTGCTTGTCATTTTACTAGTTTTGCACAACACTTCACACTTTTAGGAAACGTGCACCTTCATATTTGAATGTCCAGTTCCTTGTGTAGAATGACTTCTCAAAAAGAAGAGACAGTTGGACAAGCTGAAGAAGTCTTCCCCATAGCTAATCTCTTGGATAGTCCTCCAGAAAGAATTTCAACCACTCTAAATCAACGGGCGTTCAGTCAATTATGTATTCAGTTTGGTATTGCCAAAACAGACGCTTTGCTTCCTGGAGTAAACGATACTGCTGACAGGCCACCTCTTGGTTTTGTCGCAGTTAATCGTCAGATGTGCTTAAGTGGAGCTATTCCTCCCATTAATGATTTTCTTCGATAGCTTCTTCTTCGATTAACTATCTCTCCCTTCCAGCTACACCCCAATGGTTATGCCATCTTGATGGGGTTGTGTGTGCTGTTCAGGAGGACGCTTGACCGTCTTCCAAGTTTTGAAGAGATTTGCTATTTGTGCACTTTTGCGAAGAACAAAGATCACCCTTCAATTATACTTGTGAGAGGCGCAAGAAACCATAAATTGATTCTAGACTTGCCCGAGAGTGCACACGGGTTTTTAAGCCAATTTTTCTTCGTTCGCTGCCCCCCGGGGTTCTATGCCATCTGGAGAATAGGAAGTAAGATTGCCTATTTCTGCTCACTTCATTTTTTCCTGAATTTCCTGGAGCTCGAATTGCCAAGTACTTAACTTCAATCTTTACTTTTTGTAGCACTTCCTCCTCCGCTTAGAGATCCCAGCCACAAACCAACCTTCGAAACATTAAGTGCCGTGGCGGCTGAGGAAAGAAGCATCAAGTTTTTGCTGAAAGACGAGTTTCTACACCAATTTGGGCTTTTACATTCCTCTCGATCTACTCAGATTCATGAAGTTTCTAGTTCAGAGACTGAAACATCAGCTGCCCCGGTTTCTACTGAGGAAGTCGTATCAAAGGAACCTGTTGCAGGAGCTTTGTTAGTGAAATGTTCCACCCCCGCCGATGTCGCGGGGTCATCCGGCAAGCTCACACTTTCCTCGATGATCGAAGAAGAGGAACCTCCTCAACACTCCGGGAAAGCTGATGATAAAGGAGTTGAGAGAAAGAGTCCCGCTAAGCATGACGGTGATGACACTTTTGAGGGATTGAGCGATCTGATGATTACTTCACAAGAGCTCTTTAAAGACGACACTTCCACAACTAAAGTTACATCTCCAGCAGTTGAGGTGACATCTGCCTTGAAGCAAATTTCGTCAGCCCAAAAGTTGACTCCTGCTTCAAAATCTGTCATCACTCCCCAACCAAAGAGTGGTTTGTAGTTTGACGCGCGTAGCTTGCACATCACACACACTTAGGATTTTTGGCGATTATATGCACTTGGGTTCTTAACTCTGAAAATTTTTAGGACTTGTCTTTTTCACTTTCAGATTCTCCGATGGGGCTCATATTATGACGATTTCCAGCGCTATGGAAGACGTGGCACTTATGACACAAAGCGCTATCTCCCTGCTTTTAGGGAAACTGATGAAGAAAGAGCTGCTAGGATGGCTCAAGAAAGGAGGGCCTATGAAGAGTGACATGAAAGAAGAGATGAACGTCACGACTCCTCTCAAAGAGGTGACGACTCTTATAAAAGAAAATCGCATGACGACAGAGGAAAGAGCCACATTATTGAAGATCCGAGCAAGCGGGCCAAACTTAGTGAAAAACCGGCATCTGCAATTTTTGAAAAGACCGCTGCTCCTATCCCTCTTGACATCCCCTCCAGTTCTCCTGCTCTCGAGAAAACTGATATTCAGACAATCATTAGCAGGCCTCAGTACCGATTTGAACAAGGCCCGGCTACTCTTCAAAGTCGGTTTCCGCACTGGTGCTTGAGGGGAGTGTGCTTTGATTTGGATTTGGTTCCTATTGATAAGCAGGCTATGCTAAGGAATCTTGACGATGTTAAGATTGACATCGAGAGAATGTCTGGATGGCAAAAGCTGGTTGACGAGCTTCAATGGGTTAATCGAGCAAATCTCGAAGCCATGTTAACCATGGAAAATGATCATTCTGAATGGAAGAAAGTTCTTAAGCAGCACGATACAAAGATGAAAAACATTGCCGCTCATAATGAGGAGCTCGAGGCCAAAGTCAAGAAACTTGAAGATGATCTTGCCACCTCTTCCACCTCTTTTACTCAAAAGGAAGAGGTACTTCAAAAACAAGTACGGGATGCTCATGCTAGTCAACGAGACGATGAGGACAGATATGAGGCACTGGAGAAAATTGTAGAGAGTTACCGCACTGATGTTGCTCAGTTGCGAGAAAAAACTAGCTCCCAGGACATGGAAATTGAAATGTTAAAAGCTCGACTTTCTAATGTTGAAAAAGAGCGTGATGAGGCAGTTGCCGGCAAAGTTGCAGCCGAAGAATCTCATGAGGCAACTAAAGCCAATATCAGCTCTACTTTATTCGAGTTTTACTTGCACAGCATCCTGGGGCGTGGTAGTCTCTCATTTTGGGCCCTAAGTATGAGATTACTTTGGCCGAAGTGTGGGAAGCCGTACTTGATATGCTTGGAGGTGCTGGCTATGCATAAGTAGATCTTGAGGCGCACTATCTGGATGATAAGGCACGTACTGCCCTTGCCAAGGGAAAAGAGCAGCTTGCCAGGGAGTGAGCCGAAGCAGTAGGAGGAGAGCGTTTGGAGAAGGCGCCTTTAACCGACTTCGCTCGTCCTTCAGCTTCGGTCGACCCTGATACCATTGGCTCTAGTTCTCATTCTCCACCTCCTACAAAAGCCGAAGTTAAAACCGCTATTACTGAGCCTCCCACTGTTCAAGTCGAGGAGAAGGCCCAGGACGACACTGAAGCCGAAAACTTTGAAATCGATGTGATTAAGCCAACTTCTCCAGGTAACTCCAAGTCTGATCTAGCTCAAGTAGACTGCTCGTTCGATTCAACTAAGCTTGATGAACTTCTTGCTTATTACTTAAGTCCCGACGAGCCAATATCTTCTCTTTTTATGGAGAATACTGATTTTAACTTCTCTTTTCCTCTAGTGAAAACACCGAGTGCTGCACAAACTTCTCCTCTTCCAGCTGTTCCTCCTCCATCCCTTCAAGTCACTCCTGCTTCTCAACCGAGGTCGTAGGAAGAACAAATAGAAGCCCTTCAAGGCTTGGATGATCCACCCGCCTTGCAAGAGCAGAAGGCTGAGGAACCTGAAGGAGGTGAAGAGATTCCAAAGCAAATTATTACCGACGACACAAAGTTTTCCGAAATCATCACTCCAGGCAGCGAATCTTCTTCAAGGAAGAAAGGGAAGCGCACAACTTTGAAAAAGAGAAGGAAAAGCACTTCTGCTACTGGAGAGGAAGCAGAAATTGACCCAGCCATACCTCTCTCTCCTTCTTCCCAGTCTTGTTCAGGTCGGCTCGAAAAACTACCTATTAAGCCAGGCAAAGGCTCTAAAGGTGGCGAGAAGAAGAAGAAATGATGAGTCTCGCTTTACTCTCCTTGTTTTGCTTTTTTGCTTTTTGCATGTATTGACCGGAGATTGTGTGGGTACCGGCCCCCGCTTGAAACCTGCATATGTACAAAAATTTTATAGTATGGAATAAAAATGACACTTTTTACTTGTACAATCTCTTGTCAGTATTTGTGGATGCATTTATTCCTTGTTTCTGCACAAGTTTCTTTATTTACTTTATATGACACTGCAGTGAGCTCGTGGTATGATGTTTGAGCGTTGTTTTTATTAATATAACTATATGCCCCCATACCACGGCTTACTGCAATATTCTAAAAAGACTCATACTCTTATTTTAGAGAATAATTCTTCCGTTTTGAGGAAATATTATTCTGCTTTTAATAGAGTATGCCTTGTATCAGAGAAGTTTTTCTTTCTCTCTTTTTAAAGAACACTTCAACATTCGGGGATGATCACTTTTATTTGTTCAAAAGTGGATTCCCCTACGCATTAAAGTGGGCTTCTGAAGAATACTTTGATTTGTTTATCAGAAAGTTATATTTCATCGTTGAATGGGTCTACGGGACAAACGTCAGCTGTTTTATCGGATATTTGTTTGTACAAATAATCATAAGCATTCAGCTGTGGCCTGGAACCTTCTTTTTGAGAAGGTGCCCCTTTGGTGGTTCCATCGACGAAGTTTTTAGATGTGCCTCGTTAGAGGGCTTTACTTGTTTAGTGCTTCCGAAGAAGGCTTTGTGCCTCCGAAGAGGGCTTTTTGGCTTATGCCTCGGGAGAGGGCTTGTTTGATATGCCTTTGGGAAGGGCTTTCTTTTTTGATTTGTGCCTCGGGAGAGGGCTTTGTGTGGTTTTGCCAGAAAGTTACTTTCTCACAGTTGAATGGTCCCACGGAGCAGACGCAAGCTACTCGACTGGATGTTCGTTTGCACAAACGATCACAATCAAGCAACAAGGGCCTGGAACCTTCTATCTTGGGAAGGTGCCCCCTTGGGTGGTCCCACCAACATTCTTGGGCGAGAGAAGCATTTTGATTTGGACGTGCCTCGTTGGAGGGCTTTTGCCTCCGAAGACGACTCCTCCGAAGAGTTGTGCCTCCGAAGAGTTGTGCCTCCGAAGAGGGCTTGTACCTCCGAAGAGGTCTTTTGCCTCCGAAGAGGTCTTTTGCCTCCGAAGAGGTCTTTGTTTGTGTGCCTCCGAACAAAGAGGTCTTTTGCCTCCGAAGAGGTCTTTGTTTGTGTGCCCCAGAAGAGGGCTTGCGCCTCCGAAGCAGTTTTTTGCCTACGAAGATGTCTTTTGTTTGGTTTGCTAGGAAGTTTGCATCTCACAGTTAAGTAGGTCCACGGGGCAGACACAAGCTACCCGACTGGATGTTCGTTTGCGCAAACGATCGCAATCAAGTAACATGGGCCTGGAACCTTCTATCTTGGGAAGGTTCCCCCTTGGGTGGTCCCACCAACATTCTTGGGTGAGAGACAAGATTCCATTTCGGCTATTTTTGTCTGCTTGTCCATGTCTTTGCATCAACTGTCGCTGAGTGATTCCTCGTTATCATTCTCAAACTTATGTTCTTTTCTTTGTTAAGCTGTTTGATTTTTCCAGAGAAGCGTACTTCGTGGTCGAGTGAATCCACGGGCAGATGCAAGCCACTTAACCGGATGTCTGTTTGTACAAACAATCACAGTCAGTTAGCAAGGGCCTGGTGCCTTCCTTTTGGGAAGGTGCCTCTTTGGTGGAATCACCAACCGTTTATAGGAATTGAGTCTGGAATTTTTGTGGCCTGACATTTGTTTGTTGAGTGATTTATGGGAATCGCTTGGGTTTGTGACGTGTTGGATAGGTAATTTTTTCTTTGATTGCCTGCATTATTAAATCGATATTTTAGCAACACATTTAAAATATTTGCACATCGAAATAAGATAAGCATTTTAAAGCAGTAAAAGACACAAGATTTATAGTGGTTCGGCCAAGAATTGGGCCTACATCTACTTTATATTTCTTATTATCACTTTGCACTGCTTTTACAATGGCTTACAATACAAGTATGATACATTCATAATCATTTTACAAATTTAAGCATTGCTTCTAAGTAAAATATGGACGCAAGTGATTGCTGTTCCAGGCTCTTGGAATTGAATCTCCTTCAACAGTTGTGAGCTTGAAAGTGCCATCAAGAAGCTTTTTGCCTATGACATATGGCCCTTCCCAGTTTGGCCCAAACACTCCTGTTGCTGTCATGATCCTTTTCAAGACTAGATCTCCAATTTCAAAGCTGCGTTGGCAAACTTTAGAATTGATGTGCCTGGCTATCCTTTGCTGTTGAGCTGCAACTCTGAGTTCAGCTTCTTTCCTTCTTTCATCAAGTAAGTCAAGTGCTTCAAGCTGCAGCTTTTCATTTTCAGCTTGGTTGAAATGAACTCTCCTGTGTGAGGGGACTTCTATTTCCACTGGAATCATTGCCTCTGACCCGTATGCTAACGAGAATGGAGTGTGCCCAATCGCAGTTTTGTGGGTAGTCCTATATGCCCATAGTGCTAGTGGCAGCTTATCAACCCAACCACCTTTTGCTTTTTCCAGTTGCTTTTTGATGGTTGATTTGATGATTTTGTTCACTGCTTCCACCTGCCCGTTTGCCTGCGGATGAGCCACTGCTGAGAAGCTTTTTCGGATTTTGAATCGTCTGCAAAATTCCTGGAATTCTTCGCTTTCGAATTGAGTACCATTGTCTGTTATTATCTTCTGAGGCACACCATACCTGCAAATGATATTTTTAGTCACAAAATTTATCATCTTTTTAGAGGTAAATAGTAGCCAATGGTTCAGCTTCAGCCCATTTAGTGAAATAATCGACAGCAACAATGGCATATTTGATTCCGGATTTGGCAATCGGCATAGGCCCAATAAGATCTATTCCCCAAATGACGAATGGCCATGGACTGACCATCTGTGTTAGCACGGTGGAAGGTGCTCTTGGGATTTTTGCAAATCTCTGGCATCTGTCACACTTTCGGGAGTAGCTAGCAGCATCTCGATTAATATCCGGCCAAAAATAACCATAGCGAAGAATTTTCTTTGCAAGAGTTTGACCACCTGAATGATCTCCACACTCTCCTCCGTGCACCTCAGCCAAGATTGTCTTAGCCTCTTCTTTAGTTACACATCGGAGTAATGGCATCGAGAATCCTCGTCTGTACAGATGGTCGCCTTGAATTACATATCTTGGAGCTTTTCTTAAGAGCTTTTGATGTTCTTTTGAGTTTTCTGGCAAGGAGCCGTTGAGCAGATATTCCTTGATTGGGGTCATCCATGACTCCTGCTCTTGAGATACAGCCATGATCCAATAAACATCCATCTCATCAATACTCGGAGCTATCAAGACTTCTACAGGGACCAATCCCAATAATTGAGCTTCGCCAGAGCTTGAGTATTTCGCGAGAGAATCTACCTTCATGTTTTCTTCCCGGGGAATATGGTTTATTGTATAGTGATCAAAGTCATCGAGAAGTTCATAGGCTTTTGACAGGTAAGCAGGCAGATTTCCTCCTTTAGTTTGAAACTCTTTCTTGACTTGGCATACAATTAGTTGGGAATCACTGAAGATCTGTAACACTTTGATGCTCAGTTCTTTAGCAATCCTCAGACCGGCTATAAGAGCTTCGTATTCAGCTTCGTTATTTGTCGAAGGAAATTCTAATCTCAATGCATAACATAATGATCGTCCTTCAGGGGTTTCAAGCACAACCCCAGCTCCTGAACAGTAATCATTTCTTACACCATCAACATATAATTTCCATCGGATCAGAATGTCTTCAGTTAACTCTTCATCACTGTCACCTTTATCTGTGCATTCTGCAATGAAATCTGCTAAAGCTTGTCCATTGATTGCTCTTCGAGGATGGTAGGTGATATCGTATTGACTGAGTTCAATATTCCACTTCAGAAGACGACCCGAAGTTTCAGGGCGAAATAGGACTTGCTTTAGAGGTTGATCAGTGAGGACTTTAATAGGATGAGCCTAGAAATATGGCCTCAACTTTCTGGACGCGATCAGTAGACAATAGGCGAGCTTTTCTAACTTTGAATAATTCATCTCTGCCCTAGTGAATCTTTTGCTGACGTAATAAACTGGACGCTGAACTTTTGCGTCTTCTCGTATCAACGCTGCAATAAGAGTATGAGATGAAACTGCTAAGTATATGAATAGATCTTCACCATTGTCAGGCTTAGAAAGTACCGGAGGTGTTTCCATATGATGAATCAGCTCATCAAAAGCTTTTTAACACTCGGGAGTCCATTCGAAATTCTTCTTTCCTTTCTTCAGAGCATCAAAGAAGGGAATGCATTTATCTGTGGCCTTGGAAATAAATCGACTCAGAGCTGCGACTTTCCCGTTGAGGCTTTGTAATTCCTTCTTTGTTCTAGGGGGTTTGACTTCTCTTAAGGCAGTGATCTGAGCAGGATTAGCTTCGATGCCCCTAGCACTCACAATGAAACCTAAGAATTTTCCAAACTCAACCCCGAATGAACAATTCAGAGGATTCAATTTCATTCCATACTTTCGGAGGATCGCGAACATTTCTGCCAAATGGTCCATGTGGTCTACTGGCTTCTTTGATTTTACTAACATATCATCAACGTACACTTCCATAGTGTTGTCAATTTGAGGCTTGAACATGGCATTAACGAGTCTCTGATAAGTTGCCCCTGCATTCTTTAATCCGAAGGGCATGACTTTGTAGCAGTAAAGACCAACATCGGTAATGAAGCTCGTGTCCTCCTGATCTGGCTCATGCATCATGATTTGATTGTATCCTGAGTAATCATCCATAAAAGACAATAATTCATGCCCGGCTGTTCCATCCACCAACTGATCGATTCTAGGCAATGGAAAACAATCTTTGGGACATGCTTTGTTTAAGTCTGAAAAATTGATGCATACTCTCCACTTTCCATTTGCTTTTTTAACCAACACCGGATTAGAAACCCAATTTGGATAAGTGGATTCTCTGATGAAGCCATTCTCCATGAGCCGATCTACTTCCTCTTTCAATGCTGTCGACCTTTCAGGACCCTGGGTTCTCCTTTTCTACTTTACGGGCGTGAATTTTGGATCAATATTTAAGGCATGTACTGCGATTTCTGGAGATATTCCACACATGTCAGCATGACTCCAAGCGAATACATCCAGGTTTGCCTTCAAGAATGATATCAGCATATTTTGAACGGTCGCACCAAGTTGTGAACCCACATTTAGTACTTTGTTTGGATCTTTCTGATCAATAGGTATTGGCACCGTCACTTCTACCGGCACCACTCTATTCTCCCCTACACTGGTTTTTCTGGGATCAATTTCTTTTCGTACACCACTATGCTCACCAGTGCAGGGCCCACCCCGTACTTACTACAAGGTGGGTTCTTTGATGCGGAGCGGAGCTGCCGCACCCTTCCCCATTTCTCTCTTCTTCGCCTCCCGCAACTCTGTTAGATAACATTCCAGCCCAACACCCTGATCTCCTTTCAAAACACCAACGCCGTTATCAGTGGGGAATTTCATAGTTAGGCACCATGGGGCGAGAATAGCTTTGAATGCAGTGAGAGTTGGTCGTCCCAAGAAGGCGTTATAAGCAGAAAATTCATCAACAATAACAAAAGTTTGCTTACGGACCACTTTTCTCTCCCTTTCACCAAGTTCTACAAATAAGTCGACGGTTCGATAGGTTGTTTCGGTGCCCCAGTGAATCCAACAATCTTTTGCGAAGAAGCTTGAACATCAGCCATCGGAATCTTCATTTGATCAAAGGTCTTTTTGAAGAGGATATTACAAGAAGCGCCGCAATCGACAAGCACTCTTCTCACAATAGCTGGTCCGATACCGGCGGTTATTACCAACGGATCCATGGTAGAAGCCTCAACTCCCATAGAATCTCTAGCTTTGAATATGATGTCATCGTGACAAGTTCTTTGCTGCTTTTAAGGCACAACATCTTCCAAAACAAAAACAGTTTCTTCTTTTGGGGCATGTCTCAGAGCATGAGCATATCTTTCCATTTCTCCCCAACTTTTGCCCGCTGGGTGAGGACCCCCTGTGATTACGTTAATAACAGGTCTTTTAGATTCCTTTACCACAGCCTTTTCTCCCGAGCCGGATTTACGAGCAGGAAGTTGCTGCCCCTGAATGGATGAGGCCGGATCACCTCTGTTCCTCTTAACATACTGTTGCAGTTTATTCTCTCT
Source organism: Allium fistulosum (assembly GCA_030737815.1). NCBI lineage: Eukaryota > Viridiplantae > Streptophyta > Magnoliopsida > Asparagales > Amaryllidaceae > Allium > Allium fistulosum. Next base: position 1,059,612,595 of record CM060903.1, read on the forward strand.
CAACAGTTCTTCAATCAAGTTCTTTAGATGGCGACATTCGTTGGTGTCATGGCCAGGTTGGTTGTGAAATCGACATAATCTTCCATTGGGAACAAAAATTTTTCCAAGCTTCAACTTAGGTGGCTCAGGGTACTCGATAGCATCCTTAGTTGCGAAGAAGATGTTTTCTGAAGTCTCAGTTAAAGGAGTGAGTTCCGAAAAACGGCGTGGTTTCTTCATATCTTTCTACTTTTTCCCACCGTTATTTTCCCTTTTCTGACCACCAGATTCTTTCTTGTTAGAAGTTTCAGCCACACGGTTGTTTTCAATTTCAGCCACAACCACCTTTGCTGGTGTAGGAAGATTTTCCAGACGCATAAATTTGTCAGCCTTCTTATAAAACTTTTCCAGTGAATTCGGTTCCTTCATCTTCAACCATTTTCCGAACTCACTTGTTTTATCGATGGCTCGCATCAAGTAAGTTAGAATCATTCGAGGCTCAGCATTATCCACTTCGGCCAAGGCTATGTTAAAGCGATTCAAGAAGGATTTGATAGATTCGTCGGAAGCTTGTTCTAGGCTGGACAGTGACATTATGTCCTTGGCCTTTGTAGCATACAACTTGAACTGATCCTTAAATTTACGAGTCAAGTCAGAGAATTGATCCACAGATCGGACCGGTAGCTTTGTAAACCAAAGTAAAGCGACTCCTTCCAAATAGACAGGAAAATATCTGCATTTAATCTCATTTGTTGCCCTAGCACCTGTCATATGCCAGTCATATTTGTACAAGAACTGATTAGGGTCGCTTGTCCCTCGATAGGCTGGGATAGTAGGAGGAACAAACTTCTTTGGAAATTCAGCTTTTAGAATTCTCTCGGTAAACGGAGTCTTGCTTGGAGCAAACCCCCAGTCATTTTCATCTTCATTTCTTTGCATACTTTCTTTCATAATCTGGCGAACCATTCCTGATAGATATTCCTCATCATTTAGAGGCCTTGCTGGGCAGACGTCAGCCATCTTTTTGGAAGTTTGTCTGAACAAACGTTCATGAAGAGGCGGCTGCGGCCTTGATCCTCCAGCTTTGGGAGGTGCCCCTTCGGCGATGCCAGCTGCTCTTTGAGGAATATCTTTCTCTTGGGAATCATGAGTGTCTTTAGCAAAGGTTGGTTCATTGTTTTCTGGTTGTCGGTTCGTCCCAAGCAGAGCGTTTAATCTTTCCATCATCAAAGCATTTTGAGTTTCCATTTGCTGGTATAACCCCGACACAACATCGTCAAGTTCAGCCCTTGTGACTCCCACAGCAGGAGTTGCCTGATTTGGCGCTAGGGAGGAGGCAACCATGTCATTAGCATCTCCAGATCTAGTAGATCTACTCTTTCTTCCAGGAGCCATGATTTCAGATAGACTTCTGGTTTTTAAGGAAAATCTTTCAACCAATCTTTGCAAAGCAATGGTGAGAGCACTCGTTTGGTAAGCGGGAGGTCCTGAGTTCAATTCACAGTCATAGGTCGTGAACGACCTAAGGTAGGTCGTAGGTCGCGTGCGACCTAAAGGAAGAGGTGATGTGCATGCGGGTTATCTTCGAAGCTTGCTGAGTTGTTAGATCGCTGTGTACTTAGGTCGCTGGATTGCTTATCTCGTTAAGTTGTTAAGCCTCTCTATTGTGATATGTTGTTGCCCTGTGTTGATGGTTAGGTCGCTAGGTCGGTATATTTTAGGTCGCTCCATCCTTTAGGTCGCTAGGTCGCTCCATCCTTTAGGTCGCTAGGTCGCTCCATCCTTTATGTCGCTAAGTCGCTTGGGAAGTTAGGTCGCTGAAAAAGAGGAGTTAACACCAACGACCACACCATCCACCACCCTTGCTTGAGCCCACCTCCATTAGAAAGCATAGGTTGAGCCTTCCCAAAGGTCCAAGGCTCAATTCCATAGGCTCCAGTGCGATCGTAGCGAAGCTATAGCGAATTTTCGCCATGTTAGAAACGAATTCAAGTGAGAAACTCTATTTATATTATGATATTTTGGATGATATATATTTGGTTATGCTTGGTTGTGATGATTGTGAACCATGCTTTGATTTGACAATATGTTTGTTTGGATGTGTAAACAATTCATGATTAATACAAGTCGAATAACATAAATAGTCGTGGTTTGGCAGTTCAGAAACCAAAGCGATAAATTCTTTAAAATTGATATTTTTAATTCTTTAAAAATATGGAATAAACTCTACAAATATTGTAAAATGTTTTAGAAGATATTTGAGTTAAAAAAATGAATTTATGAATGATCGAAAAGTCGTTTTGATCAAATAAGCCTTTAAAACACTATTCGCAACACTTTTTGCAGCGGGTTTTAATCATTTTTGAAATATGGCTTTAAATGTAAGTATTCTTTCCCACATCTTTTATAAATGTTTTCAAATAAATACATGAGTGTTTTAAAGATCATTTGGAGGTTTTATAATTTAATTTAAAAGTGTTTAAATAAATGATTTAAAGAAAAGTTGTTATAAATAAGTGATTTAATCTTGGCTCTAAAAGCCGATGAGTAGACTGGATTTTTCTATTTTTGAGATCTGAATGTGAGGTTCTTAAACTAAAGAGATGTCAAGGAGCACCCATTGCCCTGGCTTACTTGGCCTCTTTCCTGGGCGAGGAATAGATAAGGTCGAAATGTCGGAAACGAAACAAGTATAAAAGATTCAAATTTACAAATTTAATTTCATACAACTTGGATTATATAGAAATAATCTTCATATACTTGGTATTAAATTCCGAGGAGGGAACCTATACCATCCATGTGAATTTAAAAGGTGATTCCACCATTATTCGATGGATAGTAAAGGTTGAATACAGAAATTGATATTGAGTAGAATTAGTATAATTTCTATCGATTCTTTTTACTCAATAAGGTTTTGCAATGTGATTTATGAGAAATGATTTTGATTTGGTTTTTCCAAAAGTTAAAAGGAGGTTTAATGATTCCGTATATATTGGAAAAGAATATGATTTAAGGATTTATATCTCTAAAAGATATACTTTATTAGATAAAAGATATTAATAAATGAAATGATAATCACCCTCAAGCTAACATGTTTTATTAATGATTTGTTCGAAGGAACCAAGATTGGATTTGAGTTATTCTTATCAGAAAACCACTTTGAACCAATTTACGTGTTCGAAAGTGAAGCATGGAATGATAATAAATTAGAATATGGAATGTAGGGTTGCTTGTCACTGACCCTCGGGGTAATTTCCTTTATCATATATATGTGGCAGTATATCTTCATTTGACCTTCGATGAAAGGGCTGCTCGCTACTAATCCGAGGATTCTTGACAAGATGTAGTAGTAGAGTTCCTTCGGTTTGTCCTATTCCTAGATAACTTGTATGGACGAACGTCTGATATAGCATTTCTAAAATGCACATACATTGATTTTACAAATGTACATTTGTTTGGTGGTGTAGGAAGTAACTCTCTTACACTTAACACACTTCTCTAAGACGTACGAGCTTAGAGGTTGTACATTTGGGGAAATTAATAGTGTGTGATGGAATTGGCAATGTGGCATTCAAAGTGAATGTGCTATGTGAAAGATAATCGTTACCTCGGGACTTATCACTCGGAAATGGCTTAAACAGGGCATGCTATAAGGCTGTGTGGTTTGCAACCATTAGGTTATAGCCATCACCTTTCTAGATACTTTCTATATGTCAAGTGCGTTGTGTAAGCTATGGGATCCCGAATAGATAGGTTACGATCATGGTGATGTCATATCCAATTTTATCCGCCACCAGATGGGTCTACGGATAGGCCGGTTTTGCTAGGTGCAAAGGTTTCAGAGGTGTTGATCCTCGGTACATCCCTCTAGAGATGTATTGTACGGAAGGTAGTTCCTTACCTGCCATTGTATGGAAATCCTTTCTCTGATAAGTTCCTTCGAACTTGATTGTAGAACCTATTATGCTGGAATTTAGTCAATGTAACAATTTAGGCTAAGATTATATAAGTTTACTTGAAAAGTGTTTTCAAAAGAATATCATTAAAAGTAATATTACTAGATTTTGTGTAGCAAATGTTTTGGTAATCATAAGGTAAAAACCCATTTTGTATTTATGTGCGGCTTGGTCATATGAGATACCCTTTGTTTTTAGATATCCGTATTTTGAGTTTCTCACAGTAGTCCAATGACTGATCTAGAATTTATTTTACTTTTGCCTTAAACTCTGGGTGCCTTATTTTTCAACCAGTTAGGTAGTTAGGTAGCTGGAGCATTTCGAGAAGGAGCATAGAGCATTTTGAGTCCCCTGTAGAAAGTTATGACTACATATTTTGAGCATCTAACAACACTTATGATTATAGACAGTTATAACTATCCTAGTTGGATTAGTACCCATTAGAACTCTGATGGGGCAATTTGAGTAATTGCATGTGCTACTCATATGTATAATTAAATATTAAATACGATGTGATATTCTATTTAGTTTGTCTTCAATCTTTATTTTCTTTTAACCCATGATAATCTACCTCTCCAGTACTTGGATATGACACGTGAATACCGAGGATGTATTATTGCCGATTTCTGAGGGTCGAGGAGGTGGGTCATAACATTTGGTATCATAGCTTATGGTTAAGCGAATATCTAAGCCTTGATGAGATCAACTCATTAGAGATAGGGTTAGTGCCCTAGAATGAGTTTAGTTAGAGATAACGCATATTTGAAGTTTCATCCAAATAAGTATATTCGAGTTTTATACTCATTCCCTAAGATAATCTCGTCTATAATTCTAAAGATGTTTCCATACTATATGCAGATAGTAGGAGATGAGTAACAGAAGAGGACGAGGAAGGGGAGGTAACAACACTACAGCCACCAACGGTCGATCAAATGCTACAGTAATTGAGGAAGTGGTAATCAATGTGCAACCTCAAATTAACTTCGCCACTCTATGCAAGAATTACACCAGTTTGGGTTGTAAACTATTCAAAGGAACGGAGTCCATTATTGAAGTTCAAGCTTGGATTCGCTCTTGTGAATTTTTTTAAGGGATTGAATATCGGGGATGGGCAGAAAAGATTCTTAGCTTCTTGGCAATTACAAGAAGGGGCTCTAGCTTGGTGGGAGTCCATTAGTCTGAATGATTTAGAAGATAATTTCTCATGGGATCGGTTCAAGGAAGGTGTAACAACCCGCATATTTTGCGATTGTATATTTAAATGATTAAATTTAAATATGGCATCATTAGTCGGATTAAAGTCTGAAATGCTACTTTTTGTAAACAGTCGAATTAGAACTCAGGACCCCTTCCATTGAGTCCAAAATGGCATTTGCGACCTTTTTGAGTATAAACATCGCTATGTTTGGAGATGAGTAGAATTTTTCTATTTTTCTATTTTGGATTTTGGGTTTGGGTTTCAGCCCACTAACCCAACATAATACCCTAACTCCTCCTCCAACTCCTCTTCATTCATTTCATTTCCAATTTCCTAATAATCAAGCCCTAAAAGAAAAAATGGGGGAAAAGAAAAGAAATCAAAATTCCTAAGCCCTAGATTCTTAGGAAATTCCAATTCAAGCTCTAGAAATCAAGGAGAAGCTTAGGTAAGCATCCTCTTCATCTTCTCCATCTCAATTCCTCTCCAATTTTCAGAAATTTCCTATAACCTAATTTAGAAATATTTACTTATGATCTTAGATTTGGAGCTTCTTGAGTTGACGTTGAAGAGTGGTTGATCTTGCCTTGTTTTAAAGCTTCTCATTCATTGTTTTTAGGTTTAAAGGTGAGTTCTTTAACTCACATCTATGTCTATACCTTTGATAGTTGTTAGGTATGAATTCCTAACATCAATTTCTCATCCATTTTCTTTTGAATTGAATTGGTTTGATGAATATTCCAATTTTTGGTATTTTGAAGTCAAAATCTATGAAAATCCTTATATGGATGTTTGGACATGTTGTTCGAAGTGTATTGGTGAGCATATAAGGCTAGGTAGTCGCTTGGCGTAAATCCCTAGCCTCCATGCTCGTCCGATTGCTTCCAAACCAACTTGGCCATTAATGGCCTAGGCATATTTTTACTCTGAGCTTCGGCTCAAACGTCTGATATAAGGGTCAGACGTCTGGGTAGTCGAAATAAAAATTCCAGACTAACAACTCAGACGTCTGAGCTTATTTCCCAAACGTCTGAGCGATTTGGAAGAAAATTCCAGAGCTTTGGCTCAGACGTCTGGGATAACCACTAGACATCTGGAGCTGATTATTTCAGCAAATTTTCCTATTTTATGTGGGTTTCCAATTTATATCGATTATTGGTTGATCCGATTTGTTGCTATCACCTATTATCGACTTTGATGACTTCCTTTCGGGATTTTTGGGAATATCCATTTGATGGATTTGATATCAATTTCTATGATTTTGATTCACGTCGTCGAATGTGAATTTTTGGTGATAGATTGTTTCTACAATCATTTCTGTGATTTGTCACTTTAAAATTATAAAGGTTTCTATACTAGTAGTAAATACTCAAACTCTTTCAAATAAATGATTTCATCACTACTTTTAATATAAAGCTTGTTTTTAAAACCGTTTTCCAATCTATTAGTATATACAAACCTTTATCTCATTCGTATGAGAAATCCAATTAAATGACTTAGCAAAACAAGTGGTATGAAACGGTTGCGTTTACTTCGTCGGTTAATTTTTAGACTTGTTCGATTGAAATCTTGTGACAATTTTCGAGTGGAAATCTACAATTTGTTCGTAAATATTTAAGTTATGCTAGTGGTTATGAGACATGAAGCTAAACTCATTTATTTACTAGCTTAGTGTAATCTACACTTTTTAATGATCAATGGTGATCATTTTATGGTTTAGACTAGCGGTATGCGATGTCTCTTTGTTCACGTGGGGGACTGTACCCAGTTTTGTGGAGCTTTGTCTCATTTTTATAGGCTAGCGACCTATGGGTTTTATGGAGTTCGGTTCATCGAACGTACCGTTAATTCACTACGTCGTTGTTCCGAATGATTTGAGTTTCAGGTTCATCGGGCGTAACGTTATTGCACTACGTCGATGTTCCAAATTATTTGAGTTTCAGGTTCATCGGACGTACCGATATTGCACTACGTCGTTGTTCCGGCTCATTTGAGTTTCAAGTTCCTCGGGCGTACCGTTATTGCACTACATCGTTGCACCAGCTCTATGGTTAGCGACCATGGGATAGCGACCCGTTTGTGATACACGTGTTGGTGAGTTTTCATGCTCCCATTTTTGATAGGTCTCCCCCTTTGTGATTTCTGGAACTCTAATTGATGATTTCTAGAATTGTGTTTCACCAATTTTTGCGATTGACATAGATATGTTTTGTCAATATTTGGGGTTTGGTGAATAAGCTAAAGAATGTGATATTCTTTTTGGACATTTGACGAGATTTGAGATATTGTATGATTTTTGTTGTTGTCTGATGTATACTTGTCACGGTATGGCATTATTGTTATCATACGTTTTTGTCATATCTCTTACCCTAACTCATTTTATATGATATTTATAGCTAGACTGATCCATTTACTATTTATATCATAACAGGATGACCGAGCATGTAAGGGGAACCTTTGTAGATTTAGTAGACATGGGTTTTCGATATGAAACTCTAGACAAAAAGAAACTACTCACAACTCAAAGCAGAAACAATAACTGGAAGAAGAGGAAGTTCAACCACTCTGGGAAGAAGCCATGGCAAGGCAAACCAGAAGGAGGACCGCAAGAAAACAATTTGAAGGATATTACTTGTTATAATTGCCAACAGAAGGTTCATTTTTCCACCACCTGTAAGAATCCTAAGGCTCAAAATAGGACCTGCTACAATTGTCACAAAGTAGGGCACCAGAAAAAAGGATTGCCCACTGATAAAGAAAGAAGAACTGGTCTGAGTTTTTGCCATTAAAGATGAACCCTCAACTTTGGCTGATGCAAAGGGCAAGACTATTCTTGAAGATAATATCTACATTAATGAAAGTCTAGTCGGAGTATTATTTTATACTGGGGCTTCCCATATTTTTATTTCTAAAGAATTGGTTGGTAAATTGAAACTTACCACAAGATATTAAATACCCTTATATTTGTCTCTAACCCCATAGATGGTAAAACTAATCTTGGTATGGTTTGTGAAAAAGTACAAGTTGCCTACCTATCCCAAAAAAATTTCATGTAACCTAATCATCCTCGATTTTATTGGATTTGAGATTATACTTGGTATGGATTGGTTGTTTGAATATAAGGTTCTTGATTGTGTTAAAAGGATAACGCATTTGGAAAATAAAAGAAGCGAACCTTTCTAGTAGTGTGTGAAGAACCAAGTTCAGTAATGGATAGTTTTATGTATGCCCTAAGTTTGTTTCAAAAAAATCTAGAAGAAATACCAATCGTTAAGGAATTTTCGGTTGGTTTTGGGAAAGTTAAAATTGTACCCCCACAAAGGGAAATTGAGTTTCAAATCAACTTAATTTCCAGTGCGAGGTCTATTTTTCACTCTTCTCCAAGAATGGCCCTCCAAGGAAGTAAATGAATTAAGGAATCAAACTGATGAATTATTAAAGAAAGGACTAATTGGACCAAGTATCTCAAATTACAAATGAGAAGTAGTTTTCGTTGCAAAGTCAAACCACTCCCAAAGACTTTGTGTAAATGATTGAGACCTAAATAAACAAACGATTAAGAACTAGTATCCTCTACCCGTATTGATGACTTATTCGATTGACTTTGTGGTGCTCGAATATTCTCCATAATGGACCTAGCTATAGGATTCCATCAATTAAGGATAACAGAAGCTTGCATTCCTTTAACTGCATTTGGAGGACCAAATGATTTCTACGAGTGGTTAGTTATGCCTTTTGGGCTAACAAATGCGTCCGCTTATTTCGTGCACCATATGAATAAAGTACCCAGAGATGTGCTCCATAAATTCGTGTTAGTTTTTATTGATGATATTCTTATATATTCAAAGAACGAAGAAGAACAAGAAAGGCATTTAGAGAATGTACTAGAAATATTGAGAAGGAATATGCTCAAGGCTAAGTTCTCAAAATGCCACTTCCGGGAAGAAAAGGTAAGGTTCCTTTGACATATTGTGTCAAAGGAAGGAATCTTAGTTCACCTAGGGAAAACTACAGCCATACTAGATTGGAAGCAACGATAAACTCCAAAGGACATTCGCTGCTTCTTGGGATTGGCAGGATACTACCGGAGATTTATTTTGGACTTCTCAAAACTTTCCTATCACTTAATAAGTTGGCTTTGAAGGATGTTAAATTTGAATGGACATCGAAATGTGAAGAAGCATTTCAGGAACTTAAGAAAAGGTTAACTACTGCTCCAGTCCTAACTATTATTAATGAAAGCGGCAGTTTTGTTTATACTGATGCTTGTGTAGAAGGAGTTGGTGTAGTACTAATGCAACATGGGAAGATTATTGCATAGCTAGTAGGCAATTAAAGATGCATGAGCCAAATTATACAACACACGACTTAGAACTATTAGCCGTTGTGTTCGCACTAAAGATTTAAAGATATTATTTACTGGGTAAGAATTTCTTATAGTTTATTTTGATAAACTTTGTCTGACCTTGGTAAATAATATTCCTACTTTAAATAAGTAAAAACTTCGAACTCTTCACATGTCGCAACTTTGAAGTATCTTTTCATGTAAAAGGACTTAAATATGAGACAACAACGTTAGCTAGAATTTCTCATGTCATATGATCTAGATATTCTATATACACCTGGGAAAGCCAATGTAGTAGCAGATGCATTAAGCAGAAAGCATGTCGTTATAGCTTATCTGGTATGAGTTCGACTCTTCTAAAGAGAATTACCTGCAAACAAAGAGAAGATAGACATCTAAGGAAGAATATTAAGGATATAAGCAGATGGCGGAATTCATACTTTGAAGTAGATGACCATGGGATATTATGATTAAATGGAAAATTTGTGTTCCCAATATTGACAACTTAAGACAAGAAGTGTTGACTGAATGCCATCAATCCAAGATACATATCCACCTTGGAGTTAACAAAATATACAAAGACGTGAAACGAACATTTTGGTGGGAAAACATGAAGTGGGACATCTCTATCTATGTTAGTAGATGTGCAAATTGTCAACAGATCAAAAGCGATCAACAAAAGGCTGTAAGATTACTTCAACCTCTTGAAAATCCGACTTGGAAATGGGACCAAATATCGAAAAATTTCATTGACTGCTTCTCTTGATCAAGAAAGGGAATTGAATGCATTTGGGTTATCGTAGATTGACTGACCAAAACCGCACACTTTATCCCGGTAAAGGTAATGAAAACTGCTGCAAGTCTTGAAGAAATATACATGAGGGAAATTGTTCGATTGCATGGTGTCCCAAGCAGCATAGTAGCAATAAAGACCCAATCTTTACAAGTAAGTTCTAAGAGGCATTACAAACAACTTTGGGAATGAAGCTGAGTATAAGCACCGCATATCACCCCAGACTGATGGGCAAACTAAAAGGGTAAATCGAGTATTGGAAGATCTTTTGAGAGCTTGTACCTTAGATTTTGGAGGTTCATGGGAAACTATCTTCATCTGGTGGAATTCTCTTATAATAACTGCTATCAGGTAAGTATTGGCATGGCACCATATGAAGCTTTATATGGTCGTCCATGTAGATCTCCAGCATGTTGGATCGAAACCGGAGATCGGTTAGTACTAGGTCCTGATATGATTCAAGAAGCCTTGGAAAAGGTAGACTTGATCAAAAAGAAGATGAAAAAAGCCTAGAGCAGGAAGAAGAATTATGCCGATCAAATGTGTAGAAATTTGTAATTTTCGGTTCGATATTTTGTATTCTTGAAAGTCTCTCCGATGAGAGGAGTGGTAAGATTTGGATGGTCAATGAAGTTAGTAGCTCAATTTATTGGACCTTTTTCAATTCTTGAGTGGACTGGCCCATTAGCTTATCGTGTGGAATTTTTCGAAAGGTTGTCTAGTGAGCACAACGTCTTTCACATAACCCATCTACGGAAATATATGCATGATACGAAACAAATTATAGAAGGAGCTGCTTAGGGAGATTTAGAAGCAGAACCAAATTTGGCAGTTATTAAACGATCAGTTCGCATCATGGATCACAATGAGAAGCGATCGAGAAGCAAGGTTGGTAAAAGTTCAATGGAGTGGTGATGCCGAAGACTACACTTGGGAAACAGAAGATAGAATGAGGAAAGCTTATCCTGAGTTTATGATTGATGTATAGTTTGCATGTGGTATCGTGATAGTGTACTCACCGCCTGTAGTGTGGTCACTTATCATATCTTGTATATATTTCCCCTTATCAAATTATATATTCCTTTTCGAGCCATTTTCTTCTTATCCTTAATTTCGAGGACGAAATTCTTTTAAGGAGGGAAGTATGTAACGACCCGCAAATTCATCACTTCGGAAATTTTTTAAAATAAATATAATATTTTTTTAAAATAAATGATAATGTTTTGAACAATAAAAATATTGGTAATCTTACTTTGAATAAATATTTACAAAAATATATACTTTGGAAGATATATCGATAAACTAGTCGAAAACCGTTTTATCAATTAACAGCTCTTAGACCATCCGACATCATGTAGGGAGCTAGATACATATACTAATATATATATATATATATATATATATATATGAGTGAGAATATGTAATAAAATTATTTACTTTACTTTTTAAATTTAAATCCCTTTATGACATGGTCAATGATATCACTATTTTGGAATAAATGATTTTTCAATTTAATTGAGTTTAAATGGTTTAATAATTATTTTAATTATTAAATAAGCCCTTTTTATTATTATATAATAATAGAAATATTATTATCGAACTTTGTTTACAAATATATATTAAATAACATATGAAAATATGATCGGGAATCGAAATTGGAATCCGTAACGATTCAACGTATAAAAGTTATGCAACGTTATGGATTATTATGACATACCGATGCACATATACATGTGCACATATATATATACATGCACATACATGTCACATGAACACATATATACATAGAAATACATTTATACACTTATATATATATATATATATTACAAAATATTTAAGATATTTTCCTAAAACTTCATCCTTAAGCAATCCAAAGTCAACCTCTTACACCCAAAGTACATGCACATGGAGTAGCCATATAGGGGAGAGGAGTAGATGTTCGGCCATGCATAGTGATGGAGGAGTATATGTGCACACATAAATATCATAATATTTTTATTCACTTTTTTGCCTATAAATACCACCATCCATCTTCACTTCATTTGTTCATAAATTACTAAGCTTCTTCATTCTTTATACTCCACTTTAATGGCCTCTTGCCTAAAGAAAATAATGGAAAATTTTATTGCAAAAAGTAACTAAATATATATATATATATATATATATATATGTATGTATGTATGCATGTGTGTGTGTGTTATCAAACACCTCAAAACCAAAGCAAATCAACTCCTTTCTCCCCTTGAAACCCACAGCCACACCATCACCACCCTTTGTTGAGCCCACCTCCATTAGCATGCATAGGCCAAGCCTTCCCAAAGGTCCAAGGCTCGATTCCATAGGCTCCAGCTCGATCGTAGAGAAGTTAGAGCGAATATTCGCAAAGTTAGAAACGAATTCAAGTGAGAAACTCTATTTATATTATGATATTTTGGATGATATATATATTTGGTTATGCTTGGTTGTGATGATTGTGAGCCATATTTGGATTTGATAATATGTTTGTTTGGATGTGTAAACAATGCATGATTAATACACATCGAATATCATAAAGGAAATTACTTTCCTTTAATAAATGAAATAGTGTATATGAGATGGTTAAACATCTTTAAAATGGTTCAAAGTGATTTGGAAATGTTTTATAAACATATAAAAGTGTTTCGACAAAGTTTGAAAGGATATGAAAATTGATTAAAATAGACGCGTCGCATAACAGCAGTTCACGATTTCTCGCTGCAAAAGTTTAAATCCATTTATATGATAGATTCGAAGTCAGAATTCTTTGGAATAAGAATTTTCTGAACTCTTATAATCATAGTTTTCAAACAAAAGAAAAAGATCGAGATTTTGTAAAGTAGATTCGAAATATGAGCAAATCAAGTTTCTTAATAGTCGCGGTTTGGCAGTTAGAAAACCAAAGCAATAAATTCTTTAAAATTGATATTTTTAATTCTTTAAAAATATGGAATAAATTCAATAATCATTTTAAAATGTTTCAAAAGAGATTTGAGTTTTAAAAAAATGGATTTCTGAATGATCGAAAAGTCGTTTTGATCAAATAAACCTTAAAAGCACTATTCGCAACACTTTTTTCAGCGGTTTTAATAACTTTTGAAATATGGCTTTAAACTTAAGTATTCTTTCCTAAATGTCTTATAAATGTTTTCAAGTAAATACATAAGTGTTTTAAAAATGATTCAGAGGTTTTATACTTTATTTTAAAAGAGTTTATTAAATGATTTAAAGAAAAGCTGTTATAAATAAGTGATTTAATCTTGGCTCTAAAAGCAAATAAGTAGACTGGATTTTTATATTTGTGAGATCCAGATCTGAGGTGCTTAAACTAAGAAGATGTTCAAGAGCAACCAATGCCCTGGCTCACCTGGCCTTTTTCATGGGCGAGGATAGATAAGGTCGAAAAGTCGGAAACGAGACAAGTATAAAAGATTCAAATTTACAAATTTAATTCATACAACTTGGATTGTATAGAAATAATATTCTTATGGTTGGTATTAAATTTCGAGGAGGGAACCTGTACTAGTAGTGTGAATTAAAAAGGTGATTCCACTTTTATTCGATGGATAGTAAAGGTTGAATATGGAAATTGATATTGAGTAGAATTAGTATAATTTCTATCGACTCTTTTTACTCAATAAGGTTTTGCAATGAGATTTATGAGAAATGATTTTTATTTGGTATTTCCAAAAGTCAAAGAGAGGTTTAATGATTTCGTATATACTGGAAAAGAATATGATTTAAAGATTTATATCTCTAAAAGATATATTTTATTTGATAAAAGATATTAATAAATGAAATGATAATCGCCTTCAAGCTTAACATTTTTTATCGATGATTGATTCGAAAGAATCGGGATTGGATTAGAGTAATTCCTATCCGAAAACCACTTCAAACCAACTTACACGTTTGAAGGTGAAGACATGGAATGATAATAAATTAGAAGGTGGAATGTAGGGCTGCTTGTCACTAACCCTTAGGGGAACTTTCCAATATCATATATATGTGGCAGTAGTATCTTCATCGATGCTTGCTCGCTACAATTCCTAGGGATGATTCCTAACAGAATGTAGTAGGAGAGTTCCTTCGGTTTGTCCTGTTCCTAGACAACTTGTATAGACAAATATTCGACATTGCATTTCTAAAATGCATGTACATTGATTTTTACAAACATACATCTATTTGGTTGTGTAGGAAGTAACTCTCTTACACTTAACACCTTTCTCTAAGATTTACAAGCTTAGAGGTTGTACATTTGCAGAAATTAATAGTGTGTGATGGAATTGGCAATGTGGCATTCAAAGTGAATGCGCTATGTGAAAGATAATTGTTACATCGGGCCACATCACCCAGAAATGGCTTAAACATGGCACGCCATAAGGCTGTGTGGTTCGCAACCATTAGGGTATAGCCATCATTGAAAGGGAGTGCGGATTAAAGATCTTAAGGCTAATTTAACACTAGAGGATGATGAATAGTGTTTAATGGATTCTAAGACTTATGTAACATTCCTCCTTCTGACCGCCTCCAGTCGATAATTAAACCAACTAGAAACGTTCAAAAAGACGAATTGTTATTTAGTTTATAAAGTTTAAACAGAATCAGCCACAGAAACACAGAATAATAATATTTCATTACTATAAATCCTTTTACATACATCAGAGTTTATACAATGTATTTAATTGATACAGCGGAATATCTTAAAATACAATTTTTCTTGAAAACATAAGTGATTCTTTTCTCTCTCTCTAACTTCGCTGCTCGAAAATCTTCAAGCTGTAAAATACTTGGTCTGACCCGAGTATTACATTCAAAAGAAAATAATACACAGGTCAGTCTAATTCAAACTCAGTTATTAGTGCATAAAAGCAATAAAAATTTAAATAGACAACAGTCACAATAATTCCCGTCTATCCGATTCTTTAAACAAAGAGATCGGATAACGGTAAATATAACACTTAACAGTGTTAAACAAAGATCAGCAAATTTAAATCATCAACAAAGATAAATAAACAATTTATCAAATCGACTAAATCAATTTAAAAACAATCGAAATTGTAACTTTAAAACCATCAAAATTTGATTGGCTGCCGTACACGCACGCGTGTACGGCCTCGCCACTAGTATAAAATGCATAAAAGATCAAATGCATCAAAAGCAAAAGAAATACCAATAAAATCAAGGCGGTGTGGCTGCAGTACACACGTACATACATGCGCATTGCCTCGCCAACTCGAGTGCACAAGGTCAAATCAAAATCAGATTCAACACAAGTGCAAATGAAACTGAAGCATGTCAGGTCACAAATAAAACAGTAAGAGAATCGAGCCAGGTTGATAGTCAAACAACTACAACATCGTAAAATCAAGTGCGCAACACTTATCAAATGAAGACTCAATTTTCAATGTCACTGTCTCAACATCAATGTATCATCGACAAAGTGAAACAACAAATATACAGCAATCTCAATCCAAGGCCGAAGCCATTAGAATTCATCGACTACCAAAATCATAAAATGGTATGGTACAGTTCCAGAATCAAGTGAAAATACTACTGTAATTGAACTCGATTAGTTCAAAATGAAAGCACCTATAGGCACCAGATCACCACAAAATGCAACTGAGATGAACAGGAGTGCCAAAGGGTCAGAGACAGTGCGAATGCAGAGTCAATTGGCACAAAACTAAACCCAACATCAAATGAACAAGATGGGACTGCAATAATAATAAAAAAATGGAACTGCAAGCACAACTGAAATGCAACTATATCAAACAGTGACAATGTGGATGCAACCGATGTATGGGGCAATGCACAAGCAAGGCTAAGGTATAGTGCACATAATCAATGTGAACACATGGACTACAATCTAACAGATGCAACTTCAAAAAGAGCCAGACAGTATCAAGTTAGAAACAATACCAAACCAGATACAACAGTGATGGAACAAAGGATCCAAGTTTTATATGCAAAATAAACAGTGCAAGCTCAAATTAAAACAGTGGACAGTATAAGTTTAGTCTCAGCAAAAATATAGCAGAGACAACACAAGTATAACATCATTAATGGAACCACTGATTCAATTCAAACTTGAGACAAAGCACTTCAAATTCAATAAGACAACACTTAACTCAAACAATGGTCAACAATGTATACATACACGAACATTTCTACAACAACACCTAATATCCATGTATAATTTCTTGTTTAAAATGAGAAATATGATTGGTTGGGAAACAAGTTAAAAATCCATAGTTTATAGTAAATTTTCATTTATAAGTATAGACTCCAACGTACAAGGCAGTACAGAATTCATGGAAAGCGGAGGCAACAAAGTTACCAAACTCGAAGTTAGGTAGGAAATTCACTACTGTAACGACCAAGAGAAGGTCGAATGGTTCTGCATCGAAACCATATAAATCAAGGAAACCAACGAGTTTAAAAAAAAATCGATGCCATGAAATTGAAAAATCAAAATACACAAATTGGGACGAATCAGGAACAAGTTCAACAGCAAACTACATATGATCAAGCAACTCGAATGACTTGATTCAAATGCAACCATAGTGAAACCAGAAGCTACTACAACAAGAAAATACCCACTAGTTCACCAAGCACCATAATCGATGCCATGAACAAAATCAAGTTTTCAGTCGAAAACAACTGCAGGCCTAAGTCAAAGCCGAAGTCACAGAAATCCACTAACCAAAACTGTGAAGCTTGTAATCACAAAATAAACGAAGTGGACCGAAGTCAAATGCAAGCACCGGTTTTAAACAAAGACAAAGAATTTGAAATGGTTGGTAAGTAACAGAGCAACTCGAAAACTAGCAGCAAGCGATACTTCGAACAAGAAAAAAAAATGCAGACGAGTTGTACAGTAATGCCAAAATAGGCAAATTCGAACAATTATAAATCAAAACCAGACGTAAATGAACAACGTCAACCTTCATCTCAAAGTCAAAAACAATACAAATTGAATGACCTGACTTACCAAATGTACAAGAATACCAAAGCCGAGGAAAACAAAGTCGAAGTCCATCAGAAATTCATGAATTAGAACAAGACAGAAATCATCAAAATTTAAATTAGATGTGAGTGATATAAAATCACTCACCTTTGTAGGAAGCGCTCAGATTGAAGGAGCCGCGAGTAGAGACGAAAGAAACGAATCGATCGATCGTAGCCGGCTTCCTTGATTTCACGAAGCCCTAATTTTTCTTTGTCGAAGAGGAGCGAACTTAATTTGGAGACGATGCGGGAGAACGAGAAACGAAGCCGAAGTCGCAGTTGTTCGGAGACGAGCGAACGAAAATTTTTGAGGCCGCCATTTTTTTTTCTTCGATTTTTTTCTTTAGGTTTTCGAATGAGAAAAGTGAGGGGTGGGTTCGTGTTTTTGCAGAGAAAATCGTGGGTTAGGGTATGGGCTGGAGTATGGTATTTTGTACGATAGGTAAGTTTATTTTTTTTTCCTTTCTTTCTTTATTTTTGTTTTTATTTATTAATAAAGTATGTTATTTATTTTGTAGATATAATTCATTTCCTTTTTTAAACATCTTTATCTATTTTACCTTCATTTACATATATGATATCAATTTCAAAAATGTGGAGTTCTAAATTTTAATTAAATAAGATAAATTCGATTTTTAAAATCCAAAGATTTTTATACTTTAAAATTTCGAAGCAAATTGCCTTATTATTATATAAATCCCGATTCAAATTTAAATTCAAATATATTCCTCGTATTAAACTTGACAAATTCGAACAATTTCACAAATTTAAATCAAAATTTAATTCAATTATAAATTTAAAATAGTTTAAAATTTCGGGATCGTTACAACTTATATGGACTAAATTAAAATTATGACACAAACAAATGCAGAACTTAATCGCAGAACAATCACAGAATCAAACACAGATGCAGAAAGTAAATAGAAAGCAGTAAAAGAAAAGAACACACCGGATTTTATACTGGTTCGGAGTTACCCTATGTCCAGTCCTGCACCAAGAAAAACACCTCGTATAGATTTTTATTATACCAATATCGAGATTACAATCCTAAATTTCTAAAGGCCTTGAGGTACCCTCCTGTCTTCGAGTCCGGGGAAAACTCTCCTGATTTACGGGACACAAGATCACCCAATTGATTTCCAGGCACAACCACACCTTATAGAGAGACTCGATAAACTTTTGATTACAAATTGATCCTATAACTCTGAATAGCACTTTGATATTCGAGAGAGGGCTGAGAATCAAACAAGAATGAGATTCTAATTTGATTCGCTTGAGAATTCGGTAGAACTTTGGCATGATCTTAAAAATATGAAAATTTTAGAATATGGATTTGTGGAGAAGAAGGAGTGAAGAAAATAAGAAAATAGTTAGTTAAAAAAATTCGTTTATGCAGGCTATTTATAGACCAGTAACGGTCATAACCATTCGTGAAGAGATTTAAACGAATAGACACTTCTTTTGAAAATTAAAACTTTTGAATTTAACGGCCACCATGTCTACATGGGGTATCCCATTATGTCGACATCCCTTAGTTAAATGTAAAATTTGTTTTGAAAATGGTATTGAAAGGAAAAGAAGATGAAATGATTCTGAAGTAAAATAAACTAATTTTCCTATGTTTTAAAATAAAGAAGAGTAGAAAAATATATTTTTAGAATGTATATATAAATTTGATTTTAAATCTCAAGTGTGTGTGTGTCTATATATATATATATATTATAAAAGAATATTTAAAAATCAGAAGATAGTTTTAAAATAAACGAAGTGTAAAACAAGAGTTTATTTAAAAACAAAAACAAAGAATATTTTAAGGCTAGAACATCTTTTTGAAAATCATTTGAAAAGATATTTTTTATAACGACCCGCTATTTTGGACCATTCGCATCCGCACATGTCGGACTTGAATGATTCAAAATACCGTATTGTTAATTTAAATTTGGCAAAACTGAACATATATAGTAAATAAATATTCACAGATCATAGACATAGAGTAATAAATGCAGCGGAAACAAAAGATAGTAGTTCATGAAGCTACTATATACATATCAGAGTTAAATAAAGTACAACAGATGTCTCGGATACAATAGTCAAATACAACATCAGAATACATCACTGGAATCAACTGAATATTTGAAAGCTGGATAGATAGCTCGATCTCCAAGCGAAGCTCCAACTCTAAAGGTGAGTCTCGAATACCGGTACACTCAGTCTGACCCGAGCGTAAAGTAAAACACAAAAACACTCGAGTCAGGATTAACATTCTTATATCAATAAATCCAACTCAAGTGAAATAGCAACTGAAATACAAGTAACTCAAAGGATGTTTGGAATAACCATCCTTTAAGGATCCGTTAAACTATCTATTATGTAGTAGTGTACGGTAAATAGATAATGCCTATCAGTAATATAAAGTATCAAGATATTGTTAAGGCGTTACCATTATTCCCCTTAACACATTTTATATAAGCGTTATAGTCTATACAGCACTGTAAACTCCACCGTAAACTAGTGGGCTATCAGGGAGTACTCCATAGGTATAACACAAAACAAATCATAGTGGTCGCGCATAGGGATACGGGTATGACAAGGCACATGAGGCAATACCCAAGGAAGTGAAACTACCGTTTGCCTGATCCGAACTGGTGAGAACGCATCGCCGCAGCGATCGCAACACCGCGAAACAACACTCCCAAATCAAGGGTGCACCAATCGATAACAAGTAATGAGTAGTTTATGAAGAAGTGTGTTCGCTCGAGGCAGCTAACCCCATTTGGCCCGGCACGTCTCCTGTTTTTGTCATTTCCTATTTGACACAAGTGTCAAGGCTATCCATTATCGTTCTCTTTCTTCAGTCATCACGTACATCATTCCAACCACTTCATTCTGGATCACACTCCGCGTATAGTTATTAAAGTGGTTTTCGGTTTAGACAGAGAGTATATCCCTAACCGATTCCGATCTCTTTAATAACTTTCGTAATTATTACACCGATTGGTCATTTAATATATTTCAAAACCAAACTAAATTTCAATTCCAATTAGAATTTATAAATCAACATTTCATTTGTCTTCCTGAATCAATTTCCATAATTTACGTTTCAAAACTTTCAAATTCGTAATTTCAAATTTTATTTAAACAATTCAAATATTGATTCAAGTTCGTATATAAGTTTCATTCCGAAATCATTTAAATTAATTTAATTTAACATTCAAATCAATTTAAATTCATTCATCGATTTCATTTAATATTCGTTAAGTTAATTTATCATTCAAAACAATTTCTATTTAATTTCCAATTCACTAAATCAATTACTTAAGTTCAACTTCATTGTATCGAACTTACAAATTTGAATTAAATTAAATTCGTCAAATCAAGTTCTTTAAATTACAAGTCTTACATTGATTCGATAAATCCCATTTTATTTCTTGTTAAAGAAATTCAATTCCACTTATTCATTTACTTAATTACCAATTTCAAAACCCAATTAATAAAGAAACTTAATTTCACTTATTCAAGAAGTTCAATTTCACTTATTAAAGCATTCAATTTTATTTAATTATTAAATAATTCAATCTTATTTAATTATTAAATAATTTCAAAACTTAATTATTAAATAATTTCAAACTTAGTTATTAATAATTTCAAAACTCAATTATTAAATAATTTCAACTTAATTATTGATAATTCCGAATTTTAAAACAACGTTCTTTCATCAACTACTATGTTAATATTTTGATTCAGATTATTAATTATTAACATTTCCTTTCATTAAATTTCAATTTCCAACTTCGTTTCAAAACCATATTATTTATTCAAATAAAATCTTCATTTTATTTTTAAATCAAATTTATTGACTAATCGGGTTTTATTTAATTCTCGATCCTAAGTCAAAGTTTATTTTGGGTATTTATCATTTCAACCCGATTCCATTTCAATTCAAAAATCAAAGCATAGCAAAAGGGAACTTGCAGTGTGATAACTGGGATGGTGTCAAAGTAAATAAACAAGCAATAACAACAATCAATAAAAATCCAATAATTAATTCAAATAATCCCGAAATAATTGTATTAATTCACATTGGTATTTGTGTAAATTAATATAATTATTTCTAGAATCTACACTATCATTTCATGTAGATTAAAGATTATTACACTAATATTTATACGGTTCTTCACTTGATATTCATTATTAAATTTCATACTACATCAATCTATACAACATACATTTAAATGGTTCAAGGTGTGATTAACCGTATTTCTACGTGTCAATTTATTTAAACATTTAAAGAGGTCATATTATGCAAATGTCATCAAATCAAATTTATCACATATATCAAATCTAACTATCCTACATCAATTTCAAATTATTTATCACTTACAACATTTACAATTTATCATCCAATGTCAACATCAACAGTCAATCATTTATCAATCAAACTGGATTATCATCGTATAAATAACAGATAATGGTGTTAGATGTCACAAGTGAACTGATACAGGTAATAGCATATATAACAGTGCAATTAACTAACAGCAGCATATTTCAATTGTCGTTTCAATTGAAATCAAATTTAATAAGTAAAAGAACGTTAATCGTGAGTGATTGCTCACCTTTCGAGGTTAGAGAGATAGACAATGAAGTGGTTATGAAATCCAGGCACGAAGTCTCAACACCAAGCAAGATTGAACTCGAATCGACGAACGAAGCTGATAAATAGGAATTTTCAAAATCAAGTCAAACTGGATTGATGATGATAATTGGTATAAGTAAAAATATATACTATATATAACTACTTATATATAAAATAAATACATATATATATACCTATTGAAGTGCAAAATACTCGCATACATGCTATACCTTTTAAAATTAATAGTTAAAAATGAAATTTATATAAACTTGCTTTATTTAATACATATAAACCAACATGTAAATATTATATATTGCAAACAACTCTATATATGACTAATGAATATATGCATATATATCCTATTATAACTGACTTTATATATATACAGAACACATAAAATAAACCAGAAATTTATATGCACCATGTATTATAATACATGTATTACACTTAGTAATCTATCAGGTTAAACAGATAATAATAATATAAAGTATACATGCTACTATGCAACATTTCAACCCCATTTATATATCTACATACCCTTACTTATATGCAAACAACGTAGCTAACCTATTGTACATCTACAAAGACTAATACATGTAAACTGACGTATATATATATATATATATGTACACTCACGCCCATATAACCATTTAAATCAATATTTAATAAAACAACAATATTATCTTTCCAAAATATCCTACATATAAATATACAAACTATGCAGAATTTATATTATAACTTTAGAAATATGGGATATAAATATCAATACCTACATGTCACTATAAATAAACAGACAAATAAAAACATTAGAATGTATAGTTTCACATATAACAGACAGCTAAATACTATGTATACTAAATATGCTTTATAAGCAAATAGAGAATGCCAAACTATGCAGACCTACTTTATCAATTAAAATATTATACAAATGTTATAACTAATGCATGTATAATGCAACCCATAATATAAAATTAACATAACTTTTATATAAACTGATCTTCAAATCTATATATGTAGAATACTGACTTATATATATAATTATCCTAAATATGCTGACTGACCTCTGTATACAACTAACATATATTTAGATATAAATACATACGTCGCATCTACCTATGCCAAACTACAAAACATATACCTATTCGAACAGATTATATATAAAAGTATATAACTTACACATAAATAACAGATAGATGATTTATATATAAAGTAATATAGCATATAAAATAGGGATAGTTTGGCTCACATCCCTGATAAGTTTCAAAATAGAGAAAAAATCCTTGCCAAACTTAACTTACATTTTCGGTCCCTGTTTTCAAATTCGCGCGCGCAGAAAGACCAAAATACCCTTTACGTTTTTAACATTTCAAACGCGTATAACTTTATGTAGAAAAATCAGATCAGCATACCGTTGTCACCAAAAAATCACAAATTTGATGATCTTTAAAATGAGATCCATTGTTGATACCAAAAAAACATATTTAAGGTAAGAGTGCAATTATTCCATATATTTGCGGAGAATTCTGCAAATTTTAAACATTATCGATTTTTCTTCAAATGCCAACAGCTATTGCATATACTTGCTGAATTGTCTGCAACTATTGTGTATACTTGCAGGCATGTCATCAATTATTGCATATAATTGCTGAATTTTTTTGCAAATATTGCATATAAATCTGCAATTATCTTTAATAATTGCATGTATGTTTGTAAATATTCTGATTAATTGCATGCTCATCGGCAACTATTCATATAAAAGCATTTCAATACAAAACTAGACATTTATAACTATAAATAACAAAATAAAGAATTTTAGTTCAATTATGAAGATTAAATTCATCATTCTTTATAATTATTCATAATATTTGCATAGTTATCAGCAATTATTCTCAATAATTGCATTTATTTCTGCAATTATTCTGATTAATTACATTCTTATCAGCAATTATTCATGTAAAATCATTTCAATCCTAAATTCATCTTTCTCTGCAATTATTCATAATAATTGCATAGTTATCAGCAATTATTCTCAATAACTGCATTTATTTCTACAAACATTCAGAATAATTGCATTCTTATCAGCAATTATTCATGTAATCATTTCAATTCTAAATTCATGTAAAATCATTTCAATTCTAAACTCATCTATCTCTGCAATTATTCATAATAACTGCATAGTTATCAGCAATTATTCTCAATAATTGCATTATTTCTGCAAATATTCAAAATAATTGCATTCTTATCAGCAATTATTCATGTAAAATTATTTCAATCCGAAATTCATCTTTTTTAATTACATTCTTATTAGCAATTATTCATGTAAAATCATTTTAATCCTAAATGTATCTTTCTCTGCAATTATTTGTAATAGTTGCATATTTATTAGCAATTATTCTCAATAATTGTATTTATTTTTGAAAATATTCAAAATAATTGCATTCTTATCGGCAATTTTTCTTGTAAAATCATTTCAATACTAAATTCATCTTTCTCTGCAATTATTCATAATAATTGCATAGTTTTCAGCAATTATTCTCAAACAATTGCATTTATTTCTGCAAATATTCAGAATAATTGCATTCTTATCAGCAATTTTTCTTGTAAAATCATTTCAATACTAAATTCATCTTTCTCTGCAATTATTCATAATAATCGCATAGTTTTCAGCAATTATTCTCAAACAATTACATTTATTTCTGCAAATATTCAAAATAATTGCATTCTTATCAGCAATTATTCATGTAAAATTATTTCAATCCGAAATTCATCTTTCTTAATTACATTCTTATTAGCAATTATTCATGTAAAATCATTTTAATCCTAAATTTATCTTTCTCTGCAATTATTTGTAATAGTTGCATATTTATTATCAATTATTCTCAATAATTGCATTTATTTTTGAAAATATTCAAAATAATTGCATTCTTATCAGCAATTTTTCTTGTAAAATCATTTCAATTCTAAACTCATCTGTCTCTGCAATTATTCATAATAACTGCATAGTTATCGGCAATTATTCTCAATAATTGCATTTATTTCTGCAAATATTCAGAATAATTGCATTCTTATCAGCAATTATCCATGTAAAATCATTTAATCCAAAAAAAGAACCTGTTGCAATTATTCATAACTGCAACTATTAATAATCTCATATTTTGTAAAAAAGCTTGATTCGTCTTCAATTTAATTGTAGTTTTTCATTTAAATCGAAAAATAAACCTTCGATTTTGTAGAGTCTTCAATTTAATTTCTTGATTCTCATAGTTTATAGACTCGGCTCGGTTTTTCATTTGATCAGAAGAAACTAAAGAAGAAGAACTGGAGCTCGACAATGAAGCGTAGGGGTAATTTGGGGAAAAAATAGGCGGAAACCAAAAACAGGGACGTAGAAAGTATACTTTTTATCACAGGGATCCGCTTTGAATTAAGTTCTGTTTTAAGGATGCGTGCCTAATATTCACTATAAAATAAAGCCAACGGACCCAATGCATATAACTAATACCTATATAAAACAGCTTTATAAAATTTAAAAATCAATATATAACAAACAATGATATTACCTTTATATAAATAGTAGAGGTTGTGGTGCGCTGGGACATGGAGCGGTGGTGGGTGCTCCGGTAGCCAGGGCGGAGGTTGCTAGGCGGAGGGGAGTGGATGTGCCTGTGGTGGCATTAGAGAAGTAAGTGGTGACGTGGAAAATGATGGGCAAGGCCGAAGGGAAGATGTGAGGGAACTGACGTGGCCAGGGTGTTCTGCGGCGCGGAGGAAGGGAAATGGAAGGGGGAATCGGCCACGGCTGCTATTGGCGAAGTGTAGTTGATGAGGTCTTGGTTTCGGTTGTTGGCCGATGGAGTTGGCGAGGCGCATCATGGGATTTCGGCAAAGGGTTGATGCATGATGGGTTTGGTGGCCAGACGTGGGTAGGGGAAGAGAGGCGAAGGCTAGCATAGGTGGAAAGGAAGTTTGAGGAAGGGGATGCAAAATGAACGCACAAGCAAGGCATGACAATCAAAAGAAAAGGAAAATTTATATTAAATGACTCAGAAAAAAATAGAAAGGATGGGAAGAGATAGATGAACGAACAGAGAAATTATAGATTGGAATGGGAAAAAGAAAAAGGCAGCAAGAGAAATTGCAACAGTCAGGGAATAGTTGTAAAGGCAGTGGTTGAATTCTGTATATTATTAATTGTTAGTGGCTGACAGCTTTATCACGAAGAACGAAGGGACGTAGGAAAACAAAAGGGTTTAAAACGAGTACCGGCACGGCTAACCGTTTCGTAGCTTTCGCCGTGTAACGGACTCCGAATCACACAAACGAATATACTACAGAGATCAGTATGACGAGACAGTCAAAACAGTATACAAACATCAGTGATATGATATTATTATAAAAATTCGAATTTTCCACTAGCGGAAAATGCAGCAAATACGCAGAAAAATAAGATCGACGGAGCTAAAGAAGTCCGAATTTGGAAAAACGAAAAATGACGTCTCAGTCAGAAGATGATTTAGAATTTTTCTATGTAAAAATATTCAGGTTAGGAAAATATTTTATTTCATCAATTACTAACTGATTAAATTGAAATAAAATTACACACTAAATAAACTTCCATATTTTTGGATGAAAATTTACAGTTTGCTATGTTTAATTAGACGCATTCCAAATATAAAATTTTTATTTCAAAATTTTATTGTTTAAAATTTCACAAAATTTCAACTAATTACGTTATTAAAACAGTTAAAATTTCCGGGTCGTTACACTCTCCCCTACTCAAAACTTTTCGTCCCCGAAAAGGAAGGAGGAAGGAGAATAGAACAAGCAGAAAGAAAATAGATTGGAATACAAGTAAACAATTAATTTAACCATATAAATTTCAATTTAAATTAATTTATATTTAATAATTTGGTTAAATCCCTTTGAGTTCACTTAAGTTAAATCAATCTATCTATTTCTGAATTCATTATCTTATTATCTAGTCATTCTCAATTAACAATTTCTAAATCATCCATTTGTATAATTGTAACGACCCGTATTTTTACGGATCGAAAGATCGTAAAACAGTTGTGTTAGGTCGTAGTATTGATAAGTCGTCTAGAGCTTAGGTCATATAGAACATAAGCCATGTGTAGCTTAGGTCGTCTGGAAGATAAGTCGTGTGGTGGCTTAGGTCGGGGGTTAGGTTAGGTCGAGAAGTAGTTAGGTCGGGTGAGCGACTTAAGGGATTGGAGCGACCTAAGGAAGTAGGCGACTTAAGGTAGTGGACGACCTAAGAGTTAGCAACCTACAGGAATCGGCGACCTAAGGAGTTTACGACCTAAGGAGTAGACGACCTAAGGGGTTAGGTCGTGTTGTAGTTTAGGTCGGTCGAGCGACCTAAGGGAGTTAGTGGTAGCAGTTGGCGACTTAAGAGATTTAGCGACCTAAGAGTTGAGTGAGTTAACGACCTAAGGAAGTTAGGTCGTGGACGAGTTAAAGTTGTTAGGTCGCGAGAAGGTTAGGTCGTTAGGTCGCGCGCATATGTTAGATCGCATATCTGTTAGGTCGCGTACATGAGTTAGGTCACGCGCATGTGATAGGCCGTAAGTCGCGAGTAGTTAAGTCGCGCAGTGTTAGGTCGTGGGGGTTTTAGGTCGTAGGTCGTGAGAGTTAGGTCGTGGACGACCTAAGGGGGGCGGACGACCTAAGGAAATCAGCCTATAAATAGGCGGGTTCTTCTTCATTTTTGGGATCCAGATTTTGAAGCGACGAAGTGTTGCTATTTTGAGAGCTCGAGTTCTACACTTCTTCACTTCTTTTCTCCACTCTAATCTTTTGATTCCTTCCATCCAAATCGAAGATCCAAGAGCTAAAGTTGAAGATCTTCATCCATTGAAGAGAGATTTCATCGTTTGAAGTGGAATTTTGGTAGATCGAGTTAGATTCTTCGCTGTCCAGATCTGAAGTGTGTTGCTTTTGAGTTGTTTAGGAGATTCAGTGAGTGGTGATTATCTCTCACAGGGATCCAAAGGAGTATATCGGATTGATGGCTTGATTTGGTGTTAAAATAGTGATTTCCATGCATTTTCCTAAACCTAAGTATAGATATATTGTTCATGATGATTTGACATCCATTTTACTACATGTTAATCTATGCAAGTTCATTCATCAAGTTGTAGAGATATTGTTCATGATTCATACTTGTTAGATTTGGACTCTTTATTTACAATATAGCCATTTTAGTTATAATTGTTTATTTGATCATGTTTGAATGCTTGACTACTTGGATTAATGTTTGACTTGATTGATTGTTGTAAATTAGTTAATTGATGATTTGATTTGGACTAGTTGGTTAAAGATGATTCAAAAGCTAAGGCAAAGGCTCTTGAATTGGGAAAAGCTGCTCGTGGCATATGTGGCGGTCGGTGAAGCTCATATGGATAGATTTGATGATGTTGAGATGAGGCTTTGCTATGATGAGATGAAGCGAAGCATGATGTGAGATAGCCTTGGTTTAGTCCAGACGGGATCATTCCAAGCATGTTGAAGACTCGGTGATATGGTTCGAGTTGAGGATAATGGTTTGCTCGGGAGGCGCTTGAGCTAGTATGAGAATAGTCGTCGAGGAGGATGACTAGAAGGCTGAGATTTCATCGTTGTTGAAGGTTCTAGCAGGCTCAAAGGAAGAGTACGTTGGGCAGATTCGATAGTCCCTAAAGATTATGATTGTAGTCGAGTACTCTGGGCAGATTCGATAGTCCTAGGCACGGGCTGCGACGACGTGCGGAGTTCTGTCTAGAACTGGGGTTACCATTAGCCCTTGACGGACGGCTGAAAGAATGTGTCGGTCATTCAATTAACGGTGGTATTAAAGCAATGATAACAGTGATAGCCAGAGTCATGGATGTTTGGTTGTATCGTCATTCGGTCTCAAGAGCGGTATTTTCTGGGTGCTTATCTGATCTTGGTTTAGGCCTTGGGGGTTTGTACTTGGAAAACATCGCCCTTGACTCGAGTGATAATTGCTTTACTTTAAATGTCTGCTTTGCTATGTTTATTTCTGCTTAGTGTGTCTGCGGGCTATCACTGTAGAAAGAGGTGGAGTGGGAGGGTTGTATTCCTATTCCTTTTTCCTTTATGCTCTTTTGGTATGTTGTTAGTTAATTTACCGCTCACTAAGACTGTTGTCTGACTCAAGGCTTTATGTTTAACTCTTATTGCCTTGGGCTGTTCATCCATTTTGGGATGGGCAGACTAGGTAGCAGGTGACAGGTGCTGTTCTTAGTTTCCACGATGCTGATGGCGAAGACGAGATGGAGGCTTGCATATTATTTTCTTACTATATGTACTGGTTGTTCCGCTGCTTGTATAATTCTCTGAGTGATATGTAGTGAGGCTTGATGTATTGACTATTCAGATGTTTGTATTCAACTATTATGAAGCTTAATTGATGAGATTCTATTTTATGAAGCTTTACTATATATATTCTCTATTGTATTTTTATCCATGCGCTGTGAGTAATATGATAGATTCTGCTGTCTTAACTTACCTTGGCAATTGTCCATGGCTGCCTGGCACACCATTCAGCGCACTATTTCTATGTTTAGTGCAGGGGTCATGGGCGGTCGTCACATTTGGTATCAAAGCTTTGGTTAATCGATTTTACCCAACGCTCGCTGACGTAACTACGTATGAGAGACGTAATTGTATTTTAATGGATGATTACTATATATAATATAGTAGTTTAGAATGATTTGAACCCTTTATGCAGTTGTTTCTCAAGGTGTGCTGATCATTTCTTTTATAGATATTAAGACTGAGTCGAAGAGGGAGACCAGCTGCTAGGGAAGGCCGTGCTACTGAGGGGGCTGCAGATTATGCTGCTATGTTCGAGGCTATGATGACTTCGATTATGAGAAGGATGCCAGCTCCGGGGCCATCTGTAGATGTTGGAGTTCAAGTTCAAACTCCATGACCGGTGGATTTTGCTAAGCTGTGTAAAGACTATACTGCTCTTGGAGGAAAGGTTTTCTTGGGAACAGAGTCAACCATTGAAGTTCAGAGATGGATAGATGCTTGTAGAAGGATCTTTGGTGACTTGGGAATCGAGGATGAAACTAAAAGGAAGCTCGCATCAAGACAACTTCAAGGAAGAGCTTCTGATTGGTGGAACTCTATCACCATCGATACTTCGGAGGAAGAAATTACTTGGGAGCAATTCCAAGCCAGATTTGAAGCTAAGTTCATCTCTACAGCTCAGAAATCTATTATGTTCAAGAAGTTTGTGGAGCTCAAGCAAGGTGGAAGACCAGTTCTTGAGTATGTTTCTGAGTTTGAAGCTTTGTCCATGTATGCCCGGTCGTATATTGAATCTCCTTATCAGAAGAACGAGAAGTTTGTGACAGGCTTGGATAGTTATCTTGGGAGGCAGTTGGTGGATCATTTGGACGATCCATTTGAGAAGCTTATAGAGAAGGCTCTCAGGCATGAGAATATGTTTCCTAAAGAAGGATCTGTTGTTGCTGTAACCAAGGAAGAGTCTAAACCACAGCAGGGTGGAAACAAGAAGAAGAAGCAGCAGTAGCAGCAAAAGGGTAAGGATGGCCAGAAGAAGCCGAAGGGCGAAGTGACCTGCTACAATTGTCAGCAGAAGGGCCATTTCTCCAGACATTGCAAGAATCCAAAGGTGCCGGTGAAGTGCCACAACTGTGACAAGCTGGGGCATATTAGGAAGAATTGTCCAGAATCGCGGAAGGACAAGCAGATTGTGCAAGCTTATGCTTTGGGGGCTATTCCATCATCTTCAAAAGCTCCTACCGCTGAAGAGAAAGGAAAGAGTGTGGTGGTTCAAGGTACTCTTTCTATATGTGGTGTTCTAGTTAGAGTGTTATTCGATACTGGGGCATCGCATTCTTTTGTTTGTAATGAACTTGTAGGCCGGTTGGGTTTAGAACCGGATATCGTTAATAGACCATTGATTGTGACTAATCCAGTAGGGGGTTCGTCATGTTTGTGTATGTTATGCCGTGGTCTGATTGTATCGAGTCATGATTGCACTTTTGTTTGTGATTGTTTTGTTCTGAACTTTGCGGGGTTCAGAATTATTTTGGGTATGGACTAGCTTAGGAAATATGCGGCAAAGGTTGATTGTGAAAGGTTGGAGGTGACAGTCGAGAATGTGGAGGGGCGAAAGGTTGTGATACGATGTAAGCATGTGGAAGGCGTCTTCATGAGCTTCATGTATTCGCTGGTTGTTCCACGGGATGGACTGTCATCGGTGCCAATCGCAAATGGATTTGAGGATGTCTTTGATGAGGTCAAAGGGTTACCGCCGCATAGAGAGATCGAGTTTCGTATCGATTTAGTTGAAGGAGCCAGACCTGTTGTGATGCCTCTTAGGCGGATGGCGCCTAGGGAACAGCAAGAGTTGAGGGTGCAAGTTGATGATCTTTTACAGAAAGGATTCATTCGGCGTAGTGTGTCCGAATGGGGTGAACCAGTTGTGTTTGTAACCAAAGCGGATGGATCGTTGAGGTTATGTGTGGATTATCGTGAGCTGAACAAAGTGACTAAGAAGAACAAGTATCCATTGCCGAGAATAGATGACTTGTTTGATCAGCTTCACGAAGCTGAGGTGTTTTCTCAGATGGATTTGGCAACGGGATTTCACCAATTAAGAGTGGCTAAGGATAGTGTGCCGAAGACTTCTTTCAGGACACTATCCGGTTTCTTTGAGTGGCTGGTAATGCCGTTTGGATTGACCAATGCACCAGCATATTTTGTGGATCTTATGAATAGAGTGTTCAGAGATCAGTTGAACAAGTTCGTACTAGTGTTCATGGATGATATTTTGATTTATTCCAGAACTGAACAAGAACACAAGACGCACTTGCGTATTGTTTTGGAAATCTTACGGAAACATCAGCTTAAGGCTAAGTTTTCGAAGTGTCACTTCTGGAAGAGCGAAGTGAGGTTCTTAGGCCATATTATCTCTGGAAGCGGAATAGCGGTTGATCCCGCCAAGATAGCAGCAGTCCAGGATTGGGGTAGACCTAAGAATGCATCTGATGTAAGAAGTTTTCTTGGATTAGCAGGATATTACCGCCGATTTATTAAAGACTTTTCCAAGGTAGCTGCACCATTAATAGGATTGATGAAAAAGAACCAAGTATTCAGATGGGATGCTAAGTGTGAGCAAGCTTTTGGAATCCTGAAAGAGCAACTGATAAGTGCTCCTGTTTTGACTATTCCAAGTGGAAATGATGAGATGGTGGTTTACACCGATGCATGTGGTACTGGACTTAGAGCAGTGCTGATGCAGAAGGGCAAAGTTGTTGCATATGCAAGTCGACAACTGAAGCCGCATGAAATGAATTATCCGACTCATGATTTGGAGTTAGCAGCAATTGTTTTGCTCTGAAGATGTGGAGACATTACCTATTGGGAGTTCGATTCGAGTTGTTTACATCATAAGTCGTTGAAGTATCTTTTCTCCCAAAAGGATTTGAATCTTCGGCAGCAACGATGGCTAGAGTTTTTGGCATCATATGATTTTGGTATAGCCTATACTCCGGGAAAGGGTAACGCAGTAGCAGATGCGTTAAGTTGAAGACATGCAAGATTGTGAGCCATGTTTTCAGAATGGAAGAGTCTCGAGTATTTAGCTGGACTTGAATTCAGGCCCAGATGTGAATTGGAACCTGAGATGTTGGCAAACTTATCGATAAGACCGACTCTTGTGGAAAGAATTGGCGAGAGCCAAAAGCGAGACGATAAGCTTGTCAAGATTATCCGTGATTTGGAATTTGGATTGGACCCAAAAAAGGATAAAGAATTCGAGGTCGATCGAGAGGGTTGGCTTTGAAAGCAAGGACGACTAGTTGTTCCCGATAAAGATGAATTGAGAAATTAAGTTCTGAAGGAAAGTCATCACTCGAAGCTGACAATTCATCCAGGAGGAAATAAGATGTATCGGGATATGAAGAGAACCTATTACTGGGAAGGTATGAAAAAGGATGTTGGAAATTTTATTTCCAAATGCATGAACTGCCAGTTGGTAAAAGCTGAGCAAAAGAAGCCCAGTGGATTGCTACAGCCATTAGAAGTTCCTACATGGAAGTGGGAGCAAATATCGATGGATTTTATCGATGGGTTACCTAGAACGAGAACGGGAAATGAAGGGATTTGGGTCATCGTAGATCGTTTGACTAAGAGTGCAAGATTCTTTCCTATTCGATCAACCAGGACCGCATCAAAGTTGGCTGAGCTATATGTTAAGTGGATAGTTCGATTCCATGGTATTCCGAAGAGTATAGTGAGCGATCGAGATCCATTGTTCACTAGTGGATTTTGGAGGAGCTTCCAGGAAGTTTTGGGAACCGAGTTGTGTTTGAGTACAGCTTATCATCCCCAAACAGACGGTCGGACCGAGAGAGTCAATCGAGTTTTGGA
The DNA here is from genome assembly GCA_030737815.1 of Allium fistulosum. NCBI lineage: Eukaryota > Viridiplantae > Streptophyta > Magnoliopsida > Asparagales > Amaryllidaceae > Allium > Allium fistulosum. The sequence goes on from CM060903.1 coordinate 1,059,645,955, forward strand.
AGATCTCCTTAGAGTTTGTGTTTTGGATTTCGGAGGATCATGGGAAGATCACCTTCATTTGGTGGAATTTTCGTATAATAACAGTTACCAGTCAAGCATTGGTATGGCACCGTATGAAGCATTGTATGGAAGACCGTGTAACTCTCTGACATGTTGGTTAGAAACAAAAGAAAAGCTGGTACTTGGGTCAGAAATGATTCGACAGACTTCGGATTGCATAGAGATCATTCGGCAACGAATGAAGGCAGCCCAAGACCGACAGAAAAGTTATGCTGACAAGCATCGTAAGGATTTGGAATTCGACGTAAAAGATATGGTTTTTGTGAAGATTTCTCCACTGAAGAATGTTATTCGATTCGGGAAGAAAGGAAAATTGACTCCGAGATTTGCTGGACCATTCCCGATCATCGAGCGAATTGGAAAGCTCGCCTATAAATTGGAGTTACCAGAAAAGATGTCAGGTGTGCACAATGTTTTTCATGTATCGTATCTACTGAAGTATGTGCACGACTCGAATACAGTGGTTTCTGCTGATAGCTGTGAAGATTTTTAGATTTATCCAGTCGATAAGAGACCTCGTAAGCCTCTTCGTGTTGTGGAAACTGACACGAAACAGCTTAGGAGGAAGGTAGTTAAGTTGCTCAAGATACAATGGAGTGATGATGTTAACGACTGTACATGGGAAGTGAAAGAGAGGATGAAGGAAGCTCATCCTGAACTCTTCAAGGTATGGCCATAAGGTGTCGTGGCATCTCACGACATTGTAACTTGTTCTAATTTTAGAATTCTGCATGCTAGGCTAGAATTGGATGCACGGTTTGTTGATTGCTATGGATGGTAGGCATGCAGAATAGCTTTTGATTGCTCTTGTTTGTTTGGAATTTCGGGGGCGAAACCTAAGGGGGAGAGAATGTAACGACCCGTATTTTTACGGATCGAAAGATCGTAAAACAGTTGTGTTAGGTCGTAGTATTGATAAGTCGTCTAGAGCTTAGGTCGTATAGAACATAAGCTGTGTGTAGCTTAGGTCGTCTGGAAGATAAGTCGTGTGGTGGCTTAGGTCGGGGGGTAGGTTAGGTCAAGAAGTAGTTAGGTCGGGTGAGCGACTTAAGGGATTGGAGCGACCTAAGGAAGTAGGCGACTTAAGGTAGTGGACGACCTAAGAGTTAGCAACCTACAGGAATCGGCGACCTAAGGAGTAGACGACCTAAGGGGTTAGGTCGTGTTGTAGTTTAGGTCGATCGAGCGACCTAAGGGAGTTAGCGGTAGCAGTTGGCGACTTAAGGGGTTTAGCGACCTAAGAGTTGAGTGAGTTAACGACCTAAGGAAGTTAGGTCGTGGACGAGTTAAAGTTGTTAGGTCGCGAGAAGGTTAGGTCGTTAGGTCGCGCGCATATGTTAGATCGCATATCTGTTAGGTCGCGCGCATGAGTTAGGTCGCGCGCATGTGATAGGTCGTAAGTCACGAGTAGTTAAGTCGCGCAGTGTTAGGTCGTGGGGGTTTTAGGTCGTAGGTTGTGAGAGTTAGGTCGTGGACGACCTAAGGGGGGCGGACGACCTAAGGAAATCAGTCTATAAATAGGCGGGTTCTTCTTCATTTTTGGGATCCGGATTTTGAAGCGACGAAGTGCTGCTATTTTGAGAGCTCGAGTTCTACACTTCTTCACTTCTTTTCTCCACTCTAATCTTGTGATTCCTTCCATCCAAATCGAAGATCAAGATCGAAGATCCAAGAGCTAAAGTTGAAGATCTTCATCCATCGAAGAGAGATTTCATCGTTTGAAGCGGAATTTTGGTAGATCGAGTTAGATTCTTCGCTGTCCAGATCTAAAGTGTGTTGCTTTTGAGTTGTTTAGGAGATTCGGTGAGTGGTGATTATCTCTTACACGGATCCAAAGGAGTATATCGGATTGATGGCTTGATTTGGTGTTAAAATAGTGATTTCCATGCATTTTCCTAAACCTAAGTATAGATCTATTGTTCTTGATGATTTGACATCCATTTTACTACATGTTAATCTATGCAAGTTCATTCATCAAGTTGTAGAGATATTGTTCATGATTCATACTTGTTAGATTTGGACTCTTTATTTACAATATTGCCATTTTAGTTATAATTGTTTATTTGATCATGTTTGAATGCTTGATTACTTGGATTAATGTTTGACTTGATTGATTGTTGTAAATTAGTTGATTGATGATTTGATTTGGACAAGTTGGTTGAAGATGATTCAAAAGCTAAGGGAAAGGCTCTTGAATTGGGAAAAGCTGCTCGTGGCCTAGGTGGCGGTCGGTGAAGCTCATATGGATAGATTTGATGATGTTGAGATGAGGCTTTGCTATGATGAGATGAAGCGAAGCATGATGTGAGATAGCCTTGGTTTAGTCCAGACGGGATCATTCCAAGCATGTTGAAGACTCGGTGATATGGTTCGAGTTGAGGATAATGGTTTGCTCGAGAGGCGCTTGAGCTAGTATGAGAATAGTCGTCGAGGAGGATGACTAGAAGGCTGAGATTTCATCGTTGTTGAAGGTTCTAGCAGGCTCAAAGCAAGAGTACGTTGGGCAGATTCGATAGTCCCTAAAGATTATGATTGTAGTCGAGTACTCTGGGCAGATTCGATAGTCCTAGGCACGGGCTGCGACGACGTGCGGAGTTCTGTCTAGAACTGGGGTTACCATTAGCCCTTGACGGACGGCTGAAAGAATGTGTCGGTCATTCAATTAACGGTGGTATTGAAGCAATGATAACAGTGATAGCCAGAGTCATGGATGTTTGGTTGTATCGTCATTCGGTCTCAAGAGCGGTATTTTCTGGGTGCTTATCTGATCTTGGTTTAGGCCTTGGGGGTTTGTACTTGGAAAACATCGCCCTTGACTCGAGTGATAATTGCTTTACTTTAAATGTCTGCTTTGCTATGTTTATTTCTGCTTAGTGTGTCTGCGGGCTATCACTGTAGAAAGAGGTGGAGTGGGAGGGTTGTATTCCTATTCCTTTTTCCTTTATGCTCTTTTGGTATGTTGTTAGTTAATTTACCGCTCACTAAGACTGTTGTCTGACTCAAGGCTTTATGTTTAACTCTTATTGCCTTGGGCTGTTCATCCATTTTGGGATGGGCAGACTAGGTAGCAGGTGACAGGTGCTGTTCTTAGTTTCCACGATGCTGATGGCGAAGACGAGCTGGAGGCTTGCATATTATTTTCTTACTATATGTACTGGTTGTTCCGCTGCTTGTATAATTCTCTGAGTGATATGTAGTGAGGCTTGATGTATTGACTATTCAGATGTTTGTATTCAACTATTATGAAGCTTAATTGATGAGATTCTATTTTATGAAGCTTTACTATATATATTCTCTATTGTATTTTTATCCATGCGCTGTGAGTAATATGATAGATTCTGCTGTCTTAACTTACCTTGGCAATTGTCCATGGCTGCCTGGCACACCATTCAGCGCACTATTTCTATGTTTAGTGCAGGGGTCATGGGTGGTCGTCACAATAATCATTTATTGTACTCATATTTTATTCAACAAATTTAATTCTTTTATTCCAAATTATTATTAAGTTTATTCCACTTAATATATCTTATTACATATATTTAAACCATATAAATTTCAATTTAAATTAATTTATATTCAATAATTGGTTTAAATTTAAGGTATTTCCATAAGTTGAGCTAATTTCAATTTGTTAATTCTTTTAGAACAAAATTTATTATATCCATCTCATTCAATTAACTTATTATTTTATCATCTTTATTAGCATTTTTTTATAATTAAAATCTAAGTGTATAACATTTATTATAAACACTAAAATTTTATTTATAAAATCATTTTATATTGTATATTATTCAATTACATTTTAACTTCTGAATAGTTTAGGTGAGTTATATTGAAATGCAATTTAGTACTATACAAATAAAATTTTCCAATTCAATTTTTCAAGTTTAAATATTTATCCAAAATTTAGCTTTATTTAGAATTGAAAACATCCATTAACATAATTTTAAGAATTAAATTTTCGTTTAATTTCAAACCCTTTAGAGATAATTATGTATATGCTATATATATTAAATCAAATTAAATTTAAAATAATATAACCATATATATAAAAATCAAGTCATACTTAAGAAATTCAAATTAAAATATTTCCCAAACAAAACCGTAGCAAAGCTACAGAATGGTTTCTCCACTTCGAAACTCGAAAATGAATGTCGATGATGCGGCCGCCATCACCGAAATTATTTTCAGCGACAAAGAGAAGAGCACTGATTTCAATATTTTAAAATTCTTTGAAAACGGTTTTTATTTGAAAATACATTCAATAATATAAATTTTAACAATTTTAAAAAAACAAAGCTTGAAATTTTTGGAAATTAAATTCTCAAATTCTTACTTTAAATTCATTTAAATTTTTAAATAAATCTATAAACCAACTTTTATAATTCCATTTATTTTTATGTTGGAATAATCAATGATTTACAAAACAAATAGTGAAAATCAAATATTACCTTTCTGATAACCAATTCAGTTAACAATTCAATTTCACAAAATTTATACTTGTATATAATATATCATACAAGATTATTTTATTTACCAAAATTTTGAAAATACTATTGTGTCAGTTTGCTCTGTTCAAGTGTTTTGGAAATCCTATCGATAGCGTTGATCAGACGAATCGATCGAAAACCCAAATCAACATCAACGCTCAAACACCACAATAAAGAAAACATTTTTATATTAATAACAAATGCACTACCTCGCTCGACGATACAAGGATGGATTTCAAAATAAGTATAGGGATTCAAATTTGATGGACTCAAATCAAAGAGAATTTTGATTCGAAGATAAGTTCGAAACAAAGATATGGTGATTAAAAATCAAAGTAGGAAGATTGATAAGTTTATATAAATCGCGGGCAACCTTAACCAGGTCGACCGTGACTTCAAGAATAAGATCAATGTAGAATTTCAAGGCAAATCGACATTTTATCTCAAGAGATAGAAATTTGCATAACCAAAGATGTCAGCATCTAAACCGAGGATATATGAATCTCCGGTGAATCGATTCTATCGTAAAAGAGTTTCACCCCTCTACAAATCAATTTGAGATTGGCGGGACCGCCAACTCATTATAAAGATCATTCAAGGTGGAGTTATGGGATACTCCGGAATTAGAAGACGAATAGTGACGGACACGAATAGATTTTGGAACCGCAGGGAACGTTCCAAAATTCAAAGGAATCGAGTCAAAAGGAAGATATTCAACTCGAATGAAAGTGATTCTGTAAATACATTTACCCTATATGCTAAGTTTTGCCTAGAGCTACCAAAGCTCTGATACCAACTATAACGACCTGCTATTTTGGACCATTCGCATCCGCACATGTCGGACTTGAATGATTCAAAACACCGAATTGTTAATTTAAATTTGGCAAAACTGAACATATACAGTAAATAAATAATCACTGTAACGACCCGACTTTCCAGACCCGGAAAATCGAACCATTTATGTTAAGAAGAAGAGGTAGAAGAAGAAAAATAGAAAACAACATCAGAATCTAACCATCGCAGCGGAATAAAATATAATATATATCAACAGATCTTTACACAAATCAAAAACTATATCTGTTTATACAATACATCATCAGAGTACATCATCATCCATAACATACAACTGAATACACAACGGAAAAATAATAGCAAGTACGAGAGTACGTATCGTCATCCAGCTCGTCTCCTGAGCTCCACAGCATCATATCCTGAACCTGTTTATCTCGGTCTGACCCGAGCATCATATAAAACAATACCCGAGTCAGTCTGGAAAACCAGCGTGAGAAAATCACACTCAAATTTATTATTAAAGTTTCAAAATCCTTTGAAAACAAAAGCATCTCGTAAGACCACGCCACAAATAAACATGTCGGGTTTTTACCTTACGATAGCTAAAACACTTTTTATAAAATCCTCTGATATTATAATAGTGTCTACAGAAAGTAAAATAGAATCTAGCTGAAATGCTTGCATCTCACATTTCAACAATAGTTGGGCACAATCAAAACCGTACAGGCACGTAGGGAGAATGGATTTCCAACGAATGACTAGGCACTGGGGTACCACCTGTCACAGTACGTGGCCTAGATCACAGTACCGAGGAGTACGCCCGCTCCCCTGCAACACAAAGCCGGAATCATCCCTTACTGGATAATTCCAAATAAAATCACCCCACGGTTGGGATCAGCAACCGCAACACTAAGCCGAAATAAAAGGGACATCTAGACAGGGATGACTTTACTCTCAAGTGGGGGTTACCCACGAAGCCTTGCTGCATAACCCCTGATTTTCAGTCATTCCCGGTTGATGAGGCTTGAGGCTAAACGATACCTTTTCAGAACATATCCCTTAGAATGCCCATCGTCCGCCTGACGATGTCACGAAAGCATTCGTCCATACAAGTCCGTTCCGGGTCCGAACGGAACCGAAGGCACTATTCCTACTACATCCATTTTGGAAATATCCTCAGGATTAGTAGCGACTAGCCCTTGCACTTCACTGCTTCATCTTCGACTTCGAACACGTTACACGAAACGTACAAACCGGATCGAAGTGGTATTCGAGTCTCCAGACCTAGAATCCCGGTATACGGAAACCCGATCCCGGTCTCTTCGAAACGATCAACGCATTTGGCCAATATTGATAGTCGGTTATTTAACTATCAATTAACATCCACAAGCAACCATCACACAATAAATAATTTCCCACATTATTTATTTGCCCAAATATCTTTCCAAGATATATTTCTATTTTCAAACTCCTTTTGAAAACAATTTCAAACAGTTTCCGCTTACGGAACACATTTCCCAAATAATTATTTCCACTGAATCACCAAGTACAAAATACTTTTAATTTTAAAATAATTTAAAAAAACACTTTATTTTAAATATATTTTATAACATTGAAATTAAACTACTTTAATACTTTATTAAAATATATACTTTAAAATAAACCACTTTTTGAATATAAACTAAATTTCCCCTTTTAAAACATAATAGCAAATCACTTTTATATAATTACTACAATAATAGATTTTTGAAAATACTTACTTAGGAAATTAACATTTAGAAATAATCAATTTTCTAAAACATGCCTTTTTAAACAAATTAGAACCTTTAACTTATATTTAAAATTGCTTTGAAAACGTATTTGGCTATCCAGAGAAATACACTTCTCATTCCCATCTTTTAAAAATAAATCAACATTTATTTTTAAACCAAACCATATCCTTTTATAAATTCCCATCTTGAATTTATATTCTCAAATATCCTCTGATATTTTATTTTACTTTATAAACCCAGTTTATAAATTTCAAAATCTCATTTCTCTTAAATTTCAAATCCCAAAATATTTAAATCAATTTACAATTGATTTTCCAATTTACTTTGAAATACATTTCCTTACTTAATCCATTTATTTCCAAATTCATTAACTTCCAGATTTTATTTCTCATTATGATTTAAAATCTTTAAACTGAAACACAAGTCTCAGATTTCCCAAATTCCTTCTTTCTTTTTAATTACATTTAAACATTGAATTAAAATAAATTATTTATTCCTTTAAATAATATCACATAAGTTTTCTTTAAATTCAATATTTCTCTATTTATTTAAAATTCTTCTTTTCCATATTTAATTTATTCGAATTCACTAGAATTACTTAACTTAAATTTTACTCTTTTATTTCTTTCCAAAAATCCAATTCAATTTCTTTTGATAACTCATTATACTGGGAAATTCAATCCAACCAGATTATCCAATATAAATCATCACAGGATATCAACAATCATATCACAGAATATTTAAACAAAATTAAATATTTTGAGGAATCCAGTTGGATCCCTCCAACCTGTTTCCCTGCATCCACAGACGTTAGCACAATACCAATTCCACTTCGAGGTGGAATATCGCGGTATATGGGTTTTTATATAAAATCATCCGCTATTATGCGGCGCATAGGGTCTCATCCGCTATATAAATGCGGGAATATCAACAACTCAAATATATACATATGCCAATATGCATATATTACTATATATACTACTATATATAATATAGCACATCAATCAATGCAATCATCCAATCAATTATTTAAATTTAACCATTTAAATTTAAATTTAACTGAGTGAGATTAACTCACCTTGAATTTAGTCGCCTTACGCATTCCGTTTTCAATTGAATCCGGATACGTTTCAAATTGTTTGAGATTATCAGAACTCCATACTCGTCCAAATTGATACCTACGGTAGATGACGAGGTCACGATCCCATCGCAACTCGAACCGTCCGAATCAGACCTCGTGTGTGCAAGATACAGATTTTATAAGTTGATGACAATTAAATTTGAATAACACTAATTAATTTAAAACTTTAAAACACTTTATTATAAATTTACTTTAACACTTAAATTTGGAAAAAACTACTTTTATATAAACTTCAATCGTTTTAAAACTCCATTTTTTTTTCCAAACTTTGTCTATCTATAACAACTTTCTGTTTTCCCTATATTTATTTGTATTATTATTATTCTTTACTGTGTACAAGTATATATTAAAAACAGAATGCTTCATACCTCACTGACTTCCTCAAAACTGGACGGCAACCGCTGCAACTCGCGATACCACCACCCTAACCCTAGCTTTACTGGACAATAGCTTGAACAACTGGAAGCAGCTGCGACTTCGAGACGGCCACATGTCACGAGCCTGACCACCGCCCAGATCGACACCACAATCGAGTCCTCGCCATCGCTCATCACTCGCGAGCTAGGCAAACCCAATCGGTCACCGAGACCAGCCTTCGAATCGCCACCCTAACGCTGCGTCGAGCTCGCCTCTTCCACGAACCAGAACGGAGTCGCCAACAGCCGCGACCTTGTCGCTCGTGATGCTCCTCTCGTGAACGAAGGCAGTTCGAAATCGAAATTGAAAAGAACGAAGGGATGAGGGGTTGGTTCGAACTGAATAAAGAGAAGGGTGTAGTTTTTTTTTTCTTTCGTTGCTTTCGAATAGAGGAAGAAAGGAAATTCGTTTTCACTTTAAGCAGAGGAGAATGGATTGGTAAGGAGAAGGCGTAATTTTGAAGAGGATATTACTGCTCGGCCATTATTTCGAACGATAGATATTTTAGTTTGATAGCTTCTTAGAGAAGAGAAGGGGTACGAGATTTGAAAGATAGGAGGCATGGCTCACACGAAAAGTAAGAGTGGCTGCTGATTTGATTTTTAAATCAAATAAAGATATTTAAATCGGTTAATTATTCTCTTGGCGTTTATATTCCGTACGATCACACGATAGCTCCGAAAACTATGAAATTTGAAATCCGGTAATAATACAATATTACGGATCCAATGGAACTGGTTTCGTTGAAATCCGAGACTGTGCCTCGGAAGGCTATTTTTAAATATCGATTCAAACGATATAATTTCAATTTTACAAGTTCTATTACCTTCAGTATTATCAATACGAATTTTATAAGCCTTCAAAATATTTTTAGTTAGCTTAGAATACCAGATTTACTATTTTATCCAACTTCAAATAAATTAAATTTAATAATTTAATCACCAAATAAACAACGATATTTGAAATTTAAGTTGATAATTTATCTCTGAATATTTAAAATTAATTAAATATTCCAATTTCAAATGCTCAAAAATTCCGGGTCGTCACATTCCTCCCCCCTTAAAAGAATTTCGTCCCCGAAATTACCAGTTAGGAAGAATGATTCAATCCCCGTTAACTATTTCCCAAATTCAAACAGTTTTAACAATACCCAAACAATCTTTTATTGATGATACTCTAATCATCTTTTAACTTCCCAAACTTATTCATAAGTTCAACCCATACCACCTACTTATCCATTCAAATTTAAATTTGAATTCAATTTTGAATTATCAAAATTTTTCAAAAAAATTTTCTAACTCCCTAAATTTCCGAAAAATTTCGCCAACGTCTCCTTTGCGCGGCTAGCTCGGTACTACTACAAAATGGCTCTACGGCCTCCCAATCTCAAAAAGAAAACAAAAAGCCAAGTGGCTGGACCAAAAACCCAATCAAATTTCATATAGAAATTCAAATACATACCTTTTTGTCGGGCCATTAAATTTATCTTTTAAAATCAAAAATCCCAATTTATCCATTGCCTTTATACACCTGTATATCCTACTAAGCAATAATATTCAATCACCATTCCAAAGTCATTTTATACTTTCCTTTACAAATTTCCAATATTTGTTTTACTTAAGCCCGTACGATGCACATATATCATTCGTACGCAATATCATATTCGATCGCTCACTCGATCACACAATTTCACTTCCGAACTAGTATCGTCCACCCGACTTCCTAGTGCGGACTCAGATCTAGTTTCTTGATCAAAAACCGTCATTCTCCTTGCATAGCCACAAACTATGATAGAGAATATCCAGAATCAATCAACAATCCATATCCAGGTTCGCCGTTGAAAATCGAGTGAAAAATTCCAACTCGGATCGATATATCTATCTCGAAATTCTGTGTTCAACATCTGGACCAAATAGCTATGCGAATAAAATAATATACGTACATCTTACGTATAAATTCCAATTGATTATCAGTTATATCAATTCTCTTTTATTCACATTCCTTTTTGATTGTTATCCCCTTATTCACAACTATCCCATTTCACAACTTCAGTTTCACCTTAATTCAATTATTCACTTAGCATACTTTCAGTACCACATTTTCTTAAGAAATTCACTATTCATTTCTTAAGTTTAAGATAAACATTTTACATACTGCTTATACATATTTTCACTTCACTATTGAAGTTCCTATCCATTTCTATCCACTTTTGCGTTTACATTTCCACTTGAATTCAATTTATCTTCCACTTTGAATATTGAATTAGTGGCACTTACTAATTAATTTAAATCTCAATTAAAAGTTTGTTTGCAAGCTTTACTTTCGTTAGTTCCTTCGATTTCACTTACTTTACTTTCACATTTTAAATAGATTTCAATACTCAGTTTCAACCTTATTTGTTTAACAAATTTTAATTCATTTGTTGTTAGTGAAAATTTCCAAAAATTTTCAAAAATTTTCTAACTCCCAAAATTTACGGAAAATTTTGGCAGAGTCTCCCTTGTACGGAGGGACTTCTACGATATCGCAGGATGCACAAATATATATATACATCGGCCTCAGGCCGGAAATCACAATATATATCAATATATGCAGTTCATATCTCCTATTTTGAATTTTTGCGTAAGCGTACCTTATTTTAGCATTTTTAAAGCAAAGCGGTTATTTATTTAAGCAATTAGCGCTGTCAAATCCAGCCAAACGGTTTTTCCTGAACCTGTACTAACTCAATTTAAACAGGTTAGTGACAAATATTCAAAGTTTGTTATCATTTCAATTAATTTCAATAGCTAACACATACAACATAAGCAATATTCACTAAACACTTCCATAAGTGAATTTATTAGGCCTAACACCAATTAAATGCTTCCATTTAAATGGTTTACACTTCATTACTTACATTCTATTCATTTTAATCCAAATGAATACGTATTTATTACGATTGATTAAAAATCAATTATATTGCTTATATTAACTCACATTTACTACGATTGATTTCAAAATCAATTTTATTTCCTTTCTATCAATTCATAGAATTTTATTTAACCTCGTTTTACATCAAACGATCCATTTTCTAATACAATTCGACAATATCAATGTGAATAAGTGATTACTTCAGCTTTAGAACCATTTAGGTTAAATCCAACTTAATTTACATTTAACCCATTCCATTTTAAATTTATTCACAACTTTCATTGTATTTCTTCCATACACAAAGTTTGATTCCAAACCATTTTATTAAACTCAGCCACCAATATATCAATAACCATCACACAATTTTACTCAAGTTATTTATTTTCTTCAAACAATTCCACCCAATAACATAAGTTTATTTTATTCAACAACTTCCATTCAAATCCTTTTCACTCGAAATTATACATCTAATTTAGCCATGTATACCTTTACTCCAGTAGTTTTAATTATTTTATAAGCCATCGAAATCTATTTATTACAATTCAATTTCTATTTAACCAATTTAAATTCCATAACCCAAACTCATTTGGATAATATTTCAAGGTCATATTCCATTTATTTATACTTGAGTTCATTCACACTTAAGTAAATTTTGTTCCAATTTATTTCACTTAACAGCATCCAAAATATATGTGTCGAGCTTTATTTATATCATCCACATTCGATTTGTTAGTATTTTATCTCGGATTGCAATTAATAATTTCTACTTAATCCAAGTTCATTTCCCATTTCATATCCAAATTACAAAATCAACTTTCTTTCAGCCAATTAAGGTTCTATTTCCATAATCCATTACTCCATTAAGTAATTTATTCCAATTTATACCTAATATTTGGTTTATTTCATCACTTCAATCCATTAAAGCAATCCCATTCACATTTTACTCTTTATTCCGGATTATACATTAAATTTAGTCAAGTATATTTATTTCTTTTTATTTTTTTTTCTATAAACAATTAAAATAAGATTCCAGAGTTTTTAACAATTTCCCAAAATTTCAAAATCACTTTTGAAATCAATCACATCCAAACTCCTTTTGTATATTCAGCTATCTCTTTGAATTTCAAAACCAAATCCAGTTTTGCAAACAATCCCAATTTAACACGGTTTGGTAGCAATTTCTCCTTGGAAACTCGAAAATGAACATCGATGATGCTGCAGTCATCACCGAAATTATTTCCCAGCGACCGGAAGAGAATTAAATGCTTTTATCTCTTTAAACCATTTCAAATATTTTTAAATTTCAAATCTTTCCAGATTCCAAACTCAACTCAAAATATTCCTGAAATAATACCACTTATTATTTCTTCAAACTCTTTGAAAACTATTTCCAAATCTCAAGGAATTTCAAACCTTTCCCAAAATTCCAAACTTAAAATCCATTCCGATTTATTTTCCACATTTCTCTGGAATTCTATTTTAAAGTACAAATCTCATTTGTATATGAAGTTTATTTCAATTTTATAAATTACATTTGTAATCTATATCTCAAATTTTATTTTATTATAAAATTTTATTCTTTGCTTTGGTTATAAATTTCAATTTCTAGTTAAGTTTCCATATATTAATGATAATAATTCCATATTATCACTTCTAACATCCAAACAACCATATATATTAACTAGAATAGTTTACAAAACGTTTCTTTTTATACAAAAATAATTTGGGTAAAATTATTTCATTTACCCTACTTTAAAACAATACTGTGTCGAATTGTTCTATACAAGTGTTTAGAGATCCCTATCAATGTTGTGGCGTCCCACACATCGACCAGAATCCATAAACTACTCAATAAACCAATCAACACAATATAAAACAATTTTATAATCACTAACAAATACGCGCTCATATCTATTAATACTCTCAAAATTCCCACCAGAGCCAAGGTTATCGCTAACCTTCGCTCTGATACCACCTGTAACGACCCGACTTTCCAGACCCGGAAAATCGAACCATTTATGTTAAGAAGAAGAGGTAGAAGAAGAAAAATAGAAAACAACATCAGAATCTAACCATCGCAGCGGAATAAAATATAATATATATCAACAGATCTTTACACAAATCAAAAACTATATCTGTTTATACAATACATCATCAGAGTACATCATCATCCATAACATACAACTGAATACACAGCGGAAAAATAATAGCAAGTACGAGAGTACGTATCGTCATCCAGATCGTCTCCTGAGCTCCACAGCATCATATCCTGAACCTGTTTATCTCGGTCTGACCCGAGCATCATATAAAACAATACCCGAGTCAGTCTGGAAAACCAGCGTGAGAAAATCACACTCAAATTTATTATTAAAGTTTCAAAATCCTTTGAAAACAAAAGCATCTCGTAAGACCACGCCACAAATAAACATGTCGGGTTTTTACCTTACGATAGCTAAAACACTTTTTATAAAATCCTCTGATATTATAATAGTGTCTACAGAAAGTAAAATAGAATCTAGCTGAAATGCTTGCATCTCACATTTCAACAATAGTTGGGCACAATCAAAACCGTACAGGCACGTAGGGAGAATGGATTTCCAACGAATGACTAGGCACTGGGGTACCACCTGTCACAGTACGTGGCCTAGATCACAGTACCAAGGAGTACGCCCGCTCCCCTGCAACACAAAGCCGGAATCATCCCTTACTGGATAATTCCAAATAAAATCACCCCACGGTTGGGATCAGCAACCGCAACACTAAGCCGAAGTAAAAGGGACATCTAGACAGGGATGACTTTACTCTCAAGTGGGGGCTACCCACGAAGCCTTGCTGCATAACCCCTGATTTTCAGTCATTCCCGGTTGATGAGGCTTGAGGCTAAACGATACCATTTCAGAACATATCCCTTAGAATGCCCATCGTCCGCCTGACGATGTCACGAAAGCATTCGTCCATACAAGTCCGTTCCGGGTCCGAACGGAACCGAAGGCACTATTCCTACTACATCCATTTTGGAAATATCCTCAGGATTAGTAGCGACTAGCCCTTGCACTTCACTGCTTCATCTTCGACTTCGAACACGTTACACGAAACGTACAAACCGGATCGAAGTGGTATTCGAGTCTCTAGACCTAGAATACCGGTATACGGAAACCCGATCCCGGTCTCTTCGAAACGATCAACGCATTTGGCCAATATTGATAGTCGGTTATTTAACTATCAATTAACATCCACAAGCAACCATCACACAATAAATAATTCCCACATTATTTATTTGCCCAAATATCTTTCCAAGATATATTTCTATTTTCAAACTCCTTTTGAAAACAATTTCAAACAGTTTCCGCTTACAGAACACATTTCCCAAATAATTATTTCCACTGAATCACCAAGTACAAAATACTTTTAATTTTAAAATAATTTAAAAAAAAAACACTTTATTTTAAATATATTTTATAACATTGAAATTAAACTACTTTAATACTTTATTAAAAATATATACTTTAAAATAAACCACTTTATGAATATAAACTAAATTTCCCCTTTTAAAACATAATAGCAAATCACTTTTATATAATTACTACAATAATAGATTTTTGAAAATACTTACTTAGGAAATTAACATTTAGAAATAATCAATTTTCTAAAACATGCCTTTTTAAACAAATTAGAACCTTTAACTTATATTTAAAATTGCTTTGAAAACGTACTTGGCTATCCAGAGAAATACACTTCTCATTCCCATCTTTTAAAAATAAATCAACATTTATTTTTAAACCAAACCATATCCTTTTATAAATTCCCATCTTGAATTTATATTCTCAAATATCCTCTGATATTTTATTTTATTTTATAAACCCAGTTTATAAATTTCAAAATCTCATTTCTCTTAAATTTCAAATCCCAAAATATTTAAATCAATTTACAATTGATTTTCCAATTTACTTTGAAATACATTTCCTTACTTAATCCATTTATTTCCAAATTCATTAACTTCCAGATTTTATTTCTCATTATGATTTAAAATCTTTAAACTGAAACACAAGTCTCAGATTTCCCAAATTCCTTCTTTCTTTTTAATTACATTTAAACATTGAATTAAAATAAATTATTTATTCCTTTAAATAATATCACATAAGTTTTCTTTAAATTCAATATTTCTCTATTTATTTAAAATTCTTCTTTTCCATATTTAATTTATTCGAATTCACTAGAATTACTTAACTTAAATTTTACTCTTTTATTTCTTTCCAAAAATCCAATTCAATTTCTTTTGATAACTCATTATACTGGGAAATTCAATCCAACCAGATTATCCAATATAAATCATCACAGGATATCAACAATCATATCACAGAATATTTAAACAAAATTAAATATTTTGAGGAATCCAGTTGGATCCCTTCAACCTGTTTCCCTGCATCCACAGACGTTAGCACAATACCAATTCCACTTCGAGGTGGAATATCGCGGTATATGGGTTTTTATATAAAATCATCCGCTATTATGCGGCGCATAGGGTCTCATCCGCTATATAAATGCGGGAATATCAACAACTCAAATATATACATATGCCAATATGCATATATTACTATATATACTACTATATATAATATAGCACATCAATCAATGCAATCATCCAATCAATTATTTAAATTTAACCATTTAAATTTAAATTTAACTGAGTGAGATTAACTCACCTTGAATTTAGTCGCCTTACGCATTCCGTTTTCAATTGAATCCAGATACGTTTCAAATTGTTTGAGATTATCAGAACTCCATACTCGTCCAAATTGATACCTACGGTAGATGACGAGGTCACGATCCCATCGTAACTCGAACCGTCCGAATCAGACCTCGTGTGTGCAAGATACAGATTTTATAAGTTGATGACAAATAATTTGAATAACACTAATTAATTTAAAACTTTAAAACACTTTATTATAAATTTACTTTAACACTTAAATTTGGAAAAAACTACTTTTATATAAACTTCAATCGTTTTAAAACTCCATTTTTTTTCCAAACTTTGTCTATCTATAACAACTTTCTGTTTTCCCTATATTTATTTGTATTATTATTATTCTTTACTGTGTACAAGTATATATTAAAAACAGAATGCTTCATACCTCACTGACTTCCTCAAAACTGGACGGCAACCGCTGCAACTCGCGATACCACCACCCTAACCCTAGCTTTACTGGACAATAGCTTGAACAACTGGAAGCAGCTGCGACTTCGAGACGGCCACATGTCGCGAGCCTGACCACCGCCCAGATCGACACCACAATCGAGTCCTCGCCATCGCTCATCACTCGCGAGCTAGGCGAACCCAATCGGTCACCGAGACCAGCCTTCGAATCGCCACCCTAACGCTGCGTCGAGCTCGCCTCTTCCACGAACCAGAACGGAGTCGCCAACAGCCGCGACCTTGTCGCTCGTGATGCTCCTCTCGTGAACGAAGGCAGTTCGAAATCGAAATTGAAAAGAACGAAGGGATGAGGGGTTGGTTCGAACTGAATAAAGAGAAGGGTGTAGTTTTTTTTTTCTTTCGTTGCTTTCGAATAGAGGAAGAAAGGAAATTCGTTTTCACTTTAAGCAGAAGAGAATGGATTGGTAAGGAGAAGGCGTAATTTTGAAGAGGAGATTACTGCTCGGCCATTATTTCGAACGATAGATATTTTAGTTTGATAGCTTCTTAGAGAAGAGAAGGGGTACGAGATTTGAAAGATAGGAGGCATGGCTCACACGAAAAGTAAGAGTGGCTGCTGATTTGATTTTTAAATCAAATAAAGATATTTAAATCGGTTAATTATTCTCTTGGCGTTTATATTCCGTACGATCACACGATAGCTCCGAAAACTATGAAATTTGAAATCCGGTAATAATACAATATTACGGATCCAATGGAACTGGTTTCGTTGAAATCCGAGACTGTGCCTCGGAAGGCTATTTTTAAATATCGATTCAAACGATATAATTTCAATTTTACAAGTTCTATTACCTTCAGTATTATCAATACGAATTTTATAAGCCTTCAAAATATTTTTAGTTAGCTTAGAATACCAGATTTACTATTTTATCCAACTTCAAATAAATTAAATTTAATAATTTAATCACCAAATAAACAACGATATTTGAAATTTAAGTTGATAATTTATCTCTAAATATTTAAAATTAATTAAATATTCCAATTTCAAATGCTCAAAAATTCCGGGTCGTCACAATCACAGATCACAGACACAGAGTAATAAATGCAACGGAAACAAAAGATAGTAGTTCATGAAGCTACTATATACATATCAGAGTTAAATAAAGTACAACAGATGTCTCGGGTACAATAGTCAAATACAACATCAGAATACATCACTGGAATCAACTGAATATCTGAAAGCTGGATAGATAGCTCGATCTCCAAGCGAAGCTCCAACTCCAAAGGTGAGTCTCGAATACTGGTACACTCAGTCTGACCCGAGTGTAAAGCAAAACACAAAAACACTCGAGTCAGGATTAACATTCTTATATCAATAAATCCAACTCAAGTGAAATAGCAACTGAAATACAAGTAACTCAAAGGATGTTTGGAATAACCATCCTTTAAGGATCCGTTAAACTATCTACTATGTAGTAGTGTACGGTAAATAGATAATGCCTATCAGTAATATAAAGTATCAAGATAGTGTTAAGACGTTACCATTATCCCCCTTAACACATTTTATATAAGCGTTATAGTCTATACAGCACTGTAAACTCCACCGTAAACTAGTGGGCTATAAGGGAGTACTCCATAAGTATAACACAAAACAAATCGTAGTGGTCGCGCACAGGGATACGAGTATGACAAGGCACATGAGGCAATACCCAAGGTAGTGAAACTACCGTTTGCCTGATCTGGACTGGTGAGAACGCATCGCCGCAGCGATCGCAACACCGCGAAACAACACTCCCAAATCAAGGGTGCACCAATCGATAACAAGTAATGAGTAGTTTACGAAAAAGTGTGTTCGCTCGAGGCAGCTAACCCCATTTGGCCCGGCACGGCTCCTGTTTTTGTCATTTCCTATTTGACACAAGTGTCAAGGCTATCCATTATCGTTCTCTTTCTTCAGTCATCACGTACATCATTCCAACCACTACATTCTAGATAACACTCCGCGTATAGTTATTAAAGTGGTTTTCGGTTTAGACAGAGAGTATGTCCCTAACCGATTCCGGTCTCTTTAATAACTTTCGTAATTATTACACCGATTGGTCATTTAATATATTTCAAAACCAAACTAAATTTCAATTCCAATTAGAATTTATAAATCAACATTTCATTTGTCTTCCTGAATCAATTTCCATAATTTACGTTTCAAAACTTTCAAATTCGTAATTTCAAAATCTTATAATTCAATTTCAAATTTTATTTAAACAATTCAAATATTGATTCAAGTTCGTATATAAGTTTCATTCCGAAATCATTTAAATTAATTTAATTTAACATTCAAATCAATTTAAATTCATTCATCGATTTCATTTAATATTTGTTAAGTTAATTTATCATTCAGAACAATTTCTATTTAATTTCCAATTCATTAAATCAATTACTTAAGTTCAACTTCATTGTATCGAACTTACAAATTTGAATTAAATTAAATTCGTCAAATCAAGTTCTTTAAATTACAAGTCTTACATTGATTCAATAAATCCCATTTTATTTCTTGTTAAAGAAATTCAATTCCACTTATTCATTTACTTAGTTACCAATTTCAAAACCCAATTAATAAAGAAACTTAATTTCACTTATTCAAGAAGTTCAATTTCACTTATTAAAGCATTCAATTTTATTTAATTATTAAATAATTCAATCTTATTTATTTATTAAATAATTTCAAAACTTAATTATTAAATAATTTCAAACTTAGTTATTAATAATTTCAAAACTCAATTATTAAATAATTTCAACTTAATTATTAATAATTCCGAATTTTAAAACAACGTTCTTTCATCAACTACTATGTTAATATTTTGATTCAGATTATTAATTATTAACATTTCCTTTCATTAAATTTCAATTTCCAACTTCGTTTCAAAACCATATTATTTATTCAAATAAAATCTTCATTTTATTTTTAAATCAAATTTATTGACCAATCGGGTTTTATTTAATTCGCGATCCTAAGTCGAAGTTTATTTTGGGTATTTATCATTTCAACCCGATTCCATTTCAATTTAAAAATCAAAGCATAGCAAAAGGGAACTTGCAGTGTGATAACTAGGATGGTGTCAAAGTAAATAAACAAGCAATAACAACAATCAATAACAATCCAATAATTAATTCAAATAATCCCGAAATAATCATATTAATTCACATTGGTATTTGTGTAAATTAATATAATTATTTCTAGAATCTACACTATCATTTCATGTAGATTAAAGATTATTACACTAATATTTATAAGGTTCTTCACTTGATATTCATTATTAAATTTCATACTACATCAATCTATACAACATACATTTAACTGGTTCAAGGTGTGATTAACCATATTTCTACGTGTCAATTTATTTAAACATTTAAAGAGGTCATATTATCCAAATGTCATCAAATCAAATTTATCACATATATCAAATCTAACTATCCTACGTCAATTTCAAATTATTTATCACTTACAACATTTACAATTTATCGTCCAATGTCAACATCAACAGTCAATCATTTATCAATCAAACTGGATTATCATCGTATAAATAACAGATAATGGTGTTAGATGTCACAAGTGAACTGATACAGGTAATAGCATATATAACAGTGCAATTAACTAACAACAGCATATTTCAATTGTCGTTTCAATTGAAATCAAATTTAATAAGTAAAAGAACGTTAATCGTGAGTGATTGCTCACCTTTCGAGGTTAGAGAGATAGACAATGAAGTGGTTACGAAATCCAGGCACAAAGTCTCAACACCAGGCAAGATTGAACTCGAATCGACGAACGAAGCTGATAAATAGGAATTTTCGAAATCAAGTCAAACTGGATTGATGATGATAATTGGTATAAGTAAAAATATATACTATATATAACTACTTATATATAAAATAAATACATATATATATATATATACCTATTGAAGTGCAAAATACTCGCATACATGCTATACCTTTTAAAATTAATAGTTAAAAATGAAATTTATATAAACTTGCTTTATTTAATACATATAAACCAACATGTAAATATTATATATTGCAAACAACTCTATATATGATTAATCAATATATGCATATATATCCTATTATAACTGACTTTATATATATACAGAACACATAAAATAAACCAGAAATTTATATGCACAAAGTATTATAATACATGTATTACACTTAGTGTTAACGCTAAAAATTGAACGCTAACACCCAGTGTGTGTGATAGAGTTGTGAAAGCACCACCCATGTGACGGGAACAAGAGATAAGCAGTAAAATAGTGAAAAAAGCGGTAAAAGACAGCAGTTTATAGTGGTTCGGCTTGAGATCGAGCCTACGTCCACTTTGAATCTCTTTATTACTGAATCTGATTACAAGACGATACAATACTCTTGTGAAATACGATACAATTTGATTACAAAAACACTCTCGACTACTAGCTCAAACTCCGATGATGAAACTTGATGAATCTGTGACGGATGTATGAAATTCCTCCCGAAGCTTGTTGTAGTGTCTTGAATGTTTGGAGATCTTCAATTGTCGAATGAGTTGTGAATTATGCAGAGTAACGACGCTTCAGACAATGATCAGCCAAAAGTCCTCTCCATGTTGAAGGTAGTGATGTATTTATAGGGAAATCTGGACAGGAAATTCTGCCAAGTCCTGAGTCGTGGCCGACTTAAGATAAGTCGTGACTCGTGGTTGACTTAAGGTAGCTCGTGGACGACTTGCTGAGTCTAGCTCGTGACTTGGTAGAAGACAAGTCCTAAGTCGTGGCGGACTTAAAATAAGTCGTAAGTCGTGGTCGACTTAGTAAGTAAAAGCGGCATAGGTGCAGGCATTGGATTTTAACTCGGTAGCTTTTAGGTCGTGGACGACTTAAGCTAAGTCGTGAGTCGCAAATAACCTTAAGTCGTAAGTCCTTTTAATTCCTTAGGTTGGAGCTTCCCTTAAGTCGTAACATCCCTTAAGTCGTTAAGTCGTCTAGTTCTTTAATTCGTTGACTGCTTTAAATCGTTAACTCCCCTAGGTCGCCAACTTCTTTAGGTCGAAGACTTTCTGGACTGTTTCAATTCTTAGGTCGTTTAGACCTTAACTCGTTGAGTCATTCTCACCTTAGCTCGTTAAGTTGTTCATGCCTTAACTTGTTAAGTCGTCTAGACCCTGAGTCGTAGATCGTAACCTGTTAAGTCATTAGGTCGTAAGTCCTTTTAAGTCGTTAGCTCCTTAAGTCGGTCCACATCTTAAGTCGGTATGCTCCTTTCAGTGGTTAGGTCGGTTAATTGTTAGGTCGGCAACTATTGGGTCGGTATGCCTTTTAGGTCGGCAACTCTTAAGTCGGCAACTGTTAGATCGGCATGGCTTTAAGTCGTAAGTCGTAGCTTTCCCTTAAGTTGGTGAGCTTCTAGGTCGGTATGAAGTTAACTCGTTAGACTTCTTAGATCGTTAAGCTGCTATCTTCTTAAGTCGGTAGCCTCTTAGATCGTCACATATCTTAAGTCGTCTCATTCCTTAGGTCGGCGTACCTCCTAGGTCGTTATGTCGTAGGATCTTTTAGGTCGGTCCACATCCTAGGTCGCCTCACTTCTTAGATCGTTCCATTCCCTAGGTCGCGTAAAAGTGGAGTTAACATTTGCCCCTCGAAGTACGCGCCTAAGTCTTAGGTCGTGTGCTTCGATATCTTTTAACTCGTCCCTCTCTAGGTCACTGGGTCGTGGACGACCTAAAGATTAGGTCGTATGCGCCGATTCGTGTTTCATTGCCCCAGCATATAAATAGTTTTAGGTCGCTTCTTCTTCACCTACTTGCTTCAGTGATTTATTCTACCATTAACGACCTTCGAAGCTTTCAGAGACGAATCCAATCAGTTTTCCTTGTCATCAATTCAGTTCTTACAGCCTTCATCATCACACTGCGTAAGTAAGTTCGTTGCTCACTCAATTTCACGATTACCATTGCCTTGCGAACTTGGACTTCCCATTATCTAGCTCCAATCCGACTCCTTACTGCACGCTTCTCCTTGAATCATGTTACGTCCGATTGCTGAAAAGCTTGGAGTGGTTTGATCATGCTCTAGATGCTTTGCAAGGAGAAGACGATGGGTTTCAATATTTCGAGTCAGGCGATCCGTGAATTTTAGAGGAGATGATATCGTCTTATACGGGCTAACGGGTTAACGGATCTCAGATTGGAAGGATGACGAGTTGTCAAGTGGAGAGGAGGTTAATTGGTTAAGGGGAATGAGATGTTAGCTTAGACACGACCTAGCAAACTTGAGTGTCTTAAAATCCTTCGCGACCTAGCAGTTAACCGACTTAAATAGTGGCGGCATAGGCCTTAGGTCGTGGCCGAGTCGGGACTTGGAGAAATTCATGTTATCTCGAACTAAAGCTTCATCTCCTTATGAGTGTTATGACTTAAAGAACCATCAGTTTAAAGAACCAACGACTTATAGAACCAACGGCTTAACTTAACTCGCCTCATAATCTTTAGGCTGTAGACGAGTTAACACATTGGACTGTTTTGAAGCATAATTCTGACTTGAACTTTAACTTGAATTGTTGAAATAAACTGTCTGAATACTGAATTGTTTGGACTTTAATCTGTTAAACTTTGTTGCATATTTTCCTTTTTTGCAGATTTCTTCAATTTGCAAGCTAACAACCTGCTTAATACAACATTCACAGAAAATTGGGACGAATATACTGCCACTGATTGCCCACACCAAATGACAGATTAGTCGATAAAGAATAAATCAACTTAAATGAACTGTATGAATGAAATGCTGTACAATAACCAATTCAAGTGAAGTATTAAAGCAAAATGGTAATAGTCAACTGAAACTGATTTGTTTGCATTAACACTGCACTTGAATATTAACAAGTTCTGAAATCTTGTAATCGACTGATTGTCAACCAGTTTAATTCCAGTTATGCTTGCTTTCTATTTTCATTAGTTTTGCACAACACTTCACACTTTTTAGGAAATGTGCACCTTCACATTTTGAACATCCAGTTGATTGTGTAGAATGTCTTCTCAACAAGAAGAAGCAACAGCTCATGCTAAAGAAACTATTCCTATCCCTGTTCCATTAGCTGATCCTCCAGAACGAATCTCAACCACATTAACATATAAAGCTTTCCGTCAACTATGTACTCAGTTCGGCATTGCTGAAACGGATGCCATACTGCCTGAGAGGAGTGACACTGTTGTTATACCACCTCATGGTTTCGTTGCTGTTAATCGCCACATGTGCATGAACGGAGCCATTCCTCCATTCAACGATTTCCTTCAGCAGCTTCTTCTACGATTATCAATTTCTCCCTTTCAGTTACATCCCAACGGATATGCCATCCTGATGGGACTTTGTGTGCTATTTAGGAGAACGTTGGATCGTCTCCCAAGTTTTGATGAAATTTCTTATCTGTGTTCTTTTGCCAAAAATAAAGATCATCCGTCTATCACAGTCGTGAGAAGTGCTAGAAACCGTAAGTTGATCATCGGTCTCCCTGACAGTGTTCACGGTTTTCTAAGCCAGTTTTTCTACGTTCGTTGTCCCCCGGGATTTTATGCCATCTGGAGAGTGGGAAGTATGACCATTTATCTTTTTCCTTTCCTTATGTTTTCTGAACTCTTCGAAGTCCGAATTGTCAAGTGTTAACTTCTTTTCTACTTTTTCAGCGCTCCCTCCTCCTTCTAGGGACCCTAGTCACAAAAAAACCTTTGAGAGGCTTAT
The DNA here is from genome assembly GCA_030737815.1 of Allium fistulosum. Taxonomy (NCBI): domain Eukaryota; kingdom Viridiplantae; phylum Streptophyta; class Magnoliopsida; order Asparagales; family Amaryllidaceae; genus Allium; species Allium fistulosum. The sequence goes on from CM060903.1 coordinate 1,059,670,461, forward strand.
GGCCATGCCAGTTGAGGAGAGGAATATTCAATTTCTACTGAAAGATGAGTTTTTCCATCAATTTGGACTCTTACATCCTTCCCGTTCTATTCAGCCACATGAAGTCTCTAATTCTCCAACTAAGGCATCAGATGCCCCTGCTCCTGCCGAAGAACTTACACTGAAAGAACCCACCACTGAGATTTCACTAGTGAAGTGTTCTACTTCTACTGACGTTGTGGGACTGTCTAGCAAACTAGCACTTGCCCCGGTTGTTGAAGAGGAAGAAAATCCACCAATTTCTGAAAAGACGGCTGAGGTGGAAGTTGAAAAGATAATTCTCCCGTGCATCATGGCGATGATACTTTTGATAACTTGAGCGATATAATGATAACTTCTCAGGAGCTCTTTAAAGATGATACTTCAAAAGTGATCTCTCCTGTTGTTGAAGCGACCTCTTCTTTGCAACAAACTACAACACCTTCCACACAAGCCATTGCCATTTCCACACCTAAGAGTGGTTTGTAGTCTGACGCGCGTAGTTTGCACACCGCACACACTTAGGATTTTTTTGCACTTATATGCACTTAGCTTCTTCAATTTGAATATTTCTAAGACTTGTCTTTTCTTCAATTTCAGGTTCTCTGATGGGGCGAAGTGGCTCTTATTACGATAACTTTCGGCGCTATGGAGGGCGCGAATCTTATGATTACAATCGCTATCTCCCTGCTTATAAGGAAACTGACGAGGAGCGTGTAGTCAGAAAGGCTCGAGAGAGACGAGCTTATGAGGAACAGCAAGGACGAAGGGATGATCGTCACGACTCCTCCTAAAGAGATGATGCTTCTCATAAAAGAAAGTTGCATGACGACAGAGGGAAGTGCCATATCTCTGAAGACTCCAGTAAATAGACAAGACTCGGTGAAAAGGACGCTTCTGCAATGTCCGAAAAGACTGACGCTCCTATCTCTTCTGATATCCCATCCGGCTCTCCTGCTTTAAAGAAGTCTGACATCCAAGCAATTATCAACAGACCCCAGTATCAAGTTAAAGATGCTCCTCCAACACTCCAAAGTCGATTTCCGAATTGGTGTTTAGAAGGAGTGCGCTTTGATTTGGACTTGATACCGATCGACAAGCAAGCTATGCTCAGGAATCTTGATGCGGTTAAGCTTGATATTGAGAGGATGTCCCAGTGGCAGAAACTTGTCGATGAACTCCAAAGAGTCAACCACATGAATCTTGAAGCTATGCTGACTATGGAGAACGACAAGACGGAATGGGATAAAATTTGCAAGCAGCACGATGCGGAGATGACGAGCATCGCGGATGACAATGCAAGGCTTGAATCTGAAGTCAAGCAACTTAAAGAAGATCTCGCCACTTCTTCTGCATCGCATACTCAAAAAGAAGAAGTCTTTCAGAAGCAAGTGCGGGACGCACACGCTGCGCAAAGGGATGCCGAAACGAAGCTTGCAGCTGAGCAGCACATTACTGAGAAATACCGCAAAGAAAACGCTGAGCTGCGGGAAACAGTTTACTCCCAGAACGCGGAGATTGAGATGCTAAAATCTCGACTTCTTAAAGTTGAGAAAGAGCGCGATGATGCGGTTACCGGACAAGTTGCAGCCGAAGAGTCTCACGAGGCAACCAAAGTCAACATCGACTCTACTTTATTTGACTTTTATTTGCACAGCGTTCTGGGTCGCGGTAGTCTTTCATTCTTGGGTCCTAAATATGAGATTACACTGGCCGAAGTTTGGGAGGCCATACTTGATATGTTTGCTGGCTATGAGGAGGCGGATCTTGTAGCGCTTTATCTAGATGATGAAGCACATGCTGCGCTTGCTAGAGGGAAAGAGCAGCTTGCTAGGGAACGCGCCGAAGTGGTAGGGGAAGAGCATTTGGAGAAAGCGCCTTTAACCGACCTTGCTCATCTTCCGGCTTCGGTTGACCCTAACATTATCGGCTCTAGTTTTTATTCTTCACCTTCCGCAAAAGCCGAAATTAAGACGGCAACTATCGAGCCTCCCACTACTCAAGTTGAGGAGAAGACCCAAGACGACGCCGAAGCTGAAAATTTTGAAGTTGTCGTAAATAAACCAACTTCTCCAGGTAACCTCAAGTCTGACTACTCATTTGATCCAACCGATCTTGATGAATTTCTTGCTTATTACTTAAGTTCTGATGATCTGATATCTTCTCATTTTGTTGTAGCGGAAGCACCAAGCATTGTGCAGTCTCCTCCTCTTCCAGCTGTTCCTCCTCCATCCCTTCAAGTTACTCCCGCTTCTCAGCCAGGGTCGCAGGAAGAACAGATAGCAGCCCTTCAAGGCTTAGAAGATCCACCTGTTTCCCAGGAGCAGAAAGCGGAAGAGACGGAGGACAGCAAAAAGACCCTGGAGCAGTCATTTGATGATGATGCAAAGCTTTCCACATTGTTCTCTCCGAGAAGTGAGTCTTCTTCGAAGAGGAAGGGGAAGCGTGCAATCAGGAAGAAGAAGAAAAACGCTTCAGCTAGAGAAGACAAAACAGAAGAAGATCCGACCACTCCTCCTTCTCCAACCCGTCCACGCCGGATTCCGAAACTTACCATCAAGCCGGGCAAGAGCTCCAAAGGCGGTGGGAAGAAGGAATGATAAGTTGGGTTTTATACTTCTTGTTTTGCTTTTTTGCATGTATCGACCGGAAATTGTGCGGGCACCGGTCCCCGCTTTTTTGAGATCTGCACATGTAAAGAATTTTCACAGTATTGAATAAAATAATCCTTTTTACTTGTACAAATTCTTGTGTATGTGAGAATGCATTTATTTCTCATTGTGATATAGAATAAATGATTCTTTATTAGCTTTATATGATACCGCAGTGAGCTTGTGATATGATGGTCGAGCGTTGTTTCCATTAGTATAGTTATATGCCCCCGTATCATGGCTCACTACAATATTCTGAAAAGACTTGTATTATTATTTTAGAGAATAATACTTCCGATTTGAGGAAATACTATTCTGCTTCTAATAGAATATGTTTTGTGTGGGAGAAATTTTTACTTTCTCTTTCTTTCTAAAGAACACTTCAACTTTCGGAGATGGTCACATTTATTTGTTAAAAAGTGGATTTTCCTACGCAGTGAAGTGAGCTTTTGAAGAATGTTTTGATCTTTTTGTCAGACAATTATACTTTATTATTGAATGGATCCACAGGACAGTCATTGGCTGTTTTACTGCATATTTGTTTGTACAAATAATCATAAATATTCAGCTGCGGTCGTTAGTGGTTCCATCAACAAATTTTTTTTGGATGTGCCGTGTTAAAAGGCTTTATTTGTCTTAGTGCTTCAGAAGAAGGCTTTGTGGTCTCCGAAGAGAAGTGGTTTTTGGTCTCCGAAGAGAAGCAATTTTTGATTTCAACTCTGGTGAAGTGGGTCTCCGAAGAGAAGCAATTTCCACTTCAAGCTCGATGAAATGTGCCTTCGAAAAGGTCTTTATGCCTCCGAAGCGATTTATGCTTACGAAGAGGTCTTATGCCTCCGAAGCAATTTATGCCTACGAAGAGGTCTTGATTTTTGTGCCTCCGATGAGGGCTTGTGCTTCCGAAGCAATTTCTTGCCTATGAAGAAGTCTTTGTTTTGTGCCTCCGAAGAGGGCTTGTGCTTCCGAAGCAATTTCTTGCCTACGAAGAAGTCTTTGTTTTTGTGCCTCCGAAGAGGGCTTGTGCTTCCGAAGCAATTTCTTGCCTACGAAGAAGTCTTTCTTTTTGTGCCTCCGAAGAGGGCTTGTGCTTCCGAAGCAATTTCTTGCCTACGAAGAAGACTTTATTTTTGTGCCTCCGAAGAGGGCTTGTGCTTCCGAAGCAATTTCTTGCCTACGAAGAAGTCTTTAATTTTGTGCCTTCGAAGAGGGCTTGTGCTTCCGAAGCAATTTCTTGCCTACGAAGAAGTCTTTACTTTTGTGCCTCCGAAGAGGGCTTGTGCTTCCGAAGCAATTTCTTGCCTACGAAGAAGTCTTTATTTTTGTGCCTCCGAAGAGGGCTTTGTTGCTTGTGTCCTTCCACCATCCGCTTCTTAGCGATTCCTTTTTATCACTCTAAGTAAATGTTCCATTCCTTTGCAAGTTATTTGCTTTTTGCCAGAGAAGTGTACTTCATTGCTGAGTGAATCCACGGGGCAGACGCAAGCTACTTTACTGGATGTTCGTTTGCACAAACGATCGCAATTAGTTAGCAAGGGTCTGGAACCTTCTTATCAGGAAGGTGCCCGCTTTGGTGGAATAATCAACTGTTTGTGAATAGCACTTCTTTCGTGGTTTGACATTGTTGAGTGATTTGTAAGAGTCACTGAGCCTTGTGATGCATTGGATAGGTAAGCTTTGCTTTGGTAGCCTGTAATATTAAATCGATATTTTAGCAAATTTTTAAAAATACTTGCATATCGAAATGAAACAGGCATTTTATAGCATTAGAGAACACAAGATTTATAGTCCTTTATTATTGAATCACACTGATTTCTCAGCGGTTTACAATACAAAAGTTATACATCCATCATCATTTTACAAATTTAAGCAATGCTGTTAAGTAAAAAATGGATGCAAGTGGTTGTTGTTCCAGAATCTCTCAATTGAATTTCCACTTCCACGGGACTCGTAGTTTTGGATTTATATGCCAGAGAGAATGAAGGATGCCCCAGCTGCAGTTTTGTGGGTAATCAGCAGTCGTCCCAATTCCTGCCTACTGGGTGAGGACCCCCTGTGACAACATTAATGACCAGCTTTTCGGATTCTTTCACTGCAGTGCTGTCGCCAAAGCCAGATTGATGGGCAAGATGTTGTTGCTCCTGAGTGGATGAGATTGGATCGACTCCATTTTTCTTCACATATTGTTGGAGTTTACCCTGTTTCAGTAATTCTTCAATCACACTCTTTAACTGGCAACATTGGTTAGTGTCATGGCCAGGTTGGTTGTGAAATCGACAGAATTTCCCATTATTCACTGCACCTCCCCTCATCTCAGGTGGTTTGGGATACTTGATGGCATCTTTCGTCGCAAAAAAGATATTTTTCGGTGTGTTAGTTAAAGGAGTAAAATCTGAAGGATTGAGTCGGCGAGGTCTCTTCTCATTCCTCTGCTTCTTTCCTCCGTAATTTTCCTTTTTCTGATCTCCAGATTCTTTTTTGTTAGACGCAATATCGTTATTGTTGACTTCAACAGCAACTGCCTTTGCTGGTGCAGAAAGGCTCTCTAAGCGCATGAATTCGTCGGCCTTTTTATAAAACTTCTCAAGTGAGTTTGGTTCCTTCATTTTCAACCATCTGCCGAATTCACTTGTTTTGTCGATGGCTCGCATCAGGTAAGTCAGGATCATACGGGGTTCTGCATTATCCACTTCGGCTAAGGCTATATTGAAACTGCTCAAGAAAGACTTGATCGACTCTTCGGGAACTTGTTCAAGGCTAGACAGCTACATTATATCCTTAGCTTTCGAAGCATACAATCTGAACTGATCTTTGAACTTTCGTGTCAAGTCGGAGAATTGATCTACAGACCGAACTGGTAGCTTTGTGAACCAGAGTAGAGCCACTCCCTCTAAGTACACTGGAAAATATCGGCACTTAATCTCATCTGATGCTCTTGCAGCGGTCATATGCCAGTCGTACTTGTATAGGAAATGATTAGGGTCAGTTGTTCCGTTATAGGCCGGGATAGTTGGAGACACAAATTTCCTTAAGAATTCTGCTTTCAGGATCTTTTCGGTAAACGGAGTTCTGCTTGGTGCAAATCCCCAGTCACTCTCATTTTCTTCCCTTTGCATGCTCTCTTTCATGATTCGACGAACCATCCCTGATAGATACTCCTCATTGTTCGGAGGCATCGCTGGGCAGGTATCTGAAGTTGGCTGCAACCTTGAACCTTCCTCTTGGAAAGGTGGCATCTCGGCAAAGGTTGTTTCATGGTTTTCTGGTTGTCGATTTGCCTCGAGCAGAGCGTTTAATCTATCCATCATCAAAGTGTTTTGAGCTTCAATTTGTTGGTATAATCCAGAAATTACATCGTCTAATTCAGCCCTTATGGCTCCAACGGTAGGATCTGGCTGGTTTGCTGTTGGGGAAGCGGAGGTCCCTTCATGAGGATTTCCAGATCTGGCAGGTCTACCTCTTTTTCCAGGAGCCATTATTTCAGTTAGACTTTGGATCTTTAAGAAGATTCTTTCCACAAGCCTTTGCGAAGTAATGTTGAGAGGATTCCTGAGTTCAATTCTCAATGAAAGCACTTAGTAATCTATCAGGTTAAACATATAATAATAATATAAAGTAAACATGCTACTATGCAACATTTCAACCCCATTTATATATCTACATACCCTTACTTATATGCAAATAGTGTAGCTAACCTATTGTACATCTACAAAGACTAATACATGTAAACTGACGTGTATATATATATATATGTACACTCACGCCCATATAACCATTTAAATCAATATTTAATAAAACAACAATATTATCTTTCCAAAATATCCTACATATAAATATACAAACTATGCAGAATTTATATTATAACTTTAGAAATATGGGATATAAATATCAATACTTACATGTCACTATAAATAAACAGACAAATAAAAACATTAGAATGTATAGTTTCACATATAACAGACAGCTAAATACTATGTATACTAAATATACTTTATAAGCAAATAGAGAACGCCAAACTATGCAGACCTACTTTATCAATTAAAATATTATACAAATGTTATAACTAACGCATGTATAATGCAACCCATAATATAAAATTAACATAACTTTTATATAAACCGATCTTCAAATCTATATATGTAGAATACTGACTTATATATATAATTATCATAAATATGCTGACTGACCTCTGTATACAACTAACATATATTTAGATATAAATACATACGTCGCATCTACTTATGCCAAACTACAAAACATATACCTATTCGAACAGATTATATATAAAAGTATATAACTTACACATAAATAACAGATAGATGATTTATATATAAAGTAATATAGCATATAAAATAAAGCCAACGGACCCAATGCATATAACTACTACCTATATAAAACATCTTTATAAAATTTAAAAATCAATATATAAGAAATAATGATATTACCTTTATATAAATAGTAGAGGTTGTGGTGCGCTGGGACATGGAGCGGTGGTGGGTGCTCCGGTAGCCAGGGCAGAGGTTGCTAGGCGGAGGGGAGTGGATGCGGCTGTGGTGGCATTAGAGAAGTAGGTGGTGACGTGGAAAATGATGGGCAAGGCCGAAGGGAAGATGTGAGGGAACTGACGTGGCCAGGGTGTTCTGCGGCGCGGAGGAAGGGAAAAGGAAGGGGGAATCGGCCACGGCTGCTATTGGCGAAGGGTAGTTGATGAGGTCTTGGTTTTGGTTGCTGGCCGATGGAGTTGGCGAGGCACATCATGGGATTTCGGCAAAGGGTTGATGCATGATGGGTTTGGTAGCCAAACGTGGGTAGGGGAAGAGAGGCGAAGGCTAGCATAGGTGGAAAGGAAGTTTGAGGAAGGGGATGCAAAATGAACGCACAGGCAAGGCATGACAATCAAAAGAAAAGGAAAATTTATATTGAATGACTCAGAACAAAATAGAAAGGATGGGAAGAGATAGATGAACGAACAGAGAAATTATAGATTGGAATGGGAAAAAGAAAAAGGCAGCAAGAGAAATTGCAACAGTCAGGGAATAGTAGTAAAGGTAGTGGTTGAATTCTGTGTATTATTAATAGTTAGTAGCTGACAGCTTTATCACGAAGAACGAAGGGACATAGGAAAACAAAAGGGTTTAAAACGAGTACCGGCACGGCTAACCGTTTCGTAGCTTTCACCGTGTAACAGACTCCGAATCACACAAACGAATATACTACAGTGATCAATATGACGAGACAGTCAAAACGGTATACAGACATTAATGGTATGATTGAATTATAAAATTCGAATTTTCCACTAGCGGAAAATGCAGCAAATACGTAGAAAAATAAGATCGACGGAGCTAAAGAAGTTCGAATTTGGAAAAACGAAAAACGACGTTTCAGTCAGAAGATGATTTAGAATTTTTCTATGTAAAAATATTCAGGTTAGGAAAATATTTTATTTTCATCAATTACTAACTGATTAAATTGAAATAAAATTACACACGAAATAAACTTTCATATTTTTGGATGAAAATTTACAGTTTGCTATATTTAATTAGACGCATTCCAAATATAAAATTTTTATTTCAAAATTTTATCGTTTAAAATTTCACAAAATTTCAACTAATTACGTTATTAAAACAGTTAAAATTTCTGGTTCGTTACAATTTTTAAGGCTAAAACATTTTGAAAAGCAGTTTTGAAAATCATTTTGAAAAACCATTTTGAAGTAGTTTTGCAAGCTTCTTCCTGCAGAATATCTCATCACATCAGGACTCGAGAACTTGTACAAAACCAGGATGTTCGTGGATTTGTAAGCTACCTGTCGTAGGTTTGTAAGCTACTTGTCGTTGGTTTGTAAGCCACTAAGAAGATAGAAATGGGTTCCATCCCAAATGAAATTTTGAATGAAGATTTCTGTGCTATTATGAAGTTTTAACAAAAACTAGACACTTATCTTGAAATCTTGATCTTGATACTCTAGAGTCTTCAATCTTGATATCTCCATTCTGAATCTTGAGTCTAGAGTCTCTATACTGATCAGTCTTCAGTAATCAATACCTGCATATATATATATATATATATATATCCTGCATAGTTCCTGCATATACATATCTATCTAGACAATAGCGTTAGTATATATTTTATAATAAGATAAGTTAAAAAGGCTATTGTCATCAAAATCAACATCTCAGTTCCTAACAATCTCCCCCTTTCTGATGATGACAACCTGTATTTATAAAATATAGTTACCATACCATAACTCTTATCATGACAACCTGTATTTATAAAATATAGTTACGATACCATAACTCCTATCATAACTCCCCCTTACTCCAATCATAGCTCACCCTTACTCCAAGCCAACTACTATTTATAACTTCTCCCCCTTTGTCATCATCAAAAACTTCTTACTAATAAATTCCCTGAACTTGATATAAGATAATCAACCATAATACAATAGAGTAATCCATATATAAGTGTAATAAGTGCTAAGTGTGATCATAAGTATGAAATGTGATCATAAATGTGAAATGTGATCATGAGCGTGATCGTAAGTGTAATCCAGCAGTAAATCAATCATCATCCAATCATATTTACAGTAATTATTCAATCCAATCATATATACAAACCATACCAAATGTTTTAAATAAGTCAAGTCAATCAAGTTTAAAACACACCAATCAAATCAAATAAATAACATACAGAATGACTAGACATTCCTTGGTACTTCCACCCATCCATCTTCTCCAAAGATAGGGTCTGGTTTGATGGCATCCCATTCTTCTTTCTCTTTGTCGAGAGTGACTGGTGGATTTCCTTCGAGATCGTCCTTGTTAAGGGCTGATATCATCCAATGATGGGCGTCGAAATGTCTCTCTTGCTCCTTTATCATCTGCATTTGACTCAATCTAAGTGGTGCTGATTACGAAGTATGAATGAAAGGATATTCTTGAAGGAAGTGAGAGTTTCCTCAAGATTATCACTTAGATTCTTAATCGGAGAAGCCATAATTCAAGAAATAGGAAGAAATATGAAAGGGAGTGATTAGAAATGAAGTTTTATAATTTATTCTGGAAGAAACAGGTATAAATAGGGGTAGAAAGTCATTTAAAATGAATAGACACAAGTTAGTTACATGAAATTAAAATTTGAAAGTGTAACTACTTTTTGCCCGTTGCATGTCGACATGGGGGGGGGTGGGGGATGTTGACATGCCTTTGGCTAAAGTGACAATTTGCTTTGTTTTGAATATTATGAACAAATATGTCAACTAAACTTTGTATAATATAAAAACAAGCAATTACAGAGACAAGTGAAGTTGAATAACAGGAAATAAAAGATTTCATTAATGATTCTAGTCAACATTACATAAAATAATATAATATTAACTAAAATAAAGGAAAATACATGGATATAACTTGAGGAAAACAAGATAACATGAACTAAAACTAATTAGATGAAGATGAATAAGATGATAGTCCAAACTTTCTACTAACTTTCCCGAAGAACTTGTTGATTTTAGTGGAAATCTTATCCATTTTCTTACTTATTGATCTTTTGAGTGTCTTTTGATTTTCCACTATAATTCTTTGATTATTGAGAATGGTTTTATTGGATGGATTAGCGGGATTAGTAGGATATTCAATAATCTCTAAGGAAGTTTCTTGATCTTCCTCTTCCTCCTCTTCAATTTCCATTCCTTCCTCTTCCTCTTCTTCTTCCTCCATTTCTTCCATATCTTCGTGAGCAAGCCTTTCTTCTTTTTCCGTAAGTGTTTCATATGGTTGAAACACTAATGGAATTTGCATAAGGGAAATGTTTCCATGGTTGAACACTTTTCTAGTTATAAATTCTTCCCTTTTGAAATTAACTCCAAAGTAATTAAAAATCCGAGTGAGATAAACTCCATGATATAATGTGTTTTCACCCATAGTAAAATTCTTGGGCTTTAGCTCATCCAAAATAACTTGAGCCCAATTGATATCATAATTTCCAAAAATTGCAAAAAGAGCTTTGCAAACTTTCAAAGTTGGGTTGTTGTAGTTTCCCTATCTTGGTATAAGGTTGTGTTGAATAAGAAGGTTAACAATTCTTGCTTTTGGACGAAAATAACGATTTTTGAAATCAAAATTGTCATCCCCTTCAAAGATGTGATGAAATGTCTCTCGATCACTTTTATTTATTTGAAATTCCAAGAGATTCATTCCGGTATACTTGCATCCCAAAATATTTCCTAAAATTTCACAATCCAAAACTATTTGTGTTCCTTTAACACTACTCCAAATTTGTCCATCTTGCCCATCATAAAAACCACGATTCAAATTCGCATAAAACATCTTAACAAGATTTGGATAATATACAAAATCATTTTGTTTATTATCTACTACACTAAGAATAGAACATTGTTGAAAATGATTTTAAATTTCATAAGAAGGAAAATCTTCAAAAATAGCAAATTTCCCTGTATTAATTTTACCAAAGTTTACATAGTTGATGTAAGCTTTGATAGCTTCCGAGTCATTAAAAAGAATTTTTGATAGCTTTTGGAAGCCTAATGGTGTTAGGAGTGCTTGAAGAGGCCATTGAAGAAGTTTGAGAGGAGTTGAAGATAATGAAGACAAATTTGAAATTTGAAATAAAATTGAAAAGTGATGATAAGGAGAGTGAATTAAATAGAGATTCTATAGACATGTTCTCTGGTCAAGAGGCATCTTTGCAGAGCATTGAAGTTGGTGTAAAGGTGGAGGGAAATTCAAAAGTTTGAATTCAAGTTTCTTAGGGGCATGTTGACATGGGGTATACAGGTATGTCGACATGTGCCTATTGAATCAAAGGACAAGTGTCTATTTCAAATTTCTAATAAATCTGTATATTATATCCTATATTCTACTTATATAATTCCTGTGATAACATTAAATATAATAATACTTAAATATTAATAATTTAATATTTAAAATAATATTAAAATAATATTATTTTTGAATTTAAAATTCAAATTTCAATGGATAAATTTGAATTTAAAATTCAAGGAATTTAAAAAAAATCAAGCAAACAAGCATCCATTCAAACAAGAAAAATTAAAAATAATGTAAATGCTTACCTATATTTAGATCCATACTCCCATCGTCGTCTGATTCATGAATAGCAGTGAAACACAGATTTGAATTATCCGTCTTCTTTTCATCGTCACTGGATGATGAGTCTGAGTCATCAAGAGTTGCGCTTTCTTTCTTTCCTTGACAAATAATTGTTTGGAGGGAACAACTGTTTATCTGGATACAGACAATCTTTCCTATGATGCCCGACTTTATTGCAATTGTAGCATCTATAGTTGTTGATGTTCTCCGTATTATTTCTGGAATTCCTTTGATCGTTTCTTTTGTAATTATTCATTTTTCTATATTAGGAATTTCCGGAAGTTTTTGTCATGAAAGCAATCTCCTCATCACTGTCTGGTTCCGAATCTTCAGTTGTTGCATTGAATGCTAATGACTTCTTTTCTATAGCCTTGTTTTCTCTTCTTCCTTGCAGTTAAACTTCATAAGACATCAGATTCCCAATCAATTCTTCTATTTTCATTAGACTGATATCATTTGCTTCTTCGATTGCAAGTGTCTTTTTATCCCATTCTGGAGTGAGTGAATTTAGAATTTTTCTGACTTGGTCTTCCTCCGAAAAGCTTTTTCTTAGTGCAATTAGTGAATGAACAATATTGTTTTCTCTTCTTCCTTGCAGTTGAACTTCATAAGACATCAGATTCCCAATCAATTCTTTTATTTTCATTAGACTGATATCATTTGCTTCTTCGATTGCAAGTGTCTTTTTATCCCATTCTAGAGTGAGTGAATTTAGAATTTTTCTGACTTGCTCTTCCTCCGAAAAGCTTTTTCTCAATGTAATTAGTGAATGAACAATATCTTGAAATCGACAATACATGTCGGAAATGGACTCATTTGCATGCATTTTAAACAATTGTAACTGATTAGTTAATATGAAAATTTTAGTCTGTTTAACTTTGCTTGTTCCTTCATGAGTAACTTGCAATGTTTTCCAGATTTCAAATGTAGACTTACAAAAAGACACTCTATTAAACTGGTTCCTATCTAGTGAACAAAATAACATATTCATGGCCTTTGAGTTATTTTGTGCAACACCCTTTTTCTCACTAGTCCACTTGGCAAAATAGGTAGTTGATTCAACATACTCAGTTTGTGTGATATTCCAAGTGTCTAATCCTACTGATTGTAAATAAATTTTCATTCTACAAGCCCAATATGCATAATTACTGCCATTGAAAAATGATGGTCTGACAGTAGACTGACCTTCTACAAATGAACTAGTGTTAGTGTTAACAGAACTAGTGCCAGAGTTGACATTACCAGTGTTGGTAGCCATTAAAACAGTTTTCAAGTTTCAGATTATGAAAACTATGAAAACCAATTCTCTGATACCAATTGAAAGGGAGTGCGGATTAAGGATCTTAAGGCTAATTTAACACTAGAGGGGGGTGAATAGTGTTTAATGGATTCTAAGACTTATATGGACTAAATTAAAATTATGACACAAACAAATGCAGAACTTAATCGCAAAACAATCACAGAATCAAACACAGATGCAGAAAGTAAATAAAAAGCAGTAAAAGGAAATAACACACCGGATTTTATGCTAGTTCGGAGTTACCCTACGTCCAGTCCTTCACCAAGGCAAACACCTCGTACAGATTTTTATTATACCAATGTCGAGATTACAATCCTCAATTTCTAAAGGCGTGGAGGTACCCTCCTGTCTTCAAGTCCAGGGCAAACTCTCTTGATTTACATGATACAAGATCACCCAATTGATTTCCAGGCACAACCACACCTTATAGAGAGACTCGATAAACTTTTGATTACAAATTGATCCTATAACTCTGAATAGCACTTTGATCTTCGAGAGAGGGCAAAGAATCAAACAAGAATGAGATTCTAATTTGATTCGCTTGAGAATTCGGCAGAATTTTGGCATGATCTTAAAAATATGAAAATTTTAGAATATGGATTAATGGAGAAGGTGTGAAGAAAATAGTTAGTTAAAAAAAATTGTTTGTCAAGGCTATTTATAGACCAATAACGGTCATAACCTATTAACTCCTCTTCGTTAACGACCTAAAGATGCGAAGTGACCTAAGGTACAAAGCGACCTAAGGTGTGAAGCGACCTAGTAGCCAAATGAAGACAGAGTGACCTAACGACTTAAGGAGTTGACGACCTAACTATAGAAAGGACTAAGCAACCTAAGGAAGCTAACGACCTAACGACCTAAGGTATGAAGCGAGCTAACTTCTGAAAGAGGACAGCGACCTAGCGACTTAAGAAGTCAGCGACTTAAAAGATCAAGCGACCTAAAGCATATGCGACCTAAGCAATGCCACAACCTACCGACCTAAGAAGCTAGCGACTTAAAGGATCCCACTACCTAACGACCTAAGAACGAAGTGGTCTAAGCGAACTAAATTAGGTCGCAACGGATCTCCTAAGTCACCGCCGACCTACGACCTATATTAACTCGCTCAGAAGAAACCAAGATCAATCGAGATGAGCCAGATTACATCCCCTAGGTCGCTGCCGACCTACGACCTAACTTAGGTCGTTCACGACCTAAGACTTAGAGATCGAATATTGCCCAGATTTTTCCCTATAAATACTAAAGCTACTCCAACGGCAAGAGGACTTTTGGCTGATCTTCTGAAGCGCCGTTACTCTGCTGAACTCTTAACTCATCCGACACTTGAAGAACTCCAAACACCGAAGACGCTATAACAAGCTTCGAAAGAGATCTTGCACATCCAACATGGATTCAAAGAGCCTCGTCACATCGAAGTTTGAGCTACTAGTTTGAAGTGTTTTGTAATCAAAGTGTATTGTATTTGAAGTGTGTTGTATCAACTTGTAATCGAATCAGCAATAAAAGGGAATTAAAGTGGACATAGGCTTGATCTTAAGCCGAACCACTATAAAACTGCTGTCTTTTACCTTTTTCTACGATCTTTTTGCTTATCTTTTGTTCCCGTACCAACGGGTGGTGCTTTCACGTTACTACTTTACTCACCAGGGTGTTAGCGTTCAATTTTCAGCGTTAACATTTTGGTGCTTTCACTGAGAACCCAACTCAGGAATATTGTCATCATTGCTTCACAGGAGTTTGTGGAGAAAGTTTCTTTGAAAACCAGAAGTTTGTCGGAAATAATGGCTCCCGGAAGAAAGTGCAAGTCTACCAGATCTGTCAATACTCATGATAACACTGCTACTTCTCCTTCATCAAGTCAAGCAGCTCCAAGCATTGGAGTGACACGAGCGGAGTTAGATGCTGCTGTGTCTGGGTTATATCAGCAAATTGAAACCCAGAAAACCTTAATGCTAGAAAGGTTGAATGCTATGCTTGGAGCTAACCGTCAACCAGCGAATAATAAGGAAAATTTTGCTAATGCTGTTCACAACTTTGAAGGGAGGAACATTCCTCAAAGGGCAGCTGGCACTGCCGAAGGGGCACCTCCCCAAGCCGGAGTGACAAGGCCAAAGCCAACTCTCCACGAACGTTTGTATAAGCAAACTTCCAAGAAAATAGCTGATGACTGCCCTGTAGAGCCTCTGAACAATGAGGAATACCTCTCGGAAATGATACGACAGATCATGAAAGAGAGCATGCATAGAAATGAAGATGAGAACGACTGGGGGTTCGCTCCAAGTAAGACTCCATTCACTGAAAATATTCTAAAAGCTGAATTTCCAAGAAAGTTTGTTCCTCCTACCATTCCAGTTTACCGAGGGACAAGCGACCCCAATCAATTTCTGTACAAATACGACTGGCACATGACGGGTGCCAGGGCAACAGATGAAATTAAATGCCGGTACTTTCCGGTGTACTTAGAAGGGGTGGCACTACTCTGGTTTACAAAGCTGCCTGCCCGATCTGTAGACCAGTTCTCCGATTTAACCCGGAAGTTTAAGGAGCAATTTAGACTGTATGCTTCAAAGGCGAAAGACATAATGTCATTGTCTAGCCTTGAGCAGAATCCGAGAGAGTCTATCAAGTCCTTCTTGAATCGCTTCAATATAGCTCTGGCTGAAGTCGAGAACGCGGAGCCACGGATGGTTTTGACTTATCTGATGTGGGATCTCGATAAGTCAAGTGAATTTGGGAAATGGCTGAAAATGAAGGAGCCAAATTCACTCGAGAAATTTTATAAGAAAGCTGACGAGTTCATACGCTTGGAAAATCTTCCTTCACGAATGAAAGTGGTGGCGACAGGAGTGGAGAATAACATTGCTACTTCAGCTAAGAAAGAGTCCAGAGGTCAGAAGAGGGAAAATAATGATGGGAAGAAACAAAAGGATATAAAGAAACCTTGCTTCTTTAAACCCTCAGATTTCACTCCTTTAACCGACACTCCGGAGAATATCTTCTTTTCCACCAAAGATGCTGTGGAGTATCCTAAACCAGCTGAGATAAAGCCTAGAAAGAACGCTATGCGAAATGGAAAATTCTGTCGATTTCATAACCAACCAGGCCATGATACCAACGAATGTCGTCATTTGAAGAGCTTGATTGAAGAATTGCTAAGACAAAATAAGCTGCAGCAGTATGTTAAGAGGAACAGAAATGACCAAACTTCGTCTACTCAGGGGCAGCAACCCCCTACTCACCCATCCGGCTCGGGTGAGGGTACTACCGCACATGAATCTGAAAGGCCTGTTATCAATGTAATTACAGGAGGCCCACACCCAGCAGGCAGAAGCTGGGGTGAGATCGAAAGATATGCTTGTGCTTTGAAATATACCCCACCCGAAGAAGATGTTTTTGTTTTAGAAGGCGCTGCACCCCTGAAACAGCAGAGAACTTCTAATTATGATATTGTGTTTAAAGCTAGGGATTCTATGGGTATTAAAGCTCCAACCATGGATCCCTTGGTCATTTCTGCAGGAATTGGGCCAGCTATTGTAAGACGAGTGCTTGTTGATTGCGGTGCCTCTTGCAATATACTCTTCAAGAAGACGTTTGATCAAATGAAGATTCCAATGACTGACGTTCAGGCTTCATCGTAGAAGATTGTTGGGTTTACTGGGGAACCGCAGCAGCCAATTGGAACTGTCGACTTGTTTGTGGAACTTGGAGATGGACAGAAAAGGGTGGTTCGGAGATAGACTTTTGTAATTGTTGACGGTATTTCTACTTACAATGACTTCCTGGGCCGGCCAACTCTAGCGGCGTTCAAGGCCATTCTCGCCCCGTGGTGCCTAACTATGAAATTTCCCACAAATAATGATGTTGGTGTCATTAAAAGGGATCAAAACGCTGGGTAGGAATGTTATCTTATAGAGCTTCGGGAGGCAAGGAAGAGAGAGATGGGAAAAGATGCGGCAGCCCCGCTCCGCATCAAAAAGCCAACCTTGTAGCAAGTACAGGGTGGCCCCTGCACTGGCGAGCATAGTGGTGCAAGAAGAGAAATGGACCCCAGAAAGGCCAGTGCAGGGGAGAATAGAGTGGTGCCAATGGAAGTAACGATACTAGTACCTGTTGATCTTAAAGACCCAAACAAAGTGCTAAATGTGGGTTCGCAACTCAGTGTGGCAGTCCAAAATATGCTGATATCATTTTTGAAAGCAAATCTGGACGTATTCGCTTAGAGTCATGCTAATATGTGTGGAATATCTCCAGAGATTGCTATACATACTCTGAATATTGATCCGAAATTCACACCTGTGAAACAGAAAAGGAGAACCTAGGGTCCAGAAAGGTCAGCAACGCTAAAAGAAGAAGTAGATCGGCTCATGGAAAATCGTTTCATCAAAGAGTCCACCTATCCAAATTGGGTTTCAAATCCAGTACTGGTTAAAAAAGAAAATGGAAAGTGGAGAGTATTCATCGATTTCTCAGATTTAAACAAAGCTTGCCCCAAAGACTACTTCCCGTTGTCGAGGATTGATCAGCTGGTAGATGGAACAGCCAGGCATGAATTGTTGTCTTTTATGGATGCTTATTCCGGGTATAACCAGATTATGATGCATGAGCCAGATCAGGAGGATACGAGCTTCGTCACCGATGTTGGTCTTTACTGCTACAAAGTCATGCCCTTCGGACTGAAGAATGCAGGGGCAACATACCAAAGGCTTGTTAATGCAATGTCCAAATCATAGCTTGGGAAAACTATGGAAGTCTATGTTGATGATATGTTGGTGAAATCAAAGAAAGCAGTTGACCATATGGATCACTTAGCAGAAATGTTCGCAATTCTCTGAAAGTATGGAATGAAGCTCAATCCTTTGAAATGTTCATTCGGAGTAGAGTCCAGAAAATTCTTGGGATTTATCGTAAGCGCTAGGGCTATTGAAGCTAATCCTGCTCAAATTACTGCTCTGAGAGAAGTCAAAGCCCCTAGGACAAAGAAGGAACTGCACAGCCTCAATGGGAAAGTTGCTGCTTGAAGTCGATTTATTTCCAAAGCCACTGATAAATGCATTCCCTTCTTTGACGCTCTAAAGAAAGGAAAGAAAAACTTCGAATGGACTCCTGAATGCCAGAAAGCTTTCGATGAACTAATCCGTCACATGGTAGCGCCTCCAATACTTTCCAAGCCCAACAATGGCGAAGACCTTTTCATATACTTGGCAGTTTCGTCTCATGCCCTGAGTGCAGCATTAGTGCGGGAGGATGCAAAAGTTCAGCGCCTGGTCTACTATGTCAGCAAAAGATTCACTGGGGCAGAAATGAATTATTCAAAGCTAGAAAAGCTCACCTATTGTTTACTGATTGCTTCCAGAAAGTTGAGGCCATATTTTCAAGCTCACTCTATCAAAGTTCTCACTGATCAGCCCTAAAGCAAGTCCTATTTCGCCCTAAAACTTCGGGCCGTCTTCTGAAGTGGAATATTGAACTTAGCCAATATGATATCGCTTACCATCCCCGAAGAGCGATCAACGGACAAGCTTTAGCAGATTTCATTGCAGAGTACACCGATAAAGGTGACAGTGAGGAAGAGATTACAGTTGACATCCCAACCAAATGGAAGTTATATGTTGATGGCTCAAGAAATGATTACTGTTCTGGAGCTGGGGATGTGCTTGAAAACCTCGAAGGGCGATCATTATGTTACGCATTAAGATTGGAATTTCCTTCTACAAATAATGAAGCAGAATATGAAGCTCTAATTGCTGGATTAAAGATTGCAAAGGAACTGAACATCAAAGCATTGCAGATCTTCAGTGATTCTCAGCTTATTGTATGTCAAGTCAAGAAGGAGTTTCAAGCTAAAGGAGGAAATCTGCCTGCTTACTTGTCAAAGGCTTGTGAGCTTCTCGATGATTTCGATCACTATTCGATAAGCCACATTCCTCGGGAAGAAAACATGAAGGTAGATTCTCTAGCAAAGTACTCAAGTTCTGGAGAGGCTCAGTTATTGCGATTAGTCCCTGTGGAAGTTTTGCCAGCTCCAAGCACTGATGAAATGGATATTGACTGGATTATGGCTGCATCTCAAGAGCATGAATCGTGGATGACTCCAATTAAAGAATATCTACTCAGTGGTTCCCTGCCAGAGAGTTCTAAAGAACGCCGAAAGCTGTTGAGGAAAGCATCAAGATATATAATTCAAGATGGCCAATTATACAGACGGGGATTCTCGATGCCATTACTCCGATGTGTAACCAAGGAAGAAGCCAAGACGATTCTAGCTGAGGTACACGGAGGAGAATGTGGGGATCATTCAGGTGGCCAAACCCTAGCCAAGAAAGTTCTCCGATATGGGTATTTCTGGCTAGATATTAATCGAGATGCTGTTATTTATTCCCGAAAGTGTGACAAGTGCCAAAGATTTGCAAAAATCCCAAGAGCGCCTTCCACCGAACTCACACAAATGGTCAGCCCATGGCCGTTCGCCATTTGGGGGATGGACTTAATCGGACCTTTACCAATTGCCAAGTCGAGAATCAAATATGTTATTGTTGCTGTTGATTATTTCACTAAATGGGCTGAAGCTGAACCTTTGGCTACTATTACCTCTAAAAAGATGATAAATTTTGTGACTAAAAATATCATTTGCAGGTATGGTGTGCCATAGAAGATAATCACAGACAACGGTACTCAATTCGAAAGCGAAGAGTTCCAGGACTTTTGCAAGCGATTCAAAATCTGAAAAAGCTTCTCAGTAGTGGCTCACCCACAGGCAAACGGGCAAGTGGAGGCAGTAAACAAAATTATCAAGTCAACCATCAAAAAGCAGCTTGAAAAAGCAAAAGGTGGATGGGTTGATAAGCTACCACTAGCACTATGGGCATACAGAACAACCCATAAAACTGCGACTGGGCACACTCCATTCTCATTAGCATACGGATCAGAAGCGATGATTCCAGTAGAAATAGAAGTCCCTTCACACAGGAGAATTCATTTCAACCAGGCTGAAAATGAAAAATTGCAACTCGCAACACTTGACTTCCTTGATGAAAGAAGGGAAGAAGCTAGGCTCAGAGTTGCGGCCCATCAGCAAAGGATAGCAAGGCACTTCAACTCTAAAGTCCGTCAATGAAGCTTTGAAATCGGGGACTTAGTCTTGAAGAGGATCATGACAGCAACTGGAGTGTTTGGACCAAATTGTGAAGGACCATATGTCATAGGCAATAAACTTCTTGATGGCACCTTCAAACTCACAACTGTCGAAGAAGATCCAATCCCAAGAGCTTGGAACAGCAACCATTTGCGTCCATACTTTACTTAAAAAGCTCTGGTTGAAATTGTAAAATGATAATGGATGTATCAACTGTATTGTAAACCATTGTAAAATCAGTGATAATCAATAAAAGAGCTATAAAGTGGATGTAGGCCCAATTCTTTGCCGAACCACTATAAATTCTGTGTTCTTTATTATTGTAAAATGCCTGTTTCATTTCGATGTGTAAATACTCTAAATGTATTGCTAAAATATCGATTTAATATTGCAGGTCATTAAAACAAAGCTTACCCATCACAAGGCCAAGTGAGCCCCATAAATCACTCGATAAATGAATTTCAAGCCACAAAAAGTTCCAAATTTAAATCCAACATAAGTTGAACTTCACGCAAAAGGTTAATGATTCCACTGAAGGGACACTTTTCCAAAGAAAAGGAACCAGACACTTGTTAACTAATTACGATCGTCTGTACAAACAGACATCTGATTAGATAGCTTGCGCCTGTCCCGTGAAATCACTTAACAGTGAAGTACACTCCTTCGGATGGAGCAAACTGCTTGCAAAAGAAAGGAACACGGGCTCGGAGACAATAACAGGGGACCACTAATGAGCAAACAACGAAGAGACATGGGCGAGCCAATCAACAAAAGCCCTCTTCGGAGGCACAAGACCTCTTCGAAGGCGCAACTCTTCGGAGGATAAAGACCTCTACGGAGGCACAAGACCTCTTCGGAGGCACGCCAAAAAATGGAAGTGCTCTTCTCAACAAAAAGGTTGGTGGAACCACCGAAGGGGCACCTTCCCAAGTGGAAGGCACAGGGCCTTTGTTAACTTGTTGCGATCGTTTGTGCGAACGAACATCCAATTAAATAACTTGCGTCCGCCCCATGGATCCATTTAACTGTGAGAAAGTAACTTTCAGGCAATCAAATAAAGACCTCTCCGGAGGCACAAGACCTCTCCGGAGGCATAAGACCTCTCCGAGGCACCACAAGCCCTCTTCAGAGGCACAAGCCTTCACCAAAGGCACACGCTGCCCTCTTCGGAGGCAGAAGACCTTCCCCAAGGCACGCAAGACCTCTCCGGAGGCACAAGACCTCTCTGGAGGCACAAGACCTCTCTGGAGGCACAAGACCTCTCCGGAGGCACAAAGCCCTCTAACGAGGCACAAGCCCTCTTCGGAGGCACAACTCTTCGGAGGCACATTTCACCGGAGTTGAAGTGCAAAATGCTCCTCTTCGGAGGCCCACTTCACCAGAGCTAAAATGCCAAAAATGCTCCTCTAACGAGACACAAAGCCTTCTTCGAAAGCGCTAAACAAATAAAGCCCTCTAATGAGGCACATCCAAAAACTTCGTTAATGGAACCACTAAAAGGGAACCTTCTCAAGAAAGAAGGTTCCAGGCCATAGCTGAATACTTACGATCATTTATACAAACAAATATCCAGTAAAACAGCTAACACCAGTCCTGTGGACCCATTCAACAATAAAATACAACTTTCTGACAAACAGATCAAAACGTTCTTCAGAATCCCGCTTCACTGTGTAGGGGAATCCACTTTTCAACAAGTAAAAGTGATTATCCCCGAAAGTTGAAGTGTTCTTTAGAAAGAGAGAGAAAGAAAAAACTTCTCCAATACAAAGCGTATTCTATTAAAAGAAGAATAATATTTCCTCCAAGCGGAAGAATTATTCTCTAAAATAAGAATACAAGTCTTTTCAGAATATTGCAGTAAGCCGTGATACGGGGGCATATAACTATATTAATAAAAACAATGCTCAACCATCATACCACGAGCTCACTGCAGTATCATATAAAGTAAATAAAGAAACTTGTGCAAAAACAAGGAATAAATACATTCACACATATACTGACAAGAAATTGTACAAGTAAAAAGAACCATTTTATTCCATACTATAAAGTTTTTGTACATATGCAGGTTTCAAGCGGGGACCGGTACCCGCACAATCTCCGGTCAATGCAAAAGCAAAAAGCAAAATAAGAAAAGTAAAGTCTAGCTTATCACTCCTTCTTCCCGCCACCTTTAGAACCCTTGCCCGGTTTGATGACTAGTTTCGGAATCCGGCGTGGACGGGTCGGGGAAGAAGGAGAAGAAGGTGTAGCCGGATCTTCTTCTACTTTATCTTCTCTAGCTGAAGTGCTTTTCTTCTTCTTCCTCATTACGCGCTTCCCCTTCTTCTTCGAAGAAGACTCACTGCCCGGAGTAATTAGATCAGATAACTTCGTGTCATCATCATAAGGCTCCGGAGTCTTCTCGCCTTCGCCAAGCTCCCCAACCTTTTGCTCTTGAGATGCAAGTGGGTCATCCAAGCCTCGAAGGGCTTCTATTTGCTCTTCCTGCGACCCTAGCTGAGAAGCAGGAGTGACTTGAAGAGATGGAGGAGGAACAGTTGGAAGGGGAGAAGTTTGCACAGCGCTCGGTGCTTCCGCTACAGAAGAAAAGAAGTTAAAATCAGTATTCTCCGAAAAAAGAGAAGATATTGGATCATCAGGACTTAAGTAATAAGCGAAAAATTCATCAAGCTCAGTTGAATCGAACGAGCAGTCTACTTGAGCTAGATCAGACTTGAAGTTACCTGGAGAAGTTGGCTTGATCACGATGACTTCAAAGTTTTCGGCTTCAGCGTCATCCTGGGACTTCTCTTCAACTTGAACAGTAGGAGACTTGGTAATGGCAGACTTAACTTCAGCTTTTGCGGGAGGTGGAGAATAAGAGCTAGAGCCAATAATGTCAGGGTCGACCGAAGCCGGAAGATGAGCAGGGTCGGTTAAAGTCGCTGTCTCCAAACGCTCTTCTCTTGTCACTTCGACTCGCTCCCTAGCAAGCTGCTCTCTTCCCCTGGCAAGCGCAGTACGTGCT
The DNA here is from genome assembly GCA_030737815.1 of Allium fistulosum. Classification (NCBI taxonomy): domain Eukaryota; kingdom Viridiplantae; phylum Streptophyta; class Magnoliopsida; order Asparagales; family Amaryllidaceae; genus Allium; species Allium fistulosum. Next base: position 1,059,693,697 of record CM060903.1, read on the forward strand.
TCATCATCCAGATAAAGCACCTCAAGATCTGACTCTACGTAGCAAGTGCCTCCAAACATGTCAATTACTGCCTCCCATACTTTAGCCAGAGTGATTTCGTATTTCGGTCCCAGAAATGAGAGGCTTCCGCGCCCCAAGACACTGTGGATATAAAAGTCGAACAAAGTAGAGCTGATAGTGGCTTTGGTTGCCTCATGAGATTCTTCAACTGCAACTTGACCAGCAACAGCCTCATCACGCTCTTTTTCAACTTTAGAAAGTCGAGCTTTTAACGCTGCAATCTCCAGGTCCTGGGAGTTAACTCTTTCCCACAGCTAAGCGGTATCTTTACGGTATTTTTCAGTTACATGTTGCTCTGCCTCAAGTTTCATCTCAGCATCTCTTTGAGCAGCATGAGCATCTCTCACTTGTTTCTGGAAGACTTCTTCTTTTTGAGAGTGCGAAGCGGAAGAAGTGGCGAGATCTTCCTTGAGTTTCTTAACTTCGGACTCAAGTCTCGCATTGTTGTCAGCAATGCTTGCCATCTCTACATCATGTTGCTTACAAATTTTATCCCACTCCGACTTGTCATTCTCCATAGTTAGCATGGCTTCAAGATTCATGCGGTTAACTCTTTGAAGCTCGTCAACAAGTTTCTGCCAGCCAGACATCCTCTCAATATCGAGTTTGACAGCATCAAGGTTCCTCAGCATAGCTTGCTTATCAATCGGTACCAAGTCTAAGTCAAAGCGTACTCCCCTTAAGCACCAATTTAGGAATCGGCTTTGAAGTGTAGAAGGAGCATCTTTGACTTGATACTGAGGCCTATTGATAATTGTCTGGATGTCAGATTTCTTAAGGGTAGGAGAACCGGAGGGAATGTCAAGAGAAGTAGGAGCAGTAGTCTTTTCAGAAATTTCAGACGCGTCCCTTTCGCTAAGTCTGGCCCGTTTACTCGGGTCTTCGGCAGCATGACTTTTCCCTTTAACATCATAAGATTTTCTCTTGTGGGAGTCATCATCCTTTCTTCTTTGCTGCTCCTCATAAATTTGTCTCTCACGAGCTTTTCTGACAGCTCTTTCTTCATCGGTTTCCCTCGGGCCAGGAAGATAGCGCCGGGGATCGTAAGAGCCATACCTTCCATAGTACTGGAAGTCGTCATAGTATGAACCGCTTCGCCCCATCGGAGAACCTGAAATTGAAGAAAAGACAAGTTTTAAAAATCTTCGGATTAAAGAAGCTGAGTGTGTACAAGTGCCAAAAATCCTAGGTGTGTGTGATGTGCAAGCTACGCGCGTCAAACTACAAACCACTCTTTGGTTGGGGAGTAATAACAAATTGTGAAGCAGGAGTCAATTTTTGAGCTGATGAAATTTGCTGCAAAGCAGATGTCACTTCAGTTGCCGAAGATATAACTTTAATTATATCATCTTTAGAGAGCTCCTGTGAAGTGATCATTAGATCGCTCAGTCCTTCAAAAGTGTCATCACCGTCATGTTTAGCGGGACTTGTCTTCTCAACTCCTTCATTATCAGCTTTCTCGGAGTGTTGAATGTGCTCCTCTTCTTCAATTACTAGGGAAAGTGTAAGTTTACTAGATGATCCCACGATGTCAACGGAAGTAGAACACTTCACCAATGCAGCCTCTACAGCAGGTTCTCCCGATGCATTTTCTTCTGCAGAAGCTGGGGCATTTGATGTTTCTGCTTGAAAACCCGGGGCAACTAATGTTTCGGTCTCAGAACTCGAAACTTCGTGAATCTGAGTAGATCGGGAAGAGTGTAAAAGTCCGAATTGATGTAAAAACTCATCTTTCAACAGAAATTGGATACTCCTCTCCTCAACCGACACGGCCATGAGCCTCTCAAAAGTTGGTTTGTGACCAGGATCCCTAGAAGGAGGAGGAAGCGCTGAAAAGTAAAGAGCGAAGTTAACACTTGACAACTCGGGCTTCGAAAAGTTTAGAAAACATAAGGAATAAAGTAAATGATCTTACTTCCTACTCTCCAGATAGCGTAGAATCCCGGAGGACAGCGAACGAAGAAAAACTGACTTAGAAACCCGTGAGCACTCTCGGGAAGACCAATGATCAGTTTGCGGTTCCTAGCACTTCTCACAAGCGTGATGGAGGGATGGTCTTTATTTTTGGCAAATGTGCACAAGTAACAAACTTCATCAAAACTCGGAAGACGATCCAGCGTCCTCCTAAATAGCACACATAACCCCATCAGGATAGCATAGCCATTGGGATGTAACTGAAAGGGAGAGATAGCCAGTCGAAGAAGAAGCCGTTGAAGGAAATCGTTAAAAGGGGGAATGGCTCCGCTCATGCACATTTGGCGATTAACGGCGACGAAACCAGGAGGTTGTATGTCAGCGGTGTCGCTTTTCCCAGGTAGTATGGCTTCTGCTTCAGCAATACCAAATTGAACACATAATTGGCTGAAAGCTCTGTAATGTAAAGTGGTCGAGATTCTTTCTGGAGGATTAGATAACGGGGCAGGAATAGGAATGGCCTCTCCAGCTTGAACTATTACCTCTTCTTGTTGAGAAGTCATTCTACACAATCAACTGGATATTCAAATGTGAAGGTGCACGTTTCCTAAAAAGTGTGAAGTGTTGTGCAGAACTAATAAAAATAGAAAGCAAACATAACTGGAATTAAACTAGTTGACAATTGGTCGATTACAAGATTTCAGGACTTGTTAATTTAAAACTCAAGTGCAGTGTTAATGCAAACAAATTTAGTTTTGCTTTAATACTTCACTTGAATTGGTTGGTTTACAGCATTTCGTTCACACGGTTCATTTAAGTTGATTATTCATTATCGACTAATCTGTCATTTGATGTGGGCAGTCAATGGCAGTATATTCATCCCAGTTTTCTACAAATATTGTGTTTAACAGGTTATTAGCATTAGAGATAATCTGTAAAGAAGTTCAAACAGTTTAAAGTCCAGACAGTTCAAAGTTCAAGCGGTTCATTCTAGCTGTTCAAATTGAATATTCAGTCAAGTTCTGTCAAAGCTTTGCAAATATCTAAGGCAAATTTTCTTAGGTCACATTGTTCAAGTCAAAAGGTTCAAGGCGTAGAGCTTCAGGGCAAGGCAATGGAAATTTGGTTAAGTTTTAGGTCATTCAGACATGCTCACGACCTAAAAGCTTAAGGCGTAGGAAGTTAAGCCACAACAAATGCCTAAGTGTTAGCTCGTCTGCGACTTAAAGTGTTGTTAGCTCGTTTGCGACCTAAAAGCTGCTGCAAGTTAAGTTAGGTCATTGATCCTTTAGGTCGTGATGCATATTAAGGAAAAAGGTCTCGGGTCAGAATGATGCAAAATCATCCAAGTCTTAGCTCGGCCGTGACTTAAAGCTTATAGTTAGGTCGCAGGTGAGCTAAGTCGTGTGATTCACATCCAAAACTTTCAAGCCGTGAGTCGTTCGAAGATCTTAAGACGGGAATTATCCAACTCTCCTTAACCCATCAGTCTCTCTCCACTTACCAAACCGTCTAACTTCCAAACCCAATAACCCGTTAACGATCTCCTTATCCCCTCTAAAATCACAAATCAGTTAGCTTAAAGCACTATAACCCGTCACCTTCTTCTCGCAAATTGTTTAAAGCTAAGACAAACCACCTCAAATCCATCAGCAATCGATTGTAACGAGATTCGTGATGAAGCATGGCATAAAGAAGTGGGTCAGAGATGAAAAATGGGATTCATGATTCAATGATAATCGAGGATTGAGTAGAAAGCAGATTCACTTACGCAATAGAATATTAAGGATAATCGGTGATTGGTCAGATTGAATTCGCCTTTAAGTGCTTGGGAACTTGTTAATGGAAGGATGGAATGTTAGAATAGATGAGGTGAAGGAGGAACGACCTAAGTTATTTATACCCCGCGGCAGTGAAATGTGAATCGGCACATACGACCTAGTTTCCTCGATAGGTCGCTTGCGACCTAACAACTCATCAGAGCACAAGTTAAGGGGATCGAAGCACACGACCTACAACCTAGGCGTGTACTTCGAGGGGCAAATGTTAACTCCTCTTCGTTAGCAACCTAAAGATGCGAAGCGACCTAAGGTACAAAGCGACCTAAGGTGTGAAGCGACCTAGTAGCCAAATGAAGACGGAGCGACCTAACGACTTAAGGAGTTGACGACCTAACTACAGAAAGGACTAAGCGACCTAAGGAAGCTAATGACCTAACGACCTAAGGTATGAAGCGACCTAACTTCTGAAAGAGGACAGCGACCTAGCGACTTAAGAAGTCAGCGACTTAAAAGACCAAGCGACCTAAAGCATATGCGATCTAAGCAATGCCACGACCTACCGACCTAAGAAGCTAGCAACTCAAAGGATCCCACTACCTAACGACCTAAGAACGAAGTGGTCTCAGCGACCTAAATTAGGTCGCAATGGATCTCCTAGGTCGCCGCCGACCTACGACCTATATTAACTCGCTCAGAAGAAACCAAGATCAATCGAGATGAGCCAGATTACATCCCCTAGGTCGCTGCCGACCTACGACCTAACTTAGGTCGTTCACGACCTAAGACTTAGAGATCGAATATTGCCCAGATTTTTCCCTATAAATACTAATGCTACTCCAACGGCAAGAGGACTTTTGGCTGATCTTCTGAAGCGCCGTTACTCTGCTGAACTCTTAACTCATCCGACACTTGAAGAACTCCAAACACCGAAGACGCTATAACAAGCTTCGAAAGAGACCTTGCACATCCAACATGGATTCAAAGAGCCTCGTCACATCGAAGTTTGAGCTACTAGTTTGAAGTGTTTTGTAATCAAAGTGTATTGTATTTGAAGTGTGTTGTATCAACTTGTAATCGAATCAGCGATAAAAGGGAATTAAAGTGGACGTAGGCTTGATCTTAAGCCGAACCACTATAAAACTGCTGTCTTTTACCGTTTTTCTGTGATCTTTTTACTTATCTTTTGTTCCCGTACCAACGGGTGGTGCTTTCACATTACTACTTTACTCACCAGGTTGTTAGCGTTCAATTTTCAGCGTTAACATAACCATTCGTGAAGAGATTTAAACGAATAGACACTTCTTTTGAAAATTGAAACTTTTGAATTTAACGGCCACTATGTCGACATGGGGTATCCCATGATGTCGACATCCCTTAATTAAAAACAATGTAAAATTTGTTTTGAAAATGGTATTGAAAGGAAAACAAGATGAAATGATTCTGGAGTAAAATAAACTAATTTTCCTATGTTTTAAAACAAAGAAGTGTAGAAAAATATATTTTTAGAATGTATATATAAATTTGATTTTAAATCTCAAGTATATATATATTATAAAAGAATATTTAAAAATCAGAAGATAGTTTTAAAAACAAATGAATTTTAAAACAAGAGTTTAATTAAAAACAAAAACAAAGAATATTTTAAGGCTAAAACATCTTTTTGAAAATCATTTGAAAAGATAATTTTTAAGGCTAAAACATTTTGAAAAGAAGTTTTGAAAATCATTTTGAAAAACCCTTTTGAAGTAGATTTGCAAGCTTCTTCCTGCAGAATATCTCATCACATCAGGACTCGAGAACTTGTACAAAACCAGGATGTTCGTGGGTTTGTAAGCCACTTGTCGTAGGTTAATACCTGCATATATATATATCCTGAGTCTTGAGTCTTGAGTCTTGAGTCTTTATACTGATCAGTCTTCAGTAATCAATACCTGCATATATATATATATCCTGCATAGTTCCTGCATATACATATCTATCTAGACAATAGTATTAGTATATATTTTATAATAAGATAAGTTAAAAAGGTTGTTGTCATCAAAACCAACATCTCAGTTCCTAACAATCACCTTCCTAGATTACTCTGTCAAGTATGTTGTGTATGCTATGGGATCCCGAATAGGTCGGTTACGACCAGGGTTACGTCATATTCGATTATAATCGCCACAAGATGGGTCTGCGGGTTGGCCAGTCTTTCCATGTGCAGAGGTTTCAAAGATGTTGATCCTCGGTACATCCCTCTAGAGATGCACTGTATGGAAGGTAGTTCCTTACCTACCATTGTTTGGAAATCCATTCACCAATAAGTGCCTTTGGACTTGATTGTAGAACCTATTATGCTGGAATTTAATCAATGTAACAATTTTAGCTAAGATTATATAAGTTTAATTGAAAAGTGTTTTCAAAAGAATGTCATTAAAAATAATATTGGTAGATTTTGCATACAAATATTTTGGCTATCATAAGGTAAAAAATCATTCTGTGTTTATATGCGGTGTGGTCTTATAACATACCCCTTGCTGTCAAATATTCGTATTTTGGGTTTCTCGCAGTAGTCCCATGACTAACCTAGAGTTTATTTTCCTTTTCCCTTAAACTTTGGGTGCCCTATTTTTTGGACATCCAAGTAGTTTGGTAGCATAGAGCATTTCGAGAAGGAGCACGGAGCATGGAGCATTTTGGGTCTCTTGTTGAAAGTTATCTATTAATTCCGCTGTATTATGTGTTATGTATCTACCAGCACTTGTGAGAATAGGCGGTTATAACTATCCTGGCTGGACTAGTACTTACTAGAACTCTGATGGAGCAATTTGGAGTAGTTGCATGTGCTACTCATATGTATAATTAAATGTTGAATACGATGTGAGATTCTATTTTGTTTGTTTTTTACCTTTATTTTCTTTTACCCCATGATAATCTACCTCTCCAGCACTTGGATTTATGGCAGGTGAATACTAAGGATGTATTAGTGTCGATTTCAAAGGGTCGAGAAGGTGGATCGTCACAGTAACAGTAATGCACACAATAGTATGTCTATAGTGCACACAAAAGCATTGTCTATATTGCGCACAATAGTATAGTTAGAAGACCAAATATATTTCAGGCATGAATTGCTTCAAACAAAATTCCACAAAACAATATCATTCAACACATTGGCTTTATTGTATTCATCTACAAACAACAGTAATTCAATCTTTTATTTAGACAATTAAGAAATAGAATTTTCAAAATCTAAATGTCCATCCAGTGTATATTGATCAGCGGGCCTCAGATGGTCGACCTCCTTTTGTTTATCTTTATATCGACCTTCCTACAATTTAGCTTCTTCATTTGCAAATCTAGTCCAATAAGTCGCCAATGGTGGAATTGGCGCATTTTCTTTCAAGACCAACTTCATGTAGTGATAACAGTTGATATTTATAAAAAAATGAACTTATCAAGATCATCCGTCGGGCCTTGCTGATGTGGATAAAAGATTAAGCACTGAATGTTGGATATGAAAACAACCACCTTGTTAAAAGAATTAACTACTAAGTAACCCATTTCAAGCATTCCCATCTAGTAATCTAAAGAACATTTTTGTCATACATACTAAGTATCACCTTCATTTTCTCACATTGAGCAACATCAATGTGATTACAATACGTATCCAGTTATTATCCAAACCTTGTAGCCTTGATTTCTTTATTTGGACAAAATTGCCATTCATTTCATCTACCTGTTGCACAATGCAATGAAAACCACAATTTCCATCACTATCTGCATCTTCAACTTTTACAACAAACGGATGAAGAAACTCTGGGATATGATGAAGAAATTTGCTAGTGTAAATAATATCAATCATCTGTAATTGATTGACAGCTTTCATCACCAATTTACTTGATTCAAGATCATTATCTATTTTCTTTTCCTTTCTGGAGTAATTTTTTTACAACACTAGATTGATTGTTGCACCGAAGTATGCTTCACTTGTTCAAATTACGACGGATCATGTTTTGTAGACCATGCCTTTCAGGAATCTAGCTTCGCTCATGCTCTCTTAGACCCACACAACTACTCTTCTTCGATTCGATGACTCCTATGGAACAAACCAGTCATGAAATAAGATAACTGATTGGGAATCCTAGGCGCAGCTACTAATGGCGATAGGAACGATGACTCTCCTCAGAAGGTACGTAGTCTAAGGTAGTATCTATTAATATTTCTTTATTTGATCCACTAATGGCAATTTGAAATGATATCTATCAAATGGGAGCCCAGTCTTCTAAAGAATCCCTGCTACCGGTGTTGTGTTGTTGGACCGAATACCTTTGCCCTGTCAAGGACAACATCTCTTTAAGCATGGGACATGCCATAGTATAAGAAATAGGGGATTAGTAATTGAATCAGAATAGGCTGCACAGTTAATCCGATAGTTAACCACTATAAGCCTTTCGGAATAGAAGGAACACTTTGTAGGAATAATTGTCCAAATAGGAAGGTCAAGAAGTTGCAAAATAGGAACTTTGACAGGGCAAGTTCAAGCACATAGAACATCAACAACTGTATTGTGTCGATGAGCCTCACGACCTAAATGCTCCATCTATTTCAATGCTGTATTTTTCCATTCAATTTCACGATTTGAAAATCTCATATTCTGACTTGTTATTGCAGGATTTTTCAAGTTCCTCTTTCTAGTCCCTCGACGGCGGGATTGGATATGATTGGTGATACTCTTGTACAGTCTCCACCGAGCCAGCAAACCACCGCGGATTCTCTAATGTCTCTGCATGTGATCATACACTTAAGATGATTTATGGTTTACCTTGTGTACATGAATGCGGAAACATTAAATTCTTCCTTCCACATTTTCATAAGCTCATCGTATATTAAGTCCAAAGCAAACAATGAAACTTTATATCTGGTATATTTGAAAATAAGATCCCGATGTTGCCTTCGAACCTCACCGAGATTTTTCTCAAAGCTACTACTAATTTTTGTATGTTGTAAAAGCAACAAATCATTCAATTTTTCCCAAATCATAACAAATGAACCTTGTGAAGTACTAAAATATCGTTTAATTCATTTTTTCCCCAAATCATTCATCTCTATTGGACATTTAAGTGCTTAGATTCGTACTTTATCAGTCCATGCATGCACAAATTGTTCCATGTAAGGAATCCATTATTCAGTTATATATTTTAATGCACTGGGATATTCTTTCCATGTATTATTAAATGTTTTCCAACTTTCATCATACTCGTCTACCGATGCTGCTCGTACAACAAACATCCAGTCTGCTACAATTCCACCATTTCTACAGATTGAAAATTTTTCCTCGACTTAGCAAGGAAATGGTTCGACATATGCATTCGCTTGCCAAATACGTTGCTTTTGGAAATATTTTGTTCACTCCATTAACTAAAGCATATTCTCTGTATGTTACAACTATGTTAGGCAATTTATGTGGAGTATATAAGTACTTCAGGTTTGTAAGCACCAAATGGTAATTACTTTCCCTTTCATGTGACAAGAAACATTGTGCAACTATAAATGATTTGTTTGTGGATGTGATTGATACCATCTGCAATAACGACGATCCAAACTTATTTGTCTTATACGTGCAATCAAATATTAGGACAGAAGAGAAATAGTTGCAATGTATAGTAGATTTTGGGTGAGCCCACATAAGTTCCAAAAGACAATCAGCAACTGTGTCCCTTCTAACCCAATAAACGCAACGAGACTCAACTACCAACTTAAACAAATATTGCATAGTGGACTTGCCTTACATCTCAACGACCCCGTCTTTTGTTTCAAGTTATAGACTGTTCTTATTATTGAAGTGTTTTCAGAAAAATTCCATTTCATATTAATCAAAACAACTTTAGGTTTCACTCTTGAAATAAACATATCCAAACACTATTTTTTCCATTGCAATTAATCGACCAGCATATGGATGACTGATTAGAGAGTTCGGTAACTCATGATTATGACTACCATTAACATTTTCAACTGAAATCATCTTCTTTGTCAATATCTCCTTTGAAAATACCTTTTAGTAAAATAGACAACCACATTTTCTACTTGAAGCAAGTTCCCATGGTTTAATCTTTGGTTCATTGATTTAGCGCTCTTTGGTTCCCGATATGTTCCACCTCTTTCGTACCAAAGCTGAATTCTTGGTTTCTTGCCTAACTGCTTATCAGATTGATTAACAACAATTATTATTTTCAACTTCTTTCCCATTAATTGGACCAATGAATCATAGCTTCACGTGAAGAGAAAACCTACATACAGCATAACATTGGAATTTTAGTATATATTCTTTCACTCGATTATTGTTATTAATATAATTACGTATAATAACTTACTTCCTCGATCGTAAAATACTCCGTTAAATATACTTTAATTATGTCATAGGTATCAACTTCTGGTTAACTTCAATCTAATTGGCCGAGCTCACTTCCTTCCACAACATCTTCTATTCTAATACCTTGAACTCATCTTGCCATTTCTTCCACTCCTCTCCACAGTCATTACTACAAATTACTAAATTTGAACGTCCAACATTGTTTGCAAACTGCATATTACAACAATAATAAATTGAATAACATCAACTAACATAATAGGTTTTGTACCCAAAAAATTGTACAATCACTGATATGAGAATGGAAATAATATGGGCGGTTTTATAAACCACCTCGACCCTTACATTATTCAATTATACGAAACCAACCAAACTGTATGCATAGTTTTTTCCAAACCGATGGCAATAAAAAAATTTAATCGATCAAGCAATCAATTCATGAATAAATAACACATTTCGATAAGCAATTTATTACTCATACAATAAATTCAAACTTAGAATTAATGACAACATAAAACAACACAATCATCATGAGAATCATGTAATCCAAAACTCTAGATTCAAAAACCTATTCAATTATAAATAAAGGTAACCAAGTCGTACTCACATCAGTAAAACCAATATCTTTTGCCATTAATTGAATAGATACTCTTACGTTTGGGGTTTAGGGTTTATGGGAATATATAGGCATCGGTCGGTTATGAAAAACCGGTTGACTAATTTTCAACTCAGTTTTGCATAACCAACTGACATGGGTTTCCGAAGTGTTTTTATTCCATTACACTTAATAGATGTTTAGGTTAGGGGTAGTATTGGTGTGTGTGAATAGTAACTCCTACAAATAATTAATGCTCCTTCTACCAATACAATGAATTATTACTTTTATTAATCTTAATTAGTAAGATTACAATTCACTCAGCTCATAAATAAAATGTGGGATATGAATCCATATCCACTACTAACAATGTATGTAACTTTTTACATTTAGCGTAACATTCAACCATCATGGATAATTTTGAAATCTAATGCCCTAAAAGATAGAGAGAAAGAAAAAGGCTTTTAAACAACAATTAAAATGCTTTAGTATAATTAAAATGCTTTAGTATAATTAAAATGCTTTAGTTATATCAACCGTTAAACCTTGCTCATAAGCTTTGTACCTTTTGTGCAACATTGGACCATCATGAATAATTTTGAAACTAAATACCCTGAAAGAAAGAGAAAAAACATCGAACCACCATGGACAATTAATGTATATTTATGACTAATAATTTAGAAGAAAATAATATAAGATTAAAACTTTTGAAACATAAAAGCAAATTTTTATCATAATGTAGAAACATACGCATAAGTAATAATTTTTCAATATTAGTAGGATCAATAAAGAAGTTATTAAGGTATCTAAATAGATGTTAAGCAATCAACAACATAATTAAAATAAATCCTTTCATCCTAATAATATATTGGATAATTAAATTAGAAGATAATAAAATTAGTTAATTAAGGTATATATTAATGTTCAAATTAACATAAAGAAGGATATTACAATAGCAGAGAATGAAGATGAATGAGGAAGATATGAAATTAAAATAATAGTGAAATTGATTTGAAAGGGTGTAAAAGGAATACTTAAAGTAATAAAATAGACATTAACTCTAAAAGTTTAGGAAAATAAAAAGAAGGATGAATATGAAAAGGTTAAATATACTTTCGATAATATGTAATAAAAACATATTAGGAATGAGACTGGATGATAAAATGAAGTGAGTAGGTTACAAAGTAATAATAAATGTCGTAATTAATTTAAGATGGGAAATATGTAAAACAAAGAGTTTTTGCTAAAAAAATTAGTGGAATTAGAGGCACATCCCTCTTTTCTAAACTTATTTCTTTTACATCCTTTCTTTTTAGAAACTAATTTCTACATCCCTATTTTTTGAATTTCTTTCCTTTATGGTTCTCCCATTTCCAAATTTAAAAGTGGCCGATACGGTGTGTATTATGGCGGTTATGAGTTATGGATGTATTGCCTAAAACCACATGTTCAGGTTAGTAAAATTACTCAAAACCTCCATAAATTTCACTTTTTTTTGAAAATAGGGATGTAATTAGGAGGGACTTAAGGCTAATTTTTTATAATCATAAGGATGTGTGCCAAAATTTAACTCCCTAACTTATGAGAAAAAGAAGAAGAATGTTGAAACATTAAAATGATTATATTATAGAATGGATGGTTCCTATTAAAACAACAAGAAAACATATATTTGATGGATATATATATATATATATGTGTGTGTCATACAGTATATTTGATTGATATAACAATTTTAACAACCGAAACTTTCATAATTTGTTTCAAAATAGGTGGTGTGCTAATGTACTATTCCATTGAAGGTGGATATTCTTATTACCAACTTTAATGAATTTTTTGAGAAAACGAGACAATGGTTGGAAATCAAAGGAATAATATCATCAAATAACAAACCAATAAAACCAATTTTTTTTAGAAATTTACCTTTATGCACAATCATCAAATACCAAACCATCAATTGACTTCCTCTGTATCATTGTATCCCTTGATACATATCAAATGTCCTACCAACAAAATCTTCAAGGGTTATATGGGAACTCAAACATCAACCATGCATTGTACAATTTTAATAATTTCAACTATTAGAAAACATTTCAATAATATGAGTATGGATTACACAACATGATATAATAAAGGTGCATAAAATATGAAATTAAGTAAAATTATAGAGCAATCTTAATGTATCATGAAATCAAAAGTGATTTGAACTAATGCAGTTTATTTTCATACTAAATTGAATTTCAATGGAAGTAATTTAATTGTAATTAGTTCTCTAATTAGTATTAATTAGAATTAAATGAAATTGATAACTATTTATTCTTTTTGTCAGTTGCATGGTAATATCACTTGATATAAACCTTTATATTTGAAGTTAGTTCACCTATAATCATTGTTCTTATCTACATCTTTAATCCAATATTATCTATAATGAACTAAATTAAAATTTTAAATAGCATAACTTCTGACCCTGTAGAAAATAATAGATAATTACCACATCTATAAGATCATTAAGAATCGAATAAAGATCAACCTTACATCCAATAGATTATATAGAATTAAAGATTATTTGATGTCTATGTAGTAATAAACCAGTTATAACATACAAAAAAAATATAGAAATCAAATTTCATATTCTTACTCAACGAACAAAAATAAAATAAAATTCGATTTATGTGGAAATTTTAAGAGTACAATATAGTACATCAATACCTATAATAGATTTTGGAAAAAAATTAGAAGATTTTATGGTGTCCACTTATTTATAAATCAAGTAACCTCTTACAAAATAAATGAAGGAAATAAACTCATAATCTTTCGAACAAAAAAAAAATTAGAAGAAAACACAATTTGAGGCAAAAACCCTACACAAAGATATGAAATCAGTAATTTAGAATGAAAGCAGCAAATTCAAATTGAATTAAATGAAAAAATATAACAAAATAAAAGTCAATTTTTAGTCGATCTCAATTTCTCAAAGGTCGAATTAAGAGTTATTTTGGAGGTCTTTAAATAATGTTTTCATAAAATTAGTAGCATTAAAAGTAAGGTAGAAAACACATGCATTATAAAATATGTATATATTCACAATAATTCAAGAAAAATGCAAAGTGGAGAACAATTAGTGAAATTAAATTGAATTCTAATCAAAATAAAAGAAATGAAAATCGATCAAAGATTTTTGCAAAGAAATCATAATTTGGTTAGATAGAGAATATTGAGCATTGGAGTGAAACTACTGAACATGGGAAATAATCGAGGAAATACAAAAATTCTTGTATTGAAAATGAAGAGAAGAGGAAAAGAACCATTGTTAGAATATAACGGTAAAATAAATGCAAGATTATTGCACATGGAGATAAGAATGTTACAAAGGGAAACATATGAAACTAAGAGAAATATGTTATAAAAATAAGATTTTATTTGCAAAATAACATTTATAAATCCAGTAATCTAATACAAATAGACTAACCTCATAATCTTACAAAATCGAAACAAAAATCTTAAGAAGACGCAACTTTAGAAATAAAACCTAAAGAAAAGGTCAAAAATTTTGAATAAAAATAAAAATTCAATGCCAAATTAAATGAAAAGACAAATAACTGATTGTTGGAGGCTCTTTAGAGTAGTAACATTAAAAGAAGGGTAAAAATACAATGCAATCAATAAAGTCATAAATATTTTAAGACTATTGCAAATTTAAGAACTATTGGCGAACTAAACAAACTTTAGTTACAATAAAACAGTTTAAAAGACCCATCAACACTTATGTATCGGAGTTACCATGGAGATAAAATCAAAAACTTTTACCTACAACTAAAGAAAAACGATCAAAGCAACTTTTTAGAAGAATAATATCTATTAACCTGATTTTAACAACCATGATATATAAAAAGACCATTTCTTAGAGATTAAGCAATATTTTATTTTACATATTAGTTTCTTTTAGTGCTAACACCAAGTCAACTTTAATTTATACTGATCAACTAAAATCAAATAAAAAAATATCACATACCTAAAAGTATGAAGCATACCATAAAACATAAAAGAGGAAATTCTATGATTACAGTCAAATGACCAAATTTTCCACTTGGATTCAAATTGATAAAACATATTGTTAACGCTGAAAATTGAATGCTAACACCCTGGTGTGTGTAGTAGATAATGTGAAAGCACCACCTGTGATACGGGAACAAGAAATAAGCAAAAAGTAGCAGAAAAGGTAAAGAGTCAACGATTTTATAGTGGTTTGGCTCGTAATTAAGCCTACATCCACTTTATATTCTTTTATTACTGATTTGGTTACAAGTTGATACAATACACTTTAAGAATACGATACAATTCGATCTCAAAACACTTCAGACTGGTATCTCAAACTTCGATATGAAAAGGCTCTTTGAATCCATTTCGGATATGCAAGATATCTTTCGAAGCTTGTGGTAGTGTCTTGAATGTTTGGAGTTCTTCAAGTGTTGGATGAGTTAAGAATTCTGCAGAGTAACGGCACTTCAGAGAATGATCCAAAAAAGTCCCCCCATTGTTGGAGTTAGGGCTGTATTTATAGGGAAGATTCTGGGCAGAATTCCATCTCCAAGTCTTAGGTCGTGAACGACCTAAGTTAGGTCGTAGGTCGCGAGCGACCTAAGATAAGTCGTGGGCCTTGTCTGAACTGCATTGAGTCAAGAAAGTAGGTCGTGAGCGACCTAAGATAGGTCGTGAGCGACCTAAGATAGGTCGTGAGCGACCTAAGATAGGTCGTGTAACTTTTCTCTACTTTAGCTCGTTAGGTTGTTATATTGCTAGGTCGCTGATCTCCTTAGGACGTTGGGTCGTGAACTTCCTTAAGTCGTTAGCTTCTTAGGTCGGTAGGTCGCTAAGTTACTAGGTCGTTAGGTCGCTAAGCTTTTAGGTCATTAGGTCGCTAAGCTTTTAGGTCGCTTCAGCCACTAGGTCGTTAGGTCGCTTCAGCCACTAGGTCGTTAGGTCGCTAAGCTACTAGTTCGTTAGGTCGCTAAGCTTTTAGGTCGTAGAGTTTTAGGTCGCTCAAAAACAAGGAGTTAACATTTGCCCCTCGAAGTACACGCCTAGGTCGTAGGTCGTGTGCTTCGATCTAACTTTGCTAGGTCGTGAGCGACCTAAAAACTGTGCTAACTCGCGTGCCTATTCGCCTTCTTCTCTCAGCCCCATATAAATTTGTTAGGTCGCTGCTTCCTCCTTACTCACCTGCTTCAATTTCCCGCTTTGCTATTAACAGAATTTTGTGATTTCGAAGACGAATTCAAGTTAAGCATTCAACAATTCATCCTCGCTATCAGATTACGTAAGCATCTTCGATCTTTATCCATTCCACGATCGCCATCGAACCACAAATTCTAATCTCCGAACCCTAGACCCATTTTGTACGCCGTGCTTTACTTTGAGTCGTGTTGTGATCGATTTTGATCGTCATTGGTTATTGTTGTTGTTGTGATTCACGAGCGCACATCAGTGAGTTCGATCTATGATAGATCGAAGATATGTTGAATTGGTTTTCGAATGATTTGGTGGTACGAAAAGATGACGAGTTTCATGAATAAGATGATGGATTGCGTTGTATTGGCGTTAACGGGTTATCGGGTCTGGTGAGTTATTGCGTGGGGAGGAAGTTAGCGACTTAATGAATCCGAGCGACTTAAAATAACTTGCGACCTAAGGAACTTTGCGACCTAAGGAAAGCCCCGACCTATGCTAGGTCGCTGAACGACCTAAGACTTGCTCGACCTAAGACTTGCACGAACTAAGAATCACACGACCTAAGAGGTGCACGACCTAACTTTATTGCGACATAGGCTTTAGGTCGCAGCTGAGCTAGGACTTGAACAAATCTGCATTGCCTTGAACCTTTTAACTTGCACAGCGCGACCTAAGGAGGCTCCGACCTATGCTAGGTCGCTGGACGACCTAAAACTTGTGAAATTTGGGCAGAACTTGATTGAACTTTGAATTTTGAACTTCTTTGCAAATTGTACTAATCTTTAATCCAACGACCTGTTTAAGCATAATATTTGCAGAAAACTAGGTCGAATATACTATCATTGACTGCCCACATCGAACGACAGATTAGTCGATAAAGAATAATCAACTTAAATGAACTCTGTGAATGAAATGCTGTGAAACAACTAATTCAAGTGAAGTATTAAAGAAAAACTGAAATAATCAACTAAAGCCGAGTTGTTTGCATCAACACAACACTGTACTTGGACTTAAGATAACAAGCCTTGAAACTTTATAATCGACAAATGTCAACTAACTTGATTCCAGTTATATTTGCTTGTTATTGTATTAGTTTTGCACAACACTTCACACTTTTAGGAAACGTGTACCTTCATATTTGAATATCCAGTTCCTTGTGTAGAATGGCATCTCAACAAGAAGATATAGGACCGGCTGAAGAAGCTTTTCCGATTGCTAACCAATTGATTGATCCTCCGGAAAGGACTTCTACCACCTTGAGCCATAAAGTTTTCAGACAATTGTGTATCCAGTTCGGCATTGCCAAAACAGATGCTTTATTTCCTGGAGCAAACGATACTGCTGACAGGCCACCTCTTGGTTTTGTCATAGTTAATCGTCAGATGTGCTTAAGCGGAGCTATTCCTCCCTTTAATGATTTTCTCCGAGAACTTTTTTTCCTATTAGCTATCTCTCCCTTCCAGCTACACCCCAATTGCTATGCTGTCTTGATGGGGTTGTGTGTTCTGTTAAGGAGGACGCTCAACCGTCTTCCAAGCTTCGATGAGATTTGCTATTTGTGCACCTTTGCTAAGGACAAAGATCACCCTTCAATTGTGCTTGTAAGAGGTGCCAGAAACCGGAAATTGATTCTAGACTTGCCCGACAGTGCAAACGGGTTCTTAAGTCAATTCTTCTTCGTTCGCTGTCCTCCAGGATTCTATGCCGTCTGGAGAGTCAGAAGTAAGATTGCCTTTCTCTGTTCATCTCATGAGCTTTTCGAAACTCGAATTGCCAAATGATTAACCTCATTTTCTACTTTTTGTAGCACTTCCTCCTCCACTTAGAAATCCTAGCGTCAAGTCAATCTTTGAAACTTTAAGTGTTGTGGCTGCTGAAGAAAGAAGCACCAAATTTTTGTTGAAAGATGAGCTTTTGCATCAGTTCGAACTTCTACATTCTTCCCGTTCTATCCAGACTCATGAAGTTCCTGATTCTCCAGCAAAGACATCAGATGCCCCAGCACCTGTTGAAGGACTTACACCGAAAGAACCTACCACTGAGACTTCACTGGTGAAGTGTTCTACTTCTATTGACATTGCGGGGTCGTCCGGCAAATTTGCACTTGCCCTGGTTATTGAGGAAGAAGAAACTCCTCGTCGTTCTGGAAAGACAGCTGACGCAGAAGCTGAAGAAGAAAGTTCTGCCGGGCATAACGGCGATGACACTTTTGATGGGTTGAGCGATCTGATGATAACTTCATTGGAGCTTTTTAAAGATGACATTTCAAAAGCTATCTCTCCTGTTGTCGAGGCGACTTCTTCTTTACAACAAATTACAACACCCACTACACAAGCCGTCGTCATTCCCACACCAAAGAGTGGTTTGTAGTATGACGCGCGTAGTTTGCACGCCGCACACATTAGGATGCTTAGCACTTTTACGCACTTAGCTTCTTTAATTTTGAAGATATCCAAGACTTGTCTTTTTCATTTCTAGATTCTTCAATGGGGCGAAGTGGTTCATATTATGATGACTTCCGGCGCTTTGGAGGGCGTGACACTTATGATCATAGACGTTATCTCCCCGTTCGTAGGGAAACTGATGAGGAGTGAGCGGCTAGAAAAGCTCGAGAGAGACAAGCTTATGAGGAGCAGCAAAGGAGGAGGGATGATGACTCCCACAAAAGAAAATCTTATGACACTAAAGGGAAAAGTCATGCTGCCGAAGATCCGAGTAAACGGGTTAGACTTAGTGAAAGGGACGCGTCTAAAATTTCTAAAAAGACTACTGCTCCTACTTCTCTTGATATCCCATCCGGCTCTCCTACTCTAAAGAAATCTGACATCTAGGCGATTATCAGCAGGCCTCAATATCAAGTCAAGGACGCCCCTCCTACACTTCGAAGCCGATTTCCGAATTGGTGTTTAAAAGGGGTGCGTTTCGACTTGGACTTGGTACCGATCGATAAGCAAGCTATGCTTAGGAATCTTGATGCTATTAAGCTTGATATTGAGAGGATGTACGGATGGCAGAAACTTGTTGATGAACTCCAAAGAGTCAATCATATGAATCTTGAATCCATGCTGACTAAGGAGAACGACAAGACGGAGTGGGATAAAATTTACAAGCAACACGATGCAGAGATGGCGAGCATTGCTGACGACAATGCGAGACTTGAGTTCGAAGTCAAGAAACTCAAGGAAGATCTCGCCACTTCTTCTGCTTCGCACTCTCAAAAAGACGAAGTCTTCCGGAAACAAGTGCGGGATGCGCATGCTGCTCAAAGAGATGCCGAGCTGAAACTTGAAGCCGAGCAACATGTAACTGAAAAATATCGCAATGACACCGTCCTGCTTCGGGAAAAAATCAGCTCTCAAGATTTGGAAATCGTAAGGCTGCAAGCTCAGTTATTGAAGACTGAAAAAGAGCGCGATGAAGCTATTGTTGGAAAGGAAGCAGCTGAGCACTCGCACGAAGCGACGAAGGCCAGTGTTAGCTCAACTTTATTTGATTTTTATCTTCATAGTGTTCTGGGGCGCGGAAGCCTCTCATTCTTGGGCCCGAAGTATGAGATCACCTTGGCTGAAGTGTGGGAGGCCGCGGTTGATATGCTCGGAGGCGCCGGTTATGATGAGGCAGAGCTTGAAGCATATTATTTTGATGATGAAACTCGTGCCGCTCTTGCCAGAGGAAAGGAGCAACTTGCTGGAGCAAGAGCCGAAGCAGCAGCGGGGGAGCATCCAAAAAAGAAAGCATCTCCGACTGCCCCTGCCCATATTTCGACTTCGGCCGACGTTAATATCATCGGTTCCAGCTCTTATTCTCCAGCTCCTACAAAAGCTGAAGCTAAGCCCGTCATTTCTGAGTCTCCCATACTCAAGCCGAGGAGAAGAGCCAGGAAGACATTGAAGCTGAAAAATTTGAAATTGAAGTGATAAAACCGACTTCTCCAGGTAACTTCGATTCAGATCTGGCTCAAGTGGATTATTCATTCGATTCAATTGAACTTGATGAATTTCTTGATTTTTACTTAAGTCCAGATGATCCAATATCTTCTCTTTTTTCGGAGAGTACTGATTTTAACTTCTTTTCTTCTGTAGGAGAAGCACCAAGCGCTGCGCACACTTCTCCTCTTCCAGCTGTTCCTCCTTCATCCCTTCAAGTCACTCCTGCTTCTCAGCCAGGGTTGCAGGAAGAACAAATAACAGCCCTTCAAGGCTTAGAGGATCCACCTGCTTCTCAAGAGCAGAAAGCGGAAGATCTGGAGGACAGTGAGAAGACCCTGGAGCAGTCATATGATGACGACACAAAACTTTCTACGTTGCTTACTCCGGGGAGTGAATCTTCTTCGAAGCGGAAGGGGAAGCGCGCAATGAGGAAGAAGAAGAAAAGCACTTTAGCTGGAGAAGACAAAGTAGAAGAAGATCCGACCACTCCTCCTTCTCCTCCCCCCCGACTCATCCACAACGGCTTCCAAAATTAGTCATCAAGCCGGGAAAGAGCTCTAAGGGTGGCGGGAAGAAGGAGTGATAAGCTGGACTTTATGCTTCTTGTTTTACTTTTTGTTTTTTGCATGTATCGACCGGAGATTGTGTGGGTACCGGTCCCCGCTTTTTTTGAGATCTGTACATGTAAAAAAATTTCATATATTGAATAAAATAATTCTTTCACTTGTACAAATTCTTGTGTATGTAAGAATGCATTTATTTCTCATTTTAGTGTAAAATAAACGATTCTTTTTACTTGCACAAACTTTTTGTCTGTGTTTGAGAATGCATTTATTCTACATCTTTTTTGCGTGATATTGTAATGAGCTTGTGGTATGTTGCTTGAATACTACTTTTATTGATGTAGCTATATTATATGGTGTTGCTCCCATACCACAAGTGCATTGTAATATCTTTTGCTTTGACGAGACTTGTACTCTTATTTTGGAGAATAACTATTCCATTTTTGAGGAAAAATTATTCTGCTTTACTGGAGCGTGTCTCGTTTTTGGAGAAGTTTTTACGCTTCAACCTTCGGAGATGTTCACTTCATATTTTTAAGAAGTGAATTCTCCTACGTGGTAAAGCGGGCCCCTGAAGTGGGATTTATGTAGCACTTCAATTTTTAGGAACAACTTTTCAAGATGAACAAGTTAATCTTCCTTTGAGAGTTGAAGTGTGCCTCCGAAGAGGGCTTTTTTTTATTTGTTGTGCCTCGTTAGAGGGCTTTTTGTTTGATTCTCTTGAAATTACTTCCTCATAGTTGAATGGACCCACGGGGCGGATACAAACTATTTGATCGGATGTTCGTTTGTATGAACAATCGCGACCAGTTAGCAAGGGCCCTGTTCCTTCTGCTTGGGAAGGTGCTTCTCCAGTGGTTCCGTTATCCTCGTTGTTTGAGAAGAGTATTTCATTTTTGGGACGTGCCTCCGAAGAGGTCTTGTGCCTCCGGAGTGGTCTTGTGCCTCCGAAGAGGTCATGTGCCTCCGGAGAGGTCTTGTGTGCCTTGGGGAAGGTCTTTTGCCTTCGGAGAGGGCAGTATGTGCCTTTGGAGAAGGCTTGTGCCTCGTAAGAGGGCTTGTGTTGCCTCGGGAGAGGTCTTCTACCTTCAAAGAGGGCAGCGTGCCTCCGAAGAGGTCTTGTGCCTCCGAGGAGGTCTTTATTTGATTGCCTAAAAGTTTCTTTCTCACAGCTAAATGGATCCACGGGGCGGACGCAAGTTATTTAATTGGATGTTCATTCGCACAAACGATCGCAACTAGTTTACAAAGGCCTTGTGCCTCGGTGGTTCCATCAACCTTTTTTGTTGAGAAGAGTACTTCCATTTTTTGGCGTGCCTCCGAAGAGGGCTTGTGCCTCCGTGGTGGTCTTTATCCTCCAAAGAGTTGCACCTCCGAAGAGGTCTTGTGCCTCTGTAGAGGGCTTAGGCCCCCATAGAGGTCTTTTGTTGATTGGCTCGCCCATGTTTTGTAACGACCCGTATTTTTACGGATCGAAAAGTTCGTTCAAATCTGGAATTTTCAACATTTTAGGTTGTTTCAGATTTTGGGAAGAATTTTGGTTAAGTCCTAAGTCGTAGCCGACTTATGAGTTCTGGACGAGTTAGTGATGAGTCTGGGCGAGTTAAGGACTTAAGGGGTGAGTCGGCGACGACCTAAGGAGATAAGTCATAGCTGGGCTGAGTTAGTAGGTCGAAGGTAACTCGGCAAGTATTAAGTCGTAGGTTGTAAGTCGTTGCCGAGTTAAGGTATAGACAACCTAAGGAAGTGACCGACTTATGTTGTTGTAGACGACTTAGGGATAGGTCGGCAACGACCTAAGGAAATGTTGGGAGCGACCTAAGTGTTTGGGTGAGTTAAGTGTTAGGTCGGCAGTTCGAGTTAGCGACCTAAGAGATAGGAGGTAGCGACCTAGTAGAGTTAACGACTTAGGAGATAAGCAGTTTGCGACCTATAGAAGTTAGCGACCTATGGAATTGACCGACCTAAGTGTTAGTGTAGTTAGGTCGTTAGTTCTGTGTTGGGTTAGGTCGTAGGCGACCTAAGATGGTTAGGTCGCGTGTGTGTTAGGTCGCGAGTTTGCTAAGTCGTAGGTCGCGTGAGTTGTTAGGTCGCTAGGATAGTTTAAGTGTTAGGTCGCGTGGATCTAACTGTTAGGTCGTATGTTGTTTTAGGTCGACATGTGTTAGGTCGCGTAGAAGCCTAAGTTGTTAGGTCGCAACCCAACTGAGTCGTAGGTAGTTAAGTCGTAAGGTTGTTAGGTCGTTGGGTTTCCTAAGTGTTAGGTCATACCAGTTGCTAAGTCGTAGGTCGAAGGAAAGCGCATTGCTTTAGGTCGTCAAGTGTTAAGTCGCAGATGCGCGTTGTTGTAGGTCGTTGGACTTAGGTCGGTGGGTTTTTAGGTCGGCAAGTTCCTAGGTCGTAAGTCGGAAGCGACTTAAGGAGATAGCCAAATTTCGACTTAAGGAATTTTCTGCTATAAATAGGAGGGGTTGTTCTCACTTTTTGGGATCCGGATTTTGAAGCGATGAAGTGCTGCCATTTTGAGAGCTCGACTTCTACACTTCTTCACTTCTTTTCTCCACTCTAATCTAGTGCTTCCATCCATCCAAATCGAAGATCAAGATTGAAGATTCAAGAGCTTAGATTGAAGATCTTCATCTTTTCAAGAGAGATTTCTTCGTTTGAAGCGGATTCGTGATAGATCAAACTTCATCCTTCGCTGTCCAGATCTGAAGCGTGTTGATTTGGGTTTGTTTAGGTGATTTGGTGAGTGGTGATTATCTCTCACACGGATCCAAAGAAGTATATCGGATTGTTGGCTCGATTTGGTGTTAAAATAGAGATTTCCATGCATTTTCTTCATCCTATGTGTAGATCCATATAGATCCATTGTTCATGATGATGTTACATCAATTTTATCATATGATAACCTATGCAAGTTCATTCATCAAGTTTGTAGAGATATAATCCATGTTTTCATGCTTATTGGACTTTCAACTCTTTAATTACGAAAATGCCATTATTGTTATAATTGTCTACTTAGATCATATTTGAATGCTTGATTGCTTGGATTGATGTTTGATTTGATTGCTTGTTATGAACTAGATGATTGATGATTAGATTTAGATCGAAGATGATTCAAAAGCTAAGGGAAAGGCTCTTGAATTGGGAAAGCTGCTCGTGGCATATGTAGCGGGATGATGAAGCTCTTATGCATAGATTTGATGATGTGAAGTTGAGATGAAGCTTTGCAAGGATGTAATGAAGCGAGGCATCATATGATGAAGACTTGGTCTAATCCAGACGGGATCATTCCAAGCATGTTGATAACTCGGTGATATGATTCGAGTTGAGGATAATGAATAGATATGAGAATAGTCGTCGAGGAGGATGACTAGGAGGCTTGGATAGCATCGTTGTTGAAGGTTCTAGCATGCTCTAAGCAAGAGTATGTTTGGGCAGATTCGATAGTCCCAACGACCAACTGTTGATGGTCGAGTACTCTGGGCAGATTCGATAGTCCTAGGCACGGGCTGCGACGACGTGCGGGAGTTATGTCTAGAACCGGGGTTTCCATTAGCCCTTGACGGATGGCTAAAAGAATGTGCCGGTCATTCAATTTACGGTGATATCGAAGCAATGATAACAGTGATAGCCAGAGTCATGAATGTTTGGTTGTAACGTCATTTCGGACTCAAGAGCGGTATTTTCTGAGTGCTTATCTGATTTAGGCCTTGGTACTTGGAAAACATCGCCCTTGACTCGAGTGATAGTAGCTTTACTTTAAATTGTATGCTCTGTTATGTTTGCTTCTGCTTAGTGTGTGTCTGGGGGCTATCACTGTAGAATGAGGTTGGAGTGGGAGGGTTGTATTCCTATTCCTTTTCCTTTATGCTCTTTTGGTATGTTGTTAGTTAATTTACTGCTCACTAAGACTGTTGTCTGACTCAAGGCTTTATGTTTTAATTCTTATTGCCTCGGGCTGTTCGTCCATTTTGGGACGGGCAGACTAGGTAGCAGGTGACAGGTGCTGTTCTCTTCTCACGATGCTGATATCGAAGACGAGCTGGAGGGTTGCATATTATCTTCTTATTATATGTACTGGATATTCCGCTGTTATGTTTTCTCTGAGAGATATGTAGTGAGGCTTGATGTATTGACTATGTGGATGCTTGTATTCAACTATTATGGAGTTTTATATGATGTCATTTTGTTCTGTAAAGCTTCACTATACATATTTTCTATTGTATTTTATCCATGCGCTGTGAGTAATACGATAGATTCTATTGTGTTTATCTTACCCTGACAATCGTCCATGGTCGCCTGGAACACTTTACAGCGCACTATCTCTAGATTCGGTGCAGGGGTCATGGGCGGTCGTCACATTTGGTATCAGAGCCTTGGTTAATCGATTTTACCCAACGCTCGCTGAAGTAACCACGTATGAGAGACGTAATTGTATTTTGATGGATGATTACTATATATAATATAGTAGCTTAGTAGGGTTTGAGTCCTTTATGCAGTTGTTTCTCTAGATGTTCTAATCATTCCTTTTTATAGATATTAAGAATGAGTCGAAGAGGGAGACCAGCTGCTAGGGGAGGCCGTGCTACTGAAGAGACTGCTGATTATACAGCCATGTTCGAAGCCATGATGACTTCGATCATGAGAAGGATACCAGTTCCGGGGGCAGCAGTTGATGTTGGAGTTCAAGTCCAAACTCCGAAACCAGTGGATTTTGCTAAGTTGTGCAAGGATTATACTGCTCTTGGAGGAAAGGTTTTCTTGGGGACAGAATCAACTATCGAAGTCCAGAGATGGATAGATGCTTGTAGAAGGATCTTTGGTGATTTGGGAATTGATGATGCAACTAAGAGGAAGTTGGCATCAAGGCAGCTTCAAGGGAGAGCCTCTGATTGGTGGAACTCTATTACCATCACTACTCCTGAAGAAGAGATTACTTGGGAGCAATTCCAAGTCAGATTTGAAGCTAAGTTCGTTTCTACAACTCAGAAGTCTGTTCTGTTCAAGAGGTTTGTGGAGCTCAAGCAGGGTGGAAGATCTGTTCTTGAGTATGTTTCTGAGTTTGAAGCTTTGTCCAAGTATGCTCGGTCATATATTGAATCTGCTTATCAGAAGAATGAGAAGTTTGTGACCGGCTTGGATAGCTATCTTGGGAGACAGTTGGTGGATCATTTGGACGATTCATTTGAGAAGCTTGTGGAGAAAGCTCTTAGGCATGAGAGTCTGTTTCCTAAGGAAGGATCTGTTGTTGCTGTGGCCAGGGAAGAGTCTAAACCCCAGCAGGGTGGAAACAAGAAGAGGAAGCAGCAGCAGCAGAAGGGTAAGGATGGCCAGAAGAAGCCGAAAGGCGAAGTGACTTGCTACAACTGTCAGCAGAAGGGCCATTTCTCGCAGGATTGTAAGAATCCTAAGGTGCCGATGAAGTGTCACAACTGTGACAAGCCGGGACATTTCAGGAAGAATTGTCCGGAACCGAGGAAGGATAGGCAGATTGTGCAAGCTTATGCTTTAGGAGTTGTTCCGTCGTCTTCGAAAGCTCCTACTACTGAAGAGAAGGGAAAGAGTGTGGTTGTTCAAGGTACTCTTTTCCTATGTGGTGTTCCAGTTAGAGTTCTGTTTGATACTGGAGCGTCGCATTCGTTTGTTTGTAATGAACTCGTAGGCCGGTTAGGTTTGGCACCGGATATTGTTGATAGGCCATTGGTTGTGACTAATCCAGTTGGGGGTTCGTCTTGTTTGTGTATGTTATGCTGTGGTCTGATTGTGTCGAGTCATGGTTGCTCTTTTGTTTGTGATTGTTTTGTTCTGAACTTTGCGGGGTTCGGAATTATTTTGGGTATGGACTGGCTTAGGAAGTATGCGGCTAAGGTTGATTGCGAGAGGTTGGAAGTGACAGTCGAGAATGTGGATGGGCGAAAGGTTGTGATACGATGTAAGCATGAAGAAGGCGTCTTCATGAGCTTCATGTATTCGCTAGTTGTTCCACGGGATGGACTGTCTTTAGTGCCTATCGCAAATAGATTCGAGGATGTCTTTGACGAAGTCAAAGGGTTGCCGCCGCATAGAGAGATCGAGTTTCGTATAGATCTAGTTGAAGGAGCCAGACCTGTTGTGATGCCTCTTAGGCGGATGGCGCCTAGGGAACAGCAGGAGTTGAGGGTGCAAGTTGATGACCTTTTACAGAAAGGATTCATTCGGCGTAGTGTGTCCGAGTGGGGTGCACCAGTTGTGTTTGCAACCAAGGCAGATGGGTCGTTGAGATTGTGCGTCGATTATCGTGAGCTGAACAAGGTGACTAAGAAGAACAAGTATCCATTGCCGAGAATAGATGACTTGTTTGATCAGCTACACGAAGCTAAGGTGTTTTCTCAGATGGATTTGGCAACGGGATTTCACCAGTTGAGAGTAGCGAAGGATAGTGTGCCGAAGACTGCTTTTAGGACACCATCCGGTTTCTTTGAGTGGCTGGTAATGCCGTTTGGATTGACTAACGCGCCAGCATATTTTGTGGATCTTATGAATAGAGTGTTCAGAGATCAGTTGAACAAGTTCGTACTTGTGTTCGTGGATGATATTCTGATTTATTCCAGAACTGAAGAAGAGCACAAGACGCACTTGCGTATTGTTTTGGAAATCTTGCGGAAACATCAGCTGAAGGCTAAGTTTTTGAAGTGTCACTTCTGGAAGAGTGAAGTGAGGTTCTTCGGCCATGTGATTTCTGGGAATGGAATAGCGGTTGATCCCGCTAAGGTGGCAGCAATCCAGGATTGGGTTAGACCTAAGAATGCATCAGATGTGAGAAGTTTTCTTTGATTAGCAGGATATTATCGACGGTTTATCAAAGACTTCTCCAAGATAGCTGCACCGTTAACAGGATTGATGAAGAAGAACCAAGTGTTCAGTTGGAATGCTAAGTGTGAGCAAGCCTTCGGAATCCTGAAAGAGAGACTGACGAGTGCTCCCGTTTTGACTATTCCAAGTGGGAATGATGAGATGGTGGTTTACACCGACGCATGTGGTACTGGACTTGGAGCAGTGCTGATGCAGAAGAATAAAGTTGTTGCGTATGCAAGTCGACAACTGAAGCCGCATGAAAGGAATTACCCAACTCATGATTTGGAGTTAGCGGCGATTGTATTTGCTCTGAAGATGTGGAGACATTATCTATTGGGAGTTCGATTCGAGTTGTTTACGGATCATAAGTCGCTGAAGTATCTTTTCTCCCAAAAGGATTTGAATCTTAGGCAGCAACGTTGGCTAGAGTTTTCAGCATCATATGATTTTGGTATAGCTTATACCCCGGGAAAAGGTAACGCAGTAGCGGATGCGTTAAGTCGAAGACATGCAGGATTGGGAGCCATGTTTTTAGAATGGAAGAGTCTCGAGTATTTAGCTGGATTTGACTTCAGGCCTAGATGCGAATTGGAACCTGAGATGTTGGCAAACTTATCGATAAGACCCACTCTTGTGGAAAGGATTGGCGAGAGCCAAAAGCGAGATGATAAGCTTGTCAAGATTATCCGTGAATTGGAATCTGGAGTGGATCAAGAAAAGGATAAAGGATTCGAGGTCGATCGAGAGGGTTGGCTTCGGAAGCAAGGACGACTAGTTGTTCCCGATATAGATGAATTGAGGAGTGAAGTTTTGAAGGAAAGTCATCACTCAAAGTTGACAATTCATCCAGGTGGAAATAAGATGTATCGGGATATGAAGAGAACCTACTACTGGGAAGGTATGAAGAAGGATGTTGGAAATTTTATTTCCAAATGTATGAACTGCCAGTTGGTTAAAGCCGAACAGAAGAAGCCAAGTGGATTGCTTCAGCCATTAGAAGTTCCTACATGGAAGTGGGAACAAGTGTCGATGGATTTTATTGATGGATTGCCTAGAACCAGAACGGGAAATGAAGGGATTTGGGTCATTGTGGATCGTCTGACTAAGAGTGCACGATTCATTCCTGTTCGATCGACTAGAACGGCATCAAAGTTGGCTGAGTTGTATGTTAAGTGGATAGTTCGATTCCATGGTATTCCGAAGAGTATAGTGAGCGATCGAGATCCATTGTTCACTAGTGGATTTTGGAAGAGCTTCCAGGAAGTTTTGGGAACCGAGTTGTGTTTGAGTACAGCTTATCACCCTCAAACGGATGGTCAGACCGAGAGAGTCAACCGAGTTTTGGAAGATCTTCTCAGAGCATGTGTTTTGGACTTCGGAGGATCATGGGAAGATCACCTTCATTTGGTGGAGTTTGCATACAACAACAGTTACCAGTCAAGCATTGGTATGGCACCGTATGAGGCATTGTATGGAAGACCGTGTAACTCTCCAACATGTTGGTTGGAAACTAGAGAAAAGCTGATGCTTGGGCCAGAGATGATTCGTCAGACTTCAGATTGTATAGAGATCATTCGGCAACGAATGAAGGCAGCCCAAGACCGTCAGAAGAGTTATGCCGATAAGCGTCGTAAGGATTTGGAATTCGACGTTGGTAATATGGTTTTTATGAAGATTTCTCCACTGAAGAATGTTATTCGATTCGGGAAGAAAGGAAAATTGACTCCGAGATTTGTTGGACCATTCCCGATCATCGAGCGAATTGGAAAGCTCGCCTACAGATTGGAGTTACCAGAGAAGATGTCGAGTGTGCACAATGTTTTTCATGTATCATATCTACGGAAGTATGTGCACGACTCGAGTACGGTGGTTTCTGCTGATAGCTGTGAAGACTTAGAAGTTGATCCAGTTGATAGAAGACCTCGTAAGCCGCTTCGTGTTGTTGAAACCGACACGAAACAAATTAGGAGGAAGGTAGTTAAGTTGCTCAAGATACAATGGAGTGATGATGATAACGACTGTACATGGGAGGTGGAAGAGAGGATGAAGGCAGCTCATCCTGAACTCTTCAAGGTATGGCCCTAAGGTGTCGTGTCATCTCGCGATATTGTAACTTGTCCTAATTTTAGAATTCTGTACGCTAAGTTAGAATTGGATGCATGGTCTGTTGATTGCTATGGATGGTAGGCGTACAGAATAGTTTTTGATTGCTTGGAATTTCGGGGGCGAAATTCCTAAGGGGAGAGAATGTAACGACCCGTATTTTTACGGATCGAAAAGTTCGTTCAAATCTGGAATTTTCAACATTTTAGGTTGTTTCAGATTTTGGGAAGAATTTTGGTTAAGTCCTAAGTCGTAGCCGACTTATGAGTTCTGGACGAGTTAGTGATGAGTCTGGGCGAGTTAAGGACTTAAGGGGTGAGTCGGCGACGACCTAAGGAGATAAGTCGTAGCTGGGCTGAGTTAGTAGGTCGAAGGTAACTCGGCAAGTATTAAGTCGTAGGTTGTAAGTCGTTGCCGAGTTAAGGTATAGACAACCTAAGGAAGTGACCGACTTATGTTGTTGTAGACGACTTAGGGATAGGTCGGCAACGACCTAAGGAAATGTTGGGAGCGACCTAATTGTTTGGGTGAGTTAAGTGTTAGGTCGGCAGTTCGAGTTAGCGACCTAAGAGATAGGAGGTAGCGACCTAGTAGAGTTAACGACTTAGGAGATAAGCAGTTTGCGACCTATAGAAGTTAGCGACCTATGGAATTGACCGACCTAAGTGTTAGCGTAGTTAGGTCGTTAGTTCTGTGTTGGGTTAGGTCGTAGGCGACCTAAGATGGTTAGGTCGCGTGTGTGTTAGGTCGCGAGTTTGCTAAGTCGTAGGTCGCGTGAGTTGTTAGGTCGCTAGGATAGTTTAAGTGTTAGGTCGCGTGGATCTAACTGTTAAGTCGTATGTTGTTTTAGGTCGACATGTGTTAGGTCGCGTAGAAGCCTAAGTTGTTAGGTCGCAACCCAACTGAGTCGTAGGTAGTTAAGTCGTTAGGTTGTTAGGTCGCTGGGTTTCCTAAGTGTTAGGTCATACCAGTTGTTAAGTCGTAGGTCGAAGGAAAGCGCATTGCTTTAGGTCGTCAAGTGTTAAGTCGCAGATGCGCGTTGTTGTAGGTCGTTGGACTTAGGTCGGTGGGTTTTTAGGTCGGCAAGTTCCTAGGTCGTAAGTCGGAAGCGACTTAAGGAGATAGCCAAATTTCGACTTAAGGAATTTTCTGCTATAAATAGGAGGGGTTGTTCTCACTTTTTGGGATCCGGATTTTGAAGCGACGAAGTGCTGCCATTTTGAGAGCTCGACTTCTACACTTCTTCACTTCTTTTCTCCACTCTAATCTAGTGCTTCCATCCATCCAAATCGAAGATCAAGATTGAAGATTCAAGAGCTTAGATTGAAGATCTTCATCTTTTCAAGAGAGATTTCTTCGTTTGAAGCGGATTCGTGATAGATCAAACTTCATCCTTCGCTGTCCAGATCTGAAGCGTGTTGATTTGGGTTTGTTTAGGTGATTTGGTGAGTGGTGATTATCTCTCACACGGATCCAAAGAAGTATATCGGATTGTTGGCTCGATTTGGTGTTAAAATAGAGATTTCCATGCATTTTCTTCATCCTATGTGTAGATCCATATAGATCCATTGTTCATGATGATGTTACATCCATTTTATCATATGATAACCTATGCAAGTTCATTCATCAAGTTTGTAGAGATATAATCCATGTTTTCATGCTTATTGGACTTTCAACTCTTTAATTACGAAAATGCCATTATTGTTATAATTGTCTACTTAGATCATATTTGAATGCTTGATTGCTTGGATTGATGTTTGATTTGATTGCTTGTTATGAACTAGATGATTGATGATTAGATTTAGATCGAAGATGATTCAAAAGCTAAGGGAAAGGCTCTTGAATTGGGAAAGCTGCTCGTGGCATATGTAGCGGGATGATGAAGCTCTTATGCATAGATTTGATGATGTGAAGTTGAGATGAAGCTTTGCAAGGATGTAATGAAGCGAGGCATCATATGATGAAGACTTGGTCTAATCCAGACGGGATCATTCCAAGCATGTTGATAACTCGGTGATATGATTCGAGTTGAGGATAATGAATAGATATGAGAATAGTCGTCGAGGAGGATGACTAGGAGGCTTGGATAGCATCGTTGTTGAAGGTTCTAGCATGCTCCAAGCAAGAGTATGTTTGGGCAGATTCGATAGTCCCAACGACCAACTGTTGATGGTCGAGTACTCTGGGCAGATTCGATAGTCCTAGGCACGGGCTGCGACGACGTGCGGGAGTTATGTCTAGAACCGGGGTTTCCATTAGCCCTTGACGGACGGCTGAAAGAATGTGCCGGTCATTCAATTTACGGTGATATCGAAGCAATGATAACAGTGATAGCCAGAGTCATGGATGTTTGGTTGTAACATCATTTCGGACTCAAGAGCGGTATTTTCTGAGTGCTTATCTGATTTAGGCCTTGGTACTTGGAAAACATCGCCCTTGACTCGAGTGATAGTAGCTTTACTTTAAATTGTATGCTCTGCTATGTTTGCTTCTGCTTAGTGTGTGTCTGGGGGCTATCACTATAGAATGAGGTTGGAGTGGGAGGGTTGTATTCCTATTCCTTTTCCTTTATGCTCTTTTGGTATGTTGTTAGTTAATTTACTGCTCACTAAGACTGTTGTCTGACTCAAGGCTTTATGTTTTAATTCTTATTGCCTTGGGCTGTTCGTCCATTTTGGGACGGGCAGACTAGGTAGCAGGTGACAGGTGCTGTTCTCTTCTCACGATGCTGATATCGAAGACGAGTTGGAGGGTTGCATATTATCTTCTTATTATATGTACTGGATATTCCGCTGTTATGTTTTCTCTGAGAGATATGTAGTGAGGCTTGATGTATTGACTATGTGGATGCTTGTATTCAACTATTATGGAGTTTTATATGATGTCATTTTGTTCTGTAAATCTTCACTATACATATTTTCTATTGTATTTTATCCATGCGCTGTGAGTAATACGATAGATTCTGTTGTGTTTATCTTACCCTGACAATCGTCCATGGTTGCCTGGCACACTTTACAGCGCACTATCTCTAGATTCGGTGCAGGGGTCATGGGCGGTCGTCACATGTTTCTTCGTTGTTTGCTCATTAGTGGTCCCCTGTTATTGTCTCTGAGCCAGTGTTCCTTTCTTTTGCAAGCAGTTTGCTTCATCTGAAGGAGTGTACTTCACTGTCAAATGACTTCACGGGACAGGCACAAGCTATCTAACCAGATGTCTATTTATACAGACGATCGTAATTAGTTAACAAGTGCCTGGTTCCTTTTCTTTGGAAAAGTGTCCCTTCGGTGGAATCATCAACCTTTTGTGTGAAGTTCATCCTATGTTGGATTTAAATTTGGAACTTTTCGTGGCTTGAAATTTGTTTTTTGAGTGATTTACAGGGCCCACTTGGCCTTGTGATGGGTAAGCTTTGTTTTAATGACCTGCAATATTAAATCGATATTTTAGCAATACATTTAGAGTATTTACACATCGAAATGAAACAGGCATTTCATAATAATAAAGAACACAAAATTTATAGTGGTTCGGCCAAGAACTGTGCCTACATCCACTTTATAGCTCTTTTATTGATTATCACTGATTTTACAATGGTTTACAATACAATTGATACATCCATTATCATTTTATAATTTCAAGCATTGCTTTTAAGTAAAATATGGACGCAAGTGATTGCTGTTCCAGGCTCTCGGGATTGGATCTCCTTCAACAGTTATGAGTTTGAAAGTGCCATTGAGAAGTTTATTGCCTTTGACATATGGTCCTTCCCAATTTGGTCCAAACACTCCAGTTGCTGTCATGATCCTCTTCAAGACTAAGTCCCCGATTTCAAAGCTTCGTTGACGGACTTTAGAGTTGAAGTGCCTTGCTATCCGTTGCTGATGGGCCGCAACTCTGAGTTTAGCTTCTTCCCTTCTTTCATCAAGGAAGTCAAGTGCTTCGAGTTGCAATTTTTCATCTTCAGCCTGGTTGAAATGAATTCTCCTATGTGAAGGGACTTCTAATTCTATTGGAATCATCGCTTCTGATCCGTATGCCAATGAGAATGGAGTGTGCCCAGTCGCAGTTTTATGGGTTGTTCTGTATGCCTATAGTGCAACTGGTAGTTTATCAACCCATCCACCTTTTGCTTTTTCAAGCTGTTTTTTAATGGTTGACTTGATAATTTTGTTTACTGCCTCCACTTGCCCGTTTTCCTATGGATGAGCCACTACTGAGAAGCTTTTTCGGATTTTGAATTGCTTGCAAAAGTCTTGAAACTCTTCGCTTTCGAATTGAGTACTGTTGTTTGTGATTATCTTTTGTGGCACACCATACCTGCAAATGATATTTTTAGTCACAAAATTTATCATCTTTTTAGAGGTAATAGTAGCCAAAGGTTCAGCTTCAGCCCATTTAGTGAAATAATCAACAGCAACAATAGCATATTTGATCCCCGACTTGGCAATTGGTAAAGGTCCGATTAGATCTATCCCCCAAATGGCAAATGTCCATGGACTGACCATCTGTGTTAGTTCGGTGGAAGGTGCTCTTGGGATTTTAGCAAATCTCTGGCACTTGTCGCATTTTCGGGAGTAGATAGCAGCATCTCGATTAATATCTGGCCAAAAATACCCATACCGGAGAACTTTCTTAGCAAGAGTTTGTCCACCTGAATGATCCCCACATTCTCCTCCGTGCACCTCTTCCAAGATTGTCTTGGCTTCTTCCTTGGTTACACATCGGATTGGCATTGAGAATCCTCGTCTGTATAACCGGCCGTCTTGAACTACATATCTCGATGCTTTTCTTAACAGCTTTTGGCGTTCCTTAGAATTTTCTGGCAGGGAACCGTTGAGTAGATACTCTTTGATCGGGGTCATCCATGACTCTTGTTCTTGAGATACGGCCATGATCCAGTTGATATCCATCTCATCAGTGCTTGGAGTTGACAAGACCTCCACAGGAACCAATCCCAGTAATTGAGCTTCTCCGGAACTTGAATACTTTGCGAGAGAATCCGCCTTCATATTTTCTTCTCGAGGTATGTGGCTTATCGAATAGTGATCGAAATCATCGAGAAGCTCACAAGCCTTTGACAAGTAAGCAGGCAGATTTCCTCCTTTAGCTTGAAATTCCTTCTTGACTTGACATACTATAAGCTGAGAATCACTGAAGATCTGCAATGCTTTGATGTTTAGTTCCTTTGCAATCTTTAATCCAGCAATCAGAGCTTCATATTCTGCTTCATTATTTGTAGAAGGAAATTCCAATCTTAATGCGTAACATAATGATTGCCCTTTGGGGGTTTCAAGTACAACCTCAGCTTCAGAACAGTAATCATTCCTTGAGCCATCAACATATAACTTCCATCTGGTTGGGATGTCAATTGTAACCTCTTCCTCACTGTCACCTTTAACTGTGTATTCTACAATGAAATCTGCTAAATCTTGTCCGTTGATCGCTCTTCGGGGATGGTAACCGATATCATATTGGCTAAGTTCAATATTCCACTTCAGAAGACGGCCCGAAGTTTCAGGGCGAAATAGGACTTGCTTTAGGGGCTGATCAGTGAGAACTTTGATAGGGTGAGCTTGGAAATATGGCCTCAACTTTCTGGAAGTAATTAGTAAACAATAGGCGAGCTTTTCTAGCCTTGAATAATTCATTTCTGCCCCAGTGAATCTTTTGCTGATATAGTAGACCGGGTGTTGGACTTTTGCATCCTCCCGTACTAATGCTGCACTCAGGACATGAGACGAAACTGCCAAGTATATGGAATGGTCTTCACCATTGTTGGGCTTGGAAAGTATTGGAGGTGCTTCCATGTGATGGATTAGTTCATCGAAAGCTTTCTGGCATTCATGAGTCCATTCGAAGTTTTTCTTTCCTTTCTTTAAAGCGTCGAAGAAGGGAATGCATTTATCAGTGGCTTTGGAAATAAACCGACTTAAAGCAGCAACTTTCTCATTGAGGCTTTACAGTTCCTTCTTTGTCTTAGGGGCTTTGACTTCTCTCAGGGTAGTAATTTGAGCAGGATTAGCTTCAATGCCCCTAGCGTTTACGATAAATCCCAAGAATTTCCCGGACTCTACTCCGAATGAACATTTAAAGGATTGAGCTTCATGCCATACTTTCGGAGAATTGCGAACATCTCTGCTAAGTGATCAATATGGTCAACTGCCTTCTTTGATTTCACCAACATATCATCAACATAGACTTCCATAGTTTTCCCAAGCTGTGATTTGAACATTGCATTAACAAGCCTTTGATATGTTGCCCCTGCATTCTTTAGTCCGAAGGGCATGACTTTGTAGCAGTAAAGACCAACGTCGGTGACGAAACTCGTATCTTCTTGATCCAACTCATGCATCATAATCTGGTTATATCCGGAGTAAGCATCCATAAAAGACAACAATTTGTGCCTGGCTGTTCCATCAACTAGCTGATCAATCCTTGACAACGGGAAGTAGTCCTTGGGGCAGGCTTTGTTTAAATCTGAAAAATCGATGCATACTCTCCACTTTCCATTTGCCTTTTTAACCAGTATTGGATTTGAAACCCAATTTGGATAGGTGGACTCTTTGATGAAACCATTCTCCATGAGTCGATCTACTTCTTCCTTTAGCGTTGCTGATCTTTCTGGTCCCTGGGTTCTCCTTTTTTGTTTCACCGGTGTGAACTTTGGATCAATATTCAGAGTATGCACAGCAATTTCCGGAGATATTCCACACATATCAGCGTGACTCCAAGCGAATACGTCCAGGTTTGCTTTCAAAAATGATATCAACATATTTTGGACCGCCACACTGAGTTGCGAACCCACATTTAGCACTTTGTTTGGGTCTTTAAGATCAACAGGTACTGGTACCGTTACTTCCATCGGCACCACTCTATTTTCCCCTGCACTGGCCTTTCTGGGATCCATTTCTTTTCTTGCACCACTATGCTCGCCAGTGTAGGGGCCACTCTGTACTTGCTACAAGGTTGGCTTTTTGATGCGGAGCGGGGCTGCCGCATCTTTTCCCATCTCTCTCTTCCTTGCTTCCCGAAGCTCTATAAGATAACACTCCCGCCCAGCGTTTTGATCACCTTTAATGACACCAACACCATTATCTGTAGGGAATTTCATAGTTTGGCACCATGGGGCGAGGATGGCTTTGAACGCAGCTAAAGTTGGTCGGCCCAGGAAGGCATTATAGGCAGAAAATCCATCAACAATTACAAAAGTCTGTTTCTGAACCACCTTTTTCTATCCATCTTCAAGTTCCACAAACAAATCGACAGTTCCAATTGGCTGCTGCGATTCCTCGGTAAACCCAACAATTTTCTGCGATGAAGCCTGAACGTCAGTCATTGGAATCTTCAGTTGATCAAATGTCTTCTTGAAGAGTATATTGCAAGAGGCGCCGTAATCAATAAGCACCCGCCTTACAATAGCTGGCCCAATTCCTGCAGAAACGACCAGGGGGTCCATGGTTGGAGCTTCAATACCCATAGAATCCCTAGCTTTAAACACAATGCCTTCATTAGAAGTTCTCTGCTGTTTCAGGGGTGCAGCGT
This sequence comes from Allium fistulosum, assembly GCA_030737815.1. Lineage (NCBI taxonomy): Eukaryota > Viridiplantae > Streptophyta > Magnoliopsida > Asparagales > Amaryllidaceae > Allium > Allium fistulosum. The sequence continues at coordinate 1,059,730,596 of CM060903.1, forward strand.
CTTCTAAAACAAAAACATCTTCCTCCGCTGGGGTATACTTCAAAGCACGTGCATATCTTTCCATTTCACCCCAGCTTCTACCCGCTGGGTGTGGGCCTTCTGTAATTACATTGATAACAGGCCTTTCAGATTTATGTGCTGCAGTACCCTCACACGATCCAGATGGGTGTGTAGGGGGTTGCTGCCCCTGAGCAGACGAAGTTGGTTCATTCCTGTTTTTCTTAACATACTGTTGCAGTTTATTTTCTCTTAGCAATTCTTCAATCAAGCTCTTCAAATGACGACATTCGTTGGTATCATGGCCGGGTTGGTTATGAAATCGACAAAATTTTCCATTTCGCATAGCACTCTTTCCTGCCTTTATCTCAGCTGGTTTAGGATACTCCAGGGCATCTTTGGTGGCAAAGAAGATATTCTCCAGAGTGTCGGTTAAAGGAGTGAAATTGAGGGTTTAAAGAAGCGAGGTTTCTTCATATCCTTTTGTTTCTTTCCATCATTATTCTCCCTCTTCTGACCTCCGAAATCTTTCTTAGCGGACACAGCAATGTTATTCTGCACTCCTGTTGTTACCTCTTTCACTGGTGCAGGAAGATTTTCCAAGCGTATGAACTTGTCAACTTTCTTATAAAATTTCTCGAGTGAATTTGGCTCCTTCATTTTCAGCCATTTCCCAAATTCACTTGACTTATCGATAGCCCGCATCAGATAAGTCAAAATCATCCATGGCTCCGCATTGTCAACTTTAGCTAGAGCTATGTTGAAGTTATTCAAGAAGGACTTAATAGAATCTCCCGGATGCTGCTCAAGGCTAGACAATGACATTATGTCTATCGCCTTTGAAGCGTACAGTCCGAATTGCTCTTTAAACTTCTGGGTTAAATCGGAGAACTGGTCCACAGATCGGGTAAGCAGTTTTGTAAACCAGAGTAGTGCCACTCCTTCTAAGTATACCGGAAAGTACCAGCATTTAATTTCATCCGTGGCCCTGGCACCCGTCATGTGCCAGTCGTACTTGTACAGAAATTGATTAGGGTCACTTGTTCCTTGGTAAGATGGAATGGTAGGAGGAACAAACTTTCTTGGAAATTCGGCTTTTAGAATCTTCTCAGTGAACTGAGTCTTACTTGGAGCGAACCCCCAGTCGTTCTCATCTTCATTTCTTTGCATGCTCTCTTTCATGATCTGTCGTATCATTTTCGAGAGGTATTCCTCATTGTTCAGAGGCTCTGCGGGGCAATCATCAGCCATTTTCTTAGATGTTTGCTTAAACAAACGTACGTGGAGAGTTGATTGCGGCCTTGTTACTCCGGCTTGGGGAGATGCCCCTTCGGCAGTGCCAGCTGCCCTTTGAGGAATGTTCCTCCCTTCAGAGTTGTGAACAGCATCAGCAAAATTTTCCTCATTATTCGCTGGTTGTCGGTTAGTTCCGAGCATAGCATTCAACCTTTCTAGCATTAAGGTGTTCTGGGTTTCGATCTGCTGATATAACCCAGTCACAGCAGCATCTAACTCCGCTCGTGTCACTCCAATGCTTGGAGCTGCTTGACTTGATGAAGGAGAAGTGGTAGTGTTATCATGAGTATTGACGGATCTGGTAGACTTGCGTTTTCTTCCGGGAGCCATTATTTCTGACAAACTTCTAGTTTTCAAAAAACTTTTTCCACAAACTCTTGTGAAGCAATGATGACAATACTCCTGAGTTGGCTTCTCAGTGAAAGCACCAAAATGTTAACGCTGAAAATTGAACGCTAACACCCTGGTGTGTGTAGTAGATAATGTTAAAGCACCACCCATGATACGGGAACAAGAAATAAGCAAAAAGTAGCAGAAAAGGTAAAGAGACAACGATTTTATAGTGGTTCGGCTCGTAATTAAGCCTAGGTCCACTTTATATTCTTTTATTGCTGATTTGGTTACAAGTTGATACAATACACTTTAAGAATACGATACAATTCGATCTCAAAACACTTCAGACTAGTATCTCAAACTTCGATATGAAAAGGCTCTTTGAATCCATTTCGGATGTGCAAGATATCTTTCGAAGCTTGTGGTAGTGTCTTGAATGTTTGGAGTTCTTCTAGTGTTGGATGAGTTAAGAATTCTGTAGAGTAACGGCGCTTCAGAGAATGATCCAAAAAAGTCCCCCCATTGTTGGAGTTAGGGCTGTATTTATAGGGAAGATTTTGGGCAGAATTCCATCTCCAAGTCTTAGGTCGTGAATGACCTAAGTTAGGTCGTAGGTCGCGAGCGACCTAAGATAAGTCGTGGGCCTTGTCTGAACTGCATTGAGTCGAGAAAGTAGGTCGTGAGCGACCTAAGATAGGTCGTGAGTGACCTAAGATAGGTCGTGAGCGACCTAAGATAGGTCGTGTAACTTTTCTCTGCTTTAGCTCGTTAGGTTGTTATATTGCTAGGTCGTTGATCTCCTTAGGACGTTGGGTCATGAACTCCTTAAGTCGTTAGCGTCTTAGGTTGGTAGGTCGCTAAGCTACTAGGTCGTTAGGTCGCTAAGCTTTTAGGTCGTTAGGTCGCTAAGCTTTTAGGTCGCTTCAGCCACTAGGTCGTTAGGTCGCTAAGCTACTAGGTCGTTAGGTCGCTAAGCTTTTAGGTCGCAGAGTTTTAGGTCGCTCAAAAACAAGGAGTTAACACATATGATATGATATTATTTATGGATTAAAAAATTTATTTTATAAAAGAAGTTAAGAAATGAAAGCAAGAAAAGAAAATGAACATGGACAATTTTTGAATAGCTGAAGTAGAAATGATTTGTTTTAGATAAGAAGTTGACAAAATGAACGTAAGAATGAATGAGAAGCAAGAATATATATGGTCATATATTCTATTTTTATATATAATAATAAATAATAGATAGAATAGATAGATACCCTTTTTTCGATGTGGCATACTAAATTTAAATATGAACCGTTTATTATTTCATGGTAAAAAATTATGTTTAAATTAGAAAATCAATTAAACATTTATGATCTCGTTTATTTCATCGATTACGATTTTAACTATTAACATAAAATTTAAGTTTGAAATGATGGTGACTAGGAGAAAAACTATGAAAGCCACTACTGAAATCGAAAGTAGTGATCATAATGAAACTCGTAGTCTTCTTAAGTGTAAGGTGAGATCTTGCATGAAATTTCACTAGACAGGGATGATTTTTGTAGAAGATATTGAAAACAATGTGATTCGACAAAAGGTATGATTGTTTTGCTTATTGCAATTAGACTTGATTGTTGTTATGTAGTTACTGTGATTAGGTGTGATTATTGTTGGGCAGATTTGATTTTTGTGTAAAAATATCTCTTTTGCTGAATTCTCCATAAGCGATGTCTATATTTAATTAGTCTATGTATTATTCTCTGAATAGATAATTATAAATAATGTTCAAAGGAGATATTAGAAATATAAATGAAGAATAAACTTTAACAACGCTTCGCAAATTCATCACTTCGGAAAATTTTAAAATATAAGATTTTTTAAGCCGTATGAAGCTGAGGTCTCATGTACGATTTTGAAATAGCAATATGAACAGTTATGTTATTATCGACTATGATTATCAAACAGTTCAAGTACAGTTGATAGAGTTGATTCACAGTCAAAATATGGATTTTGGGGGTGAAATCTGTGGCGTCAGCCTATAGGGTTTGTTGTTTCTCTAATTTCTTCCCTAGCAGAATATGAGAGATTACCTTCGATTTACCAGAAGCAGAGGAGGAATTAGTAGTAGGTTATCAAACAGAATATTCAGGTATTAAATATGCTCTATTTTACCTTGCTTCTTACCTAAATTTATTAGTTTCATCGTTATTTTTGAACAATAAATAATATTGGTAATCTTATTTAAACAAATATCTACAAAGGTATACACCTTCGAAAATATCGATAAAATGACCGAAAATCGTGTTACCAATAAGCAGCTCTTAGACCATCCAACATCGTGGACAGAGCTAGATACATACATCCATTTACCTATATGAGTGAGAATATGTAATAAATTATTTATTTTATTTTTAAAATTCAAATCACTTTATGACATCATCAATTATATCACTATTTTGGAATAAATGATTTTTGAATTTAAATTGAGTTTAAATAATTTAATAGTTATTTAATTATTAAATATAAGCCCATTTAATCATTATATAATGATAAAAATATTATTATCAAACTTTTTTTCAAATATATATATATATATATATATTAAATAAGAAGTGAAAATATGATAGGAAATCGAAATCGAAATCCGTAGCGATTCAACGTAGAAAAGTTATGCAACATTGCAAATCATTTGAGATATACATATGCACACATACATGTACATATACATGAACACATTCACATGCACATGAATATACATTTATATATATATATATACATATACATACATACATACATATATATATATATACACAAATAAATATTAAAAGATAAAAGGAAAATATCATGATATTTCTTTTTACCCAAAGTCAACCTCTTACACCCAAAGTATAAGCACATGGGTACACACATGTGGGGGTGGTACTTTGGTTGTGAGTGATGAGGTAGGAGGAGGGAGTGGTGGTAAGGAAATGGTGATATGTGTGCACATAAATATCATGATATTTTTTGTAACGACCCTGGATTTTTATTAAATTTAAATTGATAATTAATTAAATTTTTGAATTAAAATTGTAAAATTAATTTGTATATTGATGCGAGTTTCCTCGAATCCAAATAAAAATATATTAAATCATTTTTAAATTTAGAAATTGTATATATATGTGAATCTATATAATTGTGCCTATATGAGTAGATTTGAAATTATAAAAATATATTGAATTTGAATTTAAATCTTAAAAATAAATATAACAATATAGACTTTGGACACAAGAATAAAAAAAAGAAATAATTTAAATTTTAGAATTTGTGGTTAAGTTAGAAATAGAAAAAAATGAAAAAATGGTAAGGTTAAAGAAATTATATATAAGATAAATTATATAAACTATAAAGTATTAAAGTAAAACATTTGATAAAATTTAACAACAAATTTAAAATAGAAATTTTATATTATAAAGTAATATTATAAAAGACAAGTCAAAAAGAAAAGAAACAAACATATATACATAGTTAAGTATGAACACTTGAAAAAATTTAAAGATGAATTGTGTAATATAAAGTAAACATTAGCTAAATCTAAACGATATATTAAATATAGAAATTCATTTATATTACAAAATTATAAATTATAAAACAAAATAATAAACACATAGATAAATTCTAATCTCATGTTAATAAATCAATACAAAATAATACAAATAGGATAGACTACAAAAAATAATAAAAGAAAAATAAAATAAAATAAAATAGAAGTTCATTTACATTATAAAGTAATGAAACAAGTAAACAAACAAACAAAAATATGTATTCATGAACACTTGCAAACATAAAAACAAGTAAATAAGAAAGAAAAAAGATAAGTAAAAGCTTGCAAAGGAAGCCACATATAACTATCTCATATATTGTACAACCGAAATGAAGGAAGAGAAAAAAATATAGATTGTAGAAGATAATTAATGCATGAAGCATTAGTACACCACAATATCATCTCAGCCACAAAGAAAGAAAAGTATCACTGATAAATGGTACAACCCAAATAATATCACCTGTAACTCATTTTTTCTTTATCAAGCTTTTCAATTCAGTTCGTCAATCTACATCTGAAGCAAATATCATTCAGACTTAATGTAACGACCTTGAATTTTTGATATTGGAAATCAGGATATTTAATTGATTTTAAATATCTGGAAGTTAGTTTAATTTGAAATTCAAGATATCATAATGAATTTGGCGATTTAATTATTGAATTTAATCGTTAAATCTGGGTAAAAATTTGAATCTTCAGTTTTAAGCTGATTAAAAATATTTTTAAGGCTTGGAAAATTCATATTTATGATACTGAAGGTAATGGAACTTTCAGAATTGAATTTGAAACTGTTTTGTTCAGTTTTGAAATTTTATCGTTTAAATCGATATTTAAAAATAGCGTTCCGGGCCCAATATCGGAATTTGACAAAACGAGTTCCATTGGATTCGTAATATTGTGTTATTATCGGATTTCAATTTTCGTAGTGATCGGAGTTGTTGTGTGAGCGTACGATAAGTAAACGCACTGAAAATTTTATCGAAATTCAATTTAATAACTGGTCCAAAAAGCTATCTTCTCCATATGATCGAATTTGGACTCGAAACCTTTTCCATTGCATTCGGAATAGGCGTATAACATTACAAACGCCTGGCGGCATGCTTTGACAGGAGGTCGAGATTTCAAGTTGTGTTTATCGAGAGAATTTGAATTTAAATTTAAATATATATTTATATATTAGTCAACTTCAGCTACCTTTTTATCACCTCAGAAGCACTGCAGCTTGTCGATTGAGCACGTGAACGTGTTCTCTTGTCTCTCTATTTCTTTACAAATCTCACGTGAATCATTTCAAAAGAAGAAACAAAGAAAATATCATGGAAACAAATGGCCGCTCTATTCAAAGAAAAAAAATAAACAAACGAAATCCTCGTTCGTTTCATAAAAATTCAAATCATGGCCGCGTGCCCTTATATTTTCAAATCGAATGAAAATATCTCGAGGCGAATCGAAGCAGCCAAGGGCGCGAACACGGAGAGGCGGCGGCTCACCTGGGCAAGTTAACAGGCGAAGCTCGTATTGTCCACGGCATCGTTCGCAAGCACGGCACCAAGCGAAGCAGCAACGAGGCGAAGGAGGGTCGAGTGTTCGACGACTTCAATCGCGAGCGCGCGCGTGAAGGTGGAGGCAGGTCGCGTTCGTGAGCTTCTACGGCGAGTTTGCGGTGGTGCTGGGTTCGTATGGGGTGCGCAGCGGGGGAACTCGAGTTAGGGCTTTGGGTTCACGTAGACAGTGAGGTATATTCCATTGTTCTGTATAATTTCAAATTTAAATTAGTTATATAAATGTATAGTTCTTAAAGAAATGCACTGTCTTGTTAATTTTAGAAAAACAGAAATTTTCTATAAATAAGATTTGGCAAAGTAGAAAGTTAGTTTAAATTTTAAAACTATTAGTTTAAAAATAAATTGTTAGTTAATTTATCAAATGGAAGTCGTTTTACAGTAGCAGGCTACTGTTAATTACAGACAGAAAAAATATTTTTTTTTGAGTTAAATTGAATCATTAGAAATTAAATTTAGTAAATGGAAAATTTATTTGTTCGATTTATTCGAATATTAATAAATGATATAATTAATTATACAAGGTCAATATCTGAATGGAATCAAACTGGAATGGAACTGGACTGCAAAAAAATAAAATAAAAATCAAAGGTGAGATCTTCTCACTCAAATTAAAATTGAATTGTAGTTATTGATTGATTGCCTGATTGTGATAGTATACATAGTAGTATATAGCAATATATATATATATATATATATATATATTGGAGTTGTTGATTTCCCGCATTATATAGCGGATGTGACCCTATGCGCCGCATAATAGCGGATGGTATTTTATAAATCCCATATACCGCGATATTCCACCTCGAAGTGGAATTGGTATTGTTCTAACATCTATGGATGTAGGGCAACAGGTTGGAGGGATCCAACTGGATTCCTCAAATATTTGAATTTGTTTCAATGTTGTGTGTTGATTTATTTATAAGTGGAAATTAGGGAGGCATCCCTATCATACTTTCATATTGTAAAGCGGGTCCCTGTCAAAGTTTCATTGTAAAGCGGGTCCTTGTTTTCTGGAAACGAAGAAAAATTATTGCTGAAATGTCAGCAACTTTTATAAATTAGTGCTGATATTTCAACAACTATCTATGTCAAAGTTTTATTGTAAAAACAAAGAAAAATTATTGCTGAAATGTCAGCAACTTTTATAAATAAGTGCTGATATTTCAGCAACTTTCATAAACTGTGTTCACAGTGTACATAAATGTTGCTGAAATATCAGCAACTTTTATAAATAAGTGTTGATATTTCAGCAACTTTCATACACTATGTTTACAGTGTACAGAAATGTTGCGGAAATGTCGGCAACTTTTATGAAATGTTGCATCATGCTCTACAATAATCGTGAATAAAAAACAGGGACCTAATTTACACTGAAATTTAGTGAAGGACTTTTCGTGAATTTTGAAACTTAATAAGGACCTGTGCCAAAAGTACCCTATTTATAATCTTTGTATGATTATATTTGTGATTGAAATTGTTAAAGGCAAAAATTTAGCCGAATGTATTTTTGGTATCGTTGGATACCAGAAATAAATAAAATTGGATTTTTGAAATTTGAAGTTGGAAATTTTAAGAAAATTCCTTTTGAAAGAATTAGGTGAATTTAAAAGAAGGAATTAAAGTATTAAAATTGATTTTCGTAATCTTGTCGAATAAATTCCAAAATATGGGAAAGGATTTTAATAGAAGGATTTTAAGTAATATTGTTTAAAAGTTGAAGAATTTATTGAAAATGGAATTTTAAATAATTTGGAAGGAATAAATGGACTTATTTAAAAAGTGATAAATTTGTGTGAAATCCAATTGATAATTGATTTAGTATTTGAAAATAAATCTTTGGGAAATCGATATGAAAATTTATTTGATGTTGAATGGAAAAAATTGATTTGTGTTGAAATGAATTTGAAATCAATTTGTAATTGATTTGGTGTTAAAGTAAATTTTGAAATCAATTTGGAATTTGATTTGGTGTTGAAAGTGAATATTTGGAAAACGATTTGAAAATCGTGTATAAGTGAATATTTGGAAATTTAAATTCACAATGGAATTTATAAAGAAAAAGGAAAATAAATAATATCTGGAATTTTTATTCCAAGAGTGAAAAATGATTTGAAATTTGTTTTCAAAGTGATGAAGTGTTAAACCCTATCTTGCAAAGATATTTTGAAATTTAATAATTTGGGAAAAATTATTTAAATTAGTTGATTGTTGTGAATGTTGTTTGATAGTTAAATAACCGACTATCAATATTTGCCTTTGAAATGGCACTTGAATTTGTTTTTGAAACAAACGCTCATTTTTCGGTTAAGCCGGGAGAGGACTTTGTGTCATATAACCCATTCCGAATAGTGATACGTCGTGAATGGATAACATTTGAAGACCGGTGTGAAGACCGGGTATTTTCGAAAATGAAAGGACAACCTGTCGAATGTCTCTGCACCGAGTTGCTCCGGTATGGAGATTTATATCACTCTTCTTGTGATGGGAAGTCCGGACGTGATTAGTGAATACCTGGATTGCAAGGGCTTCTTTGGAAGTGCCTTTGGTTTTGTTCGAACCCGGAACAGACTTGTATGGTTGTATGTCTGACATTACACTTTGAGATATAAAGTTGATTTCTTTCAAATACAGTTCTGTTGGTGGTGGAGAATTTATTCTCTTAGCTTAACACCCTTCTCTGAGACGTACGAGCTCAGAGGTTATGTAGTTGAAGGTTATCAGTGAAGTACTCCCAATGTGGTAGCGTGGCATGCTAAGTGTTGCTGTGTGTTGATGGTCATTTGTTGATCATTTGTGATCAAAGCAGGGCTTTCGTGTAAAGCGTAGCTTTGTGGACGAGACCTCACAACCCGAAAATGGGTCGAAACAGGAAAATGCGGCAAGGTGATGAGGGTCGCTCCCTTTAGGGTATGTCATTTCCTTCTGGAAAAAGGTGATATTATGGTATGGAGCCCAGATATTTACCTGTGTGGTTGCTCCATTCTCATTTACTATGTGATTGTTGCTTTGTGATCGAGGGCCCTCAGATAAAGGTACCAAAGGACCGGGAGGTGGCATACTCGAGTAGTAGTTACCTAGTGGAGAGGTAACCCAGCCTTGTGTTGGCAGAGATCCGGATAGGTTCTCGGGATGTCCATCTAGAGGCGTACCCATTGACAGTAGGAAGTTCCTTAGCCTGACCATTTGTTGGAAATCCAAAGAAATGGTGTATATGAGATTGTTAAACTTCTTTAAAATGGTTTAAAATGATTTAGAAATGTTTTATAAACATTTAAAATTGTTTCGAAAAAGTTTGGAAATGATATGGAAAATCAGTTAAAATAGGTGCGTCACGTAACGGTATTTTGCGATTTCGCACCATAGAAAGTTAAATCCATTTATCGAATGGAATCAGAGTCGAAAATCTTTTAAATAAGAATTTTTTGAACTCTTATAATCATAGTTTTGAATCAAAGAAAATATCGAGATTTCGTTCAGTAGATTTTGAAATATGAACAAATCATGTTTTCAAAATAATTGCGCTTTGGCAGTTTGGAAACCAAAGTGATAAATACTTTAAAATGGATTTTCTTAATTCTTTAACAATATGGAACAAATTATATAATATATTATTATGTTTTAAAAAATATTTGAGTTATAAAAATGGATTACTAAATGATAGAAAAGTTGGTTTGATCAAATAAGCCTTAAAAGCACTATTTGTAGCACTTTTTGCAGCGGTTTTTAATAGCTTTTCAAATATAGATTTAAACTTAAGTATTCGTTCTCAAATATTTTTAAATGTTTTTAGATAAATAATTAAGTATTTTAAAGATAATGTGGAGGTTTTAGAATTTATTTTAAAGAGTTTAAATAAATGATTTAAAGAAAACTATTATAATTAAGTGATTTAATCTTGGCTTAAAAGCTGATGAGTAGACTGGATTTTTCTATTCGTGAGATATGGATATAGGATGCTTAAACTAAGGAGATGTTCAGGAGCAACCAGTGCCCTGGCTCACTTGGCCTCTTTCCTGGGCGAGGAATAGATAAGGTTGAAATGTCGAAAACGAGGCAAGTATAAAAATCAATACAACTTGGATTGTTTAGAAATAATCTTCTTATACTTGGTTCTAAATTTCGAGAAGGGAACCCATATATCCATGTCAATTTAAGAGGTGATTCCACCGCTATTAGATGGATAGTAAAGGTTGAATACGGAAATTCATATTGAGTAGAATTAGTGTAATTTCTATCGACCTTTTTACTCAATAAGGTTATCCAATGTGATTTATGAGAGAATATTTTGATTTGTATTTCCAAAGTTAAAGAGAGGTTTAATGATTCCATATGTACTAGAAAAGAATATGATTTAAAGATCTATATCTCTAAAAGAGATATTTTATTTGATAAAAGATATTGATAAATGAAATGATAATCACCCTTAAACTTAACATCTTTTATCGATGATTGGTTCGAAGGAACCAGGATCAGATATGGGTGATTCCTATCCGAAAACCACTTCGAACCAATATACATGTTTGAAGTAAAGACATGGAATGATAATAAATTAGAAGATCGAAATGTAAGGCTGCTTGTCACTGACCCTCAAGGGAAATTTCCCATATCATATATATGTGGCAGTAGTATCTTCATTTTATCTTCGATGCAAGGGTTGCTCACTACCAATCCTAAGGGTGATTCCAGATAGGATGCAGTAGGAGAGTTCCTTCGGTTTGTCCGGTTCCTGAATAACTTGTATGGACGAATGCCCAACACTGCATTTCTAACATACACGTACATTATTTTTTCAAATTTACATTTGTTTGGTGGTGTAGGAAGTAACTCTCTTACACTTAACACCCTTCTTTGAGACGTACGAGCTCTAAGGTTGTACATTTGTGGAAATCAATAGCGTGTGGTGGAATTGGCAATGTGACATTTAAGTGAAATGTGTGCTATGAGAAAGGTAACCATTACCTCGGGCCTCATCACCCAGAAATGGCTTAAACAGGGCATGTCGTAAGGCTATGTGGTTCGCAACCATTAGGGTATAGTCATCAAATTTCTAGATTACTCTCTATATGTCGAGTATATTTGTATGTTATAGAATCACAGATAGGTCGGTTACGACCAAGGTGATGTCATATTGGATTTTATCCACCACTAGGTGGGTCTGCGAGTAGACTGGTCTTGCCAGGTGTAAAGGTTTCGAAGATGTCGATCCTTGGTACATTCCTCTAGAGATGTACAGTTTGGAAGGTAGTCCCTTACCTTGCCATTGTATGGAATCTATTCTCCAATAAGTGTGTTCGGACTTGATTGTAGAGCCTAGTATGCTGGAATTTAATAATGGAATAATTTTTACTAAGATTATGTATATTTACCTGAAAGTTGTTTTCAAAAGAATGTCATTAAAAATAATATTACCATTATAACGACCTGGTATTTCGACCCATTCGCAACCGCACATGTCGGACTTGAATTGCTCAAAATGTTAGATTGTTAATTTATATTTGGAAAAACTCAGCATATACAGTAAATAAATCAATCACAGAATCACAGACACAGAATAATACAACAATAAGCAGCGGAATAGATAACTAGTAGTTCAAGAAGCTACTATATAAACATCAGAGTTTGAAACAAAATACAACAGAATCTCAAATACAAATGGATCTCTAATCCATAAGCAACTGACGAGTCTGAACATAAATGACTGGAATAAACTGAAATAACTAAAAGCTGGATAGATAGATCTTCAAACAAAGCTCCAATCTCCAAAGGTGAGTCTCAATGCTGTAACACTGATGTAGCCCAGAATGGTGAAGTAATAGGTCGCGAGCGACCTAACCAATTCTTGAGTCGAGAACGACCTAACGGGTCGTGAGATAAGGAGTTGCGACCTAACTTCAAAGATGTAATACGAGCTAACAAAGTCCAAGGTCGCGAACGACCTAACCATGCAGTGCAAAATGAAGAAAAATTAGGTCATGTACGACCTAAGTCCAAGGTCGCTGAAGAAGGGCGCCAACGACCTAACTCACATGCCGCTCCTTTAGGTCGCGAACGACCTAACTCACGTGCCGTGTCGATAGGTCGCTCAAGTTATAGGTCGCAGGAAGATTGTCATGAAGTTCTGTTCTTAGGTCGCAAGACGTTAGGTCGCTCAAGAGTAAGTCGCGAAGCTTTAGGTCGCGTACAAAGCTTAAGTCGCTAAATGCTGTAAGTCGCTGAAGCTTATGCCGCCTGGATTTCTTGAGTCGCTGTCTTTTAAGTCGTATTATTTTAGGTCGCTATGTACTAAGTCGCTGCAGTTTGAGTCGTGTTTGTTTAGGTTGCAGGTGTTGTTAAGTCGTTCGTATTGATAAGTCGTTGCCGACCTATGTGTTGTGTTGTAAATGGGTGATATCGTGTGATGTATTGCTTAGGTTGTACTGTTGGTAGGTCGCTGCCGACCTAAGTTAGGTCGTAGGTCGCGTAACGACCTAGTGGTCTGGGTGTTGTAAAATGCTATAAATAGAGGGTGTGTTGTAACTTTGAAGTAAGTTGATTTTGAATAAAACTTTTGTTTGTTAGCTTTGTGCTTTCATTAAATTGGTAGTTGAGTGTGATCTCCTATCTCCACTTTCGGTTATTCGAGTGCGCTCGAATCAACGATCGTTGAAGCCAATTCGCGGTATCAAGTGTGCTTGATCAACGCTTGAAGAATTGTAGATCTTCTTTCACGGCATCGTGCGCGATCAACTTGACGAAGATAGCTAGAATTCGGTATCTTCGGATCAACAAATTTGGGCCATTCGGTATCTTCTACTTCATCGATTGCTACTTTCATCATCACATTCATTTTGAGTATTCCGCTGCTGCGTCATTTGGTATCAGAGCTAGACTTAGCCAATCATAGCTAAGCCGAGTCTTGGAGCCAATTCTTATCGAAGAGTTTGAGGAGTTAGTGAAGCCGAGCTACATCAAGCGAAGCTGAGCTAAGTGAAGTTTTTGAGTCGTGCATCATCAAGGCCGAGTTAAAGATATGAGGAAGTTGAAGTTTGTGAAGATTCAATCATGCCGCCGAGAAGAGCTAATCGCCATCAGAATGTTGAAGCGTTGTATAGAAGAGAAGAAGCCAAGCAAATGGAACAACGCATCAATGAAAAGTTTGATGAAGGCATTTGGAAGTTAGAGAAACTGATGAATGATATGAATCAAGGACAAAGGAGAAGGTCGCCAATCTCGAACCATGGAGGAAACAGAGTTTCGCCATCGGTTACGGAAGCGAAGAGGGTGTCGCCACAATCTTATCGAGGAAGAAGAGAATCTTCAGTTTCATTGAGAAGAGAACATCACGAGTATAGAGATGAAGAGAGAAGAACTCCACGTGAGTTTGAACATGAACCATACCGTGATGATGACAGACAAAGTAGAAGAGATATGCGAGATCATAGAAATGAGGGTGGTCGAGATCGTTATCAAAGTACATCTATTTTTGATGAAGATGGTGGTAGATGTAGTGTTCATTCACGAGATCGAGACCTAGTACGAAATGCATATCGGGATGTTGAGGATGATCGTAGATGGGAATCGGGGATGAAAACTGAAATTCCAGAATTCAAGGGTGGTATGCAAGCTGAGGAGTTTTTAGATTGGCTGTCTAATGTGGAAGAAATTTTTGACTTTAAAGAAGTTCCTGAGCGTCGGAAAGTTAAGTTGGTTGCTACGCGTTTGAGAGGGAGAGCTATGGCATGGTGGTAGCAAACTAAACTTACATGGGAGAGGATGGGAAAGTCAAAGATTGAATCATGGGAGAAGATGAAGAAGTTGATGAAAGCTACATTCTTACCTTACAATTATCAGTCTCTTAAATCAACGTTTGCAGAACTTGAGGCAGGGAACGAAGACTGTTAATGATTATGCAGATGAGTTTTATCAACTTATTGCCAGGAATGATATCATGGAGACAGAGGAACAAATGATAGCTAGATTTGTTGGAGGGTTGAGAATGCAGATTCAAGACATGGTGAATATGTTTGATCCCAGATCTGTTGCAAAAGCACACCAGAAAGCGTTAGCTTGGGAGAAACAAGGCAGAAGAGGTGGTGGTGTGTTTACGAATTCCAACAATCAAGTGAAAGGGGCTAGTAGCAATGCGAATGTTTCCAAGGCTATTGCAAAATCGATTGTTAGTGAAGTTGCTAAGACCAGAGTCAATAGTGGTATCAAATGTTTCAATTGTCAAGAGGTTGGTCACAAAAGCAATGAATGTCCGAAGCCAAAGAAACGAGCAATGATTGCTGAGATTGAAGATGAGGATGAGGAGGCAGAATGTTCCAATTCATTACCGGTTGAGGAGGAAGAATTATTGTCGGGAGATGATGGATATACATTGATGATGAGGAGAAATTGCTTGACACCAAAGCAGGAGGAAGAGACTAGCTGGTTGAGAAGTAACATCTTTCAATCAACATGCACTCTCTTAGAAAGGGTTTGCAAGTTTGTCATTGATCCAGGAAGTTGTGACAATATTATCTCTACGGAAGCTGTGAAGAAATTGGCATTAAAGACTGAGAAGCATCCGAAGCCTTACAAGTTAGCTTGGTTGAGGAAAGGTGGGGAGGTGAAAGTTAATCGAAGGGCTTGTGTAAAATTTTCAATTGGGAAGAAATACAAAGATGAAATTTGGTGTGATGTTGTGGATATGGACGTATGTCATTTGTTGTTGGGGACACCATGGCAGTATGATAGAGCTGTGCAACATGATGGGCGTACAAACAGTTATAGTTTCATGTTTGAAGGCACGAAAATCACTGTAGTTCCCAAGAAGCAACAACAAGAGGAAAGTAAGTTGGAGGAGATTGAAGAACTTAAAACTTTGCTATCTTTGAAGGAGTTTGTTAAAGAAGTCGAAGAGGAGCCTGAAGTGTTTTTGTTGATTGGACGTGAAAGTCATGAAGTGGTTGAAGTTCCTGAAGAAGTAAAACCAGTACTGGAAGAATTTGAAGATGTATTTCCTGAGGAGTTACCAACGGAGTTACCGCCATTGAGGGACATTCAACATCAAATTGATCTTGTTCCAGGAGCTGTGTTGCCATATAGACCACATTACAGAATGAGTCCCAAGGAACACGAGAAGTTGAGAAGGCAAGTGGAAGAGTTGCTTGAACAAGGGCGTGTGCAGGAAAGTTTAAGTCCATGTGCTGTACCAGCATTGTTAGTGCCGAAGAAGGATGGAACGTGGAGGATGTGCACTGATAGTCGGGCAGTGAACAAGATTACTGTGAGGTACAGATTTCCTATGCCTAGATTGGATGACTTGTTGGACCAATTAAGTGGAGCTATTGTCTTTTCAAAGATTGATTTGAAGACTGGTTATCATCAAATTCGAATTAGACCAGGGGATGAATGGAAAATAGCGTTCAAGACACGAGAAGGGTTATACGAATGGCTGGTTATGCCGTTTGGTCTTTCGAATGCACCGATTACATTTATGCGGGTGATGAATCAGATCTTTAGACCATTTATCGGGAAGTTCGTGGTGGTGGTGTATTTTGATGATATACTGATATACAGTGGAAGTCCAGAAGAACACTTGCAACATCTGAGAGAAGTGTTGATGATACTGAGACAGGAACAATTTTATGCTGCAACGAAGAAATGCGTGTTCATGATGCATAGTGTTTTATTTTTGGGATATGTTATTACAGAAGAAGGAATACAAGTGGACCAAAGTAAAGTTGAAGCGATCAGAGATTGGCCGCAACCCAAGACTATAACAGAAGTTCGAAGTTTTCATGGGTTGGCTTCATTTTATTGAAGGTTTATTCCACACTTTAGTAGTGTGATGGCACTTGTTACGGATTGTATGAAGGGTAAGCATTTTTCATGGTCGGAGGAAGCAGGGGTTGCTTTTGAACGAATCAAAGAACTTTTGACGTCGGCACCAATTTTAGTATTGCTAGATTTTCAGTTGTTGTTTGAATTACATACCGATGCATCTAAGGTTGGGATTGGAGGAGTGTTTAGTCAGAAGGGACGTCCTATTGCATATTTCAGTGAGAAGTTATCAGGAGCGAAGATGAGATATAGTACGTATGATGTGGAATTTTATGCTATTGTGCAAGCCATTAAACATTGGAGACATTACTTATTTCACAAGGAGTTTGTGCTATACACTGATCATGAGGCTTTGAAACTTCTGCAAGGACAGGAGAAAATTTTAGCAAGGCATGCATCATGGATTGCATATTTGCAGCAATTTACATTTGTTGTGAAACACAAATCTAGAGTTACAAACCGTGTGGCAGATGCGTTGAGCAGAAGAAATCATTTGTTAACTACGATGAAGGTTAAAGTGACGGGGTTTGAGGTACTTCCAGAGTTATTTGTTGAAGATCCTTACTTTATGAAGATTGTAGATGAAGTAAATAAAGGGAAGACGGATGAGTTTGTGTTGGTGGATGGTTTTCTGTTTAAAGGAAATCGACTGTGTGTACCGGATTGCAGTTTACGGATGAAAATTGTGAAGGAGTTACATGAAGAAGGCCATGTGGGTAGAGACCGTACATTGCAATTGATTTCGCAATCATATTTTTGGCCGTCAATGAGAAAAGAAGTTGAGAGATTTGTGGAGAGATGTCATGTCTGTCAAGTGTCGAAGGGAACCGCTACAAATGCAGGATTATATATGCCGTTACCTGTGCCTACTAGACCGTGGGTGGATGTGAGCATGGATTTTGTGTTGGGTTTGCCTAGAACTCAAAGGGGAAATGATTCTATATTTGTTGTGGTGGACAGGTTTTCGAAAATGGCACATTTCATAGCGTGTAAGAAGACAACGGATGCCGTCCGAGTTGCTCAATTATACTTTAAAGAGGTGTATCGATTGCATGGGCTACATGAATCGATTGTTTCAGATCGGGATACTAGATTTCTAAGCCATTTTTGGTTAAGTTTGTGGAAGATGGTTGGAACAAAGCTGAATTTTAGTAGTGCCTATCATCCGCAATCTGATGGGCAAACAGAGGTGGTCAACATATCGTTGGGGAACTTGTTGAGATGTCTCGTGAAAGATAACTTGAAAAGCTGGGATATGAAGTTATGTCAGGCAGAGTTTGCACATAATCATGCAGTCAATTGAAGTACTGGATTCAGTCCGTTTCAGGTTGTATATTCAAGCTTGCCAAAGGGACCGTTGGATTTGACGACAGTGCCATATCAGAAGGGAGTTGTTAAACGAGCTGGTGATTTTGTGACTGAGTTACAGGAGTGCCACAAGGCTGTACATGAACGATTGCTTGCATCGAATGAGAAGTATAAACAACTAGCGGATAAGAAGCGAAGGAGTGTGAACTTCAGAGAAGGTGATTTGGTTTACGCCGTGTTGACAAAAGATCGATTTCCAGTGGGAACGTACAATAAATTGAAGGCGCGAAAGATTGGTCCAGTAGAAATTTTGAAGAAAATCAATGAGAATGCGTATCAATTGAATTTGCCAGATGATGTTCATACTTATGATGTTTTCAACGTCAAATACTTAATTCCGTATCATGGGAATGAGTGTGTTGTGGAAGAGGAAGGTGCAAATTCGAGGATGAATTCCATTCAACCCGGGGAGGATGATGCAGCCCAGAATGGTGAAGTAATAGGTCGCGAGCGACCTAACCAATTCTTGAGTCGAGAACGACCTAACGGGTCGCGAGATAAGGAGTTGCGACCTAACTTCGAAGATGTAATACGAGCTAACAAAGTCGTAGGTCACGAACGACCTAACCATGCAGTGCAAAATGAAGCAAAATTAGGTCATGTACGACCTAAGTCCAAGGTCGCTGAAGAAGGGCGCAAACGACCTAACTCACATGCCGCTCCTTTAGGTCGTGAACGACCTAACTCACGTGCCATGTCGATAGGTCGCTCAAGTTATAGGTCGCAGGAAGATTGTCATGAAGTTCTGTTCTTAGGTAGCAAGACCTTAGGTCGCTCAAGAGTAAGTCGCGAAGCTTTAGGTCGCGTACAAAGCTTAAGTCGCTGAATGCTATAAGTCGCTGAAGCTTATGCCGCCTGGATTTCTTGAATCGCTGTCTTTTAAGTCGTATTATTTTAGGTCGCTATGTACTAAGTCGCTGCAGTTTGAGTCGTGTTTGTTTAGGTTGCAGGTGTTGTTAAGTCGTTCGTATTGATAGGTCGCTGCCAACCTATGTGTTGTGTTGTAAATGGGTGATATCGTGTGATGTATTGCTTAGGTTGTACTGTTGGTAGGTCGCTGCCGACCTAAGTTAGGTCGTAGGTCGCATAACGACCTAGTGGTCTTGGTGTTGTAAAATGCTATAAATAGAGGGTGTGTTGTAACTTTGAAGTAAGTTGATTTTGAATAAAACTTTTGTTTGTTAGCTTTGTGCTTTCATTAAATTGGTAGTTGAGTGTGATCTCCTATCTCCACTTTCGGTTATTCAAGTGCACTCGAATCAACGATCGTTGAAGCCAATTCGCTGTATCAAGTGCGCTTGATCAACGCTTGAAGAATTGTAGATCTTCTTTCACGGCATCGTGCACGATCAACATGATGAAGATAGCTAGAATTCGGTATCTTCGGATCAACGAATTTGGGCCATTCGGTATCTTCTACTTCATCGATTGCTACTTTCATCATCACATTCATTTTGAGTATTTCGCTGCTGCGTCAGACACTCAGTCTGACCCGAGCGTAAAGCAACACCAAAACACTCGATTCAGGATTAACATTCTTTTATTAATAAATTTAACTCAAGTGAAATGTCAACTGAAATACAAGTAACTTAAAGGATGTTTGGGATTCCCATCCTCTAAGGATCCATGGAACTATCTACTATGTAGTAAAATACACTATTACAATATGTCTATAGTAAAGTAAAACTATTAAAATAGCGTTAAGACGTTACCCATATCCCCCTTAACACATTTTATATATTCCCGTAGTCTATACAATGTTGTAGGCTCCACCAAACCGGTGGTTTACCCAGAGGACACCACATAGGTACGGTACAAAACAAACTCGTAGAAAGTGCTCTAGGGCATGTGAACACGGCACTCAAGGCAATGCCAGGGTAGATTTACCAATTGCAGAACCGGGCTGGTGGTAACGTATAGCAGCTACTACCGCCCACCTCGGAACACACTCCCATAATCAAAGGTGCACCCAATCAAATCACAAAAGCAATAGGATTGTATCGAAGAAGCATGTCCGATCAGAGGAATGACCTCACTTGGCCTAGGTATAGCTCTTGTTTTAGTCACATCTATGCTGACTCACGGGAGTCAGGTTCACGTCATACCTTATACAGAAATCGTTTGCCAAACCATCCTACTTCATTTCTGGAATCTCCACCACGTACATAGTTGTTAAAGTGGTTTTCAGTATTGGCAGAGAGTATGACAATATCCGATCTCGGTCTCTTTAACAACCAAACGCTTATTTCACACCATGGTCATTTCATTTCAAATAGTTCCTACTTCATATCAAAATATCATATCCCTTTCAAAACCATATCAATTCGATATCATTATTTGCTTTAAATAATATTCATTTCCAAAATTGTAACACTTCAAAAATTATAACACTTTCGAGATCATAATACTTTGGAAATCATAACACTTTTGAAATTAAAACATTTTGGAAATCATAACACTTCTAACTTAAATAGTTTAGATATTGAAAATAGTATATATATTAAAATAGTTATAATTTAAAATAGTTTATATATCAAAATAATTTATATATTAAAATAGTTTATATATTAAAATACTTTATATACTAAAAGTAATTTCCTCCAGTTTCACAAATCGACACAAATCAGCTTAAATTCTGAAATTCAGTTTAAATCAATTCCAGTTTAACCATTTTGATTTAAAAGGGTTAAAGATTCAAGTTCAAATATTCAACATTTACAATATAAATTTCATTTATATTTCAACATTTAACTTTAATTTTATCCAAATTGGAAAATATTCACTTAATCATTTTAATAACACTTTGTTTGAATCCCAATTTATAAATTTAAATCAATATTAAATAGTCAATCTCAATTTTATTTAAAGTTGAGAATATTCATTTAATCACCTTCTATCGCATCAAGTTATAAGTCATATCTTTCAAAACCTCAAAAATCAATAAGTTTAAATCAATTCTTATTTAAATTCATTTATTAACCAATTTAAATTCCAAGCTAACATTAATTTATCTACCCAAACTGTTGGATGGATTCTTACCATCGAACCAGCCTAGCCGAACCATCATCACCGGATCAACACAGCCACGAACGAACCAACCAACAGGCCATCCTCCACCGATCCAAGTTACAACCGGACCAGCTCCACCAAAACTCCACAACCGGTCTCTCCGAACCAAATACCATCTCACCCAACATGCTTCCCACCGAACCAGGAACACCGGTCCACT
Organism: Allium fistulosum; assembly: GCA_030737815.1. NCBI lineage: Eukaryota > Viridiplantae > Streptophyta > Magnoliopsida > Asparagales > Amaryllidaceae > Allium > Allium fistulosum. Next base: position 1,059,751,759 of record CM060903.1, read on the forward strand.
CAACATGCTTCCTACCGAACCATGCTCCTACCGGACCAACTCACTTCCACCACGCTCCTACCGGACCATGCTCCTACCGGACCATGCTCCTACCGGACCAACAGCAATACCGGACCAACTCACTTCCACCATGCTCCTACCGGACCATGCTCCTACCGGACCAACAGCAATACCGGACCAACTCACTTCCACCATGCTCCTACCGAACCATGCTCCTACCGGACCAACTCATTTCCACCATGCTCCTACCGAACCATGCTCCTACCGGACTAACTCACTTCAACTCCATCCTACCGAACCAGCTGCCACCGGACCGAGACGTTCCGAACCATGCTCCTTCCGGACCAACAATACCAGGCCAGGTCGCGTCAGCCCAGACCCACCAGCTGTTATATACATCCATGACCCCTACCCCCAGCCTCACTCTATAAATAGAGGGGCAGGGGTACAACAATGGGGGACAAGTTTGAGAGCTTAAGCATGGAGAGAACTTTCAAACAACTTTCTTTTACTTGTATAAAAGCTTTGTACTTGTAATAAAAAGAAGAGAAGAGAAATAACATATAAAGTGGACGTAGGCACATTCTGGCTGAACCACTATAAATCTGCATGTCTTTTTACAGTTTAGCCCCTGTTTTTCATATATTTGCATAAATCACTCAAATCACTAAGAACAACATAAGATCTACTAAATCATACAACTTTGAGGTGTTTGTCCATTTTTTGTGCAAACATTTTTGGTGCTTTCACTGAGAACTAGAAGCTCGAAGCTTCAGCTTCATCCACTTAACGAGTTTTCCTAACAGCATCGTCCGCCACTTGGAAAGCATGCCTCCCAAACAGAGAAAAGATGTTAACAAAGGAAAAAACATCGCATCCAACAGTCTTCCAGATCCAGCCGTCACGAATCAAGTAAATCGTCCTCCTCTGGCAGCAGTAACAAATGAAGGACAGGCTAACCCAACCACTCCTGCCGCAGAACAGCCTGCAGCAATTACTAGGGCAGATTTGGACAGAGTTGTGGTTGAAGTAACTAACCGCTTCACGTCCCAGCAGGAAGCCTTGGTGGACCATCTCATGTCACGCTTAAGGGACGCTGAAGAATCCAACCGCAACACTGAATCATGGGGCGAGTCCCAGTCTGGAGGATCTCAGAGACAACAAAGATCTTCCTTCTTCGAAGGAGCTAACGGCAGAAGTAGCCATGGTATGAGCCGAGACCGAGCACAGCCCGAAGTTAGGCCTGAGGAAACGTTTGGTACCGAACCCAACGGGGGAGGTAACAGACGGAGGTTAACTGTAGCTGAGTCTGTCATACTGCCTAGCCATGGAAACGCCAATGAACGGGGCCGAGCTAGAGTCCAGCCCGAAGTTGGACCCGAGGAAGTGCTTAGATCAGAACCCGGCAGGGGAAGATCAAGGCAAGGGCCAACTGTAGCTGACCCTAGCATGCTCCCAGAAGATCAAAGGCAGTCACTAGAAAATATGAGGAATGATAGACGATACCATCCCTACAGGTCATCTGGACGGAATCAATCCCACAGAACAGAACCAAACTCATTTCTATCTGCTCCAAATTCTAATGAAAGGATGGCACGCTTATTCAGAGAGTGTGTCCAACGGGAGCAAAGAGATCGAGGGATAGGCGCTAGGTGTTAATCCTCTTATTCGCGACTTAACAGGAGACGACTTAAGGAACAGTTCGACCTAACAGTGTACAAGCTAAAGTAGCCTCCGACCTAAACACATACCGATTTAGAAGCAGTGACCGATCTAAGAAGAAGACCGACTTAACAGGCTACGACCTAAGAAAGCTCCGACTTAATAGTTGCCGATCTAACTACTGAGAAGAGCTTCCGACTTAAGATATGTGCCAACCTAGGAGCCTACCGACTTAAGAAGATAACAGCTCAACGACCTAAGGAGTAACGGGCTAACTTTGCACCGACCTAAAAGCTCACTGACTTAAGGCTGTTGCCAACTTGATGACTTAAGGGACCTAAGACCTACAACTTACGTTAAGTCGCTGCCGACCTAGGACTTCAGTTGAATAGCTCATATTCAGGAATAACTAAAAGGCAAGAACTCCTATCTCGTCGCCGACCTAAGACCTACAGCTTGCTATAAGTCGGCTCCGACCTAGGACTTGGCGAACAGAATCTCACCCAGAACCAATCCTATAAATAGGGCTCCAACTCCAACGAGAGAGGGACTTTTGGCCATTCATTTCTTCAAGCGCCGTTACTCTGTCGAACTCTCCACTCATTCAGCAATCAAAGATCTTCAAACATTCGAGACGCTACAACAAGCTTCGAGAGGAATTCCTTACATCCAACACGGATTCATCGAGTTTCATCGTCGAAGATTGAGCTAGTAGTCAAGATTGTTTCTTGTGATCAAATTGTATTGTTTTCATAAGAGATTTGTATCAATTTGTAACCGGATTCAGTAATAAAGAGATTCAAAGTGGACGTAGGCTTAATCTCAAGCCGAACCACTATAAACTGCTGTCTTTTACTGCTTTTTCTGCTATTTTCCTGCTTAAATTCTGTTCCCGTCACGCGGGTGGTGCTTTCACGACTCAACCACACACACCGGGTGTTAGCGTTCACTTTTTTAGCATTAACATTTTGGTGCTTTCACTGAGAAGACCCAACTCAGGCTACTGCTCACCATTGCTTCATAGAAGTTTGCTAAAAGAATTTCCTACAAAACCAGAAGTCTATCAGACATAATGGCTCCTGGAAGGAAACGAAAGTCTGTCAGAACTGATGATGACCGTGACAATACTGCCACTTCTCTTTCTCCAAATCAAGCAGCTCCAAGCGTCGGTGTGACGCGACAAGAATTAGATGCTGCTGTATCCGGACTGTACCAGCAGATTGAAACTCAGAATAATCTGATGATGGAAAAGCTGAATGCTCTATTTGGGGCTAATCAAAAACCAGTAAGTAATGAGGAAAACTTTGCTAATGCTGCTCCCAATTCCGAAGGGAGAAATATTCCTCAAGGGGGATCAGGTGCTGCTAAAGGGGCACCCCTCCAGGCTGAAGGATCCAGGCCGTCACCAGTTCTCCGTGAGCATTTACCTGGACAAACCTCCGAAAAGATGGCCGAGGTCTATTCTGCGAAATCTCTAAACAATGAGGAATATCTATCCAGCATGGTTCGGCAGATAATGAAGGAAAGCATGCAAAGAAACGAGGATGAGAATGATTGGGGATTCGCCTCGAGTAAAACTCCATTCACAGTAAGGATCTTAAAAGCTGAGTTTCCGAGAAAATTCGTTCCTCCCACCATTCCTTCTTATCGAGGAACGAGTGATCCAAATCAATTCCTATACAAATATGATTGGCACATGACTGGTGCCAGAGCGACTGACGAGATTAAATGCCGGTATTTCCCGGTATACCTAGAAGGAGTGGCGTTACTTTGGTTCACCAAGCTTCCCGTGCGATCTGTCGACCAATTTTCTGATCTGACCCGAAAATTTAAGGAACAATTCAGATTATACATCTCAAGGGCAAAGGATATAATGTCTCTCTCGAGTCTTGAACAGAATCCTGGAGAGCCCATTAAATCCTTCTTGAATCGCTTTAACTTAGCCCTAGCAGAAGTTGATAACGCGGAACCGCGAATGATCTTAACCTACTTGATGCGGGCTATTGACAAGTCTAGCGAGTTTGGAAAATGGTTAAAAATGAAAGAACCAAATTCGCTCGAAAAATTCTACAAAAAGGCTGATGAGTTCATGCGCTTAGAGAATCTCTCCGCGTCAGCTAAAGTTGTGACAACAGTGGTGGAAAATAATGCTACAGTTCAGAACAAGAAAGAATCTGCAAATCAGAAAAGGGAGAATAATGGTGGAAAGAAGCAGAAAGATCTCAAAAAGCCCCGCTTCCTCAAACCTTCGGATTTTACTCCTCTGACTGATACCCCGGAGAATATTTTCATTGCCACTAAGGATGCTGTTGATTTTCCAAAACCATCAGCAGTAAAAGTTGGGAAAAATGCTGTTCAAAGCGGAAGATTTTGCAAATTTCATAATCAACCAGGCCACGATACCAACGAATGCCGCCACTTGAAAAGCCTAATTGAAGAATTGTTGAGAGAGAATAAGTTGCAGTAGTATGTGAAAAAAATAGAAAAGACCGGTCTTCATCTAACCAGGGGAAACTACCCCCAGCTCATTCATCTGGTTCAGGAGAGAGGCCTGCTGAAAAAGAAAGACCTGTTATCAATGTGATCACAGGAGGACCTCATCCAGCTGGTAGGAGTTGGGGTGAGATGGAACGGTACGCTAGAGCTTTGAAGTATGCTCCAACTGAAGAAAGTGTCTTGATCTTGGAAGATGCTGCACCTCCAAAGCAGCGGAAGACTTTTCATGATGATATTATGTTCAGAACCAGGGATTCTATTGATGTGGAAGCTCCTACTGAGGACCCTTTGGTTGTTTCTGTCGGTATTGGGCCGGCTATTGTCAGAAGAGTTCTGGTTGACAGTGGTGCCTCGTGCAACATACTCTTTAAAAAGACATTTGACCAAATGAAAATTCCAATGACAGACGTACAAGCCTCTTCGCACAAGATTGCCGGATTTACAGGAGAGCTGAAACAGCCAATTGGAACGGTGGATTTGTTTGTTGAAATGGGCGAAGGGCAAAAGAAGTTGGTTCGAAAGCAAACCTTTGTAATTGTTGATGGATTCTCTGCCTATAATGCTTTCTTGGGTCGGCCTACTCTCGCTGCTTTCAGGGCCGTCCTCGCTCCGTGGTGCTTAACAATGAAATTCCCCACTGATAATGGGGTTGCTGTCATTAAGGGAGATCAGAACGCGGGGCGAGAATGTTATCTTGTAGAGCTCCGTGAGGCCCGAAAAAGAGAGATGGGAAAAGATGCGGCAGCTCTGCTCCGCATCAAAGAACCAACCTTGTAGCAGCTACGGAGTGGCCCCTGTATTGGCGAACACAGCAATGTAAGGAAAGAAATGGACCCCAGAAAAGCCAGTACAGGGGAGAATAGGGTGGTACCTGTGGAAGTAACGGTACCAATATCTTTTGATTCAAAAGACCCGAACAAAGTACTCAATGTGGGTTCACAGCTGAGCATAGCAGTTCAAAACACACTGATATCATTCTTAAAAGCCAACCTGGATGTGTTCGCCTGGTGTCATGCTGATATGTGTGGGATCTCCCCGGAAATTGCCGTACATACTTTGAACATTGATCCGAAATTCGCACCAGTGAAACAGAAAAGAAGAACCCAAGGCCCAGAAAGGTCGACAGCACTAAAGGAAGAAATCGACCGGCTCATGGAAAACGGCTTTATCAGAAACTCCACTTATCCAAATTGGGTTTCAAATCCAGTATTGGTCAAGAAGGAAAATGGAAAGTGGAGAGTATGCATAGATTTCTCAGATCTAAACAAAGCATGCCCCAAAGATTGCTTCCCGTTACCCAGAATTGATCAACTGGTGGATGGAACAGCTGGGCATGAGTTGTTATCGTTTATGGATGCTTACTCCGGATACAATCAGATTATGATGCATGAGCCGGATCAAGAAGACACAAGCTTTATTACAGATGTGGGTCTCTACTGCTACAAAGTTATGCCTTTTGGATTGAAGAATGCTGGGGCAACCTACCAAAGGCTCGTCAATGCAATGTTCAAGCCTCAGATTGGTAGAACCATGGAAGTTTATGTCGCCAATATGTTGGTAAAGTCAAAGAAAGCTGTAGATCACATGGGTCACTTAGAGGAAATGTTCGCAATTCTTCGAAAGTACGGAATGAAGCTCAATCCATTGAAATGTTCGTTTGGAGTAGAGTCCGGAAAATTCTTAGGTTTCATTGTGAGCGCCAGGGGCATTGAAGCCAATCCTACTCAAATCACAGCTCTAAGGGAGGTCAAAGCCCCTAAAACAAAGAAAGAAATGCAAAGTCTCAATGGAAAAGTCGCTGCTCTGAGTCGCTTCATTTCCAAAGCCACAGACAAATGCATTCCCTTCTTTGACGCTCTAAAGAAAGGAAAGAAAATTTTTGAATGGACTCCCGAATGCCAGAATGCTTTCGATGAACTAATTCGTCATATGGAAACACCTCCGGTTCTTTCCAAGCCTACCGACGGTGAAGACCTTTTCATCTATTTGGCAATTTCATCCCACGCCCTCAGTGCAGCACTTGTACGGGAAGATATGAAAGTACAGCATCCAGTCTATTACATCAGTAAACGGTTCACTGGGGCAGAGATGAATTATTCGAAGATAGAAAAGCTCGCCTATTGTTTGCTAATTGCTTCCAGGAAATTGAGACCATACTTTCAAGCTCATCCTATCAAGGTTCTTACTGATCAACCTCTAAAGCAAGTCCTGTTTCGTCCTGAAACTTCGGGTCGTCTTTTGAAATGGAACATTGAACTTAGCCAGTATGACATCACTTACAACCCCCGAAGAGCAATCAACGGACAAGCTTTAGCAGATTTCATTGCGGAGTCTACTGACAAAGGTGATAATAAGGAAGAAACAACTGACTGCATTCCAATACAGTGGAAGTTATATGTTGATGGCTCAAGAAATGATTATTATTCTGGGGCAGGGGTTGTACTTGAAACCCCCGAAGGACGATCATTATGTTATGCATTAAGACTGGAATTTCCTTCAACAAATAATGAAGAAGAATATGAAGCACTTATTGCCAGTTTAAAAATCGCCAAGGAACTAAACATCAAAGTGTTATAGATTTTCAGCGATTCTCAGCTTATTGTTTGCCAAGTGAAGAAAGAATTTCAAGCCAAAGGAGGAAATTTGCCTGCATATTTGACAAAAACTTCCGAACTCCTCAATGATTTCGATCACTATTCAATAAGCCACATACCTCGAGAGGAAAATATGAAGGCAGATTCTCTAGCAAAGTATTCAAGTTCCGGAGAAGCTCAATTACTGGGGTTAGTTCCTGTAGAAGTTCTGTCAGCTCCAAGCATTGATGAAATGGATGTTGATTGGATTATGGCTACGTCTCAAGAGCATGAATCATGGATGACTCCAATCAAAGAATACCTACTCAATGGTTCCCTGCTAGAAAGTTCTAGGGAACGTTGAAAACTATTGAGGAAAGCGTCAAGATATGTAATTCAAGATGGCCGATTATATAGATGGGGATTTTCAATGCCACTGCTCCGATATGTAACTAAGGAAGAAGCCAAGACAATTCTAGCCGAGATACACGGAGGAGAATGTGGAGATCATTCAGCCGGTCAAACTCTCGCCAAGAAAGTCCTCCGATATGGGTACTTCTGGCCCGATATTAATCGAGATGCAGCTATCCACTCCCGAAAATGCGACAAGTGCCAAAGATTTGCAAAGATTCCAAGGGAACCTTCCACTGAACTAACACAAATGGTCAGTCCGTGGCCATTCGCTATTTGGGGGATAGATCTAATCGGACCATTACCAGTCGCCAAATCAGGAGTCAAATATGTTATTGTTGCTGTCGATTATTTCACCAAATGGGCTGAAGCTGAACATTTGGCCACCATTACTTCTAAAAAGATGATAAATTTTGTAACGAAGAATATCATTTGCAGATATGGTGTGCCACAGAAGATAATCACAGACAACGGTACTCAGTTTGAAAGTGAAGAATTCCAGGATTTTTGCAAATGGTTCAGAATTCGGAAAAGCTTCTCAGCAGTGGCTCATCCGCAGGCAAATGGGCAAGTGGAAGCAGTGAATAAAATCATCAAGTCAACCATCAAAAAGCAACTCGAAAGAGCAAAAGGTGGTTGGGTCGATAAGCTTCCCTTAGCACTATGGGCATACAGAACCACTCACAAAACTGCGACTGGGCACACTCCATTTTCACTGGCATACGGATCAGAAGCAATGATTCCAGTGGAAGTAGAAGTTCCTTCACATAGAAGAGTTCATTTCAACGAAGCTGAAAATGAAAAGCTGCAACTTGAAGCACTTGATTTTCTTGATGAGAAAAGAGAAGAAGCAAGGCTCAGAGTTTCAGCTTATCAGCAAAGGATAGCCAGGCACTTCAACTCTAAAGTTCGCCAATGCAGCTTTGAGGTCGGAGACTTAGTTTTGAAAAGGATCATGACGGCAACTGGTGTGTTTGGACCAAACTTGGAAGGACCATATGCCATTGGCAGTAAACTTCTTGATGGCACTTTCAAACTCATAACTGTTGAAGGAGATCCAATTCCAAGAGCCCGGAACAGCAACCACTTACGTCCTTATTTTACTTGAAAGAAAAAGCTTTGCTCAAAATTGTAAAATAGTGATGAATGTATCAGTTGTATTGTAAAACATTATAAATCAGTGTGAATGAATGAAAGCTATAAAGTGGATGTAGGCCCGATTCTTGGCCGAACCACTATAAATCTCGTGTTCTTTACTATTTCATAATGCCTGTTTTATTTCGATATGTAAATACTTTAAATGTATTGCTAAAATGTCGATTCAAAATTGCAGGACATTAAAACAAGGCTTGCTCGTCACAAAGCCAAGCGACCTCTATAAATCACCTGTTACGCAAATACCAAGCGACAAAATTTCCAAATACAAATCCTATGCAAGGAGAACTTCACATAAAAAGTTGGCGACTCCACTGTGGCAAACCTTTGTTAATTGGTTGAGATTGTCGATATGAACAGACATCCAACTAGATAACTTGCGTTTGTCCGTGAAGTCGTTCAACAGTGAAGTCCACTTCTTCGGATGAAGCAATTTACTTGTAAAAGGGAAGAAGATGCGCTTGGAAACGATAATAAAAGATCGCTAATGAACAGATGATGAGAGAACATTGCCAAGCAAACAAAGAAGCAGCCAAAAGGAGGTATGCTTCTCAATAAAAGGGCCAGTAAGAACCACCGAAGGGACACCTTCCCAAGCAGAAGGAACATGGCCCTTGCTAACTGATCGTGATGCATCCGATCAGGCAGCTTGCGTCCGTCCCGTGGATCTACTTGCCCTTGAGACGCAACCTTCCTGGCACACCAACCAACCAACGCTCCTTCTCAAAGGTCAACAAAGCCCTCTAACGAGGCACGCCAAAAAATGAAAGTGCTTTCCTCAATCAAAAAAGATTGGTGGAATCACCGGAGGGGCACCTTCTCAAGCTGAAGGAACAAGGCCCTTGTTAGTTAATTGCGATCGTTTGTGCAAACGAACATCCAATCAAGCAACTTGCGTCCGCCCCGTGGGTCCACTCAACCATGAGAAAGTAACTTCCAGGCAATCAAAAAAGCCCTTTTCGGAGGCACAAGCCCTTTTCGGAGGCACAAGCCCTCTTCGGAGGCACATGACCTCTTCGGAGGCAAAAGCCCTTTCCCAAGGCACCACAAGCCCTCTTCGGAGGCACATGACCTCTTCGGAGGCAAAAGCCCTTTCCCAAGGCACCACAAGCCCTCTTCGGAGGCACATGACCTCTTCGGAGGCAAAAGCCCTTTCCCAAGGCACCGCAAGCCCTCTTCGGAGGCACAAGCCCTCTTTGGAGGCACAAGCCCTTTTCGGAGGCACAAGACCTCTTCGAAGGCACAACTCTTTAAGAGAAGCCCTCTCCGGAGGCATGTCCCAAAATAGAATACTCGAACGAAAAGCCTTCTCCGGAAGCACAGTTCAACTCTCAAAGGAAGGTTAACTTGTTCATCTCAAAAAGTTCCTCCTAAAAAAGTTGAAATGCTACAAAATTCTTTCAGAAAAGTTCATTTCACTGCATAGGGAAATCTACTTTCTTCTTTGACAAATGAAAGTGATCATCCTCGATAGTTGAAGTGTTCTTCAGAAAGAAAGAAAAAATAAAAATTTCTCCAAAAAACGAGATATATTCTACTAAAAGCAGAATGATTCTTCCCCTAAAAGTGGAATTGTTATTCTCTGAAGTGAGAATATCAGTCTTGTAAAAGCTAGAAATATTGCAATGCACTTGTGGTATGGGGGCAACACTATACAATTCAATTATATTAATAAAAGCAACACACCACAAGTTCATTGCAATATCACGAAAAATAGATGTGGAATAAATGTATTCCCAAACACAGACAAAAAGTTTGTACAAGTAAAAGGAATCGTTTATTCTACACCAAAAAAGAGAAACAGATGCGTTCTCATATAAACAAGAATTTGTACAAGTAAAATTACTGTTTTATTTAGTACTATGAAAATTCTTTACATGTGCAGATATCTCAAAAAAGCAAAAGCAGGGACCGGTACCCGCACAATCTCCGGTCTATACATGTAAGAAGCAAAATAAGAAGTAGAAAGTCCAGCTTGTCATTCCTTCTTCCCGCCACCCTTGGAGCCTTTGCTTGGCCTAATAGTTAATTTCAGAATCCGATGTGGGCGGGACGGAGAAGGAGGAGTGGTTGGGTCTTCTTCTGTTTTGTCTTCCCCTGTCGAAGCACTTCTCTTCTTCTTCCTTATGGCACGCTTCCCCTTCCTCTTCGAAGAAGATTCGCTCCCCAGAGTAGCAAGCAATGTTGAAAGCTTCGTGTCATCATCTAGCGACCGCTCCGGGGTCTTCTCGATGTTTTCAAGATCCTCCGCCTTTTGCTCCTGCGAAACAGCCGGATCATCCAGGCCTTGAAGAGCTTCGATTTTCTCTGCCTGTGATCCCGGTTGGGAAGCAGAAGGAGGAGTAATATGTGAAGATGGAGGAACGGCAACTGAAGGAGTGGAAACTTGTGCAGTTTTTGGTGCCTCCGCTGTAGAAGGAAAGAAGTTAAAATCGGTATTCTCCGAGAAAAGAGAAGGTATCGATTCACCAAAGTTTAAGTAATAGGTAAGAAGGTCGACAAACTCGGTTAAATCAATTGAATGATTCACTGGATCTAGATCGACACCAAAATTACCTGGAGAAGTCGGTTTTGACAAGTCACTTTCAAATTTATCAGCCTCAGTGTCTTCTTGGCTCTGCTCCTCAATACGAGTAAGGGGAGATTCGGTTGTGACGGGCTTGGCCTCCACGGTTTTTGCAGGAGAAGAAAAGTGAGAGCTGGAACCAACAATATCGACGTCAGTTGAAGTCGAAGTGTGGACAGGGGCAGTCAAAGATATTCTCTTCTCTAGATGTTCTTCTGCCAATATTCCAGCTCTGGCTTCAGCAAGTTGCTTTTTTCCCTTGGCAAGAGCAGCACGAGCTTCTTCGTCAAGATAGCGTACCTCGAGTTCCACCTCATCATAGCCGGCCCCGCCAAGCATGTCAACTGCTACTTCCCATACTTCGGCCAGGGTAACCTCATGGTCAGGACCAAGAAAAGAGAGGCTCCCATGACCCAGAACGCTATGCAGATAAAAGTCAAATAAGGTGGAGCTGATGTTAGCTTTTGTTGTCTCATGTGATTGCTCGGCCGCCTCTTTTTCGGCGACAGCTGCAGCTCGACCAGCAACGGCCTCATCACGCTCTTTCTCAGCGTTAGCAAGTTGAGACTTCAGTAATTCAATCTCCACGTTCTGGGAAGTAACTTTTTCCCGTAATTCAGCATTTTCTATGCGATATTTCTCAACAATGTGCTGTTCGGCGGCAAGCTTCATCTCGACATCTCTTTGTGCAGCATGTGCATCCCGCACTTGCTTCTGAAAGACTTCTTCTTTTTGAGTATGTGATGCAGAAGAAGAGGCGAGATTTTCCTTAAGCTGCTTGACTTCAGATTCAAGCCTTGCATTGTCATCCGCGATGTTCGTCATCTCCGTGTCATGCTGCTTGCACCATTTATCCCATTCAGCTTTATCATTCTCCAGAGTCAGCATGTTTTCAAGATTCATATGGTTGACTCTCTGGAGTTCATCAACAAGTTTCTACCATTGCGACATCCTCTCAATGTTAAGCCTAACTGCATCAAGACTTTTAAGCATGTCTTGCTTATCGATTGGGACCAAATCCAAGTCAAAACGCACTCCTCTTAAGCACCAGTTCGGAAACCGGCTTTGAAGTGTTGGAGGGCCGTCTTTAACCTGATATTGGGGCCTGCTGATGATCGTTTGGATATCGGTTTTCTTTAAAGGAGGAGAGCCGGCCGGAGTATCAGAAGGGATAGGAGCATCAGTTTTCTCAGAAATTACAGACGCGTCACTTGGCTTGGACCGTTTGCTCGATTCGTCAGTAATATGAGTCTTCCCTTTGTCATCATAAGACTTTCGCTTATGAGAATCGTAACTTCTGTAAGAAGAATCATATCGATCAGCGTCTCTTCTTCTCTGCCGCTGCTCATAATCCCATTTTTCTTGAGCCTTCCTTTGAGCCCTTTCCTCATCTGTCTCTCTCTGGTCACCAAGATATCTCCTAAAGTCATAAGATCCACGACCTCCATGGCGCTAAAATGAGTCATAGTATGAGCCGGTACGCCCCATCGGAGAATCTGAAAACCGAAAAAGAAGTAAAGTTTAGAAATTTCCAGAAAAAGAGGATAAATGTTTATAAGTGCTGAAAAATCCTAAGTGTGTGCGGTGTGCGAACTACGTGCGTCAAACTACAAACCACGCTTTAGTGTGGGAACGGAGACGACAAGTGTAGAAGGCGTCGAAGTTTGTTTCAAAGAGGAAGTCGCTTCAATGACAAGAGAGTTCGCTTTTGGAATATTATCCTTGAAAAGCTCTTGAGAAGTTATCATTATGTCACTCAAGTCATCAAAGGTGTCATCATTATGATGCTCAGCAGAATTCTCCTTTTCAGCTTCCACATCGGCTGATTTTTCAGAAATTCGAGGATTTTCTTCCTCTTCAATAATTGGGGCAAGCGCCGGTTTGCTGGACGTTCCCGCAACGCTAATAGAAGTAGAACACTTTACTAATGTAGTGTCTACAGTTGGCTCCTTTGAAGCCATCTCTTCCATTGAAGCTGGGGCATCTGATGTCTGTGCTGGAAGATTAGAAACTTCACGAGGCTGGGTAAAGTGAGAAGAGTGTAAAAGACCGAATTGATGTAAAAATTCGTCTGTCAATAGAAACTGGATACTCCTTTCCTCAACCGTCACCGCCATAAGCCTCTCAAAAGTCACCTTGTGATCGGGATCTCTAGAAGGAGGAGGAAGTGCTGGAAAGAAAAAAGGCAAAGTTAGCACTTGATAACTCGAACTTCGGTAAGTTTGAAAGAACATGAAAAATAGAGGCAAGTGATCTTACTTCCTACTCTCCAGATAGCGTAAAATCCCGGGGGACAGCGAACATAGAAAAACTGGCTTAGGAAACTATGAACACTCTCAGGGAGACCAGTGATCAATTTACGATTTCTAGCACTCCTCACGACTGTGATAGAAGGATGATCTTTATTTTTAGCGAAAGTGCACAGATAGCGAATTTCTGCAAAACTGGGAAAACGGTCCAGCGTTCTCCTAAAAAGCACACACAGTCCTAGTAGGATGGAGTAGCCGTTGGGGTGTAGTTGAAAAGGGGAAATAGATAGTCGAAGGAGAAGTTCTCGAAGACAGTCGTTAAATGGGGGGATAGCCCCACTCAAACACATTTGGCGGTTAACTGCAACAAAGCCATGGGGCGGCCTATCAGCAGTATCATTTATTCCAGGGAACAAAGCATCAGCTTCGGCAATGCTAAACTGGATGCATAATTGACAAAAGACTTTATGGCTCAGAGTGGTAGGAGTCCTTTCTGGAGGATCATTCAGCGGGACAGCAACTGGAAATGTCTCTTCAACTTGCTCTATTTCTTCTTATGGAGAAGACATTCTACACAATCAACTGGATGTTCAAATGTGAATGTGCACGTTTCTTAAAAAGTGTGAAGTGTTGTGCAAAACTAATGAAAGTAAAAGGCAAGCATAACTGGAATTAAACTAGTTGACAATCAATCGATTACAAAGTTTCAGAACTTGTTAATGTTCAAGTGTAGTGTTAATGCAGACAAATCAGTTTCAGTTGACTATTACGATTTTGTTTTAATACTTCACTTGAATTGGTTATCGTACAGCATTTCATTCATATTCATTCAATTTAACTTTTCCTTTATCAACTAATCTGTCATTCGATGTGGGCAGTCAGTGACAGTATATTCGACCTAGTATTTTGTAAATGTTGTATTAAGCAGGATTGTTAGCTTGCAAATTGAAGCAATCTGTAAAAAGAAATACATGTAACACAGTTCATAGTTCAGCAAGTTCGAAGTCCAGGCAAAGTTTAAAAGCCAGGTGCTAAGTCGCCGAAGACTCAAGTACTAACTCGGTGACGACTTAAGAAAGATTTCCTATGGGTTAAGTTAAGTCGTTGGTTCTCTGATTCTTTGGGTCATCAGCCATAACACATAAAGATATAAAGTTCCGGTTCAAGACAACACATGTGCTAACTCGTCCACGACTTAAAGGTTATGAAGCGAGCTAGAGTAAGTCGTTTATACTACAAGTCGTTGGCATTTCAGATCAGCAATTCCTGAGTCATAGGTCGGATAAAGAAGCAAAAGCTCTAATTCGAGTCAACAAGAAATCCTCCAAGTCCTAACTCGAAAACGACTCAAAACTTAGGTCACATGAAATTGCTAAGTCGGTTCCGACTTAAATCATGGAAGTCACTGGGTCACACGAAATTGCTAAGTCGTGACCAAGCCAGAATCTCAACCAGCTTTCTTCCCTAACTCTTAACCCGTTAACCCAATAGCCTCACAGTCAACGGCAATCCTTATTCCCTCACACCATCGGATCACCCAAAGAACCAATTCGAATCGCCTCAGATTCGCTGTGAATCCGATATATTCCTGCTCTATCACCACTACAGCATGGTCGATGGCGATTGCAGGTCACTCGAAGAGTTATTCATAATGAATCATGGCACCAAAAAACAAACGGAAGTCGAAAAATTGGGAGGTTATCAATTCGACAATGGACATGGGTGAATGAAGATCGGATCGACTTACGAAGTATAACAGGAAGATGATCGGCGATTGGATGTTTGGAATTTATCTCTGGAAGCTCTAAATTGCGTCAATGGCTGATTCGAGACGAACAATAAGTGAGGAAGAGGGGGAGTGGCTTAACTATTTATACGCTGGAAGGTGAGTCGACTTACACGGTGTACGACCTAAGACTTATGTTAAGTCGTCTCCGACCTAACCAAAAAGCAAGTTAAGAAAATCGAAGTATATGACCTACGACCTAGGCACACACTTCGAGGGGCAAATGTTAATCCTCTTATTCGCGACTTAACAGGAGACGACTTAAGGAATAGTCCGACCTAACAATGTACAAGCTAAAGTAGCCTCCGACCTAAACACATACCGATTTAGAAGCAGTGACCGATCTTAGAAGAAGACCGACTTAACAGGCTACGACCTAAGAAAGCTCCGACTTAATAGTTGCCGATCTAACTACTGAGAAGAGCTGCCAACTTAAGATATGTGCCGACCTAGGAGCCTACCGACTTAAGAAGATAACAGCTCAACGACCTAAGGAGTAACGGGCTAACTTTGCACCGACCTAAAAGCTCACCGACTTAAGGCTGTTGCCAACTTGATGACTTAAGGGACCTAAGACCTACAACTTACGTTAAGTCGCTGCCGACCTAGGACTTCAGTTGAATAGCTCGTATTCAGGAATAACTAAAAGGCAAGAACTCCTATCTCATCGCCGACCTAAGACCTACAGCTTGCTATAAGTCGGCTCCGACCTAGGACTTGGCGAACAGAATCTCACCCAGAACCAATCCTATAAATAGGGATCCAACTCCAACGAGAGAGGGACTTTTGGCCATTCATTTCTTCAAGCGCCGTTACTCTGTCGAACTCTCCACTCATTCAGCAATCAAAGATCTTCAAACATTCGAGACGCTACAACAAGCTTCGAGAGGAATTCCTTACATCCAACACGGATTCATCGAGTTTCATCGTCGAAGATTGAGCTAGTAGTCAAGATTGTTTCTTGTGATCAAATTGTATTGTTTTCATAAGAGATTTGTATCGATTTGTAACCGGATTCAGTAATAAAGAGATTCAAAGTGGACGTAGGCTTAATCTCAAGCCGAACCACTATAAACTGCTGTCTTTTACTGCTTTTTCTGCTATTTTCCTGCTTAAATTCTGTTCCCGTCACGCGGGTGGTGCTTTCACGACTCTACCACACACACCGGGTGTTAGCGTTCACTTTTTTAGCGTTAACACTAGGGTAACCAGCCCTTTCGCCCGCAATATCGAAATTGCTATCACCCCCCGAGAATGGAAGATGCCAACAATGGAACCCTACAAAGGAACCTCCGACCCCGTTGTACACTTACAGAGGTACATGCAACATATGCTCATGAGTGGGGCGACAGAGGGAGTACTGTGAAAATGCTTTCCGCTCTTCTTAGCAGATCTTGCTACCTCCTGGTTCTGTCATCTACCCCAGGGATCCATCAGCTCGTGGGAAATGTTGAAAGAAAAATTTATCAGTCAGTTCCGCATTCATGTGGAGCAACCTAAGGACGCTTATTCCTTATCCAGCGTCAAATAGAAACCTGGAGAGAAGCTGCAGCAATACCTAACCAGATTCAACGCCGCAGCAGCCGCAGTCCAAGATGCCAATGAGAAGCTTATCCTAATGGCCCTCTATAGTGGTGTGCATCCGGACACTAAATTTGCTAGAAGGTTGACAAAAGAAAAACCAGCTACTTTACCCGATTTCTTCCATGAAGCCGGGAAATACATGAGGCTTGAGGATGCTGCCGTTGAGGGGCAGTCAGGATAGCAAAATAAGACAACCCAGAGCAACGCCCCTGCTGTGGTAAGGGACGTTCGAAGAAATGATTCCAGAGACAACGCCGGGGGCAAGAAGGGAGAAAAGCGCCTATATCGGCCAGGACCGAGATTCGACACTTACACTCCTTTGAACGAGACCGTCGAAAATATCTTCCTTGCCACCCAAGGCGAAGTTAGATACAAACGCCCACCATACAAGAAGGAATCAGATAACGCACAGAAGTCTGGAAAGTTCTGCCGCTTCCACGAATCTCACGGGCATGATACCAACGAATGCCATCATCTCCGAGATCTGATTGAGGAACACATCAGAAGGAAGAAACTGGAACGTTATGTAAAAGGTCAGGACAGGACCCCAGCTCCTGCCAATGAAAACCCAAGGCTGCCCTCAGCGGGGGCCGACAGAGGAAACCGCAACGCTAGCAGCTCTAGTCAAGAGAAGATAGTGGTCCATACCATCTCAGGAGGGCCG
This sequence comes from Allium fistulosum, assembly GCA_030737815.1. Lineage (NCBI taxonomy): Eukaryota > Viridiplantae > Streptophyta > Magnoliopsida > Asparagales > Amaryllidaceae > Allium > Allium fistulosum. The sequence goes on from CM060903.1 coordinate 1,059,768,905, forward strand.
CACATCGCAGACAGAAGCTGGAAAGAGATTGAAAGATACGGAAAGTCGCTTAGAGACAATAAAAACTATGTCAATTCGGTTATAGAAGAACGCCACCCGAAGCGGAAAGAAAGTGATGACATCACATTCGGTAAGCGTGACCTAGAAGGAAGGAAGTACCCTCTTATGGATCCCATGGTCATCTCTGCCCGACTCGGTTCCGCCGAAGTTTACCGAATCCTAGTAGACACTGGAAGCTCAGTAAACATCCTGTTCAAACACGCATTCGACAAAATGAAGCTATCAATGAAGGATGTATCTCCCTGCGATAAACCACTACATGGTTTCACTGGGGATGCTAAGATGCCCTCGGGCAACTGGACCTCTTTGTTGAGATTGGAAGCCATCCCCGCTCCATTGTACGAAAGCAGACGTTCGTGCTAATAGAAAACCATTTGGCCTACAATGCCTTCTTAGGAAGACCAGCCTTGTCTGACTTCCAAATTGTCCTAGCCCCATGGTGCCTAAAGATGAAATTTCCAACAGACAATGGAGTAGGGGAAGTGGAAGGAGACCAGGACATTGCTCGAGACTGCTATGTGACGGAACTTCGCAACAACCACAGGAAGGATAAAGGGAAGGGTGTAGAGATTGCCCTCTGCACGAAAAGTCTAGAAGCATAGCAACTAAAGAAAGCCCCTCCTTTTCGATATACCAGCGACCCTTTCAATGAATTAGACCCTAGGGACAAAGAGGAGGAGGCCACCGCCGAGCCTGCAGAGGCTATGGAGTTCATATCTGTAGACAAGCACGACTCAAGTAGACTACTGAAAATTAGGTCCCAACTAAAAGCCGAATTGAAGGAACAACTCATCGATTTTCTCCGCCACAACTTGGATGTATTCGCTTGGTCACACGCTGACATGACTGGAATCGCCCCCGACATAGCATGCCACGTATTAAACATTGATCCTACCAAGGCGCCTGTAAAACAAAGAAAGAGAAGTATGGGGGCAGAGCGATCAGCAGCCCTCGATGAAGAAGTAAAGAATCTACTCGCCAATGACTTCATACGAGAAGCTATCTACCCGGAATGGATCGCCAACCCGGTGCTGGTAAAAAAGGCTAATGGGAAGTGGCGAACCTGCATTGACTTTTCCAACCTAAACGACACCTGCCCAAAGGATTGCTTCCCACTTCCCAGAATCGACCAACTTGTAGACAGCACAGCCGGGCACAAGCTCCTATCTTTTATGGACGCATACTCAGGATATAACCAAATTCCTATGCATGCTCCCGACCAAGACCACACTAGTTTCATCACCGACCGGGGTTTATACTGCTATAAGGTAATGCCTTTCGGACTTAAAAATGCAGGAGCCACCTACCAGCGCCTCGTCAACAAGATGTTTGCAGGGCTAATAGGACAAACTATGGAAGTATATGTGGATGACATGCTGGTAAAGCCAAGGAAAGCCAAAGATCACGTAAGCCACCTAGGCAAGATGTTTCAAGTACTTCGACAATATGGAATGAAGTTGAATCCACTAAAATGCTCCTTCGGAGTGTCATCAGGAAAGTTCTTAGGATTCATCGTTCATGCCAGAGGGATAGAAGCAAACCCTGAACAAGTCCGAGCGTTAAGGGAAATCAAGATACCTTCCACTCGGAAGGAAATGCAAAGTTTGAATGGAAAAGTGGCCGCTCTAAGCCGATTCATCTCCAAGGCGACGGACAAGTGCGTCCCCTTCTTTGAAGCCCTAAAGAAAGACAAGGGAAAGTTCGAATGGACTGACGAATGCTTAACTGCTTTCCTTAACCTAATCGAACACCTTCAGAAACCACCGGTACTCTCGACTCCAAGCGAAGGCGAAGAATTATACCTATACCTTGCTGTGTCATCTCACGCCCTAAGCGCAGCCTTGGTAAGGGAAGACAACCGCACGCAGCGGCCAGTTTACTTCGTCAGCAAAAGGTTTACTGGGGCAGAAGTCAGATATCCTAAACTTGAGAAGCTAGCATACTGTTTACTAATCACATCACGAAAGCTGCGTCACTACTTCCAGTCACATTCCATCAAAGTTCTGACTGATCAACCACTGAGGAAGGCACTCCATCGTCCCGACACTTCTGGGCGACTACTTAAATGGTGCATTGAACTAAGTCAGTATGATATCACCTATCACCCTCGCACCGCCATCAAGGGACAAGCCATGGCTGATTTCATTGCAGAATTCACTACCAACGAAGATAAGGAGAAATTGGAAATAGCAGAAGATATCAAGTGGAATCTCTTTGTGGATGGTGCATCAAACGAACAAGGCTCGGGGGCAGGTGTGGTAATAATCACTCCCAGGGGAAACAAACTGCACTATGCTATAAGATTGGAGTTCGCTGCCACCAACAACGATGCAGAATATGAAGCAGTGATAGCTGGACTAGAAATTGCCATAGAAATCGGAGCCAATTTTTTGTGTCTTCATAGCGATTCTCAACTTATTGTTAATCAAATATTAGGAGAATTGCAAGCTCGAGAGGAATGACTCATAGCATATCTAAAGAAGACCAAGTTACTTCTCAGCCGATTGGACCACTACTTAGTCAAACACATCCCTCGGGAAGAGAACCAAGAGGCCGAAGAATTGGCAAAGCAAGCAAGTGTGAGAGACATCACCATCTTCGGGGCAGTAACTATCTCAAAGCAACTGGCCCCAAGTTTTGAGCAAGTGAATCTGATAACTGCAACCGAAGAAGCAACTTGGATGACTCCCATCCGAGACTACCTACAAAGTGGCACACTACCCAACGGGCGTAACGAAGTCAAGAAAATCTTGAGGAAAGCATCCCGCTACACAATACAAGAAGACATCCTCTATCGGCGCGGATTCTCTAACCCGTTATTAAGGTGTGTCGCTGGGAGGGAAGCCAAGGAAATCTTATCCAACATCCATCAGGGGAGCTGCGGAGATCACATCGGAGGGCAAACATTAGCAAAAAAGATACTCCGATACAGATATTTCTGGCCCACCTTAAGCAAGGACGCCTTAGATTTCGTCAAAAAGTGTGATAGATGCCAAAAATTTGCTAAGATTCTGCGGCTACCAACAACTGAGATTACTCAAATGACCAGCCCTTGGCCCTTCGCAATATGGGGAATTGACTTAATCGGCGAGCTACCGATGGGCCGAGGCGGGGCCAAATTTGCTATAGTGGCAGTTGATTATTTCACCAAATGGGTGGAAGCGGAACCTCTGAATAAAGTATCTTCAGCAAAAGTTATTAACTTCTTGATCAAAAATGTTCTATGCAGGTACGGAGTCCCACTCAAAATCATATCAGACAATGGACTTCAGTTTGAAAGCGAGGAATTCGCCAACTGGTGCCGAGAGCACGGAATTCATAAAAGCTTCTCATCCGTAGCATATCCCCAGGCAAACGGACAAGTCAAAGCAGTCAACAAAATTCTGAAAACTCTGATCAAAAAGAAGCTCGAAAAGTCAAAGGGCGCTTGGGTGGATGAACTCCCTACGGCACTGTGGGCCTACCGCACATCTTTCAGAACATCAACGGGGCACACTCCTTTCTCTTTGGCATACGGATTAGAGGCTATGCTCCCAGTTGAAACCATTGTGCCTTCCCACCGTAGGATCCACTATAACCCGGAAGAGAATGAAGAACTCCTCCACATGTCTTTGGATCTAGTTGAGGAGAGAAGAAATGATGCAGTCCTTAAAACAGCAGCCCACAAGCAGAAAGTGGCAGCACAATACAACTCCAAAGTTAAGCATCGTACCTTACAAGAAGGGGATCTTGTCCTCAAGCGAATCTTCCCTCGCCCCGGAGCACTTGACCCAATCTGGGATGGACCATATGTAATTCATAAAGATCTCCACAATGGAGCTTATATTTTGTCAACAGTGGACGGAGAGGTGTTCTAGAGGGCATGGAACATCCAGCACCTCCGTCGATACTTTTCTTAACTTGTACTGCCCATATGAAGTGAATTAACAAAGAGAATCAGTGGATGTAGGCCTTTTCATGCCGAACCACTTTAAAAAACCTTGTCTCTTTTTTAACTTGTTCCTTTATATCTTGGCTACTTGTTAACTTTATCCTTTTCTGTTGAACAAAATCCTATGCGTATAGCATTTCCACTCAAAGCACTCCACGGCGCAACTTCACCTGGGCAAAACCTAACAGGTACTATGCGAATCTATGCCCTCGCCAATGAGACACTTTTGCTCCAGCATCCCTCTGCTGCGGGTTAACTCATTGCTCGCGACGGCCCTTAAAGCCAACTGTAATGAGCCGATTATAAGCCACCGAGAAGGCCGACTATAGCCGAGGCAGCTCATTACGGCGTTAGGCTCGCCGGCAACTGTGAACCGACTATAAGCCCCAACATAAGGTGTGGCCAGCCAGGGGCAGTTCACAGTTGACGATCGGCACCCATGCTAGCCGGCCACAGTAAATCGAATAATACCCACGATTACGGGCCATAATGGCCCGGGTAGTTACTGTGCACGATCTCGGCTCCGATGTGTCTTAAGTGCGGCTGTGGTAAAAAAGAATTAACTCCCCACGGAGGCGTAAGATGGGTGACAAATGTCTCCAAGACCCACAGCTAGGGAAAGTGACTACAAAACTCGTTTGCCACGAACTTAAGCACATCGAAGGCCTTCCATGATTGGAAGTTTTACTTTTTTCACATATTTCAATTTTACTTAAAAAGCTTTTCTCCTATCCTCTATAACAGTCCCTAAAGTACGGGATGCAGAGTAGGAGATACTCGCCAATGGGTGTAGGGACTCACGATTGGATGGCAGGGCATTCGACTGCGTTCCATGCTCGGTCATACAAGATATTCAAAACTGCCATCTACGATTAAAACATGAAAGGCGGTATTTTCTTCTTTTGTGTACAAATACATGACTATAATTTGTTCACACCACACGCTAATATTGCAAGTCATGAAATTATGTTTTAAAACCAGAACCTGACATCAAACACAATTCAATTACAAGAATATACATAGCTATATTTCTCATACGACATGTCAAAATAGCAACGAACATTCGGAAGACAACAAAATCAGCTTAAGTTGAAGAATTACTCATCAAGAATAGAGCTATTTATTACAAGTAGCAAAATAATACAACTTAAAAGCTACTTTACTGTTTTAAGACTAACATCTACAACCCTGTCAAGTCCACAAAAGGAGTTTTTCCAGGTATAATCAAGGGGCCGGCTGCATTGGAGTTTTTTCCTTGTCATGTTGCCCACCTGTCCTGACAGAGAAGGGATTCATTAGGGAGAAGCAACCAAGATAATGGGGAAACTAAAAAGGAAGACTTACCAACATCTGCTTCTTGGCCATCCTAGTCGTCATCATCTACTTGCACCCCTGCCTCCTCAGCAGCAAGCAACCGCATACCCTCCTTCACCGCCACCTTCTCCCCCTTGGCAAACTGGGCAGTGACCACATCCATGCTGAAGGCCACGCCACCATCTTTATCCGCATCGGCCTTGGCCTCCTCCAAAGCCCGAAGATAGATCTTAGCCATGACCCTAGGATAATCATCCATCCAGGATAGGTTGCCCTGCTTCCAGGTTCGGAAGTACATGTCCTGAAGCATTTCGTCCATCATCCCCTCATTCTCCTCGAACTCCCTCATCCGGGCCTCGGAAGCCGACAACCTTTCAATGGCAGCATCTTTCTCCGATCGGTATCTCGAGCAGTCAACCAGAAGGGATTCTCGCATTGCCTCCATATCCTCCCTCAACTTGGCTTGAGCAAGCTCTGCAGCCTCAAGTTTCCCGTACAACTCCTCTACCTGCTCAAGATCCGCCCTCCGAACCTCGTCCACTGTCGAGATGGCCATATTTATCTGCTCCTTGCAAGCAGCCTCCATCTTCCGTAATTCCGCCTTACTAGCTTCCTCCATAGCCTTCCTCAACCGCCCGGAGGCAGCCTCATGTTGGGAAATCTGAATGGCCTGATCAGCAAGCTGTTTGGCCTGATCCGAAACCATCAATCGTAGTCGGATGTTGGCACTCCTAATCTCCTCTCCAGCCTTAACCAGCCAGGCATGATGCCCCATCAGCTTCCTAGTCTCCTCCGCCACCCGATCAATATTAGCCTTAGCCTCGTCTCCCATGGTAATTACCCGAGTGGTAAGTAAATCGAGATCTAAAGACTTAGCCTCATCAAGCACCCGTACCATGGGATTGCGGGAAAGAAGGTGCTCACCGGTAACCTCGTCAAAGGTAATATCATGGGAACCTGGATCCAGATCAGGGTGACCCGCAAATGGATCACGAGCCAAACCAGGACGATCAATCTGAATAACGGAAGGATTTTCAGACGGGTGCGGAGAGAGTGCAAACTCAGTACCCTCCTCCGTGATATCGTGAAGAGGCTGAACCGGGGGCTGAGGACCAAGTGAAGATTCGGATAAGGGATGGCTCCTCTTTCTCTTTTGAATGCCCTCGTCAATAACCCCGAGAAGAGGACGGTAGCCGACTACATCCCCGGAACGGTGGGCCGAAGGTTTTGGCTTGGCGGAAGCTTTGGAAAGCTTGTATTGTTCAAGCCTGTGCCGAAGAGCTGAGGCCTTAGCCGTTTTACCTGCCCCTGATATAAAGAACAAGTGTCACAAGCTTACATTGATCCATAATTCAAGAAAACACGATAAATGAAAAAGATAAAAGAAGAAGGAAAACACATCTGTGGTTGTACAAACCCTAGGGAGGAGTAGGATACTACAATGATTCCTGGATTTCATTCCAGGAAGGGAGCGGATCATAAAATATTCCTAAGTCCCTATCATAAATGGAGCCCGCAGGAGTCAAAAGTTCACCTTGAGTCGTCGGAGCCACCTTGGCTGGAATAGTCTGAGGAGGCTCGCTTGCACCAGTCCCAGCCTTGTCAGCTCTCCCGGATTTCTCTGTCAAAGCCGTTTCCCCGTCCAGCCCCTCAAAAGCTTGGTGGAATGCATCATCCGTCCACTCCTGAATCTCGCCTGCTTGCCCAGGAAGCAAGGCCCCGATGCCATCACCACCGTCGCCACCTTCCCGGTCATCTCCACCCTCACCTCTCTCCTCCTCCACATCTTCCTCCCCCTGGGTAAGTGGACAATTGCTGGGGGAAGGACCATCCGACTTCTTAAGTTTCTTACCTCCGACGGCTGGAGGTTTTGAGAAAGGTTTCCTCTTGCAACTCTCTGCCGTGGGACCTCCCTTAGCCTGAGCAGCCGCCCTCTCCTCCGCCGTTTCCCTCAGCTTGACTACTGACTGCTGTGGAAGGATCAAGTAATACTCCAGAAGGGTCGCGTTTCTGATCAGGAAGGCAGCTGATCTATCCCTCCCGGGGATAGCTTCTATATCAGCCACCGTCTGAACCAGGCGGTCAGTCTCCACAACCGCAAAGCCACCTGTCGCTAGCAATAATGAAAATGTATGAGAAGAAGCATCGCAATCAGAATGGAAATTATAAATAAAGCATCAACTTACATCCAGAAGTAAAACGCCGAATAGAAACAGAGTCGTCCCTGACGAAGAACCACTCCTTCTTGAACATGCTGAATTTGGAATACAGATCCAAGACCGGCTTGAAGGTTACAGCTGACTCCAAGCTAATATATGGGGACCCCTTCTTATAGCCCCTCAGATTATATAAGTACCGGATCTCCCGGTTGGAAGTAGCACGACCATACTTCCTCTGAAAGATGACGAAGAGGCTCACCAGTATAGCATAGGAGTTGGGTTGAAGCTGAAATGGGGCCACCTTTAGATATGTGAGGAAGCTGGCTACCCAAGCATTAAGAGGCGGAATGGCACCACACATGCAGTGGTATCTGCTGTAAGCAAAGTACCCTTCAGGAGGGTCGTAGGGCATAAGTTCCCTCCCTGGCAACAGCATTTGCGCCCTATCAATCCCGAAAGAACGGGAGATGACATCAAGCTGCTCTTCCTTAAGGGAGCTGGGAAAGCAATCGGGCGGGGAGTTCAAAAGCTCCTGAGGGCCGTACCCGTCCACTAGTGATCTCGGGGTAGATCCATGACGTTCTGGACCTGGCTGAACAGGGGGCACTGAGGGAGATTCTCCTTCGCCCTGGGACTTCTTTCTGCCTGATCGAGTTTCTACTCTTTGAGACATTATCTGCAAACACAGAAAGTACATCACCAAAATGCATGAATTATGTAACCTAGAACTTCACTGATAATACAAGTATTAAAGCTCATCCGGTATTAGATTCATTCGGTACTTAGAAACCATCGGTTCCGTCCGATAGTTCAAGAGACAGAGTTCATTCGGCATCCCAACACAAGGGATCATTCGGCATTTTCCATGTAAAATTCATTCGGTACTGAATTTGTAAGCTCATTCGGCAAAAGAGTACATACCTGGTTCAGAGCTTGGACTATTCGGTACTCAGATGATTCGGTACTCAGATGATTCGGTACTCAGTTTGATTCGACTCTCTCTGTTCGGTAAGGAATAACGAAGGTGTGTAGCCCCTATTTATAAGCAGATACAAGACACCGGACCAAATGGCTCGGCACTCTACGACCAAATGAAAACACCCTAGCCGAAACAAAGCGCGGCATATACTAGCATATGCCCCACTTTGGGGGGCAAATGTTGGATGGATTCTTACCATCGAACCAGCCTAGCCGAACCATCATCACCAGATCAACACAGCCACGAACGAACCAACCAACATGCCATCCTCCACCGATCCAAGTGACAACCGAACCAGCTCCACCAAAACTCCACAACCGGTCTCTCCGAACCAAATACCATCTCACCCAACATGCTTCCCACCGAACCAGGAACACCGGTCCACTCAACATGCTTCCTACCGAACCATGCTCCTACCGGACCAACTCACTTCCACCACGCTCCTACCGGACCATGCTCCTACCGGACCAACAGCAATACCGAACCAACTCACTTCCACCATGCTCCTACCGAACCTTGCTCCTACCGGACCAACTCATTTCCACCATGCTTCTACCGAACCATGCTCCTACCGGACCAACTCACTTCAACTCCATCCTACCGAACCAGCTGCCACCGGACCGAGACGTTCCGAACCATGCTCCTTCCGGACCAACAATACCAGGCCAGGTCGCGTCAGCCCAGGCCCACCAGCTGTTATATACATCCATGACCCCTACCCCCAGCCTCACTCTATAAATAGAGGGGCAGGGGTACAACAATGGGGGACAAGTTTGAGAGCTCAAGCACGGAGAGAACTTTCAAACAACTTTCTTTTACTTGTATAAAAGCTTTGTACTTGTAAAAAAAGAAGAGAAGAGAAATAACATATAAAGTGGACGTAGGCACATTCTGGCTGAACCACTATAAATCTACGTGTCTTTTTACAGTTTAGCCCCTGTTTTTCATATATTTGCATAAATCACTCAAATCACTAAGAACAACATAAGATCTACTAAATCATACAACTTTGAGGTGTTTGTCCATTTTTTGTGCAAACACAAACTTTATTATTAAAGTTATAAAATCTATTTTAAAAATATTAAAATAAATACCTCAATATATTATATACTAATTAAATTAAATTTTATTAAATTAAATCTTATTATTAAATTTATTTTATATTAAAATCTATTTTTATATATTTTAAAATAGTAAAATTATAAGTAAAATCTTAAAATTTATATTTTCCAAAACTAACTTATAAATTTAAAATTTCCAAAACATATACATTTTTAAAATATAACATTTAGACATATATAAAATAACATTTATATATTATATTCTAAAAGTCAATAATTAATAAAACCATATATTTCCTTTCAAAACTTTGGAAATCATTTTCAAAATATAGACTAACGGTGTCCGTATATAATTCTCTATCCTATGGTCAAGTGATATGGATATTTATCATTTCAATCCACAATTTAAATATCTACAGGTATATATCATTTCAACCCGCAATCCCAAAAATTTAAAATCAATGGAAATCGCTTGGGTTTATCATTTCTACCCATAACAATTTTCCCCTATTCTACAAGATCGTTCGGGTATGTATCATTTCAACCCATAAGGAATTCTAAATTAACAGGGAACTTGCAGAGTGAGAACAAATATGATAAAAATTTAACATATAAACAACAGACATATATCATCAGTAACAAATTTAATTAATATATAAATAACATATTATGGTGTCAGATGTCACGGGGGGATAATTACAAATAATGACATATCATATATAGCAATTAAATAATTGACAGTTCAAATTTAATGGCATATTTCAATTGTCGTTTCAAGTGAAATCAAATTTACTAACTATAAGAATGTTAGTCGTGAGTGATTGCTCACCTTCGGAGGATAGAGAATGACGATGGTGAAGGAGATGACACAGACACGAACACGGATACAGACACAATTATGACTAGCGGGGTAGCGACAAGCTAGGAACTTCTGCGGCGACCAATTCTGGATAGCACGAAGCAATAGCAAGGCACGATAAACTTGAATTGGCAAAACAAAATATTTTTTTCAAATTTACAACGCACATATATAATTAAGTTACTATATACATATATTTCAAACCAATATCAAAATAGATCTTTATATTTGAATTTTCAAAGATCAATGTTTACAAAATTTGATTTGACACACGTCTTAGAACCACTTCTATACATATATACATTATTTGTTTAAAAAATCAACAACAGGTTTAAAAAAGATTTTACCAAATCATTATATATATCATTTCATAATCCCTTCCTTACACATATGATACTTTAAACAAGGCTAATAAGTTTAAGTATAAGTATATATATATAAAGTTTAAATATCAACTCAATATATACGAAACCTGTAATATACGAAACTTGAATTTTTTTTAAAAATATATGAATATAAATGACAAAGTATATTTTTATATATAACATACTATAGATTCCCAGGCAACACTTTATAATATAGTATATATACATAATACTCTATATATAATATATACAGTAATAGGTAAATTTACATAATATACTTTAAACGTATACAACTACGTGTATAGCTATATTCGATGCAGACAGATCATACCACTTGTATATATAAAAATGTATACACATATAATGAGAAAGGTTAGATATATAACAAAGTTATATATATACTCTATATATACGTACAAGAAAGAAGGCTCGGCAAGGAATTTATATGGTGGAGGTGTGGAACAATCGAGCATGGGATAGGAGAATGAGATGGCGAGGCTGGCAGGGATTCGGTCAGGGGAAAAGAGTGGTCGTGGTGATCGGCATTGCTAGGAGCAGCGGTGGGAGTCGCAAGGGTTTTGGCGATGGGCTATGGCAGATCGGAGGGGACTGAGGTGGTGGAAGCGTCAAGCATGGGGTCGGTGAGAGGCTAAAGGCGTGGGTGTTTGTTGCGGTGAGGTTTGGCATGTGGATGGTGGAGACTTCAGGTGGTGGAGCTGCTCTATCTTGGCTAGAGATAAATAGCTCGGAGGGGATGGCTGACGAGACTTGTTTAAGTCTCGGGAGTAGGTGGTATCTGACGTGGAGGGAAGATAGGCGGCAATCAGGGGTTGGATGTGAGAACTTTGCGGAGAGGGGAGAAATAAACGCCAAGCAGGCTTCGGCTATGGGGTAAGATTATATTGGAAAGGGAAGAAGAAAATCAAGCAACAGGTAAAAGAAAATGAGCCATCTCCATATAACACACTTTATATATGCTATATACTTTGATATAATTATGTTATTCTCTTTTGAAAAGCAAAACATAAGAAAGAATAGGAAGCGGCTTCACAGGCAATACGAAGGGTTTAGATCTGGTATACATAAGTCTTTTTATTTTATACTTTAAAAGCACGATCGTGGAAAATGAAGAGACATGACACTGAACCAGAAATAAATATTTGCATTGGAAATAGAAAAGGTTAGCAGCTAGCTTTCTGGGAAGAATAAAAGCTGATGGCTATTCATATTACACTGCGGAAAATGAATGATCACAAACAAACAAAACAAAAAAATGGTCTGTTACGGTTAACCGTTTTACGGACTTCGCCGTCTGCCGGATTTCAAAACACAAAGATGAATATACTGCGGAGATCATCACAACGAGATGAACAGAACGGTACACAGATTTGCGCGATACGACAATCCTATCAAAAGTTGATACTTCAATACCAAACTACTACAAATTTGCTGAAAATAAGATAAACGGGGCTAGAGAAATCCAAATTTGGCGAAACGAAATATGACGTCTCACTAAGAAGATGATTTACAAATTTATTATACAAAAATATTCAGGTTTGAGAAATATTTTATTATCATCAAATATTAATTGATTTAAATTGAAATAAAATTACACAAGAAAATAAACTTCCATATTATCTGATGAAAATTTACCATTTACTATGTTTAAATAAACGTATTACAAATATCAAATTTTCATTTCCAAATTTAATTATTTAAAATTTCACAAAATTCAGTTAATTACGTTATAAAACCCTTTAAAATTTACGGGTCGTTACAACCATATTTTGCATAGTAAAGATTTTGGTTATCATAAGGTAAAAACTCGTTTCGTGTTTATGTGCGGTGTGGTCTTATGAGATACCCTTTGTTTTCAAATATCTGCATATTGAGTTTCTCACACCAGTCCCATGATTGATCCGGAGTTTAGTGTCCATTTCCCTTAAACTCTGGGTGCCCCAATTTTTCGGGCAACCAAGTAGTTAGGTAGCATTGAGCATTTTGAGAAGGAGCATGAAGCATGGAGCATTTTTGGTCCTTTGTAAAAAGTTATCTATTAATTTAGACGTATTATGTATGATGTATTATGTATCTTTCAGCACTTGTAAGGATAGGTAGGTATAATTATCCTGGCTGAATTAGTACTTACTACAACTTTGATGGAGCGATATTTCTAAGGGTCGAAAAGGCGGTTTGCCATATATATAAAATTTATTTGAACCAGAAATTCAAAGACAGTTTGGATTGAAAAGCTTTACCGTATATTTAAAGTAGTAGTTCGAAGGACATTGTTCTTAAGCATATTTAAAAAAAGAATGTCAAGGCCTATTTTTCTGTACCCTTTAAGTTGACAATAAACCACACATATCCAACTCAAATTGAACGAAAAGACGGAACATGAAGGGTAAGAAGAAAAATAAGACAGAACATAATCTCACATGAATTGAATAATACATAATATTGAACAATATCTTTATAGTGGAAAACTTATAAAATACATATATCAGAGTCTACCTAGATTCAGCTTGGACAGTTATAAACATCTATCCTTATAAATGCTGACAGATATCAAAAACAATAGCGAATAATAAAATACGTCCATACGTAGGTGAATATCACTAGCTCCTTTGGAAACTCCCATCGACTTCAACTAAACCTTAAACTACTCGGATCTGACCCGAGTATTGAGAATACCCAGATCGAGCTTGATAAACCAGCATGAGAAAAACTCAAATAATAAATGACAGTGTCATATATCAGCCTTGGAAATAAAATCCTTTTGAAAATAAAGAGTATCTCATAAGACCACGCCCACACATAAACACGGACGGGTTTTACCTTATGATAACTAAAACACTTTTATATCAAAACATTTGATATTATTTCTAATGACATTCTTTTGAAAACATTTGCAAATAAACTTATTAATCTTAGCCAAAATTGTTAAACTGATTAAATTCTAGCATATCAGCCACAAAGTGGGTTATACAATCAAACTCTTAAAGGCTTCTTATTGGGGAATGGATTTCCATACAAATGACCAGGTGAAGGGACTACCTTCCGATGGGTACACCTCTAAATGGATGTCCTGAGGAACCATCACAAAGCTCCTCTACCAACACAAGACCGGCCTACCTCTGTACGTAGATAGTACCGAATATGTCATCCCCCGGTCATTACCGACCTTTATCCGAGTGCTCGATTTCCATACACCACATTAATTTACATCCCAGCTGTGATGCCCCACCTCTATACCCATGCTAGCCAAGGACATTATGGGGTAATTCCATCAACTAGCACGAAGAATAAGGCTGTTGAGGAGTGACCATCTGTATAATTGCTTTGTGCGAGTACATGCCAGATATAAAATATAACTTTTCATCTCAAGAGGAAATCCGACATACCAATACAAACTCAAAGCTACTACACAGTGGCTATATGGACTTCGGAAACAAATATAGAAATAAGCATAACATAAATCAGTCACAGACAATTCATATCACAAAGGCGGAAATAGATATGAATATAATACATGAAAGTGTACATCAGAGTGGTGGTCAAATAAGAACCACAATAACACAAAAGAATAGATACAAGTGCTAGCCAAAAGAATATGTGTACATCAAGGAGTCTAATCTCAAATGTATACAACAAAAACTACTAAACTAGAGTAGTTAGCCAAAAGTCAGATGATGGTTCCAGATAGGAAGTCAAGAGGAAGCACTTGTAAAATCTTAGTCTGACTCGAGTATTATTTAAGAAGAAAATAATAAACGGATCAGTCTAGCTATAATTTCAGATAAAATGAGATATAGAAAGAGATATAATAATAAAACGTATGATAACCAAAAATGTCATACTACGTCAAGTATACATCAGAAAACCCACAAAAGTCATACAATATCTCAATAATCTCAAAACACAGAAAAGAACATCATATTCTTAATTTAATTCACCAAGCCACAAAAATGACATACACATCAATGCCAATGGTAAAAGCTGGTGAAACATAAATTCCAGAAATCAACAATTAGAAATCTAGAAACCACAAGAAAGAGGATGGCCAATCCCATAAACTAAACATCGATGCACCTAGAAAGATACGCCCCATGTAAAGTCTAGCATCGATGCACCTAGAAAGATACACCCCATGCAAAGTCTAACATCGACACACCTAGAAAGATACACCCCATGCAAAGTCGAACATCGACGCACCTAGAAAGATACGCCCCATGCTCTAGCATCGACGCACCTAGAAAGATACGCCCCATGCATAAATAAACATCGACGCACCTAGAAAGATACGCCCCATGTAATGTCTAACATCGATGCACCTCAAAAGATACACCCCATGCAAAGTCGAACATCAACGCACCTAGAAAGATACGACCCATGCATAGACGAACATCGACGCACCTAGAAAGATACGCCCCATGCCCCGACTTATTGAGCCGATCACTCCATGAAGTAAACAAACATCGACGCACCTATATAGGTACGACCCATGCGTAAAGTAAACATCGACGCACCTAAATAGGTACGACCCATGCGAGAAGTGAGACGAAGCTCATTAAAACGAAGAACAGTCCACCACGTGGACAAAGAGACATCGCAAATTGCTAGTCTAAACCATAAGATGATCACCATCGATCATCAAGAAGTGTCAATTACACTAAGCTAGTAAATATATGAGTTTAGCTTTGTGTCCCATAACCACTTGCTTAACTTAAATATTTACGAACAAATTGTAAATCTCCACTAGAAAATTGTCACAATAGATTCAATCGAACAACTCCAAGAATTAACCAACGAAGTGAACGCAAGTGTTTCATACCACTTGTTTTACTAAGCCATTTAATTAGATTTCTCATATGAATGAGGTAAAGGTTTGTATATACTAATAGATTGGAAAACGGTTTAAGAAACGAGCTTTGTAATTAAAACAATATCAAAATAGTTTTGATGAAAGTGTTTTGATATTTACTACTAGTATAGAAAACCTTAATATTTTTAAAGTGACAAATCACAAAAACGATTGTAGAAACAATCAATCATAAAAATCCACATTCAAAGACGTGAATTAAATTCAAGGAAATCGATACCGAATCCATCAAAAATGGATATTCCAAAAATCCCAAAGAAAAGGTCATCAAAGTCGATAAATATGATAACAACAAATGGGAATCAACACAAATCGATTAAATTTGGAAATTCAAGCCAAATAGGCAAATTGGCCAAAAGATAACAGATTCAGACATTTGAAATAAATGGTTCAGACGTCTAAATCTGGAAATTAAATATTTTCCAGAACACAGATCCAGACGTCTGATCCCTATATTTTAAACGTCTGAAATAGGCAATTTAAGCCTATTTTCTTTCTGGTTGCATTCAGACGTCTGGTGGCTAGATTTAGACGTCTGGATCTGGACTGGTTGCAAACGAACCAATTCAGACGTCTGAAGCCTTTGATTCAGACGTCTGAATCTGGGAATAGAAATTTTCCCAGAATAATATTCAGACGTCTGAAATATCAATTCAGCCGTCTAAAACTGGAATTTCAGACATTTCCTAAACCTTGACCAATGATGGCCAAAACGATATCGATAACGATCGGACGAGCAACAACGACTAAGGAATTATGCCATGTGACAACCCAGCCTTAACGGCTCTTCGATACGCCTCAAATATCAATGTCCAAATATCCATAATAGGATTAGCACAAAAATTGAACCAAAACACCAAAAATTGGAATATACCCAAAATCAATCCAAACCAAAATCAAATGCACAAGAATAAGTGTTAGGAATTCATACCTAACAATCGAAGATAATTATAGACTAAGATGTGAGATAAAAATCTCACCTTTAAACCCAAAACAAATGAAGAAGAAGCTGTAGAGCAATGGCAAGAACAATCACTCTTCAATTCCAACACAAGAAGCTTGAATCTAAGCTTAAAACAGAAACACTTCCCAAATTAGGTTTAGGAATTTCTGAAATTGATAAGGGAATGAGTTGGAGAAGATGAAGAGGATGCTTACCAATAGCTTCTCTTTGAATTTGGAGCTAGAAGAAGGATTCGCAAAGGAACTAGGGCTAGGAGTTTTAATTTCCCATTCCACTCTCCATTTTTTATGAAGCTTAAGTGTTAGGAAATGAAAGTGAAGTAAAGAAGAGGAGAGGGAGTGGAGTTGGGTTGATAAAACCAGAATTGGGTAAATGGGCTGAACCCAAACCCAAAGCCCTAAGTGAATAAGTAGCAAAATTCCACTAACTCCAAACATATCGAAGTTTATACTCAAAAAAGTCGCAAACATCATTTTGAACTCAATGGGGGTGGTCTCGAGTCCTAATTCAACTGTTTGCAAAAAGTAGCTTTTCGGACTAAAATCCGACTAACGATGAAATCTTTAAATAAAATATTTAAATACACAATCGATAGATATGCAGGTTGTTACACCAAACGTCATAGAGGGAAGAAATATATCTAGAAGGGGATGATCATACCCTAATGGGAATGACCCACATAGTCTTGCCACATCTAACCCTGTTTCGGTCATTTCTGGTTGAAGAGGCTTGAGGCAACAATTACCTTTTTACATAGCACGAATTCCTTCCACTTTGAATGCCACATTAATCAACAAGTAGACCTTCGTTATCATTCATCTCAATATCTCCGTCTTCAACACAGCTTCATTCTTTGAACACCTGGATTGGTTCGAAGTGGTTTTCGGATAGGAATCACCCAAATCCGACCCCGGTTCCTTCAAAATTCAATAATCGATAAAAGGTGAATATAAGTATACAGGATTTATTAAGCCTTTTTTCACTATAATTCTTTTGGCTAATTACAAATCCCTTTTTAATCTTAGAGTAACTAAGTTAATTCACTTATTACTTGGGTAAACATTTCCTATTTTCTTACTTATCATCGATCCAGAATTTCTTAACTTTTAAATGGGTCAAAAACAATGTTATTTAAGACATCGTTACTGTAAACTACAAATCAAACTTAGAAAACATTATTGAGTAAATAGGATCATGGAAATCATTCTAATTTAAATCAATATCAATTTCCGTATTCAACAAGTGCTATGGGTGGAATAATGGTGAGATCGCCTTTTAAATTCCACAAATAGGACGATTTCCTTCTTCGAAATTTAATACCAAGTATAAGAAGATTATCTCTATGCAATCCAAGTTGTAGTTTATTCATTTTGGAGATTGCTTAAATTTTGTATAGACTAATCTTCTTTTATTTGGAAAAACTTAATATAATCTTTTTAGAGCATCCGGGCTTTCCTTTTGATCTGTTCCTCCCCTCGCCTAAGAAGAGAAAATATAGGCAAGGTAAGTTCAAGGCACTGGTTGCTCCATTCCTAACCTTAGTTAAACACCTTGTTTTATCTTTCCAAATCTCACAGGCGGGACAAATGTACTAGTCGTTTCCGCATACTCAATTATTAGCTTTTATTTTGGAATTGATTATATAGATTCCGAATTATCTTTTAAATGCTTAATTATCCTTTTAAAAACATTCATAATTGATTCTAGGAAAAATCGTTAAGTTTAAACCCTTTTTTTTAAGTCGTAGAAACGGCATCAGAAAAGTGCTGCGGAAAGTGCTTTATAAGCTTATTTGATTTAAAAAACTTTTTAATATTTGAAAATTCATATTTTCCACTTAAAATCTCTTCTAAAATATTTAAATAGATTTATCAAAATTATTCGATATTTTTCCCTAATTAAAAACGTCAATTTAAAAAGATTTTCCCTTATGGTCACTTAACTGCACAAGCGCGATTTTTCTAGAACATTGATTTGGACATAATTCAAAATCTACAAGATGAAATCTTGATTTTCTTTTTCTATTTGAAAATTATGGTTATAATAGACCGGACATTTCTTGTTTTGAAGAAATTCGAGCTATACTTCACTCAATACACTCATTTGAACATTTCGACGCAAAATCGTGAACTATTATTACGTGATGCAGCTAGTTTTAACTTGATTACAATATATAAAATAAATTCTCTAAATTGAATATAATTACTTATAAAAACATTGCTAATCATTTTAAACTGATATTTCCACTTTTTAAAGTATTAAAAATATATTTTCAATACTCTCATATTATAATATTATTGTATTCCTATTATTTTAATATTAAATTTTAAAATCCAATTTCAATTCGATTTCAATTCTAACTTCAAATTAAACTTAATTTAAACTTAGATTTCAAATCTAATTTCAATTTTAATTTAAACTTCAACCTTAATCTCAATTTTCAAAATCGATTTCAATTTCAATTTTACTATTCATCACAATTTCAATTTCAAATTCCATTTCAAATTCAATTCAAATTTCGATTACGATTTTGATTTCAATTTCAATTATACTTCGATTCCAATTTGACTTTATTTTCAAAATCCAAATTTGATTTTTTTTCACTATTCACAAAGAGGCTTAATAATTCCAACATATACCATATTAAAAAAATTGGTCATACTTAACAAAGGGGTTACTTAATCAATAATGAGGATAATTACTTCCAATATTCATCATTAACATAAAATCCATTCTCATAGCATAGTAATTATCAATAATTGATTATATTAGCATAACTCTACTCTCCATCCAACATATTCAAACAATCATTCAAACGTCCATATCATCAAATAGTGATTATCTAATATAATAATTAAACATGATAATAAATATAATTCAAATAGCGATGAGAATTTCTCACCTTCGTTTCCACTACGCCAAATTTTACTACGAACTAGCGTGCCTTCCTTATGCGTCATAAATCCTTCTGAACCGCATTCTTTTTCCTTTCTCTTTCTTTTCATTTTCTTTTTTTCTTCTTTTTTAAGAGGAGGGTGCATGAGCTTTGGAGGGAGGTGTTGGCTCGGGTTTGGGTCTGTGGCCGTGGGTAGGTGGTGTAAGGGTGTGTGACGACACTGAATTTTTGACATTGGAAATCAGAATATTTAATTGATTTTAAATATTTAGAGGGTAGTTTAACTTGAATTTCAAATATCATTGTTTATTTGGTAATTAAATTTTTGAATTTAATAGTTGAAACTGGGTAAAATATTGTATCTTCAGTTTTTAGCTTGTTAAAAATAATTTGAAGGCTTGGAAAATTTATATTGATAATACTGAAGATAATGGAAGTGTTAAAAATTGAAATTTGAAGTGTTTGTTCAGTTTTGAAATTTTATTGTTTAGATCGATATTTAAAAATAGCCTTCCGAGACACAGTCTCGGATTTCTACGAAGCTAGTTCCATTGGATCCGTGATATTGTAGTATTATCGGATTTCAAATTTCGGAGCGTTTGGAGTTGTCGTGTGAGCGTACGATATATAAACGCGCTGAAATTTATATCGAAATTCAATTTAATAACTGGATTCAAAAAGCTACCTTCTCCATACGATCAAATTAGGACTCGAAACCTTTTCTATTGCGTGCGGAATAGGGGTATAATATTATAGACGCCTGGCGGCATGCCTCGATAGGAGTTTAAAATTTTAAGTTGCATTTGAATTTGAATTTAATTAAGAATGTATATATATATACTTATTTATACCAGTCGGCTTCAGCCGAATTTCCATCACATCTGAACCTTTTCAAATCACTGTCGCCTTCACCTTACACGCAACCATCTTCACGTGTTTCCTGTTTTCCTTTCAAAGCACGCTTCTCTCTTTCCAAAAAAATCAATTCGTCTCGTTCGAAAATAAAATCAAACCGAAGAAAATTAATGGCCGAAACTACCTCATTCAAAATCGAATCCTTCTCTGTTCAAATCAATCACAGTCGCTATTTCATTCGAGTTGCCTCCTTTACTTTCATTTTATAATCTGGATTATCATCCTCCTCTAATCGATCGAATAATCGAATCTGGCAAAACACGAAGAATCTGATGATTTCGAGGCAGGTCTGCACTCGAATCCGATTCAAACTCCATTTCGTTCGAAGCTAGTTTGCAATCGGAGAGGAAGACTCGCGATTGGGGGGCCGACATGGGCTGTGTGGGTCGTCGCGAGCAGAAAGGGATTTTGGGAATCGGGAAGCAAACGAGTTGTTGACGAGATGATTAGAAAAAGAGGATGGTGGCGTGCGGCGTGGGTTTCGGCTACATCGAATGGTCGAAGTCGCGTCACTCGCGATAGCTTGTAGAGGTCGAGGATTGGCGATGGTAAAAGGTACGCCTGCGCAATAAAAATAGGAAATACAGGTGTTACTGTTGAGAATAAGTGAAATGTAAATGAATTTCCTATATATGTCACTTACATATTTAAATTGAGTAAATACAGGTGCAAGGGGCCGTTTGGCTAGATTTGGTCGTGCTAAATGCTAATAATAAGCCGCTTGCTTAAAAATGCTAAATAAAAGGTACGCCTGCGCAATAAAAATAGGAAATATGAACTGTCTTTGTTTTTCCGACCGTGTGGGTCGATGTATATATATTTATATCTCTTATAAAATTGCAAAAGCTCCTCCGTATAAGGGAGACTTTGTCAAAAAAATTTGAAAATTTTAGGAGTTAGGAAAATTTTGAAAAAAAATTGGAAAATTTTTGTTAACGGAAAATTGATTTTCAAATTGTAATGGAAACGTAGGAATTGAACTAGAAAAGGGAAAACTATTATTTTGGTCGAAGTTAAAAGTTTTGGAAAAAAGTGAATATCGAGTTTTCACTAAGTGGATTTTTTGTTTTTGAAGATAATTTAAATTGCTCGACAATAAGGTATGTATTTAAATTTCAGTATGAAATTTGATCCTTTCTTGTCTAGCCGCTTGGATTTCCTTTTTCTTTTTGAAATCTGGGGGTCCGTAGGGACATTTTGTAGTCGTACCGAGCTAGCTGCGCAAAAGAGACGCTGGCGAAATTTTTCGAAAATTTTGAGAGTTGGAAAATTTTTGAGAAATTTTGGATAATTTAAAATTTGAATTTAAATTTAAATTTGAATTGTGAAGTAAAATAAAGTTGCCTGAAACTATGAAAATGTTTGGAAAATTAATAAGGATGATAGTGTGGTCATGATAAGAAGATTGGTTTGAGAATTTGATAAAACTATTTGGTTTTGGGAAAATGATAAACGGGTTGAGAGATCATTCTTCTTAACTTGTAATTTCGGGACGAAATTCTTTTAAGGGGGGAAGAATGTGACGACCCTGAATTTTTGACATTGGAAATCAGAATATTTAATTGATTTTAAATATTTAGAGGATAGTTTAACTTGAATTTCAAATATCATTGTTTATTTGGTAATTAAATTTTTGAATTTAATAATTGAAACTGTGTAAAATATTGTATCTTCAGTTTTGAGCTTGTTAAAAATAATTTGAAGGCTTGGAAAATTTATATTGATAGTACTGAAGATAATGGAAGTGTTAGAAATTGAAATTTGAAGTGTTTGTTCAGTTTTGAAATTTTATCGTTTAGATCGATATTCAAAAATAGCCTTCCGAGACACGGTCTCGGATTTCTACGAAACCAGTTCCATTGGATCCGTAATATTGTAGTATTATCGGATTTCAAATTTCGTAGTATTTGGAGTTGTCGTGTGAGCGTACGATATATAAACGCGCTGAAATTTATATCGAAAATTCAATTTAATAACTGGATTCAAAAAGCTACCTTCTCCATACGATCGAAATAGGACTCGAAACCTTTTCTATTGCGTGCGGAATAGGGGTATAACATTATAGACGCTTGGCGGCATGCCTCGATAGGAGTTTAAAATTTTAAGTTGCATTTGAATTTGAATTTAATTAAGAATGTATATATATACTTATTTATACCAGTCGGCTTCAGCCGAATTTCCATCACATCTGAACCTTTTTAAATCACTGTCGCCTTCACCCTACACGCAACCATCTTTACATGTTTCCTCTTTTCCTTTCAAAGTATGCTTCTCTCTTTCCAAAAAAAATCAATTCGTCTCGTTCGAAAATAAAATCAAAACGAAGAAAATTAATGGCCAAAACCGCCTCATTCAAAATCGAATCCTTCTCCGTTCAAATCAATCACAGCCGCTATTTCATTCGAGTCGCCTCCTTTTCTTTCATTTTATAATCTGGATTATCATCCTCCTCTAATCGATCGAATAATCGAATCTGGCAAAACACGAAGAATCTGATGATTTCGAGGCAGGTTTGCACTCGAATCCGATTCAAACTCCATTTCGTTCGAAGCCAGTTTGCAATCGGAGAGGAAGACTCGCGATTGGGGGGCCGACAGGGGATGTGTGGGTCATCGCGAACAGAAAGGGTTTTTGGGAATCGGGAAGCAAAAGAGTTGTCGACGAGATGATTAGAAAAAGAGGATGGTGGCGTGCGGTGTGGGTTTCGGCTACATCGAATGGTCGAAGTCGCATCACTCGTGATAGCTTGTAGAGGTCGAGGATTGGTGATGGTTGTGGTGTATGCAAGCAACTTCAAACGATGGTTAGGTAGTATTTGTCCAGGTTCGCGTTTTTCTAGAAGGTATATCTGCTTTTGTTTTTAATTTAATTTAAATGTATATATTTGTCGATTTGGAAAAAAACCAGATAATATAACCTGTGATAAATTTGAATAGAGTTTTAAATTAAAAATCAGATGGAGGTATAATTACAGCAAACAGAATATATATATATATGTATATATAGATAAATGCACATGCATGTTTCAATATATATATATATATATAAAGTGTTAGCCAATTAAATTAGTTAAAAAGGAAATAAATTGTTCGATCAATTCAAATGTTAATAAATCGTGCATTGTTTATACTAGGTCAAAATCTGTAAAGAAAACAAGTCGTGACGGAAATGGATTGCAAAATAAAAGCAAAGGTGAGATCTTCTCACTAAAATTAAAATAATTGAAATTTCAGTTATTGATTGATTTTTGGATGATAGTAGTATATATATATTGGAGTGATTGATTTCCCGCATTATATAGCGGATGAGACCCTATGCGCCGCATAATAGCGGATGATATTATATAAACCCATATACCACGATATTCCACCTCGAAGTGGAATTGGTATTTAATTATTGTGCTAACATCTGTGGATGTAGAGAAACAGGTTGGAGGGATCCAACTGGATTCCTCAAATTGTATGAATTTGTTTCATATGTTGTGTGATGATTTATTGATAATCTGTGAATGATTATATTGATGATTGAATTTGTTGAAGGCTATAATTTAGCCGAATGTATTTTTGGTATCGCTGGATACCAGAAATAAATAAAATTGGATTTTTGAAATTAAAGTAGGAAATTTTAAGTAAATCCCTTTTGAAAGAATTGGGTGAATTTAAATGCATAAAGTTGATTTTTGAAATCTTATTGAATTATTTCCAAAATATGGGAAAAGATATTAATAAATGAGTTTTGAATAATATTGTTTAAAAGTTGAAGAATTTATTGAAAATGGAATTTTAAATAATTTGGAAAGAATAAAGGGATTTATTTAAAAGGTGATAAATTTTTTTTGAAATCCATTTGATAATTGATTTAGTATTGGAAAATAAATCTTTGGAAAATCAATATGAAAATTGATTTGGTGTTTGAATGAAAAATTGATTTTGTGTTGAAAACCAATTTGAAAATCGATTTGCAAATGTTTGTTATTTGGAAATATTTATACTCTATCTACTAATTTTATTAGTTGGGACTTGAAGTTTTACATGAGATATTAGTATAATATTTTCATAACTAATATTTAAGTAAGAGTTTAAAGATAGTTTTATTTTAAAATATTTCCAAGTATATTTTGGATAAGTGATTTAAATTACTTTAAAGTATTCGGACTTGGCAGATTTCCAGTGGAAATAAATAATATCAGGAATTTTATTCCGCGAGTGAAAAGTGATTTGCAAGGGCTTCTTCCTTTATTGGACGAAGTGCCTTCGATTCTGTTCGAACCTGGAACAGACTTGTATGGTCGTATGTCTGACACTACACTTTGAGATATAAAGCAGATTTCTTTCAAATACATATCTGTTGGTGGCGGAGAATTTATTCTCTTAGCTTAACACCCTTCTCTGAGACGTACGAGCTCAGAGGTTATGTAGTTGAAGGTTATCGGTGATATACTCCCAATTTTGTAGTGTGGCATGCTAAGTGCTGATGTATGTTGATGGTCATTTGTTGATCATTCGTGATCAAAGCATGGCTTTCGTGTAAAGCATAGCTTTGTGGACGAGACCTCATCGAACCTCACACCCCGGAAATGGTCGAAACAGGAAAGATGCGGCAAGGTTATGAGGGTCGCACCCTTTAGGGTATGTCATTTCCTTCTGGAAAAAGGTGGTATCATGGTATGGAGCCCAAATACTTTACCTATGTGGTTGCTGCAATCTCATTTACTGTGTGGTTGTTGCTTTGTGATTGAGGGCTCTCGGATAAAGGTCGCAAACGACCAGGGGGTGGAATACTCGAGTAGTAGTTACCTAGTTATAGAGGTAACCCGGCCTTGTGTTGCAGAGAGCTAGTTAGTTCTCAGGACGTCCCTCTAGAGGCGTACCCATGTGGCATAGGAAGTTCCTTAGCCTGACCATTTGTTGGTAGAGAGCTAGTTTCTTTTTCTTTCTTTCTTCTTCTATCTCTTTTTTTCTTTAACCCTAACAATTCGGTTTTCCGGCATTCGATAGTTCGGTAGTTGATACAGTGGTTGTATTGATGTCGACTTTCGGAAGTCGAAAAAATCTAGTTGTTACAGGGTGGGTATGGTCTTGGGGTGGTGGAGTTTAGCTCGGGTGTGGGTTGTCGGAGTGGAGTGTGGGGCGTGTACGGCTCGGGTAGGGTGGTGGCTGAGAGTAGGGAGGTGGGTAGGGGTTTTAGGAGGTGGGTGTGTGTGTTTGGAGGCTCGAGTAGGGCGTGTGGAGGTTGTGTGCTTGGGTGTAGGGTACAACCGTGGGTAGAGGAGGAGGGTGGAGGTGATTTTGGGTGGTGATGGAGCTTGCTTGAGGTGGAGGAAGTTATGGGAGTGGAAGAGAAGTTGGATGCCATGGAAATGGAAGTGGAGTGGATGAAGAAAGTGAAGAGAAAGGTAAAGAATGAGAAGTGAATTTGTTTGTGAAAGAATGTAAGGTATGCATGTTTATTTATACTTGAGTTTTGAAAGGTAAATGACTACAATACCCTTCTCTATTTTTAGTTTAAAATATATTTTTTACTTTTGCATGAAAAGAAGGTTAAGAAAGCTCATTAATTGTGATGTGTTTGTTTGAAATGATTACCCTCTTTTTACGTAAAATCGAATCTTTTAAAGAGAAGACTTTTGCTTGGATTTGATTTACATGCCACTTGTTAACATATTAGGATATGTATTAATGTTTGGAAATGATGTTAAGGAAGTGTATGTATGTAGTAAAGTGAGGTGTCGTCATTTCCATGCTTGCATATATTTTAAAGATATATTTTTCTCCTTTTCCATGTATATTAGTAACATCTCATTAATGATATAAGATGCAAAGTGTAATGATGTTGTTCCTTAAGCAAAATTCAACTCTCTTTTGTCAAATCATGTCTTAACACCATTTTTATCATTTTTATTTTATTTACTTTATAAAAAAGAGATATTTTTGTTTATATGTTATAAATGTAAGTATTATATAGTTTGTATAGTTTGTAAAGATGAAATATACATGTTATAAAGTGGATATGTTCATACAACATTGCGACGACTTGTTACACTTGAAAACAACGTTGTAATTGACAAATTTTACAGTCAAAATCTAGCGTTTTTGCTAAACTATATATTTAAGTAAATTGTTAACGCTAAAAATTGAACGCTAACACCCGGTGTGTGTAATAGAGTTGTGAAAGCACCACCCGTGTGACGGGAACAAGAAATAAGTAGTAAAATAGTGAAAAAGCGGTAAAAGACAGCAGTTTGTAGTGGTTCGGCTTTAGATCAAGCCTACGTCCACTTTGAATTCCTTTATTGCTGATTCGATCACAAATTGATACAATACAATTCAAAATACGATACAATTTGATCACAAAAAACACTCTCGACTAGTAGCTCAAACTTCGATGATGAAACTTGATGAATCCGTGTTGGATGTATGAAATTCCTCCCGAAGCTTGTTGTAGTGTCTTGAATGTATGGAGATCTTCAAGTGTCGAATGAGTTGTGAATTCTGCAGAGTAATGGTGCTTCAGGAAATGATCGGCCAAAAGTCCCTTTCATGTTGAAGGTAGTGCTATATTTATAGAGAAGTCTGGACAGGAATTTTTGCCAAGTCATGAGTCATGACCGACTTAAGATAAGTCGTAAGTCGTGGCCGACTTAGCAGAAAACAGTATCAGTGAAGCGGCATAAGTGTCCAGGCATTGGATTTTAACTCGGTGGCCTTTAGGTCGTGGACGACTTAAGATAAGTCGTAAGTCGCAGCTTAACTGGTAAATGAGCTAGGAGGTAAGTCGTAAGTAGCTTTAGGTCGTAGATAGTTCACTTCCTTAGGTCGACCAATCCTTAACTCATTAACTCGCATAATCCTTAACTCGTTAACTCGCATAATCCTTAACTCGTTAAGTCGTAGGCTTCCTCAACTCGTTAGGTCGTAGGCTTCCTTAGGTCATCCAGGCCTTAACTCGTAGACTTCCTTAAGTCGTTAAGTCCTTTTAACTCCTTAGGTCGGTAGTTCTTTCCAGTAGTTAGGTCGGAACTTCCCTTAAGTCGTGGCATCTCTTAAGTCATAGCATCTCTTAAGTCGTGGCATCTCTTAAGTTGTAGCATCTCTTAAGTCATGGCATCTCTTAAGTCGTGGACAAATTGGGGATTAACATTTGCCCCTCGAAGTACACGCCTAAGTCGTAGGTCGTGTGCTTCGACTCATCTTAACTCGCGTGTGCCGATTCGAGTTCTATTGCCCCTGAGACATAAAAGCTTGAGTCGCGCCTCCTAGCCCCTTCTTCTCATTACTTAATCCTTACGCCGTATCTGCCATTAACACTTCTCTAAGTTCTCAAAGGCGATTCCAACTTGATTCTTATCCGATCATCTCTAGCATCATACTGCGTAAGCGATTTTGCTTCTCTTTCAATCGCCGATCATTGTCAATCTTCGAGCCCTATCCTTTACCTCTGATTTACCCCTTTGAGCCTTGCGAAAATTGTTACATTGGACATCGATGGACTTAAGGCATCTTGATCTTACTTACAACGACTTACGATTCGTGGCGATTTAGAGGTGTGATAGAACTAGGGTTGTTGTTGATTGAGAGGTTATTGGGTTAACGGATTAGGAGTTAGAAGGTAGGTGGGTTAGGAGTTGGATGTTGCCTCGGGTACGACTTAGCAACCTTTATGACTTAAGCCTTGAGTCGTGGTTGAGTTAAGACTTGGAGAATTTTACATCACTTTGAACTGAAGCCCTTCCTCTTTTCCACGACTTACGACTCAGAGTACTGCCGACTTAAAACCTCAACGACTTAAAATTGAAGCGACTTATCTTGCCTCATAATCCTTGGGTCGTGGACGAGTTAGCCAGAGAACTAATGACATAACTTAACCCACTGGAAAATTTCTTAAGTCGTAATTGAGTTAGCACTTGAGTCGTTGGCGACTTAGCACTTGTACTTTTAAGCTTTGCCTGACTTTTGAACTGTTGAACTTTGTTGCATCCTTTCACAGATCACTTTAACTTGCAAACTAACAATCTATTTAATACAACATTAACAGAAAATTGGGACGAATATACTGCCACTGACTGCCCACATCAAATGACAGATTAGTTAATAACAGATAATCAACATAAATAGATTGTGTGAACGAAGTGCTTTAAATCAACAAATTCACGCAAAGTATTAAAGCAACACTGAAATAGTCAACTGAAAATGACCGGTTTGCACTAATACTGTACCTGAACTTTAAATTGACAAGTCCTGAAATTTGGTAATCGATCAATTGTCGACTAGCTTAATTCCAGTTATATTTACTTGTTAATTGCATTAGTTATGCACAACACTTCACACTATTTAGGAAACGTGCACCTTCATATTTGAATATCCAGTTGCTTGTGTAGAATGACTTCTCAGCAAGGAGATACAACAGTCCAGACTGGAGAGGCCACTCTTATTCCAGCTCCTTTAGTCAATCCTCCAGAAAGAGCCTCTACCACCCTATCGTACAGAGTTTTTCGGCAATTGTGCACCCAGTTTGGCATTGCTGAAGCTGATGCCATTCTCCCTGAGAAAAATAACACTGCTGATGTAGCGCCTCTTGGCTTTGTAGCGGTGAATCGACAAATGTGCCTGAGCGGAGCCGTTCCACCTTTCAACAACTCTCTCCAGCATCTTCTTCGACAACTGGCCATCTCCCCATTTCAGCTACACCCTAATGGTTATGCCATTCTAATGGGGATGTGCGTGCTATTCGGGAAAACTCTTGACCGACTTCCGAGTTTTGACAAGATCTGCTACTTATGTTCTTTTACCGGAACTAAAGATCATCCTTCGATCACTATTGTGAGAAGCGCTAGAAATCGTAAATTGATCATCGGCCTCCCCGACAG
Source organism: Allium fistulosum (assembly GCA_030737815.1). Lineage (NCBI taxonomy): Eukaryota > Viridiplantae > Streptophyta > Magnoliopsida > Asparagales > Amaryllidaceae > Allium > Allium fistulosum. Next base: position 1,059,798,156 of record CM060903.1, read on the forward strand.
TGCTCATGGGTTTTTAACTCAGTGCTTTTACGTCCGCTGTCCCCCGGGGTTTTATGCTGTGTGGTGGGAAGGAAGTAAGATTATCTATCTTTACCTCTTCTATTCTATGAGTTTTGTGAAGTCCAAATCACCAAGTGTTAATTTCGCTTTCTCATTTCAGCGCTCCCCCTCCTTCTAGGGATCTCAGCCACAAGCAAACTCTGGAGAGGCTCATGGCTGTAACAGCTGAAGAGCGGGACGTGAAATTTTTGTTGAAAGACAAATTTCTTCACCAGTTTGGACTTCTTCACCCTTCTCGCTCCACTCAGCCTCATGAAGTTCCCAACTCTCCTACGGAGGAACCAAATGCCCCACTTTCTGTTGAGGAACCCACACCGAAGGAGTCTGCTACTGAAACTTCATTGGTAAAATGTCCCACGCTTACCGATGTTGCGGGACCATCTAGCAAACTGGCACTTGCTCCAATTATTGAAGAGGAAGAAAATCCTCGAATTTCTGAAAAGTCGGCCGATGTGGAAGTTGAAAAGGAGAGTTCTACTGGGCGTCATAGTGATGACACTTTCGATAACTTGAGCGATATAATGATAACTTCTCAAGAGCTTTTTAAAGACGACATTCAAAAAGCAATTTCTCCTGTTGTTGAAGCGACTTCTTCTCTGCAACAAACTACAACACCTCCTATACCCGCCGTCTCCATTCCAACACCACAGAGTGGTTTGTAGTCTGATGCGCATAGTTTACACTCCACACACACTTAGGATGCTTATCACTTATACGCATTTAGCTTCTTCAATTTGAAGATTTCTAAGACTTGACTTTTCTTCAATTTCAGGTTCTACGATGGGGCGTAGTGGTTCATATTATGACGATTTCCAACGCTATGGGGGGCGCGACACTTATGACTACAGACGCTACCTCCCTTCCCGCCAGAAGACCGATGAAGAAAGAGCCATTAGAAAAGCTCGTGAGAGGCGGGATTATGAAGAACGCCGCAGGAGAGAAGATGAACGATATGACTCATCCCAAAGAGATGATGATTCACATAAGAGGAAATCTTATGATGATAAAGGAAAAAGTCACGTTGCCAGCGATCCAAGTAAACGAACCAAGCTTACTGACTCTTTTGTTGTTTCTGAAAAGCTTGATGCTCCCACTCCTTCTGACTTGCCTGGTGATTCTCCCGTTCTTGAGAAGTCTGACATTCAAACAATCATCAACAGGCCTCAATATCAAGTTGGACAGGGTCCGCCAACTCTTCAAAGTCAGTTCCCGCAATGGTGCTTAAAGGGGGTTCATTTTGACTTGGACTTGGTGCCAATTGATAAGCCGGCGATGATAAGAAATCTTGATGTTGTCAGACTTGATATCGAAAGGATATCTAGATGGCAAAAACTCGTCGACAAACTCCAAAGGGTCAATCAAATGAATCTTGAAGCCATGTTGACCATGGAGAGCGACAAGTCAGAATGGGATAAAATTTGCAAGCGGCATGATGCTGAAATGAAGAGCATTTCTGATGGTTATGGGAAACTTGAAGCTGAAGTTGAAAGACTAAAGAATGAGCTTGCCACTTCTTCCACTTCTTATTCACAAAAGGAAGAAATGCTTCAAAAACAAGTTCGAGATGCCCATGCTGCTCAGCGAGATGCTGAAGCGAAAATTGAAGCAGAGCAGCATGTTACTAGGAAATATCGTAATGACGCCGCTCAGCTTCGGGAAAATTTCAGCTCCCAAGACTTGGAAATTACAAAGCTGCAATCTCAATTGTTAAGGGTTGAAAAGGAGCGCGATGAGGCTATCGCCGGTAAAGCTGCGGCCGAACAATCTCTTGAAACAACCAAAGCCAACATTAGCTCCACTTTATTTGACTTTTATGTCCACAGCGTTTTGGGGCACGGAAGCCTTTCTTTTCTGGGGCCAAAATATGAAATTACTTTGGCTGAAGTGTGGGAAGTAATTATCGACATGCTTGGAGGAGCTGGTTACGGTGAAGCGGATCTTGAAGCCATTTATCTAAATGATGAGTCCCGTGCCGCTCTTGCTAAAGGAAAAGAGCAACTTGCCCAAGCACGAGCCGAAGTGACGGGAGAGAAGCGTTCCGAACAAGAAATACTTCCTACTGCCCCTGTTCATACTTCGATTTCAGCTGATGTCGATATTATTGGCTCCATTTCACATTCTTCTCCTCCTGCTAAAGTTGACAAAGAAATTGTGACCACTCCTACCGAGGAAGAGGCCTTGGAAGATATTGAGGCTTAGAAATTCGAGATTGATCTTGTAAAGCCGACTTCTCCAGGTAACTTTGATGTTGAACCAAGTCAAGTGGACTACTTGTTTGCTTCAACCGAGTTTGATGAATTTCTTGATTGTTACTTAAGTCTTGGTGGACCCATATCTTCTCTCTTTTCGGAGAATACTGATTTTGACTTCTTTTTTTCTGTAGCGGAAGCACCGAAAGTTGCGCTAACTTCTCCTTCTTCTGCTGCCATTCCTTCTTCTTCTCAAGTTACTCCTCTTCCCGCTTCTCAACCAGGATCGCAAGAAGAGAAAACAGAAGCTCTCAAAGACTTGGATGATCTGGTTGTTTCGCAAGAGCAAAAGACTGTGGAACTTGAAGAAGGCGAGAAGACTCCGGAGCAGTCCCTTGATGATAACACGAAACTTTCCACACTGCTTACTACTCCTGGAAGTGAGTCTTCTTCGAAAAGGAAAGGGAAGCGCGCCATGAAGAAGAAGAAGAAGAGCACTTCGGCTGATGAAGAAAATGTTGAAGAAGATCCAGCTGCTCCTATTTCTCCTTCCCCCCCGACCCGTCCACAACGGCTTCTGCAACTAGCTATCAAGCTGGGAAAGGGCTCTAAGGGTGGCGGGAAGATGGAGTGATGAGCTAGACTTTATGGTTCTTGTTTTGCTTTTTGAATGTATTGACCGGAGGTTGTGCGGGTACCGGTCCCTGCTTTTTTTTTAATATCTGCACATGTAAAGAATTTTCATAGTATTGAATAAAACAATTCTTTTACTTGTAAAATTCTTGTGTATGTGTGAATACATTTATTTCTCATTTTAGTGTAGAATAAACGATTCTTTTTACTTGTACGAACTTTTCGTCTGTGCTTGAGAATGCGTTTATTCCACATTTTCTTTGCGTGATATTGTGATGAACATGTGGTATGTTGCTTGTATATTACTTTCGTTAATGTAGCTACATTGTATAATATTGCCCCCATACCACAAGTGCATTGCAATATCTCTTGCTTTGACAAGACTGATACTCTTATTTCGGAGAATAACTATTCCACTTTTAAGGGAAGAATCATTCTGCTTTTAATAGAGCGTATCTCGTTTTTTGGAATGGTTTTACGCTTCAACCTTCGGAGATGGTCACTTCATATTTCTGAGAAGTGTAATCTCTTACACGGTAAAGCGGGCCTCTAAAAAGGGCTTTATGTAGCATTTCAACTTTTAAGAAGAAATTTTTGAAATAAATAAATTATCCTTCCTTTGAGAGTTGAAATATGCCTCCGGAGAGGGCTTCTTTGAAGAGTTGTGCCTCCGAAGAGGGCTTGTGCCTCGTTAGAGGTCTTTTGGTGCCTCGGGAGAGGGCTTTTGCCTCCAAAGAGGGCATGTGCCTCCAAAGAGGGCTTGTGGTGCCTCGGGAGAGGGCTTTTGCCTCCGAAGAGGGCATATGCCTCCGAAGAGGGCTTGTGGTGCCTTGGGAGAGGGCTTTTGCCTCCGAAGAGGGCATGTGCCTCCGAAGAGGGCTTGTGCCTCCGAAGAGGGTTTGTGCCTCCGAAGAGGGCTTTCCGATTGCCTAAAAGTTACTTTCTCATGGTTGGATGGATCCACGGGACGGACGAAAGTCGTTTGATTGGATTTTCGTTTGCACAAACGATCGCAATCAATTAACAAGGGCCCTATTCCTTCAGCTTGGGAAGGTGCCCCTCCGGTGGTCCCACCAATCTTTTTTGATGGAGGAAAGCACTTTCATTTTTTGGTGTGCCTCGTTAGAGGGCTTTATTGGCCTCCGGAGAGGAGCTTTGGTTGGTTGGTGTGCCAGGAAGGTTGCGTCTTAGGGGCGAGTGGATCCACGGGACGGACGCAAGCTGTCTGATCGGATGCATCACGACCAGTTAGCAAGGGCCCTGTTCCTTCCGCTTGGGAAGGTGTCCCTTTAGTGGATCTACCGGCCCTTTTATTGAGAGGCATACCTCCTTTTGGCTGCTTCTATGTTTGCTGTCCCATGTTTTCTCATCATCTGCTCATCAGCGATCCTTTATTATCGTTTCCAAGCGCGTCTTCCTTCTCCTTTGCAAGTAAATTGCTTTATCCAAAGAAATAGACTTCACTGTTGAATGACTTCATGGGACAAACGCAAGTTACCTAGCTGGATGTCTGTTTATACTGACGATCACAACCAGTTAACGAGGGCTTTATACAGTGGAGTCGCCAACTTTTTATGTGAAGGTCTTCTTGTATGGGATTTGAATCTGGAATTTTTGTTGCTTGGTATTTGCTTAATAAGTGACTTATAGGGGTCGCTTGGCTTTGTGACGAGTAAGCCTTGTTTTAATGTCCTGCAATTTTGAATCGACATTTTAGCAATACATTTTAAAGTATTTACATATCGAAATGAAACATGCATTATAAAATAGTAAAGAACACAAGATTTATAGTGGTTCGGCCAAGAATCGGGCCTACATCCACTATATAGCTTTTATTAACTTGCACTGATTTACAATGTCTTACAATACAACTGATACATCCATCACTATTTTACAATTTTGAGCAAAGCTTTTTTAAGTAAAATAAGGACGTAAGCGGTTGCTGTTCCAGGCCCTTGGAATTGGATCTCCTTCAACAGTTATGAGTTTGAAAGTGCCATCAAGAAGTTTATTGCCTATGACATATGGCCCTTCCCAGTTTGGCCCAAACACCCCGGTTGCTGTCATGATCCTTTTCAAGACTAAGTCTCCGACCTCAAAGCTGCGTTAGCGAACTTTAGAGTTGAAGTGCCTGGCTATCCTTTGTTGATAAGCTGAAACTTTGAGCCTAGCTTCTTCTCTTTTTTCATCAAGAAAATCAAGGGCTTCAAGTTGCAGTTTCTTATTTTCAACCTCGTTGAAATGAATTCTTCTGTGTGAAGGAACTTCTATTTCCACTGGAATCATTGCCTCTGATCCATATGCCAGTGAAAATGGAGTGTGCCCAGTCGCAGTTTTGTGAGTAGTTCTGTATGCCCATAGTGCTAGTGGCAGCTTATCGACCCAACCACCTTTTTCTTTTTCGAGTTGCTTTTTGATGGTTGACTTGATAATTTTGTTCGCTGCTTCCACTTACCCGTTTGCCTACGGATGAGCCACTGCTGAAAAACTTTTCCGAATTCTGAACCGTTTGCAAAAGTCCTGGAATTCTTCACTTTCAAACTGGGTACCGTTGTCTGTGATTATCTTCCACGGCACACCATACCTACAAATGATATTTTTAGTTACGAAATTTATCATCTTTTTAGAGGTAATAGTGGCCAAGGGTTCAGCTTCAGCCCATTTAGTGAAATAATCAATAGCAACAATAGCATATTTGATTCCAGATTTAGCGATCGGCAAAGGTCCAATCAAGTCCAATCCCCAAATGGCGAACGGCCATGGGCTGACCATTTGCGTGAGTTTGGTGGAAGGCGCTTTTGGGATTTTTGCAAATCTTTGGCACTTGTCGCACTTTCGGGAGTAAATAGCAGCATCTTGATTAATATTTGGCCAGAAATACCCATATCGGAGAACTTTCTTGGCTAGAGTTTGGCCACCTGAATGATCCCCACATTCTCCTCCGTGTATCTCAGCTAGAATCGTCTTGGCTTCTTCCTTGGTTACACATCGGAGTAATGGCATTGAGAATCCCCGTTTGTATAATCGGCCATCTTGAATTATATATCTCGACGCTTTCCTTAACAGCTTTCGGCGTTCTTTAGAACTTTCCGGCAGGGAACCATTGAGTAGATACTCTTTGATTGGAGTCATCCACGATTCATGCTCTTGAGACGCCACCATAATCCAATCAATATCCATCTCATCGATGCTTGGAGCTGTCAAGACTTCCACAGGGACTAATCCCAATAATTGAGCCTCTCCAGAACTTGAGTACTTTGCTAGAGAATCGGCCTTCATGTTTTCTACCCAAGGAATGTGACTTATCGTGTAATGATCAAAATCTTCGAGAAGTTCACATGCCTTTGATAAGTATGCGGGTAGATTTCCACCTTTAGCTTGGAACTCCTTCTTTACTTGGCAAACAATAAGTTGGGAATCGCTGAAAATCTGTAACACTTTGATGTTCAGTTCCTTGGCAATCTTTAAACCGGCAATGAGAGCTTCATACTCTGCTTCATTGTTCGTTGAAGGAAATTCCAATCTCAATGCATAACATAATGATCGTCCTTCGGGGGTTTCAAGCACAACCCCTGCCCCAGAACAATAATCATTTCTCGAGCCGTCAACATACAACTTCCATTGGATTGGAATGCCATCAGTTGTTTCTTTCTCACTACCACCTTTGTCAGTAAACTCCGCAATGAAATCTACTAAAGCTTGTCCGTTGATTGCCCTTCGGGGATGGTAAGTGATATCATATTGGCTGAGTTCGATGTTCCATTTCAAAAGACGACCCGAAGTTTCAGGACGAAATAGGACTTGCTTTAGAGATTGATCAGTAAGGACCTTGATAGGATGAGCTTGAAAGTATGGCCTCAACTTCCTGGAAGTAATTAGCAAACAATAGGCAAGCTTTTTTATCTTCGAATAATTCATCTCTGCCCCAGTGAACCGTTTGCTGATGTAATAAACTGGACGTTGTATTTTCATATCTTCCCGTACAAGCGCTGCACTGAGAGCATGAGATGAAATTGCTAAATAGATGAAAAGGTCTTCGCCATTACTAGGCTTGGATAGAACTGGAGGTATTTCCATATGACGAATTAATTCATTGAAAGCATTCTGGCATTCGGGAGTCCATTCAAAAATTTTCTTTCCTTTTTTTAGAGCGTCAAAGAAGGGAATGCATTTGTCTGTTGCCTTGGAAATGAAATGACTCAGAGCAGTGACTTTTCCATTGAGGCTTTGCAGTTCTCTCTTTGTTTTAGGGGCTTTGACCTCTCTTAGAGCTGTGATCTGAGCAGGATTGGCCTCGATGCCCCTAGCGCTGACGATGAAACCCAAGAACTTTCCGGACTCTACCCCGAATGAACATTTCAACGGATTGAGCTTCATCCCGTACTTTCGAAGAATTGCAAACATTTCTGCCAAGTGGTCCATGTGGTCTACTGCTTTCTTTGACTTTACCAACATATCATCAACATAAACTTCCATAGTTTTGCCGATCTGAGGTTTGAACATAGCATTGACGAGACTTTGGTAAGTTGCCCCAGCATTCTTTAATCCGAAAGGCATAACTTTGTAGTAGTAGAGACCAACATCCGTGATAAAGCTTGTGTCTTCCTGATCTGACTCATGCATCATAATCTGATTGTATCCGGAGTAAGCATCCATAAAAGATAACAACTCATGCCCAGCTGTTCCATCCACCAGTTGATCGATTCTAGGCAACGGGAAGCAGTCTTTGGGGCAAGCTTTGTTTAGATCTGAAAAGTCAATGCATACTCTCCACTTTCCATTTGCCTTCTTAACCAGTACTGGATTTGAAACCCAATTTGGATAAGTGGATTCTCTGATGAAACTATTCTCCATGAGCCGATCTACTTCTTCCTTTAGCGTTGCTGACCTTTCTGGACCTTGGGTTCTTCTTTTCTGTTTCACTGGCATGAATTTTGGATCGATATTCAGAGTATGTACAGTAATTTCCAGAGAGATCCCACACATATCAGCGTGACACCAAGCGAACACATCCAGATTTGCTTTTAAAAATGAGATCAGCGTGTTTTGAACTGCTATGCTCAGTTGTGAACCCACATTAAGTACTTTGTTTGGGTCTTTCGAGTCAACATGTATTGGTACCGTCACTTCCACAGGTACCACTCTATTCTCCCCTGTACTGGCTTTTCTGGGGTCCATTTCTTTCCTTGCATTGCTGTGTTTGCCAGTACAGGGGCCACCCCGTAGTTGCTACAAGGTTGGTTCCTTGATGCGGAGCAGAGCTGCCGCATCTTTTCCCATCTCTCTTTTCCTGGCCTCTCAGAGCTCTACAAGATAACATTCTCGCCCCGCGTTCTGATCTCCCTTAATGACAGCAACTCCATTATCGGTGGGAAATTTCTTTGTTAAGCACCACGGAGCGAGGACGGCCCTGAAAGCAGCAAGAGTAGGCCGACCCAAGAAAGCATTATAGGCGGAGAATCCATCAACAATTACAAAAGTTTGCTTCCGAACCACCTTCTTATGCCCTTCGCCCATTTCAACAAACAAGTCCACTGTTCCAATTGGTTGTTTCAGCTCCCCTGTAAATCCGGCAATCTTGTGAGATGAAGCCTGTACGTCTGCCATTGGAATTTTCATTTGGTCAAATGTCTTTTTAAAGAGTATGTTGCACGAGGCGCCGCTATCAACCAGCACCCTCCTTACAATAGCTGGCCCAATACCGACAGAAACAACCAAAGGGTCCTCGGTAGGAGCCTCCACATCAATAGAATCCCTGGTTCTGAACATGATATCATCATGAAAAGTCTTTTGCTGCTTCAGAGGTGCAGCATCTTCCAAGACCAAGACACTTTCTTCAGCTGGGGCATACTTCAAAGCTCTAGCATACCTTTCCATCTCACCCCAACTCCTGCCAGCCGGATGGGGTCCTCCTGTGATCACATTGATAACAGGTCTTTCTGTTTCTTGTGCAGCAGGCCTCTCTCCTGAACCAGATGAATGAGCTGGAGGTTGCTGTCCCTGGTTAGATGAAGACGGGTCTTTTCTGTTCCTTTTAACATACTGCTGCAACTTATTTTCTCTTAACAATTCTTCAATCAAGCTTTTCAAGTGGCGGCACTCGTTGGTATCATGGCCTGGTTGATTGTGAAATTGGCAAAATCTCCCACTTTGAGCAGCATTTTTTCCAACTTTTACTGCTGGTGGCTTCGGGTATTCAACAGCATCTTTGGTGGCGATGAAAATATTCTCCTGTGTATCAGTTAGAGGGGTAAAATCTGAGTGCTTGAGAAAGCGGGGTTTTTTGAGGTCCTTCTGCTTCTTTCCACCATTACTCTCCCTCTTCTGATTTGCAGATTCTTTTTTGTTCTGAGCAGTAACATTATTTTCCACCACTGTTGTCACGACTTTAGCTGATGCGGAGAGATTTTCTAGGCGCATGAACTCATCAGCCTTTTTGTAGAACTTTTCGAGCGAATTTGGTTCCTTCATCTTCAACCATTTTCCAAATTCGCTTGACTTGTCAATAGCCCGCATTAAGTAGGTTAAAACCATTCGTGGTTCTACGTTATCAACTTCAACTAGGGCTATATTAAAGCGATTCAAGAAGGATTTGATGGGTTCTCCAAGGTTCTGTTCGAGGCTCGAAAGAGACATTATATCCTTTTCTCTTGAAGTGTATAATCTGAATTGTTCCTTGAATTTTCGAGTTAGATCGGAAAATTGATCAACGGATCGTACAGGAAGCTTGGTGAACCAAAGTAGTGCCACTCCTTCCAAGTATACCGGGAAATATCGGCATTTAATCTCATCAGTTGCTCTGGCGCCAGTCATGTGCCAATCATATTTGTACAAGAATTGATTCGGGTCACTTGTTCCTCGATAAGCAGGAATGGTAGGAGGAACAAATTTTCTAGGAAACTCAGCTTTTAGAATCCTCTCAGTAAATGGAGTTTTACTCGGAGCAAATCCCCAATCATTCTCATCTTCGTTTCTCTGCATGCTTTCCTTCATTATTTGCCAAATCATGCCGGAGAGATATTCCTCATTGTTTAGTGACTTTGCGGAGTAAACTTCGGCCATTTTCTCGGAGGTTTGCCCGGGTAAATGCTCGCGGAGAACTGGCGATGGCCTGGATCCTTCAGCCTGGAGAGGTGCCCCTTCAGCTGCACCTGATCCCCCTTGAGGAATATTTCTCCCTTCGGAGTTGTGAACAGCATCAGCAAAGTTTTCTTCATTATTTACTGGTCTTTGACTAGCCCCAAGCAAAGCATTTAACTTTTCCATCATTAGAGTATTCTGAGTTTCAAATTGCTGATACAGCCCGAACACAGTAGCATCTAACTCTTCTCGCGTCACCCCAACGCTTGGAGCTGCCTGACTTGGAGAAGGAGAAGTGGTGGTATTATCACGAACATCTTCAAATCTAAAAGATTTGTGTTTTCTTCCAGGAGCCATTATGTCTGACAGACTTCTGGTCTTGAAGGAAACTTTTTCAACAAACTTTCGTGAAGCAATGACGACAGTAGTCCTGAGTTGGTTTCTCAGTGAAAGCACCAAAATGTTAACGCTAAAAATTGAACGCTAACACCCGGTGTGTGTAATAGAGTTGTGAAAGCACAACCCATGTGACGGGAACAAGAAATAAGCAGTAAAATAGTGAAAAAGCGGTAAAAGACAGCAGTTTATAGTGGTTCGGCTTGAGATCAGGCCTACGTCCACTTTGAATTCCTTTATTGCTGATTCGATCACAAATTGATATAATACAATTCAAAATACGATACAATTTGATCACAAAAAACACTCTCGACTACTAGCTCAAACTTCGATGATGAAACTTGATGAATCCGTGTCGGATGTATGAAATTCCTCCCGAAGCTTGTTGTAGTGTCTTGAATGTATGGAGATCTTCAAGTGTCGAATGAGTTGTGAATTCTGCAGATTAACGGTGCTTCAGGAAATGATCGGCCAAAAGTCCCTTTCATGTTGAAGGTAGTGCTTTATTTATAGAGAAGTCTGGATAGGAATTTTTGCCAAGTCATGAGTCATGACCGACTTAAGATAAGTCGTAAGTCGTGGCCGACTTAGCAGAAAACAGTATCAGTGAAGCGGCATAAGTATCCAGGCATTGGATTTTAACTCGGTGGCCTTTAGGTCGTGGACGACTTAAGCTAAGTCGTAAGTCGCAGCTTAACTGGTAAACAAGCTAGGAGGTAAGTCGTAAGTAGCTTTAGGTCGTAGATAGTTCACTTCCTTAGGTCGACCAATCCTTAACTCGTTAACTCGCATAATCCTTAACTCGTTAAGTCGTAGGCTTCCTCAACTCGTTAGGTCGTAGGCTTCCTTAGGTCGTCCAGGCCTTAACTCGTTAACTCGTAGACTTCCTTAAGTCGTTAAGTCCTTTTAACTCCTTAGGTCGGTAGTTCTTTCCAGTAGTTAGGTCGGAACTTCCCTTAAGTCGTGGCATCTCTTAAGTCGTGGCATCTCTTAAGTCGTGGACAAATGACAAATTGGGGATTAACATAAACCAAACTTAAAAATTGATTTCCTATTATATTAAATGAACTAAAACAAGTTTATCTAGGTTAAAATCCTATATCCTTAGGGTTAATATCAAAATATTGAATTTTGAAGTTACATTGACAAAATGTGATAAAATTAGAATATTTTTGTAAAACGATTATAAACATATTTTCCAATCCTTTAATATACTTTTATTATCTTTATTAAGGGATTTTGATATAGTTTTACTTTTCAAACAAATATTTAAACATATTTATTTAAGCTTTTATTTATTTTTAACAAAACTTAACTTTTGTTGATTTGTGAGAAAAAACCAAATTTTATACTTTTTAATTATTAACTATAAGAATAAATAATTTCTCTATTATTATTTATTATATATAACTTATTTATTTAAGTTTTTAAACCCTTTTAAATTTAAAATAAACAAAATCTCGCATTTTCGAAGTAGCGAACTTACGGGTCGTCACAAAATACAAAGATCTCAATTATATTACATATCATCGTATATTCATATATTTAAGTAAAAAAATTGAACATGAAGTACATCATGGTTTCCTAGCTTAAGCGGTAAGATCTAAAAATTGTAATTCTAAAGGCCTTGGGTTCGATCCTTTGAGACATTATCACTTTTGTAGAAATAAAATTGAACATAAAGTTCAAAATATCCAAAATCATACACAAGTTTGATACTAGAAATAAACTAGTTGTTTGTAGTTTACATTTTAAAGTCCTTAAAGTATCAACAAAGGATTTTGATAATAGAATGTGGAACTTGAAGATATTGAAATATTGCAAATTTTATGAATTATCAAACTAGAAGCTTTGATTATTATTACTGAAAAAAGTTTAACTTCAATATTGAACTACGAAGTCTGCCAAAATATTGGATTAATATCATGAAGTTTTCTATTATTATAAGTCAAAAGTTTTATTAGTTACAACAAAAGTTATAGTACATCCAACAACCAAGTTATATCAATAATTATGTAAATATTTATTAGCAAAATGTAAAGAGAAAAAAAAACTTGATGGATATGTATTTTCAACCACACATTTTGAACATTATCATATGGTGTTTGAGGATTCACATTGGCATCAATTGATAATAATAAAAAATACCAATTTGGATCCTTGTAATAGTTTATTATTAAATCACTAAATCAAATAGGAAAGAATATGCAAATCTATAATTTATATATATATATATATAATACGTGGATGCACATCCATACCTATATATATAATACGTGGATGCACATCTGTACCCATAAATGTAGATATTTAACTAATAGTCTGAAGATTGTTAGACTAAAGAGATATGAACTCATCTTACAGATTATGCACAGATATCGTTTATTGATTTATAGATCAATCAACATAAATGTTGAATGACCTGAAGTCATATGTGTATTCAAATAGTCTATGTAATAATTAAATTCCTCCAGCTTGCTAGATCATTATGAGTGAGAACAAACTTTAAACGTAACAATGTTGCTTAGCACATCTTATCAAATGATAAAAGAAATATCCTCATGTAGTTAATTATACATATAATCTTTGTATATATGATGTATTTACAAGTAGCAATATTATAGTCGATCAAAATGAGAATCCAAAGAAGATTATTATTTAGTGTGGCAATGTTCTTCAACATTAAGAGGGAATAAAAGGAATACTAGTTCATTTTGACTATCAAGAGTAAATATTATAAGCATAAATAATACTGCAAAATATCAAATAACTTGAATAATATATCGAAAATATCCTTAGTAAACATGCTTCGATAAAATTTAAGTCTCTAAAGAAAAAAAGTGTATATAGACCACATCTGAACTTTGGTAGAGTAGTCAGTCCAAAATACTTTTGGAGCAAGTAATGAAGATGCCAAATGAAGGAGGTGGGTGTTCTTAAAGAAACACTTGAGGGTGCTTTAGAAGGAACCCATGACATTATTATCAAGTATCCCTAAAAGTGATGTAACAACTCGGGATTTTGGTCATTGAATTTAAATATTTAATTAATTTTAAATATTTGAATAGTTGGTTTTTATGGTTATAAACTTGGATTCAAATGCAAGGATTATTTAAAATATTTGAATAGTGTTTCAAACAGCGTGATATATAATTGAATGTTAATTTAATTGATTAAATGGTCTTATTTAATTCCTTGTAAATTATAAATAGTAATGGTGAATTCATTTTGTAAATTTTATTTATAGTAATAAATGGTTCAAATAAATAATTGAAAATTTTATTTTTATTATAACAATCTGATTTTTATTGATGTATTTTTAATTTAATTTACTTGATTTTCTCCATAATTTCTTATTTGGAAAATACTGAAATTATCGTCTAATGATTTATCGGCAAACGACAATATTTTTGTGATTTTATAGAATCGATAAACCTGTGTATGTTATCATTATTTTGAGGTCGCGTCGCTACCTTGAGCACAGTCATATTTTTATTTTATCATTCGTAGTTCATACGTGAAAGAAAATCTATGCTGTGAGATGCCAGAAATTGCGAATAAATAAAAGTCAACAGTAAGCAATTCCATCAGCACACATATTCTCTGATCCACCTCTTCTTTGTCTCCCCTGAAATCTTCATTTATTCATGTTCAAAACAGAAATCTTCTCCCTTTAAATTTAATAACAAATGAAATAAAAATCAAAAAAATGAAAAGCTAGAATTGTTGAACTCATTTGGGTGTAGACTGTGATCCGTAAAGGTCGAAGGGCATGCGGTGTAGGTTTAGAGGAATGGAAAATTTTCAGTTTGACTAGGGTTTGCAAAATCTAGAGATTTGAGCATCGATCAATGAATAGAAGTTCACCATCGAGTTTCCCTTGCCAAACTACACGTTGCCACCAAATTTTACCTTGTCCAAATCATATCTTGGGGCGTACGATATGGGGAGGGGTGCTATATGGGTCTGTCGGGTTGCATTTAGGATAGTGAGGGCGGACGTGAGATAGCGGTGTCAGGGAGGTGGAGATTTGGTCAAGGAGTTCATTGGTGAAGTCGAGGCAAAGTTTCGTCTAGTATAGGTTGAGTAATCAGTGGTGGAAGGTGTATCCATGGTTAGTTTGTGCATTTGAGCATGAACAGAGTGTAGAGGAAGATGGATTAATATACTAATTAGGTGATTAGTGATTAGTGATTAAGTGATGTAATTAGTTAATAATTATATTATTAAATTCTATAATCTTATAATGCGAATAACTTGTTCATACAAGGTCCAAACCGAACACGGTCAGTTGCGTTGGATTCGTCATGACGATATCTATGCATTGGAATTGAATTGGTGTAGATTGAAGCTTGTAGAATTTCAAGCTAAAATCGAACGTTGTTCGATTTTAGATGGAACCAAAACGCTTCGGCAATAGCTGGAATTTGGATAAGTTAAACTCCCCTTTTGGTTTATTAGTAAGGTATATAGTAGATAAATTTTACTGTTTGTGTTTGTTGAAATTATTGGTTGCATGCTTCGATGTTTTAATTGGTTGATTGTTTGGTTTTTACGAACTATCGCTTTTGAAAACGGTCAATATATGAAACCATTTGCAGGGAATTTATCCATCGTAGAGGAAATTTATAGAGGGATCCAACGAGATTTCACGCCCTTGTTGACTTATTTTCAATAATACTCCTATTATATGAATTATTAAATATCAAACCTAATTGTTTAGCCCTGTGGGATATGATATTGTTATACGTTGAAAACTTAACCCCTGTAGTGATAAAAATCAATAACAACATTGGTTAAGTGCTTTGGTGGCTGTTGGCTTCAATTTAGTATTTTGAAATACTATTAATTGCCAGTTTGACTTGAAAATGGTTTGATTCAGATAATGATTTTAAATCCAACCTTTGGGTTTAATTTTTTTATTTCAACAGACTTTGAACTTCTCTATTTTACCCCCACCCTTTTTATTTGTCCTTACTAAATCATTTAGAAATGTTTTAAAGTTGTTTAACTATTATTTAATAACGATTTAAAGTTGTTTAACTATTGTTTAATAATGTTTAAAACTTGTTTATCTATATATAATTTTGTCTTAAAGTTATTTATCAATATTTTAATAGTGTGAAAAGTTATTTATTTAAATGATTAATATTGTTTGAAAATAATAATTATTATTTATTAAAAATGTTTTATGATAATAATAATTATTTATTAATAATATTATGGAAATTAATAATTATTATTTATTAATAAAGTTTTTAAATTAATAACTATTATTTATTACTAATGTTTTATGATAATAATTATTAATTATTATATTTGTAATGTTTTGAAGTTAACAAATATTATTTTTTAATAATGTTTTGAAGTAAATAATTATTATCATATAATGACGTTTTGAAGTTAATAACTACTTTTATTAATAATGTTTTATTGTTAATAATTTTTATTTATTAATAATGTTTTGGAATTAATAATAATTATTTATTAATAATGTTTGGAAATAATAATATTTGTTTATTAATAGTGTTTTGGAATTTAATTACTATTTATTGTAAGAATGGTTGAAGATTAATTATTATTATTATACATTAATGGTTTAGGGTAAGAAAATTATTTTATTAATGATGTTGGAAAGTTAATTTATTATTTATTTAGGATGTTGTCTTGATGGGGTTGTGTGTTATGTTCTGGAGGACGCTCAATCGTCTTCCAAGCTTTGAAGAGATTTGCTATTTGTGTACCTTTGCGAAGAACAAAGATCACCCCTCAATTATGCTTGTAAGAGGTGCCAGAAACCGGAAATTGATTCTGGATTTGCCCGATAGTGCATACGGGTTCTTAAGTCAATTTTTCTTCGTCCGCTGTCCCCTAGGATTCTATGCTGTTTGGAGAGTTGGAAGTAAGATTGCCTCTCTCTGTTCATCTCATGAGCTTTTCGAAACTCGAGTTGTCAAATGCTTAACTTCATTTTCTACTTTTTGCAGCACTTCCTCCTCCACTTAGAAATCCCAGCCTCAAGTCAATTTTTGAAACTTTAAATGTTGTGGCTGCTGAAGAAAGAAGCACCAGATTTTTGTTGAATGATGAGTTTCTGCATCAGTTCGGACTTCTACACTCCTCCCGATATACTTAGATTCACGAAATTTCTAGTTCTGAGACCGAAACATTGGGTGCCCCAGGTTCTCAAGCAGAGACATTAAATGCCCCAGTTTCTGTAGAAGAAATTGTATCGGAAGGACCTGTTGTAGAGGCTGCACTGGTGAAATGTTCTACCACTGTTGATGTCGCGGGATCATCCGACAAACTCACACTCTATCCAGTAATTGAAGAAGAAGAAACTTCTCAGCATTCTGAGAAAGCTGATGATGGAGGAGTTGAGAGAGAAAGTCCCACTAAACATGACGGTGATGATACCTTTGAGGGATTGAGCGATCTGATGATTACTTCACAGGAGCTTTTCAAAGATGATATAATTAAAGTTACATCTCCTGCAACTGAAGTGACATCCGCTTTGCAGCAAACTTTGTCAGCTCAAAAACTGACTCCTGCATCACAATCCGTTTTCACTCCCCAACTAAAGAGTGGTTTGTAGTCTGACGCGCGTAGCTTGCACATCACACACACTTAAGATTTTTGGCACTTATACGCACTTAGCTTCTTTAATTTGAAGATTTTTAAGACTTGTCTTTTCTTCAATTTTCAGGTTCTCTAATGGGGCGAAGTGGCAACTACTATGACGACTTCCAGTATTATGGAAAGCGTGGTTCTTACGATCCTCGGCGCTATCTTCCTAGCTCGAGGGAAACCGATGAGGAAAGAGCTATCAGAAAAGCTCATGAGAGACAAAATTATGAGGAGCAGCAAAGAAGAAGGGATAATGACTCTCATAAGAGAAAATCTTTTGATATTAAAGGAAGAAGTCATAGTGCTGAAGACCCGAGCAAATGGGCTAGACTCAGTGAAAAGGACGCGTCTGCGATTTCTGAAAAGACCATTGCTCCTACTTCTCTTGACATTCATCCCGGTTCTCCTGCTCTTAATAATTCTGACATTCAGACAGTTATAAACCAGCCTCAGTATCAAGTCAAGGATGCCCCTCCTACACTCCAAAGCCGATTCCCGAATTGGTGTTTAAAAGGGGTACATTTCGACTTGGACTTGGTACCAATCGATAAGCAAGCTATGCTTAGGAATCTTGATACTGTTAGGCTTGATATCGAGAGGATGTCCGGATGGCAGAAACTTGTTGACAAACTTCAAAGAGTTAATCATATGAATCTTGAGGCCATGTTGACTATGGAGAATGACAAGATGGAGTGGGATAAAATTTGTAAACAGCACGACGCAGAGATGGCGAGCATTGCTGATGACAATGCGAGACTTGAGTCCGAAGTCAAGAGACTCAAAGAAGATCTCGCCACTTCTTCCGCTTCGCACTCTCAGAAAGAGGAAGTTTTTCAAAAACAAGTGCGGGATGCGCATGTTGCTCAAAGGGATGCTGAGATGAAACTTGAGGCTGAGCAGCATGTGACTGAAAAATATCGCAAAGACAACGCTTAGCTGCGGGAAACAGTTAACTCCTAGAACATGGAAATCGAAGTGTTAAAGGCTCGACTTCTTAAAGTTGAGAAAGAGCGCGATGAGGCGGTTGCTGGACAAGTTGTAGCTGAAGAATCTCATGAAGCAACCAAAGCCACTATCAGCTCCACTTTATTCGACTTTTATGTTCACAGTGTCTTGAGGAGCGGAAGCCTCTCATTCCTGGGACCGAAATATGAAATTACCTTGGCTGAAGTATGGGAGGCTACAATTGATATGCTTGGAGGAGCTGGCTACGATGAGGCAGAGCTTGAGGCACATTATTTTGACGATGAAACTCGTAGCGCTCTTGCCAGAGGAAAGGAGCAACTTGCTGGAGTGAGAGCTGAAGCTGCGGCAGGGGAGGATCCGAAAAAGAAAGTCCCTCCAACTGCCCCTGCCCATACTTCGACTTCAGCCAACGTTGATATCATAGGCTCCAGCTCTTATTCTCCACCTCCCGCGAGAGCTGAAGTTAAATCTGCCATTGCCGAGTCTCCCATTATTCATGCTGAGGAGAAGAGCCAGGAAGACACTGAAGCTGAAAAATTTGAAATTGAAGTGATAAAACCGACTTCTCTAGGTAACTTTGATTCAGATCTGGCTCAAGTGGATTGCTCATTCGATTCAATTGAGTTCGATGAATTTCTCGCTTATTACTTAAGTCCTGATGATCCGATATCTTCTCTTTTTTCGGAGAATACTGATTTTAACTTCTTTTCTTCTGTAGCGGAAGCACCGAGCGCTATGCACTCTTCTCCTCTTCCAGTTGTTCCTCCTCCATCCCTTCAAGTCACTCCTGCCTCTCAGCCAGGGTCGCAGGAAGAACAAATAGAAGCCCTTCAAGGCTTGGAGGATCCGCCTACTTCGCAAGAACAGAAGGCGGAAGATCTTGAGGATAGCGAGAAGAACCCGGAGCAGTCTCTTGATGATGACACAAAGCTTTCTACGTTGCTCACTCTGGGAAGTGAGTCTTCTTCGAAGAGGAAGGGGAAGCATGCAATGAGGAAGAAGAAGAAAAGCACTTCAGCTGGAGAAGACAAAGTAGAAGAAGATCCGACCACTCCTCCTTCTCCTCCCCCCCCTCGACCCATCCACAACGGCTTCCAAAACTAGTTATCAAGCCGGGAAAGGGCTCTAAGGGTGGTGGGAAGAAGGAATGATAAGCTGGACTTTATGCTTCTTGTTTTTCTTTTTGCTTTTTGCATGTATTGACCAGAAATTGTGCGAGTACCGGTCCCCACTTTTTTGTGATCTGCACAAGCAAAGAATTTTCACAGTATTGAATAAAATAATTCTTTTTACTTGTACAAATTCTTGTGTATGTAAGAATGCATTTATTTCTCATTGTAATGTAGAATAAACGATTCTTTATTTACTTTATATGATACTGCAGTAAGCTCGTGGTATGATGGTTGAGCGTTGTTTCTATTAATATAGTTATATGCCCACGTATCACGGCTTACTGCAATATTCTGAAAAGACTTGTATTCTTATTTTAGAGAATAATTCTTCCATTTTGAGGAAATACTATTCTGCTTTTAATAGAATACACTTTGTATTGGAGAAGTTTTTTACTTTCTCTTTCTTTTTAAAGAACACTTCAACTTTCGGGGATGATCACTTTTATTTGTTGAAAAGTGGATTTCCCTACGCAGTGAAGTGAGCTTTTGAATAATGTTTTGATCTGTTTGTCAGACAATTATATTTCATCATTGAATGGATCCACAGGACAGTCATTGGCTGTTTTACTGCATATTCGTTTGTACAAATAATCATAAGTATTCAGCTGCGGCCGTTAGTGGTTCCATTAACGAAGTTTTTGGATGTGCCTTGTTAAAGGGCTTTATTTGTCTTAGTGCTCCCGAAGAAGGCTTTGTGGTCTACGAAGAGAAGCATTTTTTGGTCTCCGAAAAGAAGCAATTTTAGTCCCCGAGGAGAAGCAATTTTGGTCTCCGAAGAGAAGCAATTGGGTTCTGGTGAAGTGGGCCTCCGAAGAGGAGCGTTTTGCACTTCAATTCCGATGAAATGTGCCTTCGAAAAGGTTTTTGTGCCTCGGAAGCGATTTATGCCTATGAAGAGGTCTTTGTGCCTCCGAAGCGATTTATGCCTACGAAGAGGTCTTGTGCCTCCGAAGCAATTTATGCCTACGAAGAGGTCTTGCACCTCCAAAGCAATTTATGCCTACGAAGAGGACTTGTGCCTCCGAAGCAATTTATGCCTACAAATAGGTCTTGTGTTTGTGCCTCCGAGGAGGGCTTGTGCTCCCGAAGCAATTTCTTGCCTACGAAGAAGTCTTTATTTTTGTGCCTCCGAAGAGGGCTTGTGCTCCCGAAGCAATTTCTTACCTACGAAGAAGTCTTTATTTTTGTGCCTCCGAAGAGGGCTTGTGCTCCCGAAGCAATTTCTTGCCTACGAAGAAGTCTTTATTTTTGTGCCTCCGAAGAGGGCTTGTGCTCCCGAAGCAATTTCTTGCCTGCAAAGAAGTCTTTATTTTTGTGCCTCCGAAGAGGGCTTGTGCTCCCGAAGCAATTTCTTGCCTACGAAGAAGTCTTTATTTTTGTGCCTCCGAAGAGGGCTTGTGCTCCCAGAGCAATTTCTTACCTACGAAGAAGTCTTTATTTTTGTGCCTCCAAAGAGGGCTTTATTGCTTGTGTCCTTTCACCATCTGCTTCTTAGCGATTCCTCGTTGTAACTTCAAGCACATGTGCCATTCTTTTGCAAGTTGTTCACTTTTTGCTAAAGAAGTGTACTTTACTGTTGAGTAACTCCACGGGGCAGATGCGAGCTACTTTATCGGATGTTCGTTTGCACAAACGATCGTTATTAGTTAGCAAGGGTCAGGGAGGTGCCCGCTTTAGTGGAATCATCAACTGTTTGTGAATAGCATTTCTTTCGTGATTTGACATTGTTGAGTGATGTGTAGGAATCGCTGAGCCTTGGATGCATTGAATAGGTAAGCTTTGCTTTGGTAGCCTGCAATATTAAATCGACATTTTAGCAAATTTAAAAAAATACTTGCATATCGAAATGAAACAGGCATTTTATATCATTCGAGAACACAAGATTTATAGCTCTTTATTATTGAATCACACAGATTTCTCAGTGGTTTACAATACAAAAGTTATACATCCACCATCATTTTATAAATTTAAGCAATGCTATTAAGTAAAAAATGGATGCAAGTGATTTTTGTTCCAGAATCTCTCGATTGAATTTCCACTTCCACTGGACTCGTAGTTTTGGATTCGTATGCCAGAGAGATTGGAAGATGCCCCAGCTGCTGTTTTGTGGGTAGTCAGCAGTCGTCCCAATTTCTGCCTGCTGGGTGAGGACCCCCTATGACAACATTAATGACAAGCTTTTCGGATTCTTGCACTGCAGTGTTGTTGCCAGAGCCAGATTGATGGGCAGGATGTTGTTGCCCCTGAGTTGATGAGGTTGGGTCGTGAAGCTTTAGGTCGTTAGGTCACGAAGCTTTAGGTCGCTGAGGACTGGAGCCACTAGGTCGCTAACTCCTTAGCTCGTTAAGTCGTCCCTGTAGTTAGGTCGTTGATAGCTTTAAGGAGTTAAGTCGCTTTAGCCACTAGGTCGTTAGGTCGCTTCAGTCACTAGGTCGTTAGGTCGCTAAGCTTTTAGGTCGTTAGGTCGTGATAGCTTTAGGTCATAGAGTTTTAGGTCGCTAGGTCGTGAGTGTTTTAGGTCGCAGAGTTTTAGGTCGCTCAAAAACAAGGAGTTAACACCTACCAAGTACTCAACATAATTTTGGCGCCCATCAGATGACCCGAAGGTCCGCAGAGTGACCCGAAGGTCTAGTACTGGTATTTGACCTGAAGGCCCATCAGAGTGGCCCGAAAGCCTAACAAATGACCCGAAGGTCCAACATAGTGGCTCGAAAGCACACAAAATCATCAAAATCATCAAAACATCAATTATTTCAATTAACGAGTCCGGAATTAACCGAAATAGCAAACGCACATGTCCCATACCACATGTTTTACTAAATCGTTTGATTCTCTTCATCGTTTCCTTGAAAGTGCAAAATTGTGTATTTCGTAAAAATACATTTTACATTCTCAAACGGACAAGTCCGGAATTAAGCGAATCAGTAAAAGAAAGGGGTCATAGTCCTCGATTTTGCTGAAACGTTTAAGTCGCTTCCTCATTCTTTTGAAAGCGCAAACTGTTAAAATTCCTGAAAATAATTTTATTTATTTTATAAAAATAACAATTCACATTCTTAACTGGACAAGTCCGAAGTTAAGCGAATCGGTAAAAGAAAGGGGTCATAGTCCTTGATTTTGCTGAAACGTTTAAGTCGCTTCCTCATTCTTTTGAAAGCGCAAACTGTTAAAAATTTTATAAAACAATTTTCATTTTAAAACGATTTTCCAATCACGTGATTAAAGCAACAACATCAGAACCAATTTTGAAAAGAAAATTGTACTTCTCAAACACCGTAAAAATGGATCTCAAAATCAGCATTGCGGAATAACCACTTGAAAATCCACTTTTAAAACTTTGCGGTTACTGAAGTCAAAGCGATAGTATTTTTTAACGTCAAAATCTCATCAAAATAATTTACATCAAAATGTAATATCAGTGAATTTTCATTCATCAAAAAGCCACAAAACACCGTGCTTCAAAAATTTAGCATCGATGTAAAAATCCCGTTATAAAGATAACGGCAACAAAATACGTTTAAACCAAACATCGGTTCAACATAAAATTAATGCAGTAACGTGCAACTCAAATTTGCACGTACCATAAAATGAACAAAGAATTATTCGAATATATCTTCAATGAAGATAATTCAAATCAGCAAAATCTAATCAATATATGATTAGAATAAAAGAAAACCAGCAAAAATCTCAACAAAATCACATAACTGCAATCGCTTCGAATCCTCAAATCGGATTCAAAATTTTCGAAGAAACAAAATAAATACAGCTATGTTAACAACAAATGAAATTTATTTCAATTTCATATTTTGATTTTTAAATCAAAAAGATTATCAGCTGTATTCAGCGAAGACAGTCTCACTATTTCCACTGCGCACTCTGATAACAGAACACAAATTATCAATCAACAAAACACAATTCCACTTTTATTTTTAAACAAAGATATTTAAAAATTTCATCATAATTTCAAAACTTTAGTTTTGACTCAAAGCACAAATAAAACATCGACCAATAGTTGCAACACATGTTCCATCTAAGTTATGTTTTATATTATGTCCATAAACCCCAAGCTCTGATACCAACTATGATGCCCCACCTCTATGCTTACAATAACAAAGAGTATTAAATGAAATACTATCTGTTATTACAAGAATAAGGCTGGATAGGAGCGGCCATCCGTAGTTGGCCTTACACTAGTATTGGTTACCTCGATAGGAGTGGTATATATTTTTCATTTTTCATCACTTATTTATTTACTCCCATCGACATACCCAATTACAGTATAAAACGAACTACGATGGTTCATAATAGTTTAGGACAATATATAATAATAACACAGATAATAAAATGCGGAACCCAGATAACAAAAGTCTCATATATATATAACTGATGTCAGTTACAATACATTTGACACAATACATATGATACAACTACAATAGTCGACTCTGGAAGTTATATATACAAGTACATTATCGACTAATATACATGAATACACATTAACCTAAATCAGTACACTGACTACTATAAAAAGACGAAGACCACTTCAAATGATATAAAAAGACTTCATAGCTCAAGTAGCAACCCAAAGCAGAATATCTACAACCTGAAATAACTCGGGTCTGACCCGAGTATTAAAGTCAAAAGAAAATAATACATGGGTCAGCCTAATTCAAACTCAGTCATTAATGCACAGAAGCAATAATAATCAAATATCAAATAGACGATAGTCACAGAAATCTCGTATATCCAACTCCTCGATGAGAGAATCAGATAACGGCAAATATAACACTAAACAGTGTTAAACAACAAATTAGCAAATCCAAATCATCAACAAGATAAATAAAAGGATTATCAATACTGATAATTTAGAAAACCACAGAATTTTCTAAATGACAATTAACACAAAATCCAATTATTTAATAATAATTAGATTCTCTGAATCTAGTTATCAAATAGATAATTAGTCAACAACAAAATGATCAAATCAAACCAAATCAAAATA
Source organism: Allium fistulosum (assembly GCA_030737815.1). Taxonomy (NCBI): domain Eukaryota; kingdom Viridiplantae; phylum Streptophyta; class Magnoliopsida; order Asparagales; family Amaryllidaceae; genus Allium; species Allium fistulosum. The sequence continues at coordinate 1,059,822,278 of CM060903.1, forward strand.
CAATTTCAAAATATTGAATTGGACACAAAACAATTCAAACAATTGAAATATCAATTAAGACGTCAGTTCTTGTAGGGCTACAGTACACACATGCGTGTACTGCCTCGCCACTACAGTGATGAATCACACAAAAGCTCAGTGAATCGGAAATAAATGACGTCAACTCAAATAAACAGGAACCAGATGGAACTGCAACCTCAATCACAGTATCCACCCAGTGACTATCAAAAGGACAAAGTGCACATGAAGGCACAATGAAAATTCACAATCAAACACGAGGTCAAACCCAGAATACCGGATTCAACTCAAGTGCAAAACTCAAAATCAAGTGAACACTTGTATACATATACAAGAAACTGAAGTGCAACCACAAATGCAATCATGTCTCGAAGACCAGTGAACAACCAGTCCAAATGCAACAAAATAAGCCAAGTCGAAATACATACATACGAACTGGAACAGAACCAGATGTAGTAGTTTCCAAAGTTAACAGAGAAGTCAAAGCAACTGTTAAATGTCGAAGTCCACTTAAAGCAATTGCACAATCAAAATAAATTCTCATCAAAAAATGATTTCACAAAGTCCTGCCTGCATATTCCAACCAAACTCCGAAACATGGTCATGCCGAAGCCAATAGAGAAAATGACAAAGTCAAATCGCAGTTCAAAACAATAGCAAGCTCAAATCAAAGCATGTACAAAGTTGCAGCAGTATACATATGCTCAATGCAGGTGCAACAATCTAAAACAAGCAATAGTGCACCAGTGAAACAGACCGTAAGAGAAAAAGACAAGTATACAAGTCATATACAAAGGCACACTAGAATGTATATAGTGCATACCAAAGTACAGACACGATGAAGCCAGTGATAGCCAATCACAATGAACATAGGAACCAGGGTGAACCCAACAAGATATATATATATACCATGTAGACATGCACCCATCAAGTATACAGGAATCAGATTTCATATATACATGCAATTAGACGGTGCCTGATCATAAGGAAATAGATCACTTCAAATAACTCAAGTACAACCAGACTACATTGGAACAAATACTACACGATGAACCTAACATTTTCAACTGACACATATATGCAAGTACGGATTACATGTGCAGCAGGCTCAATAATGTATTAGCCATGTTCGAAACCCAATACAGGGAACTACATGATGAACAGGTATGCAAGTGAATGCAAATGAACCAAATAGGGCACCAGTAACAACTACATGAAACTGGACAGTGCAAACTCAAATAGAAACAAATGTACATATATAGTGCAGCAGTGTAAACATCGACATGAACCAGGCTCAAACTCAAGTCAGTGTACAACAAATCAGAGGCTAATGTACACATGAATGCAACGGTGAAATGAAGTGGACAGTACAACCCTGCCTCAAGCAACTACAAATATACATGTACATGAAGGCAACTGGCGCAACTGAAATGCAAACCATCTCAAACATGATACAGTGATGATACACAAAGAAAATGTAAAGCCAAAGTCATCAGGATTTCACAAAACTAGTTCAATATCAAATAAACAGATTAAAGACAGAGCCGAGACAATCAAGGAATCAACTAAGTCAGGAAAGGTCAAAGCCGTGGTCACCCTAGAGACCAAATTCAAAACAAAGTCGACACAGTATAATCAGGCATGAAGCTGAGGTGAACTATGTCAGTGTCGAAGTCGGGGAAGCATACTAATTTATCAAATCAGAGAAAATCACGAAATCAAAAATCAATTGTCACAAGTTCAAGCTGATACGTATATACAAAAATCAATATCATGCCAACTAAGAAATCACAACATATACGAATGGCCAAAGAAATCGATGGACGAGTTCAAACATAAATATACGAACTAGAAACAGGGGTTCACACCCTACAACTTATGAATTGAACAAGATGTGAGTAATTAAATTACTCACCTTAGCATTCGATCGAGAATTTGAAGCCGTGGCATCACGCAGTGCTTGGCGCCCTCGATTTCACGAAGCCTTTCTTTCCCAAAGCATCGACCGACGAAGCTCTCGATCGAGATAACCCTAGTCGTGGCTTAAAATCTCGAGGCCCTAATTTTCGAACGAACGAACGTAGAAAATCTTGAAGCCGCCATTATTTTTCGTTAGTTTAGGTTTAGGGTTGCGAATCAAAAATGAATGAAGGGGAAAAACGGTGGTGAATATTAGATAAGTATTATGGCATCAAACAAATGGGTCAAGATAACACTAAAGCCCACAATCCTTAAATAATTTGTAAAAGAATTTAAACCGGATTAAAAATTCCAAACAGCGATTACCATCAATTTAATCGTCATTCGACGATAATCAATTGTTATAAAACTCCGGGTTGTTACATATTTAGTGTACTCTAATTCTGTATATTTATTATAGTTTTTCTCTATTAAAGGTCTGTTGTATAATACATGTTAACCCTCAATTTCCTACGGCTTAAGAACTGCACGACTCAAGAAGGATATGTGACTTAACGAGTTAAGGATTATGCGACTTAACGAGTTAAGGATTGTGCGACTTAAGGAAGCTACCAGCTAACGACTTAAGGTCTGGACGACTTAAGGAAGTCTACGACTTAACGACTTAAGGTCTTGACGACTTAAGGAAGTCTATGACTTAACGACTTAAGGTCTGGACGACTTAAGGAAGTCTACGACTTAACGACTTAAGGTCTGGACGACTTAAGGAAGTTTACGACTTAAGGAAGTCTACGACTTAACGACTTAAGGTCTGGACGACTTAAGGAAGTTTACGACTTAATGACTCAAGGTCTGGACGACTTAAGGAAGTCTACGACTTATTGGTTTAAGGAGTTAACGGCTCAATGGCTTCGACGACTTAAAGAAATGGAGGATCTACGACTTAAGGCTGTCTACGGCATAAGGCTATCTACGACCTAAAGCTACTTACGACTTACCTCCTAGCTCGTTTACCAGTTAAGCTGCGACTTACGACTTAGCTTAAGTCGTCCACGACCTAAAGGCCACCGAGTTAAAATCCAATGCCTGGACACTTATGCCGCTTCACTGATACTGTTTCCTGCTAAGTCGGCCACGAATTACGACTTATCTTAAGTCGGTCACGACTCATGACTTGGCAAAAATTCCTGTCCAGACTTCTCTATAAATACAGCACTACCTTCAACATGAAAAGGACTTTTGGCCGATCATTTCCTGAAGCACCGTTACTCTGCAGAATTCACACTTGAAGATCTCCATACATTCAAGACACTACAACAAGCTTCGGGAGGAATTTCGTACATCCGACACGGATTCATCAAGTTTCATCATCGAAGTTTAAGCTAGTAGTCGAGAGTGTTTTTTGTGATCAAATTGTATCGTATTTTGAATTGTATTGTATCAATTTGTGATCGAATCAGCAATAAAGGAATTCAAAGTGGACGTAGGCTTGATCTTAAGCCGAACCACTATAAACTGCTGTCTTTTACCGCTTTTTCATTATTTTACTGCTTATTTCTTGTTCCCATCACACGGGTGGTGCTTTCACAACTCTATTACACACACCGGGTGTTAGCGTTCAATTTTTAGCGTTAACATTTTGGTGCTTTCACTGAGAATTGAACTCAGGAGTACCGTCACCATTGCTTTGCGAGAGTTTGTGGAAAAGGTTTCTTTAAAAACCAAAAGTTTATCTGAAATAATGGCTCCAGGAAGAAGAGGTAGACCGGCTAGATCCGGAAATGCTGATGAAGGAACCTCCGCTTCCCCAATAGAGAACCGGTCAACTCCTACCGTAGGGGTCACAAAGGCTGAATTAGATGACATAGTTTCAGGATTATACCAACAAATTGAAGCCCAAAACACTTTGATGATGGATAGATTGAATGCTCTGCTTGGGGCAAATCGTCAGCCAGAAAACCATGAAACAACCTTTGCCGAAATGCCACCTTTCCAAGCTAAAGGTTCTATGCCGCAACCAACTCTTCACGAACATGTGCCCAGGCAATCTTTCGAGGGAAGGACTGATGCCTGCCCGGCGATACCTGTGAACGATAGAGAGTACCTATCAGAGATGATTGGCCAAATCATGAAAGAAAGCATGCAAAGGGAAGAAAATGAGAGCGACTGGGGATTTGCACCAAGCAGAACTCTGTTTACTGAAAGGATTCTGAAAGCGGAATTTCCAAGGAAATTTGCACCGCCTACTATCCCAGCCTATAGGGGAACGAGTGACCCTAATCATTTCCTGTATAAGTACGACTGGCATATGACCGGTGCAAGTGCTTAAGTGCCGATACTTTCCAGTGTACTTGGAAGGTGTGGCATTACTTTGGTTCACAAAGCTTCCAGTTCGGTCTGTAGATCAATTCTCCGACTTAACGCGAAAGTTCAAAGAACAGTTCAGACTGTATGCTTCAAAAGCTAAGGATATAATGTCACTGTCTAGCCTTGAACAAGCTCCCGGAGAATCAATCAAATCTTTCTTGAGCCGCTTCAATATAGCTCTAGCCGAAGTGGAGAATGCAGAACCACGTATGATCCTGACTTACTTAATGCGAGCCATTGATAAATCGAGCGAATTTGGAAAATGGCTAAAAAAGAAGGAACCGAACTCGCTTGAGAAGTTTTATAAAAAGGCCGACGAGTTCATACGCCTAGAAAGCTTTTCCACGCCACTGAAGGTAGTTGTTACCGAAGTCAATAATAACAATGCTACTCAAAACAAAAGAGAATCTGGAAACCAGAAAGGGGAAAATGTGGGAGGAGAAAAGCAAGAAAATACAAAGAAAGCTCGTCACTTTGGACCTTCAGATTTCACTCCTTTGACTGATACTCCAGAGAATATTTACTTTGCAACTAAGGATACTGTTGAATATCCTAAACCGCATAAGTTGAGACTTGGGAGAAATGCCACTCAAAGTGGAAGATTCTGTAAGTTCCATAATCAGCCTGGCCATGACACCAACGAGTGCCGCCACTTGAAGGATTTGATTAAGGAGCTATTGAAAGAGAACAAACTGCAACAATACCTGAAGAAAAACAAAGTCGATCCAACCTCATCCACCCAGGGGCAACAACTTTCTACTCACCAATCCAGCTCAGACAACAAGACTGCAGCGCAGGAATATGAGAAGTTTGTCATTAATGTTGTCACAGGGGGTCCACAACCGGCAGATGGAAGTTGGGATGACTGCTAACTACCCACAAAAACTGCAGCGGGGGCATCTTTCACTCTCTCTCTGGCATATGGATACAAAGCTATGAATCTAGTGGAAATGGAGATCCAATCCGGAGATTCTAAAGCAGCAATCACTTGCATCCATTTTTTACTTAATAACATTGCTTAAATTTGTAAAATGACGGTGGATGTATAACTTTTGTATTCAAAACTACTGTGAAATCAATGTGAATCAATAATAAAGAACTATAATTTTTGTGTTCTTTAATGCTATTAAATACCTGTTTTATTTCGATATACAAGTATATCTAAAAGTATTGCTAAAATATCGATTTAATATTGCATGTTATTAAAACAAAGCTCACCCATCACAAGGCCAAGTGAGCCCCGTAAATAACTCAATAAACGAATTTCAAGCCACAGAAAGTTCCAAATTTAAAATCCAACATAGGATGAACTTCACGCAAAAGGTTGATGATTTCACCAAAAGGACACTTACAAAAAAAAACCAGGCACTTGTTAACTAATTACAGTCGTCTGTACAAACAGACATCTGATTAGGTAACTTGTACCTGTCTCGTGAAATCACTTAACAGTGAAGTACACTCCTTCAGATGGATCAAACTGCTTGCAAAAGAAAGGAACACGGGCTCAGAGACAACAAAAGGGGACCACTAATGAGCAAACAACGAAGAGACATGGGCGAGTCAATCAACAAAAGCTCTCTTCGGAGCTGAAATGCCAAAAAGACCTCTTCGGAGGCACATTTCACTGGAGTTGAAGTGCAAAAATCTCTCTTCGGAGGCCCACTTCACCAGAGCTGAAATGACCATAAACCGCTTCTCTTCGGAGACCAAAACTGCTTCTCTTCGGAGACCAAAAACGCTTCTCTTCGGAGAACAAAAGACCTCTTCGGGGGCACACTTCACCATGCTTGAAGTACTAAACGCAAGCCCTCTTCGGAGGCACGAAGACCTTTTCAAAGGCACATTTCACCAAAATCGCTTCTCTTCGGAGACCACAAAGCCTTCTTCGGAAGTACTAAGACAAATAAAGCCTTTTGACAAGACACATCCAAAAAACTTTGTTGATGGAACCACTAATGACCGCAGCTGAATACTTATGATTATTTCTACAAACAAATATGCAGTAAAACAGCCAATGGCTGTCCTGTGGATCCATTCAACAATAAAATATAATTGTCTGACAAACAGATCAAAACATTCTTCAAAAGCTCACTTCACTGCGTAGGAAAATCCACTTTTTAACAAATAAAAGTGATCGTCTCCGAAAGTTGAAGTGTTCTTTAGGAAGAAAGAGAAAGTAAAAAATTTCTCCCACACAAAACGTATTCTATTATAAGCAGAATAGTATTTCCTCAAATCGAAAGAATTATTCTCTAAAATAAGAATACAAGTCTTTTCAGAATATTGCAGTGAGCCGTGATACAGGGGCACATATAACTATATTAATAGAAACAACGCTCAACCGTCATATCACGAGCTCACTGCGATATCATATAAAGTAAATAAAGAATCATTTATTCTACATTACAATGAGAAATAAAATGCATTCTCACATACACAAGAATTTGTACAAATAAAAAGGATTATTTCATTCAATACTGTGGAAATTCTTTACATGTGCAGGTCTCAAAAAAGCAGGGACCGGTACCAGCACAATCTCCGGTCGATACATGCAAGAAGTAAAACAAGAAGAAGAAAATCCAGTCTATCATTCCTTCTTCCCGCCGCCTTTGGAGCTTTTGCCCGGCTTGATGGTCAGTTTCGAAATCCGGCGTGGACGGGCTGGAGAAGGAGGAGTAATCGGGTCTTCTTCTGCTTTGTCTTCTCTAGCAGAAGTGTTTTTCTTCCTCTTCCTTATTGCACGTTTCCCCTTCCTCTTCGAAGAAGACTCACTTCCCGGAGAGAGCAACGTGGAAAGCTTTGTATCATCATCAAATGATTGTTCCGGAGTCTTCTCACTGTCCTCCGTCTCTTCCGCTTTCTGCTCCTGGGAAGCAGGTGGGTCCTCTAAGCCGTGAAGGACTTCTATCTGTTCTTCCTGCGACCCTGGCTGAGAAGTAGGAGTGACTTGAAGGGATGGAGGAGGAACAGTTGGAAGAGGAGGAGAGTGCACAATGCTTGGTGCTTCCGCTACAGAAGAAAAGAAGTCAAAATCAGTATTCTCTGAAAAGAGAGAAGATATGGGTCCACCAAGACTTAAGTAACAATCAAGAAATTCATCAAACTCGGTTGAAGCAAACAAGTAGTCCACTTGACTTGGTTCAACGTCAAAGTTACCTGGAGAAGTCGGCTTTACAAGATCGATCTCGAATTTCTGAGCCTCAATATCTTCCAAGGCCTCTTCCTCGGTAGGAGTGGTCACAATTTCTTTGTCAACTTTAGCAGGAGGAGAAGAATGTGAACTGGAGCCAATAATATCGACATCAGCTGGAGCCGAAGTATGAACAGGGGCAGTAGGAAGTATTTCTTGTTCGGAACGCTTCTCCCCCATCACTTCGGCTCGTGCTTGGGCAAGTTGCTCTTTTCCTTTAGCAAGAGCGGCACGAGACTCATCATTTAGATAAATAGCTTCAAGATCCGCTTCACCATAACCAGCTCCTCCAAGCATGTCGATAATTACTTCCCACACTTCAGCCAAAGTAATTTCATATTTTGGCCCCAGAAAAGAAAGGCTTCCGTGCCCCAAAACGCTGTGGACATAAAAGTCAAATGAAGTGGAGCTAACGTTGGCTTTGGTTGTTTCAAGAGATTGTTCGGCCGCAGCTTTACCGGCGATAGCCTCATTGCCCTCCTTTTCAACCCTTAACAATTGAGATTGCAGCTTTGTAATTTCCAAGTCTTGGGAGCTGACTTTCTCCCTAAGCTGAACGGTGTCATTACGATATTTCCTAGTAACATTCTGCTCTGCTTCAACTTTCACTTCAGCATCTCGCTGAGCAGCATGGGCATCTCGAACTTGTTTTTGAAGCATTTCTTCCTTTTGCGAATAAGAAGTGGAAGAAGTGGCAAGCTCATTCTTTAGTCTTTCAACTTCAGCTTCAAGTTTCCCATAACCATCAGAAATGCTCTTCATTTCAGCATCATGCCGCTTGCAAACTTTATCCCACTCAGACTTATCGTTTTCCATGGTCAGCATGGCTTCGAGATTCGCGCGATTGACCCTTTGCAGCTCGTCAACAAGTTTTTTCCATCCAGACATCCTTTCGATATCAAGTCTGACGGCATCAAGGTTACGCAGCATAGTCGGTTTATCAATCGGGACCAAGTTAAGGTCAAAGCGCACCCCCTTTAAACACCATTGCGGGAACCGACTTTGAAGAGTTGGCGGACCCTGTCCAACTTGATATTGAGGCCTATTGATGATTGTTTGGATGTTAGACTTCTCAAGAGCGGGGGAACTGGAAGGGATGTCAAGAGGGATAGAAGCAGCAGGCTTGTAAGAAATGGTAGAGGCGTCACTAAGCTTAGACCGTTTGCTCGGGTCACTAGCGACATGACTCTTCCCTTTACCATCATAAGATTTTCTCTTATGAGAGTCATCATCTCTTTGGGATGAGTCATATCATTCATCTTCTCTCCTGCGGCGTTCTTCATAATCCCGCCTCTCATGAGCTTTTCTAATGGCTCTTTCTTCATCGGTCTCCTGGCGGGAAGGGAGGTAGCGTCTGTAGTCATAAGTGTCGTGCCCCCCATAGCGTCGGAAATCGTCATAATATGAACCACTACGCCCCATCGTAGAACCTGAAATTGAAGAAAAGACAAGTCTTAGAAATCTTCAAATTGAAGAATCTAAGTGCATATAAGTGATAAGCATCCTAAGTGTGTGTGGTGTGTAAACTATGCGCATCAGACTACAAACCACTCTGTGGTGTTGGAATGGAGACGGCGGGTATAGGAGGTGTTGTAGTTTGTTGCAGAGAAGAATTCGCTTCAACAACAGGAGAAATCGCTTTTTGAATGTCGTCTTTAAAAAGCTCTTGAGAAGTTATCATTATATCGCTCAAGTTATCGAAAGTGTCATCACCATGACGCCCAGCAAAACTCTCCTTTTCAACTTCCACATCGACCGACTTTTCAGAAATTCGAGGATTTTCTACCTCTTCAATAATTGGAGCAAGTACCGGTTTGCTAGACGGTCCCGCAACATCGGTAAGCGTGGGGGACTTTACCAATGAAGTTTCAGTAGCAGGCTCCTTCGGCGTGGGTTCCTCAACAGAAATTGGGGCATTTGGTGCCTCCGTAGGAGAGTTGGGAACTCCATGAGGCTGAGTGGAGCGAGAAGGGTGAAGAAGTCCAAACTAGTGAAGAAATTCGTCTTTCAACCAAAATTTCGCGTCCCGCTCTTCAGTTGGTACAACCATGAGCCTCTCCAGAGTTTGCTTGTGGCTGAGATCCCTAGAAGGAGGGGGGAGTGCTGAAATGAGAAAGCGAAATTAACACTTGGTGATTTGGACTTCACAAAACTCAGAGAATAGAAGAGGTAAAGATAGATAATCTTACTTCCTTCCCTCCACACAGCATAAAACCCCGGGGGACAGCGAACGTAAAAGCACTGAGTTAAAAACCCATGGGCACTGTCAGGGAGGCCGATGATCAATTTGCGATTTCTGGCGCTTCTCACAACAGTGATCGAAGGATGATCTTTAGTCCTGGTAAAAGAACATAAGTAACAGATCTCGTCAAAACTCGGAAGTCGGTCAAGAGTTCTCCCGAATAACACACACAACCCCATTAGAATGGCATAACCATTAGGGTGTAACTGGAATGGAGAGATGGCCAGTTGACGAAGAAGATGCTGGAAAAAGTTGTTGAAAGGGGGAATGGCCCCGCTCAGGCACATTTGCCGATTAACCGCTACAAAGCCAGGAGGCGCTACATCAGCAATGTTGCTTTTCTCAGGAAGAATGGCATCAGCTTCAGCAATGCCAAACTAAGCGCACAACTGCCGGAAAACTTTGTACGATAGAGTGGTAGAGGCTCTTTCTGGAGGATTGACTAATGGAGCTGGAATAAAAGTGGCTTCTTCAGCCTGGACTGTTATATCTTCTTGCTGAGAAGTCATTCTACACAAGCAACTGGATATTCAAATGTGAAGGTGCACGTTTCCTAAAAAGTGTGAAGTGTTGTGCAGAACTAATAAAAAATAACAAGTAAATATAACTGGAATTGAGTTAGTCGACGATTGATTAATTGCCAAATTTCAGGACTTGTTAATTTAAAGTTCAGGTATAGTATTAGTGCAAACCGGTCATTTTCAGTTGACTATTTCAATGTTGCTTTAATACTTTGCTTGAATTTGGTGATTTGAAGCACTTCATTCACACAATCTATTTAAGTTGATTATCCGTTATTAACTAATCTGTCATTTGATGTGGGCAGTCAGTGGCGGTATATTCATCCCAATTTTCTGTAAATGTTGTATTAAACAGGTTGTTAGCTTGCAAGTCAAAGTGATCTGTGAAGAAATGCAACAAAGTTTAACAAATTAAAGTCCTGACAATTCAGTATTCAGGCAGTTTGTTTCAGTAATTCAAGTTAAGCAATTAAATCAAGATTATGCTTAGAAGTGTGAGTTCGAATTGAGCATACAAATACTGACTTGGCTGTGACCTAAGGCCTATGCTGTCACTGTTTGGGCCGGTTAAGTACTAGGTCGTCTGCGACTTAGTGAATGTACAATGAGTCAAGTTAAGTCGTCAACCTGACAAGGCGTTTGTCCTATGAGTCGTTAATCTTTAAGTCGCAAGGCATAGTAAGAAGGGAAAAGGCTTTAGTTTAAAGTGGTGTAAATTTCCCAAGTCCTAACTCGACCACGACTCAAGGCTTATGTCGTAAGTGGATAAGTCGGTAAAGACTTAAGTCGAGAGGGTTCATAGGTCGTACAAGACTGCTAAGTCGTGACCAAGCTAATATCTCACTCCGTGTGATCAACTGACTTTTCTCCTTAACTCCTAACCCTCTATCTACCTAACCCGTTAACACCTCCATTGACAAAAGCCTTCATTTTTCACACTATTAAATCATCCAAAAAACCAATTTGGGATCACCATAAATCCAAAGCCCTACCAATCTAATCGGTTAAGTCCAAAACACTTTAACTCATCGCCTTCATCGCCCCAATCGTTTGAAGCTAAATCGAATTGAATCGAGTTCGCAGACTATCGATATAGCGAGATTTGCATGAAGCATTGCATAAGGAGATGGGTTAAGAACGAGGAGCAGAATTCACGAATTAATGATAATCGGCGATTGAAAGAGAAGAGAAATCGCTTACGCAGTATGATACTAGGGATGATTGGATAAGAATCAAGTTGGAATTGCCTTTGAAAGCTTGGAGAAGTGTTAATGGCAGATACGGCGTGTTAACCCTTAATTTTCTACGACTCAAGAACTGGACGACTCAAGAACGGGACGACTCAAGAACTAGACAACTCAGAATACTTCACGACCTACGACTCAGGGTCTAGACGACTTAACGAGTTAAGGCGTGAACGACTTAACGAGTTAAGGCATGAACGACTTAACGAGTTAAGGTCTAAACGACCTAAGAATTGAAATTATATAAAGCAGTTAACGACTTAAGGGAAGCTCCGACCTAACTACTATAAGGAATTACCGACCTAAGGAGTTAAGAGGACTCACGACTTAAGGCTATCTGCGACTCACGACTTAGCTTAAGTCGTCCACGACCTAAAGCTACCGAGCTAAAATCTAATGCCTGGACACCTATGCCGCTTTTACCTACTAAGTCAGCCACGACTTACGACTTACTATAAGTCGGTCACGACTTAGGACTTATCTTCTACCAAGCCACGAGCTGGACTCAATAAGTCGTCCACAAGCTACCTTAAGTCAACGACGACTCATGACTTATCTTAAATCGGCCACGACTCAGGACTTGGCAGAATTTCCTGTCCAGATTTCTCTATAAATACACCACTACATTCAACATGAAAAGGACTTTTGGCCGATCATTTCTTGAAGCGCCGTTATTCTGCCGAATTCTCAACTCATCCAACATTCGAAGAACTTCAAACACTCAAGACATTACAACAAGCTTTGAGAGAAATCTACCATGTCTAACATGAATTCGAGGAGATCTTCGGCATCGAAGCTTGAGATAATAGTCTAAACTATTTAGGAATCGAAATAGATTGTATTTTGAGGAATATTGTATCATCTTGTAATCAGAATCAGCAATAAAGGAATTCAAAGTGGACGTAGGCTTGATCTCAAGCCGAACCACTATAAACTGCTGTCTTTTACCGCTTTTCACTATTTTACTACTTACTTCTTGTTCCCGTCACATGGGTGGTGCTTTCACAACTCTATTACACACACCGGGTGTTGGCGTTCAATTTTTAGCATTAACATTTTGGTGCTTTCACTGAGAACCCAACTTAGGTGATCATTCACCATTGCTTCACGGAAGTTTGTTGAAAAAGTTTCTTTCAAAACCAGAAGTCTATCAGACATAATGGCTCCTGGAAGAAAACGTAAGTCTATCAGATCTAATGATGATCGCAACAATACTGCCACTTCTCTTTCTCCAAGTCAAGCAGCTCCAAGCGTCGGGGTGATGCGAGAGGAATTAGATGCTGCTGTGTCTGGATTGTATCAGCAGATTGAAACACAGAATAATCTGATGATGGAAAAGCTGAATGCTCTACTCGGGGCTAATCAAAGACCAGTAAATAACGAAGAAAACTTTGCTGATGTTGTTCCCAACTCCGAAGGGAGAAATATTCGTCAAGGAAGATCTGGAGCCGCTGAAGGGGCACCTCCCCAAGCTGAAGGATCCAGGCCATCGCCAGTTCTCCCCGAACGTTTGCCCAGACAAACTTCTGAGAAAATGGCCGAAGCCAACTCTACAAAGTCGCTAAACAATGAGGAGTATCTCTCCGGTATGATTCAGCAGATAATGAAGGAAAGCATGCAGAGAAATGAAGATGAGAGTGATTGGGGATTTGCTCCGAGTAAAACTCCATTTACTGAAAGGATTCTGAAAGCTGAGTTTCCTAGAAAATTCGTTCCTCCTACCATTCCTGCGTATCGAGGAACAAGTGACCCGAATCAATTCCTGTACAAGTATGATTGGCACATGACTGGCGCTAGAGCAACTGATAAGATTAAATGCCGGTATTTCCCGGTATACTTGGAGGGAGTGGCACTACTTTGGTTTACCAAGCTTCCTGTACGATCTGTTGATCAATTTTCCGATCTGACTCGGAAATTCAAGGAACAATTCAGATTATACACTTCAAGAGCAAAGGATATAATGTCTCTTTCAAGTCTTGAACAGAACCTTGGAGAGCCCATTAAATCCTTCCTGAATCATTTTAATATAGCCCTAGCTGAAGTTGATAACGCAGAACCGCAAATGGTTTTAACCTACTTAATGCGGGCTATTGACAAGACAAGCGAATTTGGAAAATGGTTGAAAATGAAGGAACCAAATTCGCTCGAAAAATTCTACAAAAAGGCTGATGAGTTCATGCGCCTAGAAAATCTCTCCGCGTCAGCTAAAGTTGTGACAACAGTGGTGGAGAATAATGCCACTGCTCAGAACAAAAAGGAACCTGCAAATCAGAGGAGGGAGAGTAATGACACCGCTTTCTCAAGCCCTCAGATTTTACCCCTCTAACTGATACATCGGAGAATATTTTCATCGCCACTAAAGATGTTGTTGAATATCCAAAGCCACCGGCAGTAAAAGTTGGAAAAAATGCTGTTCAAAGTGGGAGATTTTGCCAATTTCATAACCAACCAGGCCATGATACTAATGAGTGCCGTCACTTGAAAAGCTTGATTGAAAAATTGTTAAGAGAGAATAAGTTGTAGCAGTACGTTAAAAGGAATAGAAAGGACCCGTCTTCATCTAACCAGAAGCAGCAACTTCCTGCTCATTCATCTGGTTCAGGAGAGAAGCTTGCTGCACAAGAAACAGAAAGACCTGTAATCAATGTGATCACAGGAGGACCCCATCCAGCTGGCAGGAGTTGGGGTGAGACGGAAAGGTACTCTAGAGCTTTGAAATATGCCCCAGCTGAAGAAAGTGTCTTGGTTTTGGAAGATGCTGCGCCCCTGAAGCAGCAAAAGACTTTTCATGATGATATCATATTCAGAACCAAGGATTTTGTTGGTGTGGAGGCTCCTACTGAGGACCCTTTGGTTGTTTCTATTGGTATTGGACCGGCTATTGTAAGGAGGGTGCTGGTTGATAGCGGCGTCTCATGCAACATACTCTTTAAGAAGACATTTGACCAAATGAAAATCCCAATGGCAGACGTACAAGCTTCATCTCAGAAGATTGCTGGATTTACAGGGGAGCCGAAACAGCCAATTGGAACAGTGGACTTGTTTGTTGAATTGGGAGAAGGACATAAGAAGGTGGTTCGGAAACAAACTTTTATAATTGTCGATGGATTCTCCGCCTATAATACCTTCTTGGGTCGGCCTACTCTTGCTGCTTTCAAGGCCGTCCTCGCCCCGTGGTGCCTAACAATGAAATTTCCTACTGGTAATGGGGTTGCTGTCATTAAGGGAGATCAGAACGCGGGACGAGAATGTTATCTTGTTGAACTCCGAGAGGCCAGGAGAAGAGAAATGGGAAAAGATGCGGCAGCTCCGCTCCGCATCAAAGAACCGACCTTGTAGCAACTACGGGGTGGCCCCTGTACTGGCGAACACAGCAATGCAAGGAAAGAAATGGATCCCAGAAAAGCCAGTACGGGGGAAAATAGAGTGGTACCCGTGGAAGTAACGGTACCAATACCCGTCGACTCGAAAGACCCAAACAAAGTCCTCAATGTGGGTTCACAACTAAGCATAACAGTTCAAAACACGCTGATATCATTTTTAAAGGCAAATCTGGACGTGTTCGCTTGGTGTCATGCTGATATGTGTGGGATCTCTCCGGAAATTATTGTGCATACTCTGAATATCGATCCAAAATTCACACCAGTTAAACAGAAAAGAAGAACCCAAGGTCCAGAAAGGTCAGCAGCTCTAAAGGAAGAAGTGGATCGGCTCATGGAGAACGATTTCATCAGAGAATCCACTTATCCAAATTGGGTTTCAAATCCAGTACTGGTTAAGAAGGCAAATGGAAAGTGGAGAGTATGCGTCGACTTTTCAGATCTGATCAAAGCTTGCCCCAAAGATTGCTTCCCGTTGCCTAGAATCGATCAATTGGTGGATGGAACAGCTGGGCATGAGTTGTTATCATTTATGGATGCTTACTCCGGATATAATCAGATTATGATGCATGAGTCGGATCAAGAAGACACAAGCTTTATCACGGATGTGGGTCTCTACTGCTACAAAGTTATTCCTTTCGGACTGAAGAATGCTGAGGCAACCTACCAAAGACTCGTCAATGCTATGTTCAAACCTCAGATCGGCAGAACTATGGAAGTTTATGTTGATGATATGTTGGTAAAGTCAAAGAAAGAAATAGACCACATGGATCACTTGGTGGAAATGTTTACAATTCTTCGAAAGTACGAAATGAAGCTCAATCCATTGAAATGTTCGTTCGGGGTAGAGTCCGGAAAATTCTTGGGTTTCATTGGGAGCGCTAGGGGCATCGAGGCCAATCCTACTCAAATCACAGCTTTGAGAGAGGTCAAAGCCCCAAAACAAAGAAAGAACTGCAAAGCCTCAATGGAAAAGTTGCTGCTCTGAGTCGTTTCATTTCCAAGGCCACAGACAAATGCATTCCCTTCTTTGATGCTCTAAAGAAAGGAAAGAAAAATTTTGAATGGACTCCCGAATGCCAGAATGCTTTCGATGAATTAATTCGTCATATGGAAACGCCTCCAGTTCTTTCCAAGCCTAGTGATGGTGAAGATCTTTTCATCTATTTAGCAATTTCATCTCATGCTCTTAGTGCAGCACTTGTACGGGAAGATATGAAAGTATAGCATCCAGTCTATTATATCAGCAAACGGTTCACTGGGGCAGAGATGAATTATTCAAAGATAGAAAAGCTTGCCTATTGTTTGCTAATTGCTTCTAGGAAGTTGAGGCCATACTTTCAATCTCATCCTATCAAGGTCCTTACTGATCAACCTCTAAAGCAAGTCCTGTATTGTCCTGAAACTTCGGGTCATCTTTTGAAATGGAACATTGAACTCAGCCAATATGACATCACTTACCATCCCCGAAGAGCAATCAATGGACAAGCTTTAGCGGATTTCATTGCGGAATCTACTGACAAAGGTGACAGTGAGAAAGAAACAACTGATGGCGTTCAAATCTAGTGGAAGTTGTATGTGGACGGTTCTAGAAATGATTATTGTTCTGGGGCAGGGGTTGTGCTTGAAACCCCCGAAGGACGATCATTGTGTTATGCATTGAGACTAGAATTTCCTTCAACAAACAATGAAGCAGAGTATGAAGCTCTTATTGCCGGTTTGAAAATTGGCAAGGAACTGAACATCAAAGTGTTACAGATTTTCAGCGATTCCCAACTTATTGTTTGCCAGGTAAAGAAAGAGTTTCAAGCTAAAGGTGGAAATCTGCCCGCATACTTGTCAAAGGCATGTGAGCTTCTCGAAGATTTTGATCATTACACGATAAGTCATATTCCTCGGGTTGAGAACATGAAGGAAGATTCTTTAGCAAAGTACTCAAGTTCTGGAGAGGCTCAATTATTGGGATTAGTCCCTGTGGAAGTTTTGTCAGCTCCAAGCATTGATGAGATGGATATTGATTGGATTATGGCTGCGTCTCAAGAGCATGAATCGTGGATGACTCCAATCAAAGAATATCTACTCAATGGTTCCCTGCCAGAAAGGTCTAAAGAACGTCGAAAACTGTTAAGGAAAGCGTCAAGATATGTAATCTAAGATGGCCGACTATACAGACAGGGATTCTCAATGCCATTACTCCGATGTGTAACCAAAGAAGAAGCCAAGACGATTCTAGCTGAGGTACATGGAGGAGAATGTGGGGATCATTTAGGTGGTCAAACTCTAGCCAAGAAAGTTCTCCGATATGGGTATTTCTGGCCAGACATTAATCGAGATGCTGCCATTTACTCCCGAAAGTGCGACAAGTGCCAGAGATTTGCAAAAATCCCAAAAGCGCCTTCTACCGAACTCACGCAAATGGTTAGCCCATGGCCGTTCGCCGTTTGGGGAATGGACTTGATTGGACCTTTACCGATCGCTAAATTTGGAATCAAATATGCTATTGTTGCTGTTGATTATTTCACTAAATGGGCTGAAGCTGAACCCTTGGCCACTATTACCTCTAAAAAGATGATAAATTTCGTAACTAAAAATATCATTTGCAGGTATGGTGTGCCGCAGAAGATAATCACAGACAACGGTACTCAGTTTGAAAGTGAAGAATTCCAGGAGTTTTGCGAACGATTCAGAATTCGAAAAAGCTTCTTAGCAGTGGCTCATCCGCAGGCAAATGGGCAAGTGGAAGCAGTGAATAAAATTATCAAGTCAACCATCAAAAAGCAACTCGAAAGAGCAAAAGGTGGTTGGGTCGATAAGCTGCCACTAGCACTATGGGCATACAGAACTACTCACAAAACTGCGACTGGGCACACTCCATTTTCACTGGCATATGGATCAGAGGCAATGATTCCAGTGGAAATAGAAGTTCCTTCACACAGAAGAATTCATTTCAACGAAGCTGAAAATGAGAAACTGCAAATTGAAGCACTTGATTTTCTTGATGAAAAAAGAGAAGAAGCTAGGCTCAGAGTTTCAGCTTATCAGTAAAGGATAGCCAGGCACTTCAACTCTAAAGTTCGCCAACGCAGCTTTGGGATCGGAGACTTAGTCTTGAAAAGGATCATGACAGCAACTGGGGTGTTTGGGCCAAACTGGGAAGGGCCATATGTCATAGGCAATAAACTTCTTGATGGCACTTTCAAACTCATAACCGTCGAAGGAGATCCAATTCCAAGAGCCTGGAACAGCAACCACTTACGTCCTTATTTTACTTAAAAAAGCTTTGCTCAAAATTGTAAAATAGCGATGGATGTATCAGTTATATTGTAAGACATTGTAAATCGATGCAAGTTAATAAAAGCTATAAAGTGGATGTAGGCCCGATTCTTGGCCGAACCACTATAAATCTTGTGTTCTTTACTATTTTATAATGCCTGTTTCATTTCGATATGTAAATACTTTAAATGTATTGCTAAAATGTCGATTCAAAATTGCAGGCCATCAAAACAAGGCTTACCCGTCGCAAGATCAAGCGAACCCTATAAATCACCTATTAAGTAAATTTCAAGCGACAAAAATTCTAGATTAGCATCCCATACAAGAAGATCTTCACATAAAAAGTTGGCGACTCCACTGCGTCAGGCACTCGTTAACTGGTTGCGATCGTCAGTATAAAAAGACATCCAACCAAGTAACTTGAGTTTGCCCCGTGAAGTCACTCAACAGTGAAGTCTACTTCTTCGGATAAAGCAATTTACTTGCAAAAGAAAGGAAGATGCGCTTGGAAACGATAATAAAGGATCGCTGGTGAACAGATGACGAGAAAAATATGAACATGCAAACAGAAACGCAACTTCCCTAGAACACCAACCAAAGCCCTCTACTGGGGCACGCCGAAAAATGAAAGTGCTTTCCTCAATCAAAAAAGATTGGTGGAACCACCGGAGGGGCACCTTCCCAAGCTGAAGGAACAAGGCCCTTGTTAATTGGTAACGATCATTTGTATAAACAAACATCCAATCAAGCAACTTGCGTCCGCCTCGTGGATCCATTCAACCCTGAGAAGGTAACTTCCAGGCAATCAACAAACCCTCTTCGGAGGCACAAGCTCTCTTCGGAGGCACAAGCCCTCTTCGGAGGAACATGCCCTCTTCGGAGGCAAAAGCCCTCTTCGGAGGCACAAGCCCTCTTCGGAGGCATATGCCCTCTTCGGAGGCAAAAGCCCTCTCCCGAGGCACCACAAGCCCTCTTCGGAGGCACATGCCCTCTCCGGAGGCAAAAGCCCTCTCCCGAGGCACAACAAGCCCTCTTCGGAGGCACAAGCCCTCTTCGGAGGCACAAGCCCTCTTCCAAGGCACAACTCTTCGGAGGAGCCCTCTTCAGTGGCTTCCTGTACGATCTGTTGATCAATTTTCCGATCTGACTTGGAAATTCAAGGAACAATTCAGATTATACACTTCAAGAGCAAAGGATATAATGTCTCTTTCAAGTCTTGAACAGAACCCTGGAGAGCCCATCAAATCCTTCCTGAATCGCTTTAATATAGCCCTAGCTGAAGTTGATAACGCAGAACCGCGAATGGTTTTAACCTACTTAATGCGAGCTATTGACAAGACAAGCGAATTTGGAAAATGGTTGAAAATGAAGGAACCAAATTCGCTCGAAAAATTCTACAAAAAGGCTGATGACTTCATGCGCCTAGAAAATCTCTCCGCGTCAGCTAAAGTTGTGACAACAGTGGTGGAGAATAATGCCACTACTCGGAACAAAAAGGAACCTGCAAATCAAAAGAGAGAGAGTAATGGTGGAAAGAAGCAGAAGGACCTCAAAAAACCTCGCTTTCTCAAGCCCTCAGATTTTACCCCTCTAACTGATACACCGGAGAATATTTTCATCGCCACTAAAGATGCTGTTGAATATCCAAAGCCACCGGCAGTAAAAGTTGGAAAAAAATGCTGTTCAAAGTGGGAGATTTTGCCAATTTCATAACCAACCAGGCCATGATACTAATGAGTGCCGTCACTTGAAAAGCTTGATTGAAGAATTGTTAAGAGAGAATAAGTTGCAGCAGTACATTAAAAGGAATAGAAAGGACCCGTCTTCATCTAACTAGAAGCAGCAACTTCCTGCTCATTCATCTGGTTCAGGAGAGAAGCCTGCTGCATAAGAAAGAGAAAGACCTGTAATCAATGTGATCATAGGAGGACCCCATCTAGCTGGCAGGAGTTGGGGTGAGATGGAAAGGTACGCTAGAGCTTTGAAATATGCCCCAGCTGAAGAAAGTGTCTTGGTCTTGGAAGATGCTGTGCCCCTGAAGCAGCAAAAGACTTTTCATGATGATATCATATTCAGAACCAGGGATTCTGTTGGTGTGGAGGCTCCTACTGAGGACCCTTTGGTTGTTTCTGTTGGTATTGGACCGGCTATTGTAAGGAGGGTGCTGGTTGATAGCGGCGCCTCATGCAACATACTCTTTAAGAAGACATTTGACCAAATGAAAATCCCAATGGCAGACGTACAAGCTTCATCTCAGAAAATTGCCGGATTTACAGGGGAGCCGAAACAGCCAATTGGAACAGTGGACTTGTTTGTTGAATTGGGAGAAGGACATAAGAAGGTGGTTCGGAAACAAACTTTTATAATTGTCGATGGATTCTCCGCCTATAATGCCTTCTTGGGTCGGCCTACTCTTGCTGCTTTCAAGGCCGTCCTCGCCCCGTGGTGCCTAACAATGAAATTTCCTACTGGTAATGGGGTTGCTGTCATTAAGGGAGATCAAAACGCGGGACGAGAATGTTATCTTGTTGAACTCCGAGAGGCCAGGAGAAGAGAAATGGGAAAAGATGCGGCAGCTCCGCTCCGCATCAAAGAACCGACCTTGTAGCAACTACGGGGTGGCCCCTGTACTGGCGAACACAGCAATGCAAGGAAAGAAATGGATCCCAGAAAAGCCAGTACGGGGGAAAATAGAGTGGTACCCGTGGAAGTAACGGTACCAATACCCGTCGACTAGAAAGACCCAAACAAAGTCCTCAATGTGGGTTCACAACTAAGCATAACAGTTCAAAACACACTGATATCATTTTTAAAGGCAAATCTGGACGTGTTCGCTTTGTGTCATGCTGATATGTGTGGGATCTCTCCGGAAATTGCTGTGCATACTCTGAATATCGATCCAAAATTCACACCAGTTAAATAGAAAAGAAGAACCCAAGGTCTAGAAAGGTCAGCAGCTCTAAAGGAAGAAGTGGATCGGCTCATGGAGAACGATTTCATCAGAGAATCCACTTATCCAAATTGGGTTTCAAATCCAGTACTGGTTAAGAAGGCAAATGGAAAGTGGAGAGTATGCGTCGACTTTTCAGATCAGATCAAAGCTTGCCCCAAAGATTGCTTCCTGTTGCCTAGAATCGATCAATTGGTGGATGGAAGAGCTGGGCATGAGTTGTTATCATTTATGGATGCTTACTCCGGATACAATCAGATTATGATGCATGAGTCGGATCAAGAAGACACAAGCTTTATCGCGGATGTGGGTCTCTACTGCTACAAAGTTATGCCTTTCGGACTGAAGAATGCTGAGACAACCTACCAAAGACTCGTCAATGCTATGTTCAAACCTCAGATCGGCAGAACTATGGAAGTTTATGTTGATGATATGTTGGTAAAGTCAAAGAAAGAAATAGACCACATGGATCACTTGGTGGAAATGTTTACAATTCTTGGAAAGTACGAAATGAAGCTCAATCCATTGAAATGTTCGTTCGGGGTAGAGTCCGGAAAATTCTTGGGTTTCATTGGGAGCGCTAGGGGCATCGAGGCCAATCCTACTACAATCACAGCTCTGAGAGAGGTCAAAGCCCCTAAAACAAAGAAAGAACTGCAAAGCCTCAATGGAAAAGTTGCTGCTCTGAGTCGTTTCATTTCCAAGGCCACAGACAAATGCATTCCCTTCTTTGATGCTCTAAAGAAAGGAAAGAAAAATTTTGAATGGACTCCCGAATGCCAGAATGCTTTCGATGAATTAATTCATCATATGGAAACGCCTCTAGTTCTTTCCAAGCCTAGTGATGGTGAAGATCTTTTCATCTATTTAGGAATTTCATCTCATGCTCTTAGTGCAGTACTTGTACGGGAAGATATGAAAGTACAGCGTCCAGTCTATTATATCAGCAAACGGTTCACTGGGGCAGAGATGAATTATTCAAAGAGAGAAAAGCTTGCCTATTGTTTGCTAATTGCTTCCAGGAAGTTGAGGCCATACTTTCAATCTCATCCTATCAAGGTCCTTACTGATCAACCTCTAAAGCAAGTCTCAAGATCATGAATCGTGGATGACTCCAATCAAAGAATATCTACTCAATGGTTCCCTGCCAGAAAGTTCTAAAGAACGCCGAAAACTGTTAAGGAAAGCATCAAGATATGTAATCCAAGATGGCTGATTATACAGACAGGGATTCTCAATGCCATTACTCTGATGTGTAACCAAAGAAGAAGCCAAGACGATTCTAACTGAGGTACACGGAGGAGAATGTGGGGATCATTCAGGTGGTCAAACTCTAGCCAAGAAAGTTCTCCGATATGGGTATTTTTGGCCAGACATTAATCGAGATGCTGCCATTTACTCCCGAAAGTGCGACAAGTGCCAAAGATTTGCAAAAATCCCAAAAGCGCCTTCTACCGAACTCACGCAAATGGTTAGCCCATGGCCATTCGCCATTTGGGGAATGGACTTGATTGGACCTTTACCGATCGCTAAATCTGGAATCAAATATGCTATTGTTGCTGTTGATTATTTCACTAAATGGGCTGAAGCTGAACCCTTGGCCACTATTACCTCTAAAAAGATGATAAATTTCATAACTAAAAATATCATTTGCAGGTATGGTGTGCCGCAGAAGATAATCACAGACAACGGTACTCAGTTTGAAAGTGAAGAATTCCAGGACTTTTGCGAACGATTCAGAATTCGAAAAAGCTTCTCAGCAGTGGCTCATCCGCAGGCAAATGGGCAAGTGGAAGCAGTGAATAAAATTATCAAGTCAACCATCAAAAAGCAACTCGAAAGAGAAAAAGGTGGTTGGGTCGATAAGCTGCCACTAGCACTATGGGCATACAGAACTACTCACAAAACTGCGACTGGGCACACTCCATTTTCACTGGCATATGGATCAGAGGCAATGATTCCAGTAGAAATAGAAGTTCCTTCACACAGAAGAATTCATTTCAACGAAGCTGAAAACGAGAAACTGCAACTTGAAGCACTTGATTTTCTTGATGAAAAAAGAGAAGAAGCTAGGCTCAGAGTTTCAGCTTATCAGCAAAGGATAGCCAGGCACTTCAACTCTAAAGTTCGCCAACGCAGCTTTGAGATCGGAGACTTAGTCTTGAAAAGGATCATGACAGCAACTAGGGTGTTTGGGCCAAACTGGGAAGGGCCATATGTCATAGGCAATAAACTTCTTGATGGCACTTTCAAACTCATAACCGTCGAAGGAGATCCAATTCCAAGAGCCTGGAACAACAACCACTTACATCCTTATTTTACTTAAAAAAGCTTTGCTCCAAATTGTAAAATAGCGATGGATGTATCAGTTGTATTGTAAGACATTGTAAATCGATGCAAGTTAATAAAAGCTATAAAGTGGATGTAGGCCCGATTCTTGGCCGAACCACTATAAATCTTGTGTTCTTTACTATTTTATAATGCCTGTTTCATTTCGATATGTATATACTTTAAATGCATTGCTAAAATGTCGATTCAAAATTGCAGGCCATCAAAACAAGGCTTACCCGTCGCAAGGCCAAGCGAACCTTATAAATCACCTATTAAGTAAATTTCAAGCGACAAAAATTCCAGATTAGCATCCCATACAAGAAGAACTTCACATAAAAAGTTGGCGACTCCACTGCGTCAGGCACTCGTTAACTGGTTGCGATCGTCAGTATAAAAAGACATCCAACCAAGTAACTTGAGTTTGCCCCAAGAAGTCACTCAACAGTGAAGTCTACTTCTTCGGATAAAGCAATTTACTTGCAAAAGAAAGGAAGATGCGCTTGGAAACGATAATAAAGGATCGCTGGTGAACAGATGACGAGAAAAATATGAATAGGCAAACAGAAACGCAACTTCCCTGGAACACCAACCAAAGCCCTCTACTAGGGCACGCCGAAAAATGAAAGTGCTTTCCTCAATCAAAAAAGATTGGTGGAACCACCGGAGGGGCACCTTCCCAAGCTGAAGGAACAGGGCCCTTGTTAATTGGTTGCGATCGTTTGTATAAACAAACATCCAATCAAGCAACTTGCATCCGCCCCGTGGATCCATTCAACCTTGAGAAAGTAACTTCCAGGCAATCAACAAGCCCTCTTCGGAGGCACAAGCCCTCTTCGAAGGCAAAAGCCCTCTTCGGAGGCACAAGCCCTCTTCGGAGGCATATGCCCTCTTCGGAGGCAAAAGCCCTCTCCCGAGACACCACAAGCCCTCTTCGAAGGCACATGCCCTCTCCGGAGGCAGAAGCCCTCTCCCGAGGCACAACAAGCCCTCTCCGAAGGCATAAGCCCTCTTAGGAGGCACAAGCCCTCTTCGGAGGCACAAGCCCTCTTCGGAGGCACAACTCTTCGGAGGAGCCCTCTTCGGAGGCATGTCCCAAAATAGGATACTAAAAAAAAGCCTTCTCCGGAGGCACATTTCAACTCTCAAAGGAAGGTCAACTTATTCATCTCAAAAAGTTCTTCCTAAAAAGTTGAAATGCTACATAAAGCCCTCTTCAGAGGCCCACTTTTACCGCATAAGAAATTACATTTCTCAGAGATGTGAAGTGGCTATCTCCGAAGGTTGAAGCGTGAAACCTCTCCCAAAAATGAGATATGCTCTATTAATGAAGAATGATTCTTCACTTAAAAGTGGAATAATTATTCTCCAAAATAAGAGTATCCGTCTTGTCAAAGCAAAAGATGTTGTAATGCACTTGTGGTATAGGGGCAATATTATACAATTTGGCTACATTAATAAAAGTAATATACAAGCAACATACCACAAGTCCATTGCAATACCACGTAAAGAAGATGTGGAATAGATGCATTCTCAAACACAGACAAAAAGTTTGTACAAGTAAAAAAAATTGTTTATTCTACACTAAAATGAGAAATAAATGCTTTTTTGCATACACAAGAATTTGTACAAGTGAAAGGATTATTTTATTCTATACTATGAAAATTCTTTACATATGCAGATATCAAAAGAGCGGGGACCGGTACCGGCACAACCTCCGGTCGATACATTCAAAAAGCAAAACAAGAAGTAGAAAATCCAACTTATCATTCCTTCTTCCCGCCACCTTTGGAGCTTTTGCCCAGCTTGATGGTAGGTTTCGGAATCCGGCGTGGACGGGTTGGAGAAGGCGGAGTGGTCGGATTTTCTTCGGCTTTGTCTTCTCCAGCTGAAGCATTCTTCTTCTTCTTCCTGATTGCACGCTTCCCCTTCCTCTTAGAAGAAGACTCACTTCCCGGAGAGAACAATGTGGAAAGCCTTGCATCATCATCAAATGACTGCTCCGGAGTCTTCTCGCTGTCCTCCGTCTCTTCCGCTTTCTACTCCTGGGAAGCAGGTGGATCTTCTAAGCCTTGAAGGGCTGCTATCTGTTCTTCCTGCGACCCTGGCTGAGAAGCGGGAGTAACTTGATGGGATGGAGGAGGAACAGCTGGAAGAGGAGGAGAGTGTGGAATGCATGGTGCTTCCGCTACAGAGGAAAAGAAGTCAAAATCAGTATTTTCTGAAAAGAGAGAAGATATGGGTCCACTAAGACTTAAGTAACAATCGAGAAATTCATCAAACTCGGTTAAAGCAAACAAGTAATCCACTTGACTTGATTCAACGTCAAAGTTACCTGGAGAAGTCGGCTTTACAAGATCAATCTCGAATTTCTGAGCCTCAAGATCTTCCAGGGCCTCTTCCTCGGTGGGAGTGGTCACAATTTCTTGGTCAACTTTAGTAGGGGGCGAAGAGTGTGAACTGGAGCCAATAATATCGACATCAGCTGAGACCGAAGTATGAACAGGGGCAGTAGGAAGTATTTCTTGTTCAGAACGCTTCTCTCCCGTCACTTCGGCTCGTGCTTGGGCAAGTTGCTCTTTTCCTTTAGCAAGAGCGGCACGGGAATCATTATTTAGATAAATGGCTTCAAGATCTGCTTCACCGTAACCAGCTCCTCCAAACGTGTCGATAATTACTTCCCACACTTCAGCCAAAGTAATTTCATATTTTGGCCCTAGAAAAGAAAGGTTTCCGTGCCCCAAAACGCTGTGGACATAGAAGTCAAATAAAGTGGAGCTAACGTTGGCTTTGGTTGTTTCAAGAAATTGTTCGGCCGCAGCTTTACCGGCGATAGCCTCATCGCGCTCCTTTTCAACTCTTAACAATTGAGACTGCAGCTTTGTAATTTCTAAGTCTTCGGAGCTAACTTTCTCCCGAAGCTAAGTAGCTTCTTCACGATATTTCCTAGTAATATGCTGCTCTACTTCAATTTTCACTTCAGCATCTCGCTGAGTAGCATGGTCATCTCGAACTTGTCTTTGAAGCATTTCTTCCTTTTGCGAAAAAGAAGTGGAAGAAGTGGCAAGCTCGTTCTTGAGTTTTTCAACTTCAGCTTCGAGTTTCTGATAACCATCAGAAATGCTCTTCATTTCAGCATCATGCCGCTTGCAAACTTTGTCCCACTCCGACTTATCGTTTTCCATGGTCAGCATGGCTTCGAGGTTCGCGCGATTGACCCTTTGCAGCTCGTCAACAAGTTTTTGCCATCCAGATATCCTTTCAATATCAAGTTTGACGGCATCGAGGTTGCGCAGCATAGCCGGTTTATCAATCGGGACCAAGTCAAGGTCAAAGCGCACCCCCTTTAAGCACCATTGCGGAAAACGGCTTTGAAGAGTTAGCGGACCCTCTCCAACTTGATATTGAGGCCTTTTGATGATTGTTTGAATGTCAGATTTCTCAAGAACGGGAGAATCACCAGGAAAATCAGAAGGAATGGGAGCGTCAGGCTTTTCAGAAACAACAGAAGAGTCAGTAAGCTTGGTTCGTTTACTTGGATCGCTGGTAGCGTGACTCTTTCCCTTATCATCATAAGATTTCCTCTTGTGTGAATCGTCTTCTCTTCGGGATGAATCCCGGTGTTCATCTTCTCTTCTACAGTGCTCTTCATAATCCCACCTCTCACGAGCTTTTCTAATGGCTCTTTCTTCATCGGTCTCTTGGCGGGAAGGGAGGTAGCGTCTGTAGTCATAAGTGTCGCGCCCCCCATAGCGTCGTAAATCGTCATAATATGAACCACTACGCCCCATCATAGAACCTAAAATTGAAAAAAAGACAAGTCTTAGAAATCCTCAAATTGAAGAAGCTAAGTGCGTATAAGTGATAAGCATCCTAAGTGTGTGTGGTGTGTAAACTATGCGCATCAAACTACAAACCACTCTGTGGTGTTAGAACAGAGACAGCAGGTATAGGAGGTGCTGTAGTTTGTTGCAAAGTAGAAGTCGCTTCAACAACAGGAGAAGTCGCTTTTTGAATATCGTCTTTAAAGAGCTCTCGAGAAGTTATCATTATATCGCTCAAGTCGTCGAAAGTGTCATCACCGTGGCGCCCAGCAGAACTCTCTTTTTCAACTTCCACATTGGCTGACTTTTCAGAAATTCGAGGATTTTCTTCCTCTTCAATAATTGGAGCAAGTGCCGGTTTGTTAGACGGTCCTGCAACATCGGTAAGCGTGGGGCATTTTACCAATGAAGTTTCAGTAGCAGACTCCTTCGGTGTGGGTTCTTCAACAGAAAGTGGGGCATTTGGTGCCTCCGTAGGAGAATTGGGAACTTCGTGAGGCTGAGTGGAGCGAGAAGGGTGAAGAAGTCCAAACTGGTGAAGAAATTCGTCTTTCAACAAAAATTTTGCGTCCCGCTCTTCAGCCGGTACAGCCATGAGCCTCTCCAGAGTTGACTTGTTGCTGGAATCCCTAGAAGGAGGGGGAAGCGCTGAAATGAAAAAGTGATATTAACACTTGGCAATTTGAACTTCACAAAACTCAGGGAGTAGACGAAGTAAAGGTAGATAATCTTACTTCCTTCCCTCCACATAGCATAAAACCCCGGGGGACAGCGAACGTAAAAGTATTGAGTTAAAAAACCATGGGCATTGTCAGAGAAGCCGATGATCAATTTACGATTTCTGGCGCTTCTCACAACAGTGATCGAAGGATGATCTTTAGTTCTGGTAAAAGAGCATAAGTAGCAAATCTCGTCAAAGCTCGGAAGTCGCTCAAGAGTTCTCCCAAATAGCACACACAACCCCATTAGAATGGCGTAGCCATTGGGATGTAGCCGAAATGGGGAGATGGCCAGTTGTCGAAGAAGATGCTAGAGAAAGTTGTTGAAAGGTGGAACGGCTCCGCTCAGGCACATTTGTCGATTCACCGCTACAAAGCCAGGAGGCGCTACATCAGCAGTGTTATTTTTCTCAGGGACATTGGCATCAGCTTCAGCAATGCCAAACTGGGTGCACAATTGCCGAAAAACTCTGTACGATAGGGTGGTAGAGGCTCTTTCTGGAGGATTGACTAAAGGAGCTGGAATAAGAGTGGCCTCTCCAGTCTGGACTGTTGTATCTCCTTGCTGAGAAGTCATTCTACACAAGCAACTGGATATTCAAATATGAAGGTGCACGTTTCCTAAATAGTGTGAAGTGTTGTGCATAAATAATGCAATTAACAAGTAAATATAACTGGAATTAAGCTAGTCGACAATTGATCGATTACAAAATTTCAGGACTTGTCAATTTAAAGTTCAGGTATAGTATTAGTGCAAATCGGTCATTTTCAGTTGACTATTTCATTGTTGCTTTAATACTTTGTGTGAATTTGTTGATTTAAAGCACTTCGTTCACACAATCTATTTATGTTGATTATCTGTTGTTAACTAATCTATCATTTGATGTAGGCAGTCAGTGGCGGTATATTCATCCTAATTTTCTGTAAATGTTGTATTAAACAGATTGTTAGCTTGCAAGTTAGAGTGATCTGTGAAAGAATGCAACAAAGTTCAACAGTTCAAAGTCCGGACAATTCAGTTTTCAGGCAGTTTGTTTCAGTAATTCAAATTAAGCATTAAATCAAGATTATGCTTCAGAGTGTGAGGTCGAATTGAGCATACAAGTACTGACTTGGCTGCGACCTAAGGCTTATGCTGTCGCTGTTTAAACAAGTAATAGGTCGTCTGCAACTTAGTAAGTGTACACGAGTCAAGTTAAGTCATCAATTTGTTAAGACGTCTGTTCTATGAGTCGTCGCAAGGCATAGAAAGAGGGAAAAAGGCTTCAGTTCAAAGTGATGTGAATTTCCTAAGTCCTAACTCGGCCACAACTCAAGGCTTATGTCATGTTCAAAGTGATGTGAATTTCCTAAGTCCTAACTCGGCCACGACTCAAGGCTTATGTCGTAAGTGGATAAGTCGGTAAAGACTTAAGTAGAGAAAATTCATAGGTCGTACAAGGTTGCTAAGTCGTGACCAAGCTAATATCTCACTTCATTCAACCCACTGACTTTTCTCCTTAACTCCTAACCCGTTAACCCCTCCACGAACAAAGGCCTTCATTTTTCCACACTATTGAATCATCAAGAAGAATCAACTTGAGATCACCGTAAATCCAATGCCTTGCCATTCTAATCGGTTAAGCCTAAAACACAGTAACCCATCGCCTTCATCGCCTCAATCATTTAAAGCTAAATCGAACGGAATCGAGTTCGCGGACTATCGATATAGTGAAATTTGCAACGAAGCATTGCGCAAGGGGATGGATTAAGAACAAGGAGAAGAATTCACGAATTAACAATGATAAAGGATCGAGGACGAAGCAGGAGCACTTACGCAATGAAGGATCAAGGATCGGTGATTGGTTGATTGTTAAAGTAAGGGAAAAATCGCCTTGAGGAAGCTCGGAGAAATGCTAATGGCAGATGCGACTTAGGAGATAGGCAATGAGAAGAAGGAAGTAGGAGGAACGACTCAAGCCTTTTATATCTCGGAGCAGTGGAACTTGAAGCGGCACACGCGAGTTAAGATAAGTCGAAGCACACGACCTACGACTTAGGCGTGTACTTCGAGGGGCAAATGTTAACCCTTAATTTTCTACGACACAAGAACTGGACGACTCAAGAACTGGACGACTCAAGAACTAGACGACTGAAGAACTGGACGACTCTAGAACTGGACGACTCAAGAACTAGACGACTCAAGAACTGGACGATTCAAGAACTAGACAACTCAGAATACTTCACGACCTACGACTCAGGGTCTAGAAGACTTAACGAGTTAAGGCGTGAACGACTTAACGAGTTAAGGCGTGAACGACTTAACGAGTTAAGGTCTAAACGACCTAAGAATTGAAATTATCTAAAGCAGTTGACGACTTAAGGGAAGCTCCGACCTAACTACTATAAGGAATTACCGACCTAAGGAGTTAAGAGGACTCACGACTTAAGGCTATCTGCGACTCACGACTTAGCTTAAGTCGTCCACGACCTAAATCTACCGAGCTAAAATCTAATGCCTGGACACCTATGCCGCTTTTACCTGCTAAGTCGGCCACGACTTACGACTTACTATAAGTCGGTCACGACTTAGGACTTATCTTCTACCAAGCCACGAGCTGGACTCAATAAGTCGTCCACGAGCTACCTTAAGTCAAAGACGACTCATGACTTATCTTAAGTCGGCCACGACTCAGGACTTGGCAGAATTTCCTATCCAGATTTCTCTATAAATACACCACTACATTCAACATGAAAAGGACTTTTGGCCGATCATTTCTCGAAGCGCCGTTATTCTACCGAATTCTCAACTCATCCAACATTCGAAGAACTTCAAACACTCAAGACATTACAACAAGCTTTGAGAGAAATCTACCACGTCTAACATGAATTCGAGGAGATCTTCGACATCGAAGCTTGAGATAATAGTCTAAAGTGTTTAGGAATCGAAATAGATTGTATTTTGAGGAATATTGTATCATCTTGTAATCAGAATCAGCAATAAAGGAATTCAAAGTGGACGTAGGCTTGATCTCAAGCCGAACCACTATAAACTGCTGTCTTTTACCGCTTTTTCACTATTTTACTGCTTACTTCTTGTTCCCGTCACACGGGTGGTGCTTTCACAACTCTATTACACACACCGGGTGTTGGCGTTCAATTTTTAGCGTTAACACGGCGTAAGGATTAAGTAATGAGAAGAAGGAAGTAGGAGGAACGACTCAAGCCTTTTATATCTCAAGGCAGTGGGACTCGAATCGGCATACGCGAGTTAAGATAAGTCGAAGCACACGACCTACGGCTTAGGCGTGTACTTCGAGGGGCAAATGTTAACCCTCAATTTCCTATGGCTTAAGAACTGCACGACTCAAGAAGGATATGCGACTTAACGAGTTAAGGATTATGCGACTTAACGAGTTAAGGATTATGCGACTTAAGGAAGCTACCAGCTAACGACTTAAGGTCTGGACGACTTAAGGAAGTCTACAACTTAACGACTTAAGGTCTGGACGACTTAAGGAAGTCTATGACTTAAGGACTTAAGGTTTGGACGACTTAAGGAAGTCTACGACTTAACGACTCAAGGTCTGGACGACTTAAGGAAGTCTACGACTTATTGGTTTAAGGAGTTAACGGCTCAATGGCTTCGACAACTTAAAGAAATGGAGGATCTACGACTTAAGGCTGTCTACGGCATAAGGCTATCTACGACCTAAAGCTACTTACGACTTACCTCCTAGCTCGTTTACCAGTTAAGCTACGACTTACGACTTAGCTTAAGTTTTCCACGACCTAAAGGCCACCGAGTTAAAATCCAATGCCTGGACACTTATACCGCTTCACTGATACTGTTTCCTGCTAAGTCAGCCACGACTTACGACTTATCTTGAGTCGGTCACGACTCATGACTTGGCAAAAATTCCTGTCCAGACTTCTCTATAAATACAGCACTACCTTCAACATGAAAAGGACTTTTGGCCGATCATTTCCTGAAGCACCGTTACTCTGCAGAATTCACACTTGAAGATATCCATACATTCAAGACACTACAACAAGCTTCGGGAGGAATTTCATACATCCGACACGGATTCATCAAGTTTCATCATCGAAGTTTGAGCTAGTAGTTGAGAGTGTTTTTAATGATCAAATTGTATCGTATTTTGAATTGTATTGTATCAATTTGTGATCGAATCAGCAATAAAGGAATTCAAAGTGGACGTAGGCTTGATCTCAAGCCGAACCACTATAAACTGTTGTCTTTTACCGCTTTTTCATTATTTTACTGCTTATTTCTTGTTCCCGTCACACGGGTGGTGCTTTCACAACTCTATTACACACACCGGGTGTTAGCGTTCAATTTTTAGCGTTAACAATACATATTACTCGTCATGATGTGAGATTCTATTTTTTATTTTTCCTAAACGATCTTTCTTTCCAGCACTTGGATGCTTGGATGTGAATGTCGTGGATGTATTAGTGTCGACTTTTGAAGGTTGAAAAAGGCGGGTCATCACAATTGGTATTAGAGCTTAGGTTGAGCGAACACCTTGGCTTTGGTGGGGTTAAATCATTTGAGATAGAGTAAGTGAGACCCTAGGATGAGTTTGAGTGTATTATATATATGAGCGCGTATTTGTTAGTGATATAAAAATGTTTTGTATTGTGTCTATTTATCGGTTGAGTGGTTTATGAATTCTAGTCAGTACATGGGACGCCATGATACCGATAGGGGTCTATAATCAACAAACTCTAGAATTAATGATTACAAAGACTAAAGTAAAATATAAAAATATACTATTTATACAATATAAAATAAATATATTAGAATAAATTTAAACATCATGTTAAAATTAGAATTCATTTATATCACAAAGCATAAGACAAATAAAATAGGAAAATAAAATATAAAAATAAAATAAAATAAAATAGAAGTTCATTTACATTATAAAGTAATATTATAAAGACAAGTTGAAAAGAAAACAAAAGAAAAGAAAAATAATATACATTCAAATACAAATAAAAATAAATAAATATATATATATATATGAAGGCTTATAAAAGGAAAAAAATATAAATATATATTAGCTTGTATAAGAAGAGCAAATATGGATAAGTATGAAAATTAATATCTCTAGTACACCAATGTATCCATCAGCCTCCATACGCAAGAAATATCTCTGATTTTTGTACAAACAACATAATATCACCTTTACAAAATATTACCCTGTAAACTTCCTTTTCATATCTCAATCCTCATTTCAGTTTCGTTCACCATCATAACTGAGTAAAAGAAAACTAAAGTAATGTCATCTTATAATTTAACAAACTTCCATTTAAACATTAAAACAATTAGTCAAAACCTGAGATCAAGAGGGACGTTCCAACTATCAGATTCAAACCAGATTTCAACTTTGCAAAGTTTAAAAAGGTTTCAACTTCAATCTGAAACTCTGGAATCAAGATGTGGAAGGTGAGTAACAATTAATGATTTCAAACTTGAATATATATATCTTGCAAAAGCTCTGTGTATATGCATCAGTGATTGCTTTCTTCTTCTCTTTTTGGTTCCAAAGTATCCAAAAAACCAAGAAAATTAAATTTCTTGTTTTTTTAATCCATATCAGGCTTTGGTTTCAAAACCAAATGGTTGTGTTTAAGTATGAGTTACAATTTAAAAATAGTTTCATGAGATAAAAAGATGTATAGGATGAAAAACCAAGTTTTTACAGTCAAAACTTTAAACTCTGGAAATTTCGAGTTTCCTAAAACATTGTTTTCGATACATAACTCGAATCCTCATAGAAAAATAGGATTTTTAAGCTTGGTTCAATGATTTTTAAACAACTGGTTTGAGAGCAGTTTATTTTTGTTCGAAAAGTGGATTTTGATCAATTTCCGGTGATCAACCAAATTCTAGATGTTGAATTTTCGTTTGAACCTAGCTTATCGAATAATGATATCAGGAAAATTGCTAAAGAAAATTTTGATTGCAAGAATTAATGGGACGAGATGAATTTAGGGTTTGTGTTTGAACTTTGGACATGTCTGGGAACAGGGTGATTTCGTCACCACGGGTCGATCGAGTTGCTCGAGGTTTTGGGTAATGGTGGTTGTGGGGTTGACGAAGTCGAGGCTGGAGTTTCGAGTCGTTTAGTGGTCGGAGCTATGGAGACGTGGCATTGACAAATTGTGGGTTGAGATGGTTTGGTGGTTCCAGGTTTAAGCTCGAACTCCAATTTCGATTTCGAGGTGATGGAGTGGTTCGAATGATCGGAGGGTGTTCTAGACTTGATCGTGGATGTGTTCGACGTCGGGACGATGACCGGTGTTGGTCGGAGCCACTGTGCACGTGCACAAGCTCTGGTGCCTGGGTGTTTTGTTTTGCCTGGAAGAAAAAGGTTTTCTCGCATTGTACTCGAGTAGTTCGAGTGGTTTACTCGAAGCAAAAATTTGTCATCTCGGGTCAAAAATTATGGTTACAGGCTTTTGAACCTGAACCTAGTTTCTGTTTTGAAATTTTAAAACTAAATTTAAATTGTAAATCAAGGTTTTAAAACTGAGTTTAAATTAAAATGTAAATATAGATTCTAGTTTGAATTGAAAATTAGTTTGAAGATAAATAAAGTTTTAAATTCAATTTATTTTATTAATATAAAAGCAATTAAATGTATGGGAGAATTTGAATTTAAAATGGATTTGAAATTTGTAAATGGAAATTTAAACAAGTTGAAATTTAAAATCTTAAACCTGGACTGAAAGTTGAAGTTGAATTCCAGATTTTGAAATGAAATTAAGTTTTTATAAATTTAAATCTTTAAATAAGTTCAAATGTTAAGGTCTTCTTTTAATATGTGAAATTTAAAGTAAATTGATTTTAAACTTTATTAAAGTTAAATAAGAATTCATTCTAAATCTTAAAATAGAAATGAAGTTTATAATGAAAATTTGAAATGAATGGTTTCAACTATATTTATAAGTGATAATTAAATCATAAATAAAAAGATGAGTTTATCTTAAGTATATGAAGATTTAATAAATTGTAATTCGTTTATTTATTAAGTTAACTAATCATGATAATCAATAATTTGTATTAATTTAATTAGTGATTATAAGTTTTAAATTTATTAATTAAGGTTTAAGTTAATAAATGATTGGAAATTAGTTAATTTGTGATCAAGAACTAATTAATTTACAATTAACATTTAATGAATTAAATAATTTGAATTTATGAGTTCTTAATGGTAAATCAAATTATAATCAATAATGATTAATATAAGAAATTTCTTTAGAAAAGTGATTAAAGAAATTTTTAATTGTTAACGAAGGTCATTAACTAAGACTATATAAATAATTAATTAATGTGATTAATTTCTAACAATTAATTTAGATTAATTAATTTAACAATAATCATTTGTGAAGTGAAATTGCTTTATGGAAGTAATTAAGAAATTAATTGCTCATTGTAATTAATTGATTATTAATTTACCATAACTAGCAAATTTATTCATAGAAGTTAATCTGATTTAAATTAATCAGATAATCAAATTAATCCTATTTATGGATGTTTGAATTGTATTGAATGTTGAATTGTTTGATATTCTTGATCTGTAATGCTTTGTGATATATTCTGATTTGCGTGTGATCTGTACTGTAGTTCATTTATCTGGGATGAATGTAATATATTATCTATAATTTATATAACTGTGATCTGTGAATAAAAGATAAGCGTTATAGTTATACCGCTTATAAACTATATTTCTGTACCTTGATCTATGATGATTTATTGATGTTGCACTACTGTGAAAACCCCTGGACTACACCATACACACAAATATGGATTTCACGAGAAAATCGGTTAAGTCACAGATTTTTGACAATTGTAAAGATTGAATTTGTGAATCCAAATAGTTTTGGAATTTGAATTGAGAGCCTTGCAAATGAGTTTCAAAAATAAAAGTTATTTTAAATAACTTAATAAAATTGGAAATCTAAATGATTTGATTTAAATTTGAATTCAATATTTGAAATTGAATTCAATGATTTGGAAATTTTGGTCTAAAAAGATCATACCAGTTATAAATGTGTTTTATATGGATTTTTAACCATTTAAAGTATGGTTTCGGAAATTTAAGGAATTTAATCCAAGTTTTATACTTGAATGGTTTTAACTCGGGTAAATTGTAATTAGTTTTCCCGAATGGAAACTAATTATTTCAAAGGATAAAAGCTCTCATATAAGAAATGAATTTCCAATTTGAATTAAAGGAATTTCAAATTGAATTGAAAATAGTTTTCCAAGTTACGAATAAATCTTTGGAAACGTGCTTTGAAAGCTATAAATTGAATCTTTGATTTAAAGATTTAACGAGTTAATCCAATTGAAATGGGAATCGATTTGAAAATCTATGAATAGATCTTTGTGAAACTGGGTGAACATTGTGAGATGAATCTTTTTGTAAAAGATTGAAAATGGTAATGTGTTTCAACCATTTGAAGAAAAGTTTTGGGTATTAAGTTGTGACTTAACTGAAATCCCAATATCCGTATGTTTTAAATATTACGCTCATTATTCGGTTTAGCCGGGAGAGGACTTTATGTCATATAACCCATTCCGAATAGTGATACGACATAAATGGATAGCATTTGAAGACCGGTGGTGAAGACCGGGTATTTGTGAAAATGATAGGATAACCTATCGATTGTCTCTGCACCGAGTGGCCCCGATATAGAGATTCCCTAAGTGATGGGAAGTCCGATCGGGATTGTGAATACCCGGATTGCAAGGGCTTCTTCGGAAGTGCCTTCGGTTCTGTTCGAACCCGAAACAGACTTGTATGGTTGTATGTCTGACACTACACTTTGAGATATAAAGCTGATTTCTTTCAAATACATTTCTATTTGGTGGCGGAGAATTTATTCTCTTAGCTTAACACCCTTCCTTGAGACGTACGAGCTCAGAGGTTATGTAGTTGAAGGTTATCAGTGATATACTACCAATTTGGTAGTGTGGCATGCTAAGTGTTGTTGTGTGTTGCTGATCATTTGTTGATCAAATCATGGCTTTGTGAAAAAGCGTAGCTTTTTGGACGAGACCTCATCGGACCTCACAACCCGGAAATGGTCGAAACAGGAAAGATGTGGCAAGGTTATGAGGTTCGCTCCCTTTAGGGTATGTGATTTCCTTCTGGAAAAAGGTGGAATCATGGTATGGAGCCCAGATATTTACCTGTATGGTTGCTCCAATCTCATTTACTGTGTGATTGTTGTTGTGTGATCGAGGGCCCTCGGATAAAGGTCCCAAAGGACCGGGGGATGGCATACTCGAGTAGTAGTTACCTAGTGACAGAGGTAATCCGGCTTTGTGTTGGTAGAGATCCGGGTAGATTCTCGGGACGTCCCTCCAGAGGCGTACCCATTGGCAGTAGGAAGTTCCTTAGCCTGACCATTTGTTGGAAAATCCAAAGAAACAATACGAGCCTTGTACGGTTTTAGTTGTATAACCTGCTATGGAATGTGGCGGTAACCTACTATTGAACATAGTAGCTATAGTAGGCATAGTTCGGAATGTCTATGCTGGCTAAGATTAATATTATACTTTCGAAATGTTTTCCACTATGCACTAATAATAATAATCCAATGATTTTGCATAGTAAGCATGTTTGACTATCGTAAGAAGAAATCTCCTCCAATTCTGCGTTTGCATTGTGTGTGTGGTGGGAGGTCTTATGGTAGTTTCATTTCCCAAAAGGCATTGCAGATTTCAATGTTTAAAATTCTTTTGTGGTTTGTTTTAAAGATAAACTGTTTTTGTTACTCACACCAGTCCCATGACTGACTCGGAGTTTATTGTTCCTTTCCTAAACTCTGGGTGCCCACAATTTTCCACACGGGCAGTCTAGAGTTGGGTTTCTCATATATTCAGGTTTAGTAGACTAGTTGGAGCTAGTTCCGTTTTTGGAGATCACGACCGCCCTTGTTTAGCTTAATGCAACGTGATGGTGGTTCGAGCTGATGTTGGAGTTGTTGGACTCATTCTCTTTTGAGGATCATTTGGAGTTATCACTTCTGTTTTCCGCTGTATCATTATTTGTCTCTGATATTCGTGTACCATATTGATATCATTGTTGTATATCATTATGTATATTGTATTCATTGGAGTTGTATATGATATCATTCATTTCTTTCTTCCGCTGTGTTGTTATACTTACTGTGTTATAAGCTCCGGCACGACTCGAATTTCAACGATTGAATCTGTGGCATTCGAGTACAAGTGAAGTACGGGTGTCGATTTTCGAACGTTGAAATTTGGATCGTGACAGCGTGGTATCAGAGCTAAGGTTGAACTTTAGCTCAGGAGTATAACACATTAAGTAGCTCATTAGAGATAGGGTGAAGTATACCCTATAATGAGTATCTCTAAGATATCCATCTGTATGCCTCAGTAAATTCTCTTACTATCCACTGATAGTAAGTATGAGTGTAAGAAGAGGATGAGATAGGGGACAGGGAAATACGACTATAAATGGTCAATACCCTGTAACAACAAGGAAATAATCTTTTCTCTACCAATCTCTTTTGTTCGTCATCTCTTCTCAATTCTTTGATAGTTCCTGGTAGATCCAGGAAGAGATTTGATATATTAAAAATGGGACATAAACTCCAAATAGGTCAGAATTGTTTATTTGGATGAATTGGTTGCATTGGTTGCTATGGTTGATAGGTATACTTTAGTTCTAAACTAAAAAAATTTGAAATTGTATCCATATATCTATCTATTCTTTGAGTCCCAATATATTCTATGAATGGTTAGTTATCCTTTCGAACTAACCAATGCCATCGCATACTTCGTAGATCTGGATAACCCGAGTATCGGGTGGGAAAATTCAATAGATTCGTTCTTGTATCTATTATTGATATTCTGATTTGGTAAGCCAAATGCAAAATAGATATTCAGTTGATTTGATGGAATATTCTTCATCTATCTTTGTGTCTCCCTGGCAAATTTCGGGGACGAAATTCTTTTAAGGGGGGAAGGTGGTAACGACCACGGATTTTATATATATTTAAATTAATAATTAATTTAGTTTTTGGATAAAATTTGTGAAATTAATTGATAATTTGATGCGAGTTTCCCCAAATTCAAATAAATTCTGTATAAATCATTTAAATTTAAAATATTGTATATATCTGTGAATGTGTATATATATATATATATTTATTTGGGCATATATGAGTAAATTTGAAATTATATATACATATTTAATTTGAATTTAAATCGTAAATAAATGGTTTAAAAATAAAAATACAAATTATATAAGATAAAATATAAAAATATAAAAGTAACCCATTAGCTAAAATTTAACAACAGATTAAAATATAGAAATTATTTATATTACAAAGTAATAAGACTAAAGAAAAAGTAATAAAAAAATATAAATATATAAGATATAAAAGTATAAAGTAAATACATTGAATAAAATCTAATAACATAAACTAAAATAGAAATTGTTTATAGTATGAAGTAATATTACAAAGACTAAAGTAAAATATAAAAATATAGTTTTTATACAATATAAAATAAATATATTAGAATAAATTTAAACATCATGTTAAAATTAGAATTCATTTATATCACAAAGCATAAGACAAATAAAATAGGAAAAAAAATATAAAAAGAAAATAAAATAAAATAGAAGTTCATTTACATTATAAAGTAATATTATAAAGACAAGTTGAAAAGGAAACAAAAGAAAAGAAAAATAATATACATTCAAATACAAATATATATATATATATGAAGGCTTATAAAAGGAAAAAAATATAAATATATATTAGCTTGTATAAAAAGAGCAAATATGGATAAGTATGACAATTAATATCTCTAGTACACCAATGTATCCATCAGCCTCCATACGCAAGAAATATCTTTGATTTTTGTACAAACAACATAATATCACCTGTACAAAATATTACCCTATAAACTTCCTTTTCATATATCAATCCTCATTTCAGTTTCGTTCACCATCATAACTGAGTAAAAGAAAACTAAAGTAATGTCATCTTATAATTTAACAAACTTCCATTTAAAAATTAAAACAATTAGTCAAAACCTAAGATCAAGAGGGAGGTTCCAGCTATCAGATTCAAACCAGATTTCAACTTTGCAAAGTTTAAAAAGGTTTCAACTTCAATCTGAAACTCTGGAATCAAGATGTGGAAGGTGAGTAATAATGAATGATTTCAAACTTGAATATATATATCTTGCAAATGGTTTGTGTATATGCATCAGTGATTGCTTTCTTCTTCTATGTTTAGTTCCAAAGTATCCAAACAACCAAGAAAATTAAATTTCTTGTTTTTTTAATCCATATCAGGCTTTGGTTTCAAAACCAAATAGTTGTGTTTAAGTATGAGTTACAATTTAAAAATAGTTTCATGAGATAAAAAGATGTATAGGATGAAAAACCAAGTTTTTACAGTCAAAACTTTAAACTCTGGAAATTTCGAGTTTCCTAAAACATTGTTTCCGATACATAACTCGAATCCTCGTAGAAAAATAGGATTTTTAAGCTTGGTTCGATGATTTTTAAACAACTGGTTTGAGAGCAGTTTATTTTTGTTCGAAAAGTGGATTTTGATCAATTTCCGGTGATCAACCAAATCTTGGATGTTGAATTTTCGTTTGAACCTAGCTTATCGAATAATGATATCAGGAAAATTGCGAAAGAAAATTTCAATTGCAAGAATTAATGGGACGAGACGAATTTAGGGTTTGTGTTTGAATTTTGGACATGTCTGGAAATAGAGTGATTTCGTCACCACGGGTCGATCGAGTTGCTCGAGGTTTTGGGTAATGGTGGCTGTGGGGTTGACAAAGTCGAGGCCGGAGTCTCGAGTCGTTTAGTGGTCGGAGCCGTGGAGATGTGGCATTGACAGGTTGTGGGTTGAGATGGTTTGGTGGTTCCAGGTTTAAGATCGAACTCGAATTTCGATTTCGAGGTGATAGAGTGGTTCGAATGATCGGAGGGTGTTCTAGAGTTTATCGTAGATGTGTTCGATGTCGTGACGATGACCGGCGTTGGTCGGAGCCACTGTGCACGTGCACAAGCTCTGGTGCCTGGGTGTTTTGTTTTGCCTGGAAGAAATAGGTTTTCTCGCGTCGTACTCGAGTAGATCGAGTGGTTTACTCGAAGCAAAAATTTGTCATCTCGGGTCAAAAATTATGGTTACAGGCTTTTGAACCTAAACCTAGTTTCTGTTTTGAAATTTTAAAACTAAATTTAAATTGTAAATCAAGGTTTTAAAACTGAGTTTAAATTAAAATGTAAATATAGATTCTAGTTTGAATTGAAATTTAGTTTGAAGATAAATAAAGTTTTAAATTCAATTTGTTTTATTAATATAAAAGCAATTAAATGTATGGGAGAATTTGAATTTAAAATGGATTTGAAATTTGTAAATGGAAATTTAAACAAGTTAAAATTTAAAATCTTAAACCTGGACTGAAAGTTGAAGTTGAATTCCAGATTTTGAAATGAAATTAAGTTTTTATAAATTTAAATCTTTAAATAAGTTTAAATGTTAAGGTCTTCTTTTAATATGTGAAATTTAAAGTAAATTGATTTTAAACTTTATTAAAGTTAAATAAGAATTCATTCTAAATCTTGAAATAGAAATGAAGTTTTTAATGAAAATTTGAAATGAATGGTTTCAACTATATTTATAAGTGATAATTAAATCATAAATAAAAAGATGAGTTTATCTTAAGTAATTGAAGATTTAATGAATTTTAATTCGTTTATTTATTAAGTTAACTAATCATAATTAATAATTTGTATTAAATTAATTAAGGATTAAAGTTTTAAATTTATTAATTAAGGTTTAAGTTAATAAATGATTGGAAATTAGTTAATTTGTGATCAAGAACTAATTAATTTACAATTAACATTTAATGAATTAAATAATTTGAATTTATGAGTTCTTTAGAAAAGTGATTAAAGAAATTTTTAATTGTTAACGAAGGTCATTAACTAAGACTATATAAATAATTAAGTGAATATTAGGCTCAGGTCCCTAATAAGTTTCAAAATACACAAAAACCCCAGTAAAAAAAAGTATGTAAATTAGGTCCCTAGAATTAAGTTACTTAGTAATTGCTTATAGTTATGCAATTTTTTGGTGAATAATTGCGGAATTTTCCGCAACTTTTTGAAAAAATTGCGTAAATTTCCGCAATTTTTTGGGTGAATAATTACGGAATTTTCCGCAAGTTTTTGAAAAAATTGCGTAAATTTCCGCAATTTTTTGGATGAATAATTGCGGAATTTTCCGCAATTTTTTGATATAATTGCATAAATGTCTGCAATTATTCACTGAATAATTGCATAAGTGTACGTCATTATTCAGTAACTTAATTCTAGGGACCTAATTTACAAACTTTATTTTACTGGGGTTTTTGTGTATTTTGAAACTTATTAGGGACCTGTGCCAAACTGTCCCAATAATTAATTAATGTGATTAATTTCTAACAATTAATTTAGATTAATTAATTTAACAATAATCATTTGTGAAGTGAAATTGCTTTATGGAAGTAATTAAGAAATTAATTGCTCATTGTAATTAATTGATTATTAATTTACCATAACTAGCAAATTTATTCATAGAAGTTAATCTGATTTAAATTAATCAGATAATCAAATTAATCCTATTTATGGATGTTTGAATTGTATTGAATGTTGAATTGTTTGATATTCCTGATCTGTAATGGTTTGTGATATATTCTAATTTGCATGTGATCTGTACTGTAGTTCATTTATTTGGAATGAATGTAATATATTATCTGTAATTTATATATCTGTGATCTGTGAATAAAAGATAAGCGTTATAGTTATACCGCTTATAAACTATATTTCTGTACCTTGATGTGTGATGATTTATTGATGTTGCACTACTGTGAAAACCCCTGGACTACACCATACACACACAAATATGGATTTCACAAGGAAATCGGTTAAGTCACAGATTTTTGACAATTGTAAAGATTGAATTTGTGAATCCAAATAGTTTTGGAATTTGAATTGAGAGCCTTGCAAATGAGTTTCAAAAATAAAAGTTATTTTAAATAACTTAATAAAATTTGAAATCTAAATGATTTGATTTAAATTTGAATTCAATATTTGAAATTGAATTCAATGATTTGGAAATTTTGGTCTAAAAAGATCATACCAGTAATAAATGTGTTTTATTTGGATTTTTAACCATTTAAAAGTATGGTTTCAGAAATTTAATGAATTTAATCCAAGTTTTATACTTGAATGGTTTTAACCCATGTAAATTGTAATTAGTTTTCCAGAATGGAAACTAATTGTTTCAAAGGATAAAAGCTCTCATATAAGAAATTAATTTCCAATTTGAATTAAAGGAATTTCAAATTGAATTGAAAATAGTTTTCCAAGTTACGAATAAATCTTTGGAAACGTGCTTTGAAAGCTATAAATTGAATCTTTGATTTAAAGATTTAATGAGTTAATCCAATTGAAATGGGAATCGATTTGAAAATCTATGAATAGATCTTTGTGAAACTAGATGAACTTTGTGAGATGAATCTTTTTGTAAAAGATTGAAAATGGTAATGTGTTTCAACCATTTGAAGAAAAGTTTTGGGTATTAAGTTGTGACGAAATCCCAATATCAATATGTTTTAAATATTACGCTCATTATTCGGTTTAGCCGGGAGAGGACTTTGTGTCATATAACCCATTCTGAATAGTGATACGATGTAAATGGATAGCATTTGAAGACCGTGGTGAAGACCGGGTATTTGTGAAAATGATAGGATAACCTATCGATTGTCTCTGCACCGAGTGGCCCCGATATAGAGATTCCATAAGTGATGGGAAGTCCGATCGGGATTGTGAATACCCGGATTGCAAGGGCTTCTTCGGAAGTGCCTTCGGTTATGTTCGAACCCGAAATAGACTTGTATGGTTGTATGTCTGACACTACACTTTGAGATATAAAGCTGATTTCTTTCAAATACATTTCTGTTTGGTGGCGGAGAATTTATTCTCTTAGCTTAACACACTTCTCTGAGACGTACGAGCTCAGAGGTTATGTAGTTGAAGGTTATCAGTGATATACTCCCAATTTGGTAGTGTGGCATGATAAGTGTTGTTGTGTGTTGCTGATCATTTGTTGATTATTTGTTGATCAAAGCATGGCTTTGTGAAAAAGCGTAGCTTTTTGGACGAGATCTCATCGGACCTCACAACCCGGAAATGGTCGAAACAGGAAAGATGTGGCAAGGTTATGAGGGTCGCTCCATTTAGGGTATGTCATTTCCTTCTGGAAAAAGGTGGAATCATGGTAT
Organism: Allium fistulosum; assembly: GCA_030737815.1. Lineage (NCBI taxonomy): Eukaryota > Viridiplantae > Streptophyta > Magnoliopsida > Asparagales > Amaryllidaceae > Allium > Allium fistulosum. The sequence continues at coordinate 1,059,866,602 of CM060903.1, forward strand.
GGAGCCCAGATATTTACCTGTGTGGTTGCTCCAATCTCATTTACTGTGTGATTGTTGCTGTGTGATCGAGGGCCCTCGGATAAAGGTCCCAAAGGACCGGGGGATGGCATACTCGAGTAGTAGTTACGTAGTGACAGAGGTAATCCGGCCTTGTGTTGGCAGAGATCCGGGTAGGTTCTCGGGACGTCCCTCCATAGGCGTACCCATTGGCAGTATGAAGTTCCTTAGCCTGACCATTTGTTGGAAAATTCAAAGAAACAATACGAGCCTTGTACGGTTTTAGTTGTATAACTTGCTATGGAATGTGGCGGTAACCTGCTATTGAACATAGTAGCTATAGTAGGCATAGTTCGGAATGTCTATGCTGGCTAAGATTAATATTATACTTTCGAAATGTTTGCCACTATGCACTAATAATAATAATCCAATGATGTTGCGTAGTAAGCATGTTTGACTATAATAAGAAGAAATCTCCTCTAATTCTGCGTTTGCATTGTGTGTGTGGCGGGAGGTCTTATGGTAGTTTCATTTCCCAAAAAGCATTGCAGATTTCAATGTTTAAAATTCTTTTGTGGTTTGTTTTAAAGATAAACTTTTTTTATTACTCACATCAGTCCCATGACTGACTCGGAGTTTATTGTTCCTTTCCTAAACTCTGGGTGCCCACAATTTTCCACACGGGCAGTCTAGAGTTGGGTTTCTCATATATTCAGGTTTAGTAGACTAGTTGGAGCTAGTTCGGTTTTTGGAGATCACGACCGCCCTTGTTTAGCTTAGTGCAACGTGATGGTGGTTCGAGCTGATGTTGGAGTTGTTGTACTCATTCTCTTTTGAGGATCATTTGGAGTTATCACTTCTATTTTCCGCTGTATCATTATTTGTCTCTGATATTCGTGTACCATATTGATATCATTGTTGTATATCATTATGTATATTGTATTCATTGGAGTTGTATATGATATCATTCATTTCTTTCTTCCGCTATGTTGTTATACTTACTGTGTTATAAGCTCCAGCACGACTCGAATTTCAACGATTGAATCTGCGGCATTCGAGTATAAGTGAAGTACGGGTGTCGATTTTCGAACGCTGAAATTTGGATCGTGACAACGTGGTATCAGAGCTAAGGTTGAACTTTAGCTCAGGAGTATAACACATTAAGTAGCTCATTAGAGATAGGGTGAAGTATACCCTAGAATGAGTATCTCTAAGATATCCATCTGTATGCCTCAATAAATTCTCTTACTATCCACTGATAGTAAGTATGAGTGTAGAAGAGGATGAGATAGGGGACAGGGAAATATGACTATAAATGGTCAATACCCTGTAACAACAAGGAAATAATCTTTTCTCTACCAATCTCTTTGGTTCGTCATCTCTTCTCAATTCTTTGATAGTTCCTGGTAGATCTAGGAAGAGATTTGATATATTAAAAATGGGACATAAACTCCAAATAGGTCAAAATTGTTTGTTTGGATGAATTGGTTGTTATGGTTGATAGGTATACTTTAGTTCTAAACTAAAAAATTTTGAAATTGTATCCATATATCTATCTATTCTTTGAGTCCCAATATATTCTATGAATGGTTAGTTATCCTTTCGAACTAACCAATGTCATCGCATACTTCGTAGATCTGGATAACCCGAGTATCGGGTGGGAAAATTCAATAGATTCGTTCTTGTATCAATTATTGATATTCTGATTTGGTAAGCCAAATGAAGAATAGATATTCAGTTGATTTGATGGAATATTCTTCATCTATCTTTGTGTCTCCCAGGCAAATTTCGGGGGCGAAATTCTTTTAAGGGGGGAAGGTTGTAACGACCACGGATTTTATATATATTTAAATTAATAATTAATTTAGTTTTTGGATAAAATTTGTGAAATTAATTGATAATTTGATGCGAGTTTCCCCAAATTCAAATAAATTCTATATAAATCATTTAAATTTAAAATATTGTATATATATGTGAATGTGTGTGTGTGTGTGTATTTCGGCATACATGAGTAAATTTGAAATTATATATATATTTAATTTGAATTTAAATCTTAAATAAATGGTTTAAAAATAAAAATACAAATTATATAAGATAAAGTATAAAAATATAAAAGTAACCCATTAGCTAAAATTTAACAACAGATTAAAATATAGAAATTATTTATATTACAAAGTAATAAGACTAAAGAAAAAGTAATAAAAAAATATAATTATACAAGATATAAAAGTATAAAGTAAATACATTGGATAAAATCTAATAACATAAACTAAAATAGAAATTATTTATAGTATGAAGTAATATTACAAAGACTAAAGTAAAATATAAAAATATAGTTTTTATACAATATAAAATAAATATATTAGAATAAATTTAAACATCATGTTAAAATTAGAATTCATTTATATCACAAAGCATAAGACAAATAAAATAGGAAAAAAAATATAAAAAGAAAATAAAATAAAATAGAAGTTCATTTACATTATAAAGTAATATTATAAAGACAAGTTGAAAAGAAAAGAAAAGAAAAGAAAAATAATATACATTCAAATACAAATAAATATATATATATATAAAGGCTTATAAAAGGAAAAAAATATAAATATATATTAGCTTGTATAAGAAGAGCAAATATGGATAAGTATGACAATTAATATCTCTAGTACACCAATGTATCCATCAGCCTCCAAACGCAGGAAATATCTCTGATTTTTGTACAAACAACATAATATCACCTGTACAAAATATTACCTAGTAAACTTCCTTTTCATATATCAATCCTCATTTCAGTTCGTTCACCATCATAACTGAGTAAAAGAAAACTAAAGTAATGTCATCTTATAATTTAACAAACTTCCATTTAAACATTAAAACAATTAGTCAAAACCTGAGATCAAGAGGGAGGTTCCAGCTATCAGATTCAAACCAGATTTCCACTTTGCAAAGTTTAAAAAGGTTTCAATTTCAATCTGAAACTCTGGAATCAAGATGTGGAAGGTGAGTAACAATTAATGATTTCAAACTTGAATATATATATCTTTTAAATGCTCTGTGTATATGCATCAGTGATTGCTTTCTTCTTCTCTGTTTAGTTCCAGAGTATGCAAACAACCAAGAAAATTAAATTTCTTGTTTTTTAATCCATATCAGGCTTTGGTTTCAAAACCAAATAGTTGTGTTTAAGTATGAGTTACAATTTAAAAATAGTTTCATGAGATAAAAAGATGTATAGGATGAAAAACCAAGTTTTTACAGTCAAAACTTTAAACTCTGGAAATTTCGAGTTTCCTAAAACATTGTTTCCGATACATAACTCGAATCCTCATAGAAAAATAGGATTTTTAAGCTTGGTTCGATGATTTTTAAATAACTGGTTTGAGAGCAGTTTATTTTTGTTTGAAAAGTGGATTTTGATCAATTTCCGGTGATCAACCAAATCTTGGATGTTGAATTTTCGTTTGAACCTAGCTTATTGAATAATGATATTAGGAAAATTGCTAAAGAAAATTTCAATTGCAAGAATTAATGGGACGAGACGAATTTAGGGTTTGTGTTCGAATTTTGGACATGTCTGGAAATAGGGTGATTTCGTCACCATGGGTCGATCGAGTTGCTCGAGGTTTTGGTTAATGGTGGTTGTGGGGTTGAAGAAGTCGAGGCTGGAGTCTCGAGTCATTTAGTGATGGGAGCTGTGGAGACGTGGCGTTGACAGGTTGTGGGTTGAGATGGTTTGGTGGTTCCAGGTTTAAGCTCGAACTCGAATTTCGATTTCGAGGTGATGGAGTGGTTTGAATGATCGGAGGGTGTTCTAAAGTTGATCGTAGATGTGTTCGACGTCGTGACGATGACCGGCTTTGGTCGGAGCCACTGTGCACGTGCACAAGCTCTGGTGCCTGGGTGTTTTGTTTTGCTTGGAAGAAATAGGTTTTCTCGCGTCATACTCGAGTAGATCGAGTGGTTTACTCGAAGCAAAAATTTGTCATCTCGGGTCAAAAATTATGGCTACAGGCTTTTGAACCTAAACCTAGTTTCTGTTTTGAAATTTTAAAACTAAATTTAAATTGTAAATCAAGGTTTTAAAACTGAGTTTAAATTAAAATGTAAATATAGATTCTAGTTTGAATTGAAATTTAGTTTGAAGATAAATAAAGTTTTAAATTCAATTTGTTTTATTAATATAAAAGCAATTAAATGTATGGGAGAATTTGAATTTAAAATAGATTTGAAATTTGTAAATGGAAATTTAAACAAGTTAAAATTTAAAATCTTAAACCTGGACTGAAAGTTGAAGTTGAATTCCAGATTTTGAAATGAAATTAAGTTTTTATAAATTTAAATCTTTAAATAAGTTTAAATGTTAAGGTCTTGTTTTAATATGTGAAATTTAAAGTAAACTGATATTAAACTTTATTAAAGTTAAATAAGAATTCATTCTAAATCTTGAAATAGAAATGAAGTTTTTAATGAAAATTTGAAATGAATGGTTTCAACTATATTTATAAGTGATAATTAAATCATAAATAAAAAGATGAGTTTATCTTAAGTAAATGAAGATTTAATGAATTGTAATTCGTTTATTTATTAAGTTAACTAATCATGATAATTAATAATTTTTATTAAATTAATTAGGGATTATAAGTTTTAAATTTATTAATTAAGGTTTAAGTTAATAAATGATTGGAAATTAGTTAATTTGTGATCAAGAACTAATTAATTTACAATTAACATTTAATGAATTAAATAATTTGAATTTATGAGTTCTTAATGGTAAATCAAATTATAATCAATAATGATTAATATAAGAAATTTCTTTAGAAAAGTGATTAAAGAAATATTTAATTGTTAACGAAGGTCATTAACTAAGACTATATAAATAATTAATTAATGTGATTAATTTCTAACAATTAATTTAGATTAATTAATTTAACAATAATCATTTGTGAAGTGAAATTGCTTTATGGAAGTAATTAAGAAATTAATTGCTCATTGTAATTAATTGATTATTAATTTACCATAACTAGCAAATTTATTCATAGAAGTTAATCTGATTTAAATTAATCATAGAATCAAAATAATCCTATTTATGGATGTTTGAATTGTATTGAATGTTAAATTGTTTGATATTTCTGATCTGTAATGCTTTGTGATATATTCTGATTTGCGTGTGATCTGTATTGTAGTTCATTTATCTGGGATGAATGTAATATATTATCTGTAATTTATATATCTATGATCTGTGAATAAAAGATAAGCGTTATAGTTATACCGCTTATCAACTATATTTCTGTACCTTGATCTGTGATGATTTATTGATGTTGCACTACTGTGAAAACCCCTGGACTACACCATACACACACAAATATGGATATCATGAGGAAATCTGTTAAGTCACCGATTTTTGACAATTGTAAAGATTGAATTTGTGAATCCAAATAGTTTTGGAATTTGAATTGAGAGCCTTGCAAATGAGTTTCAAAAATAAAAGTTATTTTAAATAACTTAATAAAATTTGAAATCTAAATGATTTGATTTAAATTTGAATTCAATATTTGAAATTGAATTCAATGATTTGGAAATTTTGGTTTAGAAAGATCATACCAGTAATAAATGTGTTTTATATGGATTTTTAACCATTTAAAAGTATGGTTTCAGAAATTTAATGAATTTAATCCAAGTTTTATACTTGAATGGTTTTAACTCATGTAAATTGTAATTAGTTTTCCAGAATGGAAACTAATTGTTTCAAAGGATAAAAGCTCTCATATAAGAAATGAATTTCCAATTTGAATTAAAGGAATTTCAAATTGAATTGAAAATAGTTTTCCAAGTTACGAATAAATCTTTGGAAACGTTCTTTGAAAGCTATAAATTGAATCTTTGATTTAAAGATTTAACGAGTTAATCCAATTGAAATGGGAATCGATTTGAAAATCTATGAATAGATCTTTGTGAAACTGGGTGAACATTGTGAGATGAATCTTTTTGTAAAAGATTGAAAATGGTAATGTGTTTCAACCATTTGAAGAAAAGTTTTGGGTATTAAGTTGTGACTTAACTGAAATCCCAATATCCATATGTTTTAAATATTACGCTCATTATTTGGTTTAGCCGGGAGAGGACTTTGTGTAATATAACCCATTCTGAATAGTGATACGATGTAAATGGATAGCATTTGAAGACCGGTGGTGAAGACCGGGTATTTGTGAAAACGATAGGATAACCTATCGATTGTCTCTGCACCGAGTGGCCCCGGTATAGAGATTCCCTAAGTGATGGGAAGTCCGATCGGGATTGTGAATACCCGGATTGCAAGGGCTTCTTCGGAAGTGCCTTCGGTTATGTTCAAACCCGAAACAGACTTGTATGGTTGTATGTTTGACACTACACTTTGAGATATAAAGCTGATTTCTTTGAAATACATTTCTGTTTGGTGGCGGAGAATTTATTCTCTTAGCTTAACACCCTTCTCTGAGACGTACGAGCTCAGAGGTTATGTAGTTGAAGGTTATCAGTGATATACTCCCAATTTGGTAGTGTGGCATGCTAAGTGTTGCTGTGTGTTGCTGATCATTTGTTAATCATTTGTTGATCAAAGCATGGCTTTGTGAAAAAGCGTATCTTTGTGGATGAGACCTCATCGGACCTTACAACCCGGAAATGGTCGAAATAGGAAAGATGTGGCAAGGTTATGAGGGTCGCTCCCTTTAGGGTATGTCATTTCCTTCTGGAAAAAGGTGGAATCATGGTATGGAGCCCAGATATTTACCTGTGTGGTTGCTCCAATCTACCGGGGGGTGGCATACTCGAGTAGTAGTTACCTAGTGACAGAGGTAACCCGGTCTTTTGTTGGTAGAGATCCGGGTAGGTTCTCGGGATGTCCCTCTAGAGACGTACCCATTGGCAGTAGAAAGTTCCTTAGCCTGACCATTTGTTGGAAAATCCAAAGAAACAATACGAGCCTTGTACGGTTTTAGTTGTATAACCTGCTATGGAATGTGGCGGTAACCTGCTATTGAACATAGTAGCTATAATAGGCATAGTTCGGAATGTCTATGCTGGCTAAGATTAGTATTATACTTTCGAAATGTTTTCCACTATGCACTAATAATATTAATCCAATGATTTTTCATAGTAAGCATGTTTGACTATCGTAAGAAGAAATCTCCTCCAATTCTGCGTTTGCATTGTGTGTGTGGTGGGAGGTCTTATGGTAGTTTCATTTCCCAAAAGGCATTGCGGATTTCAATGTTTAAAATTCTTTTGTGGTTTGTTTTAAAGATAAACTGTTTTTGTTACTCACACCAGTCCCATGACTGACTCGGAGTTTATTGTTCCTTTCCTAAACTCTGGGTGCCCACAATTTTCCACACGGGCAGTCTAGAGTTGGGTTTCTCATATATTCAGGTTTAGTAGACTAGTTGGAGCTAGTTCAGTTTTTGGAGATCACGACCGCCCTTGTTTAGCTTTGTGCAACGTGATGGTGGTTCGAGCTGATGTTGGAGTTGTTGGACTCATTCTCTTTTGAGGATCATTTGGAGTTATCACTTCTGTTTTCCGCTGTATCATTATTTGTCTCTGATTTTCGTGTACCATATTGATATCATTATGTATATTGTATTCATTGGAGTTGTATATGATATCATTCATTTCTTTCTTCCCCTGTGTTGTTATACTTACTGTGTTATAAGCTTCGGCACGACTCAAATTTCAACGATTGAATCTACGGCATTTGAGTACAAGTGAAGTACGGGTGTCGATTTTCGAACGTTGAAATTTGGATCGTGACAGTGCTCTTCCCTTTCCACGAAAGTATACCTCTAGATAAAATATACCTAAGAGCACATGCGTCACTCTCGGGAACTTCCAAGCTGGACCCCGCTTCACACGAGCATTCAAATATTTCACATCAATGCATGCATGCTGAAACCTCTCTAGATGATGTGAACATACCCTGATGGGTGCGACCCACATGGCTTGGCGCCCACTCGCGTCTTGGTTTTAGTTTTTCGGTGTTGGATATTAGTGCCCAAACAAGCGATAAATCGTCTTAAAATGACGAAGCACAATAATGACTTGGAGGGTGCGTCCCCCTTTTTCGCACCTTGGTTTTAGTCATTTTCGATAAAGGATAACAAAGCTCAACTGAGCAAAAAATTGTCTTAGAATGACAATAACAAAGAAGCTGAAGTAACTGATAGCTGAGATATCAACTATTGAGGATATAAAACGATCGTATATGGAAATTAAGTCTTGTATACTTATCACCACTCATTGAATTCAAACTTGTACTTTTACTTGGTTAACAATAATACCGGACAAGTCAAGGTAGTGTTACCTCAAAGTCATGTCCAACGATTACTCTTAACTTTTGAAATAGAGATAAGTTTACTTCTTTGATGTTTAGTTCTAATTATACAAGTAAATCGTTTCCATATAACTGATTTGCTTTATGGAAATAATTCAATTCCATAAACGAATCAAACTTTTACTTTTAAAAATGAACTGAACTTGTGCTTGATTTCCAAATTTCCACCTTGGTAAAACACTTTTAGAATTAGTTCCTGGTTGATGAAATGTTAAGAGAATAATTTTCTAAGTGCGCGACCTCGAGGGCCTAAACCAACATCAGATCGAACACCCAGAAGATTATCCAACTTAACGTCTCAATAATTTAGTTCCAATTCCTCTCTATAACGTTAAAAAAATATTAATTATCCCAAAAGATAATTAATCACATTTTAAACCTCTTTTAAAATATTATCTTTAATAAAATAGATAATTGTTTCCAAACACTTATAGAACATTGGTAAATTAACTTTAAAATCTTTATTAAATCAGTTTATTAAAACAATTTTATTATGTTAGTTAATTACTTCAATTCATTTTTATTTAAATCAGTTGATAAACTTTAAATATCATTAATTACAATAATTAATTAAATTCAAATAATCATTAGTTAAAATGAATAAATCATCTCAAACATCATTTATTAAAATGATAAGTAATTCCAAATATCATTAGTTAAAACAATTAATTAAATTCAAAATAATCATAAATTAATTGGATTAATTAAATTCAAACTTCATTAGCTAAAACGATTACGTAAAACATCATTTGTTAAAATGATTTATTTAATTATAAAGCATCATTAATTAAAATGATTTTAACTAAATTCCAAATATCATTAATTAAAACAATTAATTAAATTCAAAACAGTCATTAGTTAAAATGATTAATAAAATTTATTTAAAATGATTAATTACATTTAGATATCATTAATTAAAATGATTATTAATTTCGATTATCATTAACTAAAATAATTAATTAATTAAACTCAATTATCATTAATTGAAGTAATTAATTAAACTCAAACAATCATTAGTTAAAACAGTTAATTAAGTATAAAACATCATTAACAAAAATGATTAATTAAATCTAAAGATAAACCGATATTAATTATCATTTATTAAATTGGTTAATAAATCTCAAAATCATTAATTAAAATGATTAGTTATTTTAAATTAGCATTACTCAAAATGATTAATGAATTTTAATATTCATATTCCGTTTAGAGATTTCTTAGTTATACATAACAAATTTGTTTAGATAAATGAATGACACTTTTATAATTGAAATGTTAACATTATTTAGGTTTCTAAAGTTTTAAAGTAAAAACATTTAAATATCTATAATGATTTTAAAGTGGTTGGATAAGTATATAGAATATGAAAATTTTAGTTTAAAAAATTAATGAGTGGATTAAGTAAACGTGCAACTTTTTGGAAATATAGATGATGTAAATGAAAATATTATGAGAGAATTAGAAGGAGAAGAGTAGGTTATTTTATTTTATAGTTATGTAATAGATTTGAGTTTGAAAGCCACTATGAACACATGTGTACGGGTCACAAATCATAAATACAAAATGAATTAATATTTTGAGCTACGCACACGCGCGAACACAATGTAAAAGGTAATTTAAGATGGAATAAATTAGTTTTTTAATAGCATTATGGAAATCAAGGTCATTAAACAAACTTGAATATATATTTTCCTAAGCATTATTTATTTTTTCCATGTATAAAGTTTATTTCCTTTTACTTTTTTTTATTTTCTTGTTCAAAATATATACTTTGTAAAAGATCAATTTAAATCAAAATAAACGGAGAAGTAACTCATTTTAACATTAATTATCTCATTAGTTTCCATATAAATTGCATTTATTAATGAATTTATCAATGGCATATATGCCTTAAATTTAGTTTGAGTGAATTTAAATTAGTGGCAACTCATACTAAATCAATATTAGCTCAAATATTAAAGATTATGCCTAAATTTCTCAAATAATAATCCTATTTTTATAAGATAGTTCTTATCCAATCAACTGCAGAAAAGATAATATTATCAAAAAAAGAATAAAAATAAAATACATATCCGTTTCTTCTTTAAAAAAAAATAGGTACATATTATTTTGATTCATCTACTAAATTTAGCTAGTTTACCAAATCTTGTTCTTTTTACATATTATCATGTAAAATTTAAAAAAAATGATATAAAAAAGAATTATCAAATGGAGAATCGCCAAATCTATAGTCATTTTTAGTATAAAGTTAACTTTATATCAATAATACCTCTCTAAGGTTTCCAAATTTCATACCTTAATTTTATATAAAATTTCACATCTTAATTTGATATTTAATCAAAGCATCGAAAGGTACTAAAATTCCTCCAGAAACATGATTAGAGTTTTAAACAGAATGAAAGAAATTAATATCCATGTTATTTTGCCTATTTTAGATTTTGATGAAGATTGAGAAATTTAAGATTAAGATTGAGATAAGTATTCCTTGTAACAACCCAAAATTTTGTCGTTTGATTTTGAATGTTTAATTAATTTTAAATATTGAAATAATTTGTTTTTAAAGTTTAAAAACATGAATTCAGATATATGGATTATTAAAATATTTGAATAGTGATTTTAATATCTAGATTATGAATTGAATATTAATTAAATGGATTTAAGGGTCTTATTTAACTTCTTTTTAATTTATAAATAATAATGGTAAATTCCTTTTGTAAATTTATTTACAGTAATAAATGGTTTGAATAAATAATAAGAAAATGATTTTGTAATATAATGACTCGATTTTTAATGACATATTTTTAATTTAATTTATTTGATTTTTCCATAATTTTTAATTTGGAAAATATTCAAATTATCGTTTGCCAATTTTTTGGCAAAAGACGGTATTTTTATGATTTTATAGAATTGGATAACCGGTGTATATTACTCTTGTTTTGAGGTCGCGTCACTATTGTAAGCATGACCGTATTTTTGTTTTATCGTTCGCGGTTCGTGCGCAAACAAAAGTCTATGCGGCGAGATGCCGGAAATCTTGTTATGACCATCGACAAAACTAGAACGCTTCGGCGATAATTGAAATTTCTATCAGTATAACTCACCTCTTTGTATAAATCAGCATATATAACAGAGAAAATTGCCGTTTATTTTTGGTTGAAATTATTGGCTAATTGGTTGAAATATCCGCTTTTAAAGCGACTGGCATTAAAAATTTGAATACAGGGAAATTGTTGAGAAATCTAGATTCCTCACCGTAGTGATTTTTCATTTCCATTTATTTACCTGTTGATTTATTCAGTTATATAGATTGTTAAATGCTATAACTACCTTTTCTACTAAAAAGGTTCAATCTTCACATATAGTATTTTTGAAATATATAAATTGTTGATTTGGTTTGGAAATGATTTTTGGTTTGGAAAAATGATTTTAAATCCAACTGTTTTGGAATTTCTATGATATTTTATTTTAAAAGAGTTTTATTTCAACTTCTTTCATTTTTATTTTCATATATATATATATATATATATATATATATTAAGTAAATGTGTTAATAATTATTTTTTGAAGTACTTGTTTTAACAGAAAATTATTATGAAAATAATAGTTGGATTCAAAAGTAAATAAAAAGGGGTTATCTTTTATTTAAAAGTTATTTTTGTTTTAAATAAGATAGAAATATTTTAAAAATAAATATTTGTGAGTCATTTTATATGAAATGTTGTAAATAAAGAAATAGATTGTTAGTACCTTAAGCATTGGTTTTGATGACAACAACCATATGACGATATATAAAATATAGATACTGATGTTTTTATCAAGATATATATATATATAGTATATAGTGTAGGATATTAGACAAGTATTGATAAGAAGACTGTACAGTATCAAGTAAAGAATCAAGAGGCTGATATAGATATTCAAGAGTTAAAGATTGAAGACTCATGAGTATTGAAGAACTCAAGATTTCCCGGATAAGTCATAGAGTCATAGAATTTTTGTTAAAATCCTGATAGCACTTCTTTGTTCTCTCTCTCTCTCTCTCTTTTTCCTTTTCAAATAATTTTCAATTTCAAGTATCTTAAAATTCAAAAATAGTTTTTATAGAGAATTCTTGTTTTCAAAATAATCTTTCAAAATAACCTTTAAATTATTTTTGATTTTCATTTTATTATACCTTGAGAAATTAAGTTTTAAAGTGTTTTAAAATATACTTTGAATATTATACTTTATTATAGCTTTAGTTCTAAAGCATTCTAAATATCTATAAGTATATTATAATATTTTTATAAATTTGATTTTAAATATGTTCACTTATATTTCATTATTTATATCTAAAATTCTTTACATACTTAAAATATTCTAAAAATAATTGTATAAAGTTTTCTTAAGTTTTATTATAATTAAAATATGATTAAATGAATTTACAAAGTATCAAAATATTTTACAAAATTTAAGATTCTCAAAATAATTTAAAATAAAAAGTTTTTCAAAATACAAAGGGATATGTTGACATATCATATACATGCATGTCGACATATAGACTGAAATTTTCAAAATTCAAATTTTGAATGGAAGTGTGTTTTCGTCGTATCTCTTCACGAATGGATATGACTGTTGTTTCTCTATAAATAGGGGTTAAACCAACGAATTTTTGGTTAATTACTTACTCATATTTTCTCTACACTTTTACTCCCTTGAATTCTAATAGAAAATCTACTCAAAATATTCTCAAATTCAATCAGAATCAAATTCAAACTCTATTGATTTGATTCTCTATTGATTACTCTCTGATTTCTCTCATCTCTCTCACTCAAACTAGATCAAAGTGTTATTTAAGTGGTTATAGGATTATTTGTATTTAAGATCGAAGATCTAAGTCTGTACAACTCTATCAAATCATACGGTTATACTTGTCGGTGTGATTGTAGCCCACGTAAATCAATTGGGTTATGCTTGGTGACCCGGAAATTCAAGTTGGTGTGCTTGTTTCCTGTGTAAATCAAGCGAGTCTACCTAGAGCTCAGAAAGTATGGAGGGTGTGTCTCATTGCCTTGAAATCGAGATTGTATTTGCGTTGCTATTTGAAAAGAAATATGTGCAGGATTGGATGTAGGGTAACTTCGAACCAGTATAACATCTTGGTGTATACTTTCCTTTTATACTGCATTTATATTTATCTGTGTTTGAATCTATGATTTTTCATTTCATTGTTTAAACTATAATCTCAAAAGAATTCAAAAGGAATTATAAAAATTAGAAAATGCTATTCATCACCCCTCTAGTATTAAATTAGCCTTAAGATCCATCTTCTGATACATAACATAGATTTATAAATGGTGTCTTATAAATTTAAGGAGAGTCTTATAAGTGATGTTTCATAAAAAGGGAAGATATTTCCATTTGATAAATTTGAGAAATAAATCATATTTTTGGATTTATAATAATATGTGGAATTGTCGTTTTAGAGAAAGTAGTTGGTTCTATTTTGGAAACTGGAAGTGTGATAAATTTGGAGATGTATAGGCGGTATTTGGTAAATTGAAACTGAAATGAATTTATAAAAGGAAATCAATATCATTTTGATAAATTGGAGCAATAAATTCCATTTGGAAATTTATCGAAACATATGGAAAGATCGTGTTATGGAAAATGTAACAACCCCGATTTTTAGTCGTTGATTTTGAACATTTAATTTATTTTAAATGTTGAGTTTTGAAATGTGAATGGGATTTTGATATGAAGTTTATCGATCAAAAATAGTGTAATAAAACTTAAGTTCCAAATGTAGCGATTTAATTAATAAATTTAATTGTTGAGTTAATAATTAAAAATCATTTAAATAATTGAATTGGAGTTGAATATGAAACCGAAATGATTTCTAATATTGATATAAATTCTATTTGAATTAGAATTGAGTTAGTTAGTTTTTAAAACTGGAATTTCAAGCGATTTCGTAAATTTTAGAAATCGTCGATTTAATCGACGATTAAAAATAGCGATCCGGGGCATAGTCTCAAAATTCAACGAAACTAGTTCCATTGAATCCGTAATAGTATATTATTATCGGATTTCAAATTTCGTAGCGTTTGGATTTATCGTTTGGTCGTACGATCTGAAAACGCCTGGAAATAATTTAATTTAATTTAAATGGTCGATATAAAAGGCTATCTTACATATACGATAGAATTAGGACTTGAAAGTTGTTATATTGGGTTCGGAATAGCGGTATAACATTAGGACCGCCATGTGGCATGCTTCAATAGGAGGTCGAGATTTCACGGTATGTGATTCGAGATATTAAAAAAATAATAATAATACAAGTAAAATCAAATGAACAGTTGAGCCGTCCCCTTCAACTTTAAGTTGCACGTCTCCTCCCCTTCTAAAACATGTGACCTCCTCTTCTTTCCTTTTAAAAGCATGACATCGTTTTTCCTTCAGTTTAAAACGAAATTAAAATCGAGAAAAAAGAAGAAGAAAAAAACGAAATTCGTTCCACTCATAAAAAGAAGAAGTATGTTTCTCGAATCGAACGAAATTGGTTCGAAGGGCAGGAAGTCGCGATGGCATGGGTGCCGCATTGGGAGGTGGAAGGGCTCGACTGTAGTTAGGGGATGGAGTTCGATGTTTTCGGCATGGGCATACGAAGGGGGGTCGGTGGTGGTTCGTTGAGGAGTGGTCGTCGAATTTGGGGTCGCGATGGTACTGTGCGCGTGAAGGTGGGGTTGTGGCGATTTGGGGATGGTCGCCTTCGTGAGCTAGGGCCTTAGGCTTGGGTGCGACATGGTGGGTGGTTGGGCTCGCGAGTTGTAGGGTTGGCTGTGGTGGCATGGGATGGTGCAGGCGAAGCAGTGAAAGGGGATCTCAGCGATGATGACAGTGGAAGGTTGGAGGCGGTGGCAAGGACTGGGTGGTTTTGTTAATAGGAAGTGTCAAGGTTGTCCAAGCACTAAGCAGACTCATTGGGGAGAAGGAGATATTTTGAATTCATTTAGATAATTTCTTTAGTTAATGATGAAATTAAATTTAGTTAATTATATTGATAAAGATCGAATTCTTACAAATATTGTATCTAATTCATACAAGGTCGGAAGTGAATAAAACAAGTCGAGTGTGGTTCGTAGCGGTGAAATCTACAATAAGATTGGTTTGGCAAATTAATAAATCAAGGTGAGTAAAATCTTAGTCTTTTGGATTGCTAGAATTAATTTATAATAGTTAAAATTTATTTTTTGATGCTTGGTTGAATTTATAAATTTTTATCTACTAAATGCTATTATATTATATATATATAGTGGTATATATATTAGTAGTTGGATTGATGTTCCCGCATATTTTAGCGGATGAGACCCTATGCGCCCCGCATAATAGCGGATGACCCTATATTACCGCAATATCCTGCCTCGAAGCGGGATTGGTATTTTTATGTTGTATTAACATCTGTGGATGCCGGGAAATAAGTTGGAGGGATCCAGCTGGATTCCTCAAAATGTTGAATTTAATTTCATAAATAGTGATATATGATATGTTTGAAAATTTGTGATAGATTATTGTATGATTTGAATTTAGTGGGTGCTATGGTAGCACTGGCATGGATTTTGGTATTTTAAAATACCATAAATATATATATATTGAATTTGAAAAGAACTTAAAAAGGAATTTTTGAAAGAAAAATATTTATATTGAATTTGGATTAGTTAAAAAGAAATTGTTGGGATAAAATAAATGGTTTGAACCTTAAACCTGTACTTAACTATTCCGTGATATTTTAAATAGAAGTTTTGAAATAGTGTATATAAAGGATTTTTAAATAATAATTCTTAAGTGATACTTGTTTATATATTAAAGGTTTTAAAAATCGAGATTTTTAAAAATTAGGAGAATAAAAGAGAGTTTGGAAATAAATATAAAATTGGTCATACTGGATCTTAAATAAGATTTCTAAATTACGAAATAAAAGTAGAATCGAGATTTGGTTAGGTTTTGGAATATAGTTGGGTTATTTAAGAAACTGATTTATAAATGGAATTTAATTTAGAAATTGATTTATAATGGATTTAAGTGATGGGAAATTGTTGTAAACTGGATATGAGACTGTGGGATTTATAAAAAATGTTTATAAATAAAAGTTAAATGAGTATCATTTGATAAATTGAAGATATAAATTCACGGAGAGAATTTATAATGAGATGGGTAAATCGGTTTAAAAAGAATGATAGATTTTTCGGAAATGTGAATAGGGATGTATAAAATTGGGGACGTAAATCAATTTGTGATAAATCGAGAGGGATTTATAAATATCAGATTGGTTATTTTGGAATTGAAAAATAATAATTATTGAGAAGTTAAGTTTGTTTTAAAAAGAGGATTTTAAATTATTAAACTAGGTAATGTAAAAATGTTTTAGCATGAGAATATTTCAGAAAGTTAGTTATTTAAATATTTTCAAATTGTCAAAATGAATTATAAGTTTTATAAACAAGTCTTGTAAATCAATTAGAATTTTATTAATAAATCAGAACTAATTATTATTTCAAAGTTATGTAACTATTGTAATTGTTTTAAAAGTATATTTAATTATTAAATAAAGTTTTCGGAAAGTAATGGTATACTTTTATGGCAGAATCAGGAGGCATAGAATGCCTACAGTTAAGTTTGGATTTCTTTGGGATAGAGACGTAATCATTGAGCTACGAATCCATGGTTGATACCACAGTGGTGCTTTCCAAATTTATTTTAAAAAAATTCAAATATTTTTAAAAGGAATGGTTTATGAACATACTTATTTCGATAAGATAAGTATATACCTTTTTGGTAAAGAGTTTTAATTTATCAAAATATAAATTAAATAAGGCTTAGTGATTTCAGTAGGAAATGGAATCTTTGGTTAAATGATTGTTTGTTTTATAGTTAAATAACCAACTATCAAATCTGGACCCAAAACATAACTTTGGAAAAATCTAGGAGAAATACGGGGATTATATGGTACAGATACCGTTGAAAGGATCTATACTGTACGTATAAACTCATTTCGTTCTTCTAGGACGATGATAAGGAAATCCGTCCACTAACGGTTAGGAGATGATCTCCGATATTATTTTCGTCTGTTTATTTTTTAAAGAACCGGGGTTGAGTTTACCTAAAATACCGAACGTTGTTTCGAAGAGACCGAGATTGAATAAGTTATCCGAAAACCACTTCGATCCAACAAATACGTTTTCGAAGTGAACACAAGAGCGTGAAATTGAAGATGGAGCATTGAAGTGCAAGGGCTAATCGCTACTAATCCTGAGGATGATTCCAAAATGGATGTAGTAGGAGTAGTGCCTTCGGTTTCATTCAAACCCAGAACGGACTTGTATGGATGAATGTTTTCAACACATTGTCATTGGAGGACAATGAACATTCCAAGTATAAATTCCTTAAAAAGGTAATCATAGCCTCAAGCCTCATCAACCGGAATGACTGAAAATCAGGGGAGATTCAGCAAGGCTAAGTGGGTTGCACCAAATTAGGGTATGTTTATCACTTTTCTAGATACCCTCGGATATTATAAATACGGTGCATGGAAAGAGAGCCCGATAAGAGTGGGAACTCCTAGGGTGGTAACATATTCGGTTCTATCCAGGTTAGGGATAGAGCCGGTCTTCTATTGTAGGGGATCCCGGCGAGGTCCTCGGTACATTTTTCTTGATGTGTACTGTGATAGGTGGTACCCCAGTGCCTAGTCATTGTATGGAATCCATTCTCCAATAAGCGCCGTGCGGTTTTGATTGTGCCAACAATGTTGAAATGTGAGATGCAAGCATTTCGGCGATTTGAATAAGTATTTGTACTTAGACACTATTATAATATCAGATGATTTGATATAAAATGTTTTGGTTATCGTAAGGGAAAAAGAGGTTGTGTTTATGTGTGACATGGTCTTATGAGATACCTTTGTTTTTCAAAGGATTTTGATAACTTTAATAATTCAAATTGAGTGTGTTTTCTCACGCTGGTTTTCCAGACTGACTTGGGTGTTATTTTATTATAATGCTTGGGTCAGACCGGGTTTTAGAGATTCAGGATAGGATTCTATGGAGCTTCGAAGACGAGCTGGATGACAGAGACATATTTCCGTACTTGATTTATATTTCCACTGTGTGAGGACAAGTTATTATAACTGTCCAGATTGTTGTATTGATTGTTGTACTCTGATGGTTGTAAGTATAAAACAGTTACAGATTCTTTTGTATAAAAATCTACTATTATATATTATATTTTGTTCCGCTGTGATTGTGAGATTCTATATTGTTGTTTCTGTTTTCTTCTATCTCTTTTCTTCTTCACCCCAAATGATCTGGTATTTCCGGCACTCGATTGCTCGGCATGCTATACAGTGAATGTATTGATGTCGATTTAAGAGGGTTGAAAAACCCGGCCATTACACTGGGTATCGGAGCTGAAGGTTTAGCAAGAACCTTGGCTTTGGTGGGGATTACTCATTAGAGATAGTTCAAAAGTACCTTAGAATGACTTTGAGTGAATTAATAGATATGAGCGCATATTTGTTAGTGAATATAAATTGTTTTATATTGTGTTGGTTGATTTATTGAGTGGCTTTAATAGTTGATAATTTTTATTGAGTGAATTAATAGATAATTTTCCTTCAATTAATAGATATGAACGGGTTAAGGGGCTGCTATTCTTGCAAAGTTCTTTATGAACTTCCTATAGTATCTTGCCAACCCTAGAAAACTTCTAACTTCTGATGCATTCTCAGGAGCTTTCCATCTTTGAACAGCCTCCACTTTGGAGGGGTCCACCGTCAGTCCTCGCTCAAAAACAATATGTCAAAGGGACCTTACCTCCTTCTTCTAAAAGTGACACTTAGCAAATTCAGCCTTAAGTTGGTGCCTTCTTGAAGTTCCTAATACCTTTCTTAGGTGGTCCACATGCTCCTTTTTGCTTTTGGAGAATACCAAGATATCATCTACAAATACAACGACGAATTTATTGAGTTGCCCCCCAAACACCCTACTCATTAAATCTACAAAGTATGCGGGGGCATTCGTCAACCCAAATGGCATTACTTCCCACTCATAGAGTCCATCTAGGGAGTGGAATGCGGTCTTCGACTTGCTTTCTTTTGCAATCCTTAATTGATGGAACCTGGTTGCTAAGTTTAGGTAGGAAAGACTTTTGCTTCTTTAAGTTGGTCGAACAAGTCATTTATCTTAGGTAGAGGGTAACTATTCTTTCTTGTTAACTTTTTAGCTCCCTATAATTGATGCAAAGTTTTAATGAGACGTCTGCCCAGGTAGCGAAGACTACAAGTGCTCCCCATTCTGAGGTACTCCAACCATTTGCTATGAAAGATGGACTCGATAAAAAATTGATCATTGAAACTCATTTCTTTTTTACTCACTAACGGAAACCACACAGTAAAATCTAATGGTACATTGTGATTGACTTATATTTTTGACTATAGGTAGGCCATGGAACTGTCCCATTTATATAGTTAGAACATGGGTTAGCTTGTGTTTATGAAAATAAAAATGGCACTTGTGATGACCCTGAAATCGGCCTTCGAAAATCGGCACCCGTACTTCACTTGTACTCGAAATGCCGCAGATTCAAACGCCGAATCTGGTTCACCGGAGCTTATAACACAGTAAGTATAACAACATAGCAGAATAAAGAAATAAATGATATCATATACAACTCCAATGAATACAATATCCAGAATGATATACAACAGTGATATCAATATGATACAACAATATCAGAGATAAATAATGATACAGCGGAAATAACAGAACTGATAACTCCAAACGATCTGAAAAAGAGAATGAGTCCAACAACTCCAATGTCAAGCTCGAACCACAAAGATAAGCAACGTCGGTCATCCGTGAACTCCGAACACTGAACTAGCTCCAAATAATCTACTAAACCTGAATATTTGAGAAACCCAACTCTAGACTGCCCGTGTGGAAAATTGTGGGCACCCAGAGTTTAGGAAGGGAATAATAAACTCTAGGTCAGTCATGGGACTGGTATGAGCAAACAAAACAGTTTATCTTTAAAACAAACACAAAAGAATCTTAAACATTGAAATCCGCAATGCTTTTGAAAAATGAAACTACCATAAGACCTCCCGCCACACACACAATGCAAAACGCAGAATTGGAGGAGATTTCTTCTTATGATAGTCAAACATGCTTACTATGCAAAAGATGACTCTTTTGATATTATTACTAGTGCATAGTGCAGAAAGCATTTCGAAAATATAATATAAATCTTAGCCAACATACAACCATTATTGTATGCCTACTATAGCTACCATCTAAACAGTGGTGACCATCATAAGTAAATGGCAGGTTCTGCAACTAAAACCGTACTGGGTTCGTATTGGAAATTGGATTTCCAACAAATGGTCAGGCAAAGGAACTTCCTTACACCGAAATGGAAACGCCTCTGGAAAGACGCCCCGAGAACCTAACTGGATCTCTGCAAACACAAGGCTGACGCTACCTCACGCTTTAACCAACCTGTAACTAGGTAACTAACACGCGAGCTATGTCATCCCCCGGTCGTCACCGACCTTTATCCGAGACGTCTCGATCACAAAGCAACATCACATAGTAATAAATTTACAGTGTCAACATAGGTAAAAATATCTGGGCTCCATACCATGATATCACCTTTTATCCAGAAGGAAATGACATACCCTAGGGGCGCTACCCCTACAAACCTTTGCCGCAACATTCCTGTTTCGACCATTACCGGGTGGTGAGGCTCGACGAAGTCTCGTCCACAAAACTACGCTTTTTCACAAAGCCACGCTTTTTCACAAAGCCACGCTTTTTCACAAAGCCATTCTTTGATCAATAATTGATCAATAGAACTTCGTATGCCACATTACCAAATTAGGAGTATATCACTGATAACCTTCAACTACATAACCTCTGAGCTCGTACGTCCCAGAGAAGGGTGTTAAGATAAGAGAATAAATTCTCCGCCACTAACAGAAATGTATTTGAAAGAAATCAGCTTTATATCTCAAAGTGTAATGTCAGACATATAACCATACAAGTCTGTTCCAAGTTCGAACAGAACCGAAGGCACTTCCGAAGAAGCCCTTGCAATTTGGGTATTCACAATCCCGATCGGACTTCCCATCACTTAGGGAATCTCTATACCGTAGCTACTCAGTGAAGAGACAATCGATAGGTCATCCTATCGCTCTTGCAAATACCCGGTCTTCAACACCGATTTTCAAATGCTATCCATATCATCGTATCATTATTCGGAATGGGTTATATGACATAAAGGTCCTTCCCCGGCTAACCCGAATAACGAGCGCAATATAAAAATCATATGGATACTGGGGTTTCAATTAAGTCACAACTTAAAGCCCAAAACCTTTCATTCGAATGGTTAAAACAATTTACCATTTCCAATCTTTTAAACAAAAAGATTCATTTCAAAAACCTTCAATGGTTTAAACAAATTTCCATACTTTTAATCTTTTAAACAAAAAGACCCAATTCACAAAGTTCACCTCTTTCACAAAGATCCATTCATGGATTTCAAAACAATTTCCATTTTAATTGAATAGGTTTACTCGTTAAATCTTTAAATCAAGATTTAACTTATAGCTTTCAAAATTCGTTTCCAAAGATTCATTCATAGTCTTTCAAAACAATTCCAATTCCATTTCAAACTTGAAACCTTTCAAAACAATTTGGAAATCCTTTCTTAAAGCGAAAGCTATTATTATTTGAAAACAAGTAGTTTTCGTTCCGGAAAAATCTAGTTTTATTTACACGAGTTAAAACCCTTGAATTAAATTCAAATTCCCGAATCAATACCTTTAAAATGGTTTAACCCATATATAACTTGTACAGCATCTTTAATCCCTAGTTTCAAATCATAGAATTCAATTTCAAACTTGAATTCAAATTTAAATCAAATTATTTAAATTTCAAGATCTCCAAAATATCTTTAAAACTCCTTTCAAAAGCTTTTCATATTAAACCCAAATCCATTTCCAAAATCAATTGAAATTAAAATTTCAATTTCAAAAACATTAAATTTAAATCATCTGTGACTTAACAGATTTTCACGTGAAATCCATATTTGTGTGTGTATGGTGTAGTCCAGGGGTTTTACACAGTAGTGCAACATCATTCAATCATCACAGATCAAATTACAGAGATATAGTTTATAAGGGGTATAAACTATAACGCTTATCGTTCATTCAAAGATTCACATCTAAATCACAGATAAAATAAATTTATCAGTCACAAAGATTCATCATTACAATTCGATGTGGGTTTCGGATAACCAACTCGAATCCGACTCCCTGTCGCATCGAAGTTTAAATGCCGTTTTACGGGCCAGTGGGTTTTCACAATCACACAGCAGTATATTCAATACAAACATCACAGAACAGCACAAAGCATTATTACATAGCATCACATCACATAACAGGAATATCAATCCAACACACAGTATTCAAGAACGATCAAAACACCTTTAATTTAGATAAATAAATCATGTGGTTTAAATTTATTAATCACATAATTACTTTCATTTGTAATCCTAAATCAATGATTAATTACAATTAATTACAGTTGATTAGATCTTAATCATTTTCATTAATTAATCACTTCTTAATTAATTATTTTAATTAATTTAAAATTAATAAATCTTAATTATCAATTAATTTAAACTTTAATATCAATTAATTAACTAAGATTATTTCTTAAGAAGTTATATTAACACATCATTAATCGTTTAAGTAAACCAAAAGGTAATCGAATTGCTTTGATTATCTTTTTAAACCGTGTTAAATAAATTTCTTTTATCACATTTTAAAGGTTAAGATTTAGTTTTAAACAACATTTTACTTAAATTTTCCTTTAAATTACATTATTTATTTAATATAAATAACCTTATAAAAATATTATATTTAAAACTAAATAAACTAAAATTAATTTCTTCAAACATTTCACTTAAGTCTTAAATTAGCTTAAAGTTTCAAATCGAATCATTGTTTGAACATATTTTAAAAGTGTCTTAAATTTTGAAAAATTTTAAAGTAAAAAGAATTGTTTGTATATTGGTCTCGAGACCTGCTTCTGGTCACGCGCGAGAAAATTTCATGTTTGCTTTGGGTCATTTCAAAAATCAACCCGTGTGCCATATTTTTTTCTTTTCCAATTTTTTCTATGTACAAACTCGTAAAACCCCCAAACCACCTCGAGTCAAAACTCGAGTTCAAACCCTTACTCCCCGAAGCTTGCTTCAAGTCATTCCTTTCTTCCCTAACTTACTGCCCCCTAACACTATCAATTGTGTGCACATGCACAACGCCTCCAACCGCCTCCGGTTGAACTACTGGTCGTCAACACATCATCGATGATGCTCTCGAATCTCTCAAACACTCAAGAGCTCGAACAAATCACGATTTCGCAATTTCGTCCCCAAACCCAGAACTGGAACGAACAGTGCCTCAAACCAACGCCTTGCTCCGACGCCAAAGATCACCAAAAGCAACGTATCTCCGTCACGAGCTTCCCATGTCAACCACGCCCCTCCACTAACCGGTCTCATCTAGTCCGATGCACCCAAGACGACAAATTTGGCCAATTTCTGATCAATGCAGAAACATGGGCTAAAACCCTAATTTGATCTTGTCTCCATTCCACAACTAATTATAAAATCGGTGGGCATTTTTCCATTAATCCCTGAGTCTTCCTCCACCTTGCAACCCCGACCCCAGCCATCACATCGATGATCGGCAATGGCCATAAACCCCAAAATTGACCATTTCAGCTTATCTCAGTGAATACTGAATTAAAAATTATGAATTTACTTTCAAAAATCATAAATTTTGATAAGCTTCCAGATAGTATACCTGAAACTAAGATTTATAACATTCGAATTTCTACAGGATTTGAATTTTAACTGTAAAATTTCTAATTCCAGAAAT
Organism: Allium fistulosum; assembly: GCA_030737815.1. NCBI lineage: Eukaryota > Viridiplantae > Streptophyta > Magnoliopsida > Asparagales > Amaryllidaceae > Allium > Allium fistulosum. Next base: position 1,059,890,943 of record CM060903.1, read on the forward strand.
ATACGAACTTATTTAACTTAAAATAAAATTTAAACTTTAGCTTATGTTTTAACAAACATAATTTTTTTAGTGAAAATTAGCCACACATCCTTAAAACGGAACTTAAATTCAAAGCGGGTCCCTGTCATAAAATATATATTTTCTACATCCCTGTTTCTGTTTTCCGTCATTTTTTTCCCCAAATTACCCTTGCGTTTCGCTGTGGAGCTGAATCTTCTTCTTATTTTTTGATTTAATGGTAAACTGCAATTAAATTAAAGATGAATCATTTTTTTTTATGAAATATGATATTCTTAATATTTGCAGTTATGAATAATCGCAACAAATTTCTACAAATATATGCGCAATAGTTGCAGAAATTTCTGCAACTATACGCAATAGTTGCAGACATTTCTGCAACTATAAGCAATAGTTGTAGAAATGTCTGCAACTATAAGCAATAGTTGCAGTAATTTCTGCAACTATACGCAATAGTTGCAGACATTTCTGCAACTATTATCAATAGTTGCATTTCTGCAACTATATGCAATAGTTGCAGATATTTCTGCAACTATACGCAATAGTTGCAGACATTTCTGCAACTATTTGCAATAGTTGCAGATATTTCTGCAACTATTTGCAATAGTTGCAGAAATTTCTGCAACTATTTGCAATAGTTGCAGAAATTTCTACAACTATACGCAATAGTTGCAGATATTTCTGCAACTATACGCAATAGTTGCAGACATTTCTGCAACTATTTGCAATAGTTGCAAAAATGTTTGCAACTATGTGCAATAGTTGCAGATATTTCTGCAACTATTTGCAATAGTTGCATTTCTGCAACTATATGCAATAGTTGCAGAAATGTCTGCAACTATATGCAATAGTTGCAGATATTTCTGCAACTATACCGTATAGTTGCATAAATTTCTGCAACTATACCCAATAGTTGCTGACATTTATGCAACTATACCATATAGCTGTAGAAATATCTGCAATTATTTGTAAATTTTGTAAATTTCAAAAAAAATAAAAAAGGTTTAAAAGTTGCTGAATTGTCTGCAAATATTTGAAATAATTGCACATTTACTACAAATATGAATTTTTGATATCAACAATGGATCTCATTTCAAAGATCATAAAATTTGTGATTTTTTGGTGAAAACGGTTTGTTGATCCGGTTTTTGTACATAAAGTTATACGCGTTTGAAATGTTAAAAACGTAAAGGGTATTTATGTATTTTTGCCTGCGCGAATTTGAAAATAGGGGGCGGAAATGTAAGTTTTGTATGTGAAGGATGTTTTGTTTATTTTGAAACTTATTAGGGATGTGAGCCAAACTTACCCATTTTTTTAAATACTTAAGCCTAACAGAGACTAGATTAGGAGAATTGGAATTTTGATCTAAAATTTGAACTCTGTATCTCAAACAGGGAAGAACACTGATACATCCATACATGCACAGCCACATCCATATTCTCAGGCATACAATCACATTTCACATGCATACAACCCATTTCCAAGTTATCATCATCACAGACTTAAGATAATAAGGAAGATCAAGTTTAAAAAGATTGAAGTTTGCTCACATGATTTTTTAGAAGAAACAGAGACTTTTCTTTGAAACTGGCTGAGAACTGATGCTTTGAAAATTTTGAATACTTTGCATTTCTTGATTTCCTTAAAACTGAAGAAGCTTTGAAACTGGAATGCTTAAAGACTGGAACATGATGATGCTATGATCAAGACTTTGATTTTAGGTTTACTTGTTTTGAAATCTCTCTGGTTTGTTTTGATTAGTTGAGATGGTTTAAGTTTGTAAAATGGTGATAAAATTTTCTCTGGTTTGCTAAGTAGTGAACGAACAAGAAGAAAAATAAGTTTGTATAGGTGTTTACAGGGAATAGAATTTGTATAAGTTATTATGTTGGTTGTACAAGAGGCAGATGATACTTGCTAGTAAATGGAGGCTGATATTAATTAGGCTTGTACAAATATATTTTATTTTGTTTCTACTTGTACAATTCATCAGATTTTTTGTTAACGTAAAAATCGACGCTAACACCCCGGTGTGTGTATTAGTATTGTGAAAGCACCACCTGTTGGTACGGGAACAGAATATAAGCAGAAAATAGTAGAAAAGTAAAGAGAGAGCAGTTTTATAGTGGTTCGGCTCGTAATTAAGCCTACGTCCACTTTATATTCTTTATTGCCGATTCGATTACAACTTTTACAACAATTCGTCGATTACAATTTGATTACAACACACTTGAGACGAGTAGCTGGAACTTCGATGTAGAAGAGCTCTTTGAATCCATGTCGGATGTGTAGATCTTCTTTTGAAGTTCATTGAAGCGTTTTGGGTGTTTGAAGTGTCGGTTGAGTTGAGAAAACAGCAGAGTATAGGCGTTCCAGAAATGAGCCAAAAGTCCCCTTCAAGTAGGAGTTGGTGCTGTATTTATAGGGAGATTTCGGAATTAGGTCGTAGGTCGCGAGCGAGCTAAGGGTAGGTCGTAGGTCATTAGCGACCGAAGGAGCACAGGCTTCGACTTAACAGTTTTGCACTTGACCATTTGATCAAGTCATAGGTCGTGAACGGGTTAAGGTTAAGGTAGGTTATAGGTCGTTGGCGACCTAGGAAAAAGCGGCATAAGGAGTTATCTCGGCTTGAAGTTGTAGGTCGTGAACGACCTAAGGTAGGTCGTGAACGACCTAAGGTAGGTCGTAGGTCGCTGATCGTTTTAGGTCGCTGGGTTACTTTGTGAAGCTAGGTCGCTAGTACTCTTAGGTCGTTAGGTCGCTTTAGCCTTTAGGTCGTTAGGTCACTTTAGCCTTTAGGTCGTTAGGTCGCTTTAGCCTTTAGGTCATTAGGTCGCTGGTACCTTTAGGTCGCTAGGTCGTTGGAGAAGTTAGGTCGCTAGGTCGCTGAGTGTTAAGTCGCAGAGTTTTAGGTCGCTCACGACCTAGCGTAGTTAGATCGAAGCACACGACCTATGACATAGGCCTGTACTTCGAGGGGCAAGTGTTAACTCCTCTTTTACCCTGTACTTAACACTCAGCGACCTAGCGACCTAAATTCTCCAACGACCTAGCGACCTAAAGGTACCAGCGACCTAACGACCTAAAGGCTAAAGCGACCTAAGGACCTAAAGGCTAAAGCGACCTAACGACCTAAAGGCTAAAGCGACCTAACAACCTAAGAGTACTAGCGACCTAGCTTCACAAAGTAACCCAACGACCTAAAACGATCAGTGACCTACGACCAACCTTAGGTCGTTCACGACCTACAACTTCAAGCCGAGATAACTCCTTATGCCGCTTTTTCCTAGGTCACCAATGACCCATAACCTACCTTAACCTTAACCCGTTCACGACCTATGACTTGATCAAATGGTCAAGTGCAAAACTGTTAAGTCGAAGCCTGTGCTCCTTAGGTCGCTAACGACCTACGACCTACCCTTAGGTCGCTCGCGACCTACGACCTAATTCCGAAATCTCCCTATAAATACAGCACCAACTCCTACTTGAAGGGGACTTTTGGCTCATTTCTGGAATGCCTATACTCTGGTGTTTTCTCAACTCAACCGACACTTCAAACACCAAAAACGCTTCAACGAACTTCAAAAGAAGATCTACACATCCGACATGGATTCAAAGAGCTCTTCTACATCGAAGTTCCAGCTACTTGTCTCAAGTGTGTTGTAATAAAATTGTAATCGAAGAATTGTTGTAAAAGTTGTAATCGAATTGGCAATAAAGAATATAAAGTGGACGTAGGCTTAATTACGAGCCGAACCACTATAAAACTGCTGTCTCTTTACTTTTCTGCTATTTTCTGCTTATATTCTGTTCCTGCACCAACGGGTGGTGCTTTCACAATACTAATACACACACCGGGGTGTTAGGGTCGATTTTTACTTTAACATTTTGGTGCTTTCACTGAGAATTGAACTCAGGGATATTTTCACCATTGCTTCGCAAAGACTTGTTGAAAGATTTTCCTCAGAAACCAGAAGTCTAACTGAAATCATGGCTCCTGGAAGAAAGGGTAGACCTATCAGATCCGGAAATGCTCACGAGGGGACTTCCGCTTTCCAACATCAAACCAGGCAACTCTTATCATCGGAGTCACAAGGGCTGAATTAGACGATGTAGTGTCTGGATTATACCAAAAAATTGAAGCTCAAAATGCTTTGATGATGGACAGATTAAACGCTCTACTTGGGGCAAATCGACAACCAGAAAACAATGAAACAACCTTTGCCGAAGCCGCCCATAATTCCCGAGAGAAAAGTATTCCTCAAAGAGCAGCTGGTACCGCCGAAGCGCCACCTTTCCAAGCTGAAGGTTCAAGGCCGCAGCCAACTTTTCGTGAACATTTGCCTATGCAAACTTCCGAAAAAATAGCTGATGTCTGCCCAGCGATGCCTCTGAACAATGTGGAGTACTTATCAGGGTTGGTTCGCCGAATCATGAAAGAGAGCATGCAGAGGGAAGAAAATGAGAATGACTGGGGATTTGCTCCAAGCAAAACTCCGTTTACTGAAAGGATCTTGGAAGCAGAATTTCCAAGGAAATTTGTACCTCCTACTATCCCGGCCTATAGGGGAACAAGTCACCCTAATCATTTCCTGTATAAGTACGATTGGCATATGACCGGTGCAAGAGCATCCGATGAGATTAAGTGCCGATACTTTCCAGTGTACTTGGAGGGAGTGGCTCTACTTTGGTTCACAAAGCTACCAGTTCGGTCCGTAGATCAATTCTCCGACTTAACGCGAAAGTTCAAAATCAGTTCAGATTGTATGCTTCAAAGGCTAAGGATATGATGTCACTGCCTAGTCTTGAACAAGTTCCCGGAGAATCTATCAAATATTTTTTGAACCGTTTCAATATAGCTTTGGCCGAAGTGGATAATGCAGAACCTCGTATGATCCTGACTTACTTGATGCGAGCCATCGACAAATCAAGTGAATTCGGAAGATGGTTAAAAATGAAGGAACCAAATTCACTTGAGAAGTTTTATAAAAAGGCCGACGAATTCATGCGCTTAGAAAGCCTTTCTGCACCAGCGAAAGTGGTTGTTGTCGGAGTCAACAATAACGATGTTGCGTCTAACAAAAGAGAATCTGGAAATCAGAAAAGGGAAAATGACGGAGGAAAGAACCAGGGGAATGAGAAGAAACCTCACCGCTTTAATCCTTTAGATTTTACTCCCTTGACTGACACACTAGAAAATATCTTCTTCGCAACAAAGGATGTTGTCAAGTATCCCAAACCGCCTGAGATGGGGAGGAGTGTAGTGCCCAATGGGAAATTCTGTCGATTTCACAATCAACCTGGCCATGACACTAACCAATGTCGCCAGTTAAAGAATGTGATTGAGGAGTTGCTGAAATAGGGTAAATTGCAACAATATGTGAAGAAAAACGGAGTCGATCCAACCTCATTCACTCAGGGGCAACAACTTCCTGCCCATCAATCTGGCTCTGGCAACAACACTGCAGTGCAAGAATCCGAAAAGCTTGTCATTAATGTTGTCATAGGGGGTCCACACCCAGCAGGCAGAAGTTGGGATGACTGCTAACTACCCACAAAACTACAGCTGGGACATCTTTCATTCTCTCTGGCATACGAATCCAAAACTATGAATCCAGTGGAAATGGAAATTCAATCCGGAGATTCTGGAATAACAATCACTTGCATCCATTTTTTACTTAACAGCATTGCTTAAATTTGTAAAATGATGATGGATGTATAACTTTTGTACTATAAACCGCTGAGAAATCAGTGTGATTCAATGATAAAGAACTATAAACCTTGTGTTCTCTAATGCTATAAAATGCCTGTTTCATTTCGATATGCAAGTATGTTTAAAATATTGTTAAAATGTCGATTTAATATTGCAGGCTATCAAAGCAAAGCTTACCTATTCAACACATCACAAGGCTCAGCGATTCCTACAAATCACTCGGATGCCAAGCCACAAAAGTTCCAAAATTCAACTCCTATAAAAGAAGTGCTATTTACGAACAGTTGATGGTTCCACCAAAGCGGGCACCTTCCCGACGAGAAGGTTCCAGACCCTTGCTAACCAATCGCGATCGTTTGTGCAAACGAACATCCGGTAAAGTAGCTTGCGTCTGCCCCGTGGACTCATTCAACGATAAAAGTACACTTCTCTGGCAACAAGCAAACATTGCAAAAGAATGGAACATGTACTTGGAGCAATAAAGAGGAATCGCTAAGAAGCAGATGGTGGAAGGACACAAGCAATGAAGCCCTCTTCGGAGGCACAACTCTTCGGAAAAGACCTCTTCGGAGGCACATTTCACCAGAGTTGAAGTGCAAAATGCTTCTCTTCGGAGACCACTTCACCAGAGCTGAAATGCTAAAAAGACCTCTTCGGAGGCACATTTCACCGGAGTTGAAGTGCAAAATGCTTCTCTTCGGAGACCCACTTCACCAGAGCTGAAATGCCAAAAAGATCTTTTCGGAGGCACATTTCACCGAAGTTGAAGTGCAAAATGCTTCTCTTCGGAGACCCACTTCACCAGAGCTGAAATGCTAAAAAGACCTCTTCGGAGGCACATTTCACCGGAGTTGAAGTGCAAAATGCTTCTCTTCGGAGACCCACTTCACCAGAGCTGAAATGCCAAAAAGACCTCTTCGGAGGCACATTTCACCGGAGTTGAAGTGCAAAATGCTTCTCTTTGGAGACCCACTTCACCAGAGCTGAAATGCCAAAAAGACCTCTTCGGAGGCACATTTCACCGGAGTTGAAGTGCAAAATGCTCCTCTTTGGAGGCCCACTTCACCAGAGTTGAAATGCAAAAATTGCTTCTCTTCGGAGACCAAAAATGCTTCTCTTCGGAGACCAAATGCTTCTCTTCGGAGACCAAACCAAGCCCTCTTTGGAGGCACACAAACGAAGACCTCTTCGTAGGCAAAAATTGCTTCCGAGGCACAAAGCCTTCTTCGAAGGCACACTTCACCAAGCTTGAAGTGCCAAACAAAAGCCCTCTTCGGAGGCACACTTCACCAAGCTTGAAGTGCCAAACAAAAGCCCTCTTCGGAGGCACACTTCACCAAGTTGAAGTGCAAAACCAAAGCCCTCTAACGAGGCATAAGCCCTCTTCGGAGGCACAACTCTTCGGAGGAGCCCTCTCCCGAGGCACAACAAAAAAGGCACTTCCCAAAGGTATATCAAACAAGCCCTCTTCAGAGGCACACTTTTACTCTCAACAGTGAAGTGCTAAACAAATCCCTCTAACAAGGCACGTCCAATAGATCAAAACATTCTTTAGAAGCTCACTTCGCTGCGTAAGGGAATCCACTTCTCAACAAGTAAAAGTGATCATCCCCGAAAGTTGAAGTGCTCTTTAGAAAGAGAGAGAAAGGAAAACTTCTCCAATACAAAGCGTATTCTATTAAAAGCAGAATAATATTTCCTTAAAACGGAAGAATTATTCTCTAAAATAGGAATACAAGTCCTTTCAGAATATTGCAGTAAGCCGTGGTACGGGGGCATATAGCTATATTAATAAAAACAACGCTCAAACATCATACCACGAGCTCACTGCAATATCATATAAAGTAAATAAAGAAACTTGTGCAAAAAACAAGGAATAAATGCATTCACACATATACTGACAAGAAATTGTACAAGTAAAAAGAACCATTTTATTCCATACTATAAAGTTTTTGTACATATGCAGGTTTCAAGCGGGGACCGGTACCCGCACAATCTCCGGTCGATACATGCAAAAAGCAAAAAGCAAAATAAGAAGCGTAAAGTCCCGCTCATCACTCCTTCTTCCCGCCACCTTTAGAACCCTTTCCCGGTTTGATGACTAGTTTCGGAATTCGGCGTGGACGGGTCGGGGAAGAAGGAGAAGAAGGTGTTGCCGAATCTTCTTCTACTTTGTCTTCACCAGCAGAAGCGCTTTTCTTCTTCTTCTTTGTAATTGCGTGCTTCCCCTTCTTCTTCAAAGAAGACTCATTGCCCGGAGTAATTAGCTCAGATAGCTTCGTATCATCATCATAAGGCTCCGGAGTCTTCTCCTCTTCTTCAAGTTCCCTAGCCTTCTGCTCCTGCGAAGCAAGTGGATCGTCCAAGCCTTGAAGGGCTCCTATTTGTTCTTCCTGCAATCCCGGCTGAGAAGCAGGAGTGACTTGAAGGGATGGAGGAGGAACAGCTGGAGCAGGAGAAGTTTGCGCAGCGCTCGGTGCTTTCGCTATAGAAGAAAAGAAGATAAAATCAGTATTCACCGAAAAAAGAGAAGATATTGGATCATCGGGACTTAAGTAATAAGCGAGAAATTCATCAAGCTCAGTTGAATCGAACGAGTAGTCTATTTGAGCTAGATCAGACTTGAAGTTACCTGGAGAAGTCGGCTTAATCGTGACGATTTCATAGTTTTCGGCTTCAGCATCGTCCTGGGTCTTCTCCTCGACTTGAATAGTGGGAGGCTCGGTAACGCCAGTTTTAACTTCGGCCTTTGCAAGAGGTGGAGAATAAGAACTTGAGCCAATAGTGTCAGGGTCGACCGAAGCTGGAAGATGAGTGGGGTCGGTTAAAGGCGCTTTTTCCAAACGCTCCTCTCCTACCACTTCGGCTCGCTCCCTAGCAAGCTGCTCTTTTCCCCTGGCAAGCGCAGTACGTGCTTCATCATCCAGATAAAGCGCCTCAAGATCTGCCTCCGCATAGCCAGCGCCTCCGAACATATCAAGTACGGCCTCCCACACTTCTGCCAGAGTAATCTCATATTTAGGGCCGAGAAACGAGAGACTACCACGCCCCAGGACGCTATGCAAGTAAAAGTCGAACAAAGTAGAGCTGATGTTAGCTTTGGTTGCCTCATGAGATTCTTCGGCTGCAACTTGGCCGGCAACCGATTCATCACGCTCTTTTTCAACTTTAGAAAGTCGAGCTTTTAGCGCGGCAATCTCTAGGTCTTGGGAGTTAACTTTTTCCCGCAGCTGAGCGGTATCCTTGCGATATTTTTCAACTACATGATGTTCTGCCTCGAGTTTTGTCTCAGCATCTCTTTGAGCAGCATGTGCATCTCGCACTTGTTTTTGAAAGACCTCTTCTTTTTGAGAATGCGAAGCAAAAGAAGTGGCAAGATCTTCCTTGAGTTTCTTAACTTCAGACTCAAGTCTCGCGTTGTCATCAGCAATGCTTGCCATTTCTGCATCATGTTGCTTGCAAATTTTATCCCACTCCGACTTGTCATTCTCCATAGTCAACATGGCTTCGAGATTCATACGGTTAACTCTTTGAAGCTCGTCGACAAGTTTCTACCAGCCAGACATCCTCTCGATATCGGGTTTGACAGCATCAAGGTTTCTTAACATGGCTTGCTTATCAATCGGTACCAAGTCTAAGTCGAAACGCACTCCTCTTAAGCACCAATTTGGGAATCGGCTTTGAAGTGTAGAAGGAGTATCTTTGACTTGATACTGAGGCCTGTTGATAATTGTCTGAATGTCAGATTTCTTAAGAGCAGGAGAATCGAAGGGAATGTCAAGAGAAGTAGGAGCAGTGGTCTTTTCAGAAATTGTAGACGCGTCCCTTTCGCTAAGTCTGGCCCGTTTGCTCGGGTCTTCAGCAACATGACTTTTTCCTTTAATATCATAAGATTTTCTCTTGTTGGAGTCATCATCCCTTCTTCTTTGCCACTCCTCATAATTTTGTCTTTCACGAGCTTTTCTGGTAGCTCTCTCTTCATCGGTTACCCTTGGGGCAGGGAGATAGCGCTTAAGATCGTAAGAATCGCGTCCCCCATAGCGTCGGAAATCATCGTAATACGAGCCACTGCGCCCCATCGGAGAACCTGAAAGTAGAAAAGACGATTCTTAGAAATTCTCAAAGTAAAGGAGCTAAGTGCATACAAGTGCCAAAAATCCTAAGTGTGTGTGATGTGCAAGCTACGCGCATCAAACTACAAACCACTTTTTGGTTGGGGAGTGATAACAGATTGCGAAGCAGGAGTCAACTGTTGGACTGACGAAGTTTGCTTCAAAGCAGATGTCACTTCAACTATTGGAGATGTAACTTTAATTAAAGAAGTGTCGTCTTTGAAGAGCTCCTGTGAAGTGATCATTAGATCGCTTAATCCCTCAAAAGTGTCGTCACCGTCATGTTTAGCAGGACTTTTCTTCTCAACTCCTTCATCATCGGCTTTCTCGGAGTATTGAGGGGGTTCCGCATCTTCAATTACGGGAGAAAGTGTAAGTTTGCTAGATAATCCCGCAACATCAACGAAAGTAGAACACTTCACCAGTGCAGCCTCTACAGTAGTTTCTTCCGATGCAATTTTTCTGCAGAAACTGGGGCATTTGATGTCTCTGCTTTAGAATCTGGGGCAACTAATGTTTCAGTTTCGGGACTAGAAACTTCGTGAATCTGGGTAGATCGGGAGGAGTGTAAAAGTCCGAACTGATACAAAAACACATCTTTCAGCAAAAATTTAGCGCTTCTCTCTTCAGCAGCCACAACACTTAAAGTTTCAAGGGTTGGCTTGTGGCTGGGATCTTTGAGCGGAGGAGGAAGTGCTACAAAAGTCAAGAATGAAGTTTAGTACTTGACAATTCAAGTTTCAAGAAATTCGGAGAAATGAAGTAAACAGAGAAAGGCAATCTTACTTCCGACTCTCCAGACGGCATAGAATCCCGGAGGGCAGCGGACGAAGAAGAATTGACTTAAGAACCTATGTGCACTCTCGGGCAAGTCCAGAATCAATTTACGGTTTGTAGCACCTCTTACAAGTATAATTGAAGGGTGATCTTTGTTCTTCGCAAAGGTGCACAAGTAGCAGATCTCTTCAAAACTTGGAAGGCGGTCGAGCGTCCTTTTGAACAGCACACACAACCCCATTAAGATGGCATAACCATTGGGATGTAGCTGGAAGGGAGAGATAGCTAATCGAAGAAGAAGCTGTTGAAGAAAGTCGTTAAAGGGAGGAATGGCTTCGCTTAAGCACATCTGACGATTAACTGCTACAAAACCAAGAGGTGGCCTTTCAGCAGTATCGTTTACTCCAGGAAATAAAGCGTCTGCTTCGGTAATTCCGAACTGGGTACACAATTGACTGAAAACTCTATGAGTCAAGGAGGTTGTGGTTCTTTCCGGAGGATCAATCAATGGATTAGCAATTGGAAAGGCTTCTCCAGCTGGTCCTGTTTCTTCTTGAGAAGTCATTCTACATAAGGAACTGGATATTCAAATATGAAGGTGCATGTTTCCTAAAAAGTGTGAAGTGTTGTACAAAACTAGTAAAATGACAAGCAAATATAACTGGAATTAAATTAGTTGACATTTGTCGAGTATATAATTTCAGGGCATGTTATTTTTAGTTCAAGTACAGTGTTGATGCAAACAAATCAGCTTTAGTTGATTATTTTAGCTTTGCTTTAATACTTCACTTGAAATTGTTGATTTACGGAATTTCATTCACATAGTTTGTTTAAGTTGATTATTCTTTATCGACTAATCTATCGTTCGATGTGGGTAGTCAATGGCAGTATATTCGTCCCAGTTTTCTGCAAATGTTTTGTGTTTGATAGGTTGTCAACTTTAAAAAGTTAGTATAATCTATAAAAAAGTTCAACAAAGTTCAAATAGTTCAAGTCCAAGCAGTTCAATCAAGTTCTACCCAAATTTTACAAGTCTTAGGTCGTCCAACGACCTAGCATAGGTCGAAAACTCCTTAGGTCGCACTGTGCAAGTTAAAAGGTTCAAGGCAATTCAAATTCGTCCAAGTGTTAGCTCGGCCGCGGCCTAAAGCCTATGCCGCAAAAAATTAGGTCGTTAATTTGTTAAGTCGCTCAGCTGTCATTCAAGCAGGTTAGCTCGCAAGAAAGTTAGGTCATGCAAGTCTTAGGCCGTGCAAGTCTTAGGTCGTTCAGCGACCTAGCACAGGTCGGAGCTTTCCTTAGATCGCAAGGGTCATTAGGTCGCGAGTTATCTTAAGTCGCTCAAATTCACTAAGTCGCTAACTTCCTCTCCACGCAATAACTCACCAGACCCGATAACCCGATATCGCCAATACAATGAAATCCATCATCCTCTTCGTAAAATTCATCATCTCTTCATACCACCAAATCACCCGAAAATCGATTCAAAGTATCTCTGATCTATCATAAATCCAACTCACTGTTGTGCGTTCGTGAATCACAACAACAACTGTAACCAATAACGATCAAAAGTCGATCACAACATGACTCAAAATGAAGCACGGCGTACAAAATTGGTCTGGGGTTCGGAGATTAGAATTCGTGATTCGATGGTGATTGTGGGATGGATAAGGATCGAGTGTACTTACGTAATATGATAACGAGGATGAATCCTTGAATGATTAATTCAAATTCGCCTTTGAAATCACAAAATTCTGTTAATGGCAAAGCGGGAAATCAAAGCAGGTGAGTGAGGAAGAAGCAGCGACCTAACAGTTTTATATAGGGCAACGAGAAGAAGGCGAATAGGCACGCGAGTTAGCACAGGTTTTAGCTCGCTCACGACCTAGCAGAGTTAGATCGAAGCACACGACCTATGACATAGGCATGTACTTCGAGGGGCAAGTGTTAACTCCTCTTTTTGGAGCGACCTAAAACTCTACGACTTAACACTCAACGACCTAGCGACATAACTTCTCCAACGACCTAGCGACCTAAAGGTACCAGCGACCTAACGACCTAAAGGCTAAAGCGACCTAATGACCTAAAGGCTAAAGCGACCTAACGACCTAAGAGTACTAGCGACCTAGCTTCACAAAGTAACCCAACGACCTAAAACGATCAGCGACCTACGACCTACCTTAGGTCGTTCACGACCTACGACTTCAAGCCGAGATAACTCCTTATGCCGCTTTTTCCTAGGTCGCCAACGACCTATAACCTACCTTAAACTTAACCCGTTCACGACCTATGACTTGATCAAATGGTTAAGTGCAAAACTGTTAAGTCGAAGCCTGTGCTCCTTAGGTCGCTAATGACCTACGACCTACCCTTAGGTCGCTCGCGACCTACGACCTAATTCTGAAATCTCCCTATAAATACAGCACCAACTCCTACTTGAAGGGGACTTTTGGCTCATTTTTGGAACGCCTATACTCTGCTGTTTTCTCAACTCAACCGACACTTCAAACACCAAAAACGCTTCAACGAACTTCAAAAGAAGATCTACACATCCGACATGGATTCAAAGAGCTCTTCTACATCGAAGTTCCAGCTACTCATCTCAAGTGTGTTGTAATCAAATTGTAATTGAAGAATTGTTGTAAAAGTTGTAATCGAATCGGCAATAAAGAATATAAAGTGGACGTAGGCTTAATTACGAGCCGAACCACTATAAAACTGCTGTCTCTTTACTTTTCTGCTTATATTCTATTCCCGTACCAACGGGTGGTGCTTTCACAATACTAATACACACACCGGGGTGTTAGCGTCGATTTTTACGTTAACATTTTTCTTCCTTCTTTTGGTGGCCGATGGATATATTTGTATGTGCATTAACTCCTTAAGTCCTTTGTGTCTTCATATGTTTGAATACTTGAACATATTTGTCTATGTTTACTTGTTTCATATACAAGATCTCGGCTGATAAGATTTTGGGTGGTGGCTACATTAATTTACTTGTACAAATTTACATATAATCATCTATATACTATGTCTTCTTATGAATATACTTTGTCTGTAGCAATACATATTTTATTTTGTTTGTACATAAATATCTAAACTAATGTCTTCTTTGATAAGTTAGTGCATATATATATTGTGTTTCTTTTACAAATGTTTCATACTTATACAATATATACTTGAATCTATTTTTATTTTATTTTATTTTCTTTTCTTTTTCTTTTATTATTTTTGTATCTATTTTATTTGTATTATTTTGTATTGATTTATAAATACGATATTAAGATTTATATTTTACTTTATATTTTTATTATAATTTAACTCTTTATAAATTTATCATATATATTTTGTATCTTTATTTTCAAACCATTTATTTACAATTTAAATTCAAAACAAACATATATACATATATTTATAATTTCAAATTGACTCATATATACCCAAATATATATATATATATTCACATATATACATATATATATACAATCCTTACACCGAAATGATTTATACCAAATTTATTTGATTTCGGGGAAACCGCAATCAATTAATCGATTTATTTCGCAAATCTTATTCAAAAATTAAATTAATTATCAATTTAAATATATATAAAATCCGGGGTCGTTACAGACTTCCCCCTTAAAAGAATTCCATACTCGAAATTTGCCAAGGAGACACAAAGATAGATGAAGAATATTTCGTCAAATCAAACCGAATATCTATTCTGCATTTGGCTTACCAAATCAGAATACCAAGAATAGATACAAGAACGAATCTATTGAATTCTTTCACACGATACTCGAGTTATCCAGATCTACGAAATATGCAGGGGCATTGGTTAGTTCAAAAGGATAACCAACCATTCGTAGAATATATCCAGACCCACAAATAGACAGATATATGGATACAATTCCAAAACTTTTCAGTTTAGAAACCAAATTATACCTATCAACCATAGCAAACAATTTATCCAAACAAACAATTTTGGTCCCATATTAATATACCCGGAGTTTACGTCCCATATTAATATATCGAATCTCCTTCCTGGATCTACCAGAAATCATCAAAGAATTGAGAAAAGATGACGAACAAAAGAGATTGATAGAGAAAAGATTGTTTCCTTGTTGTTACAGGGTATTGACCACTTATAGTCGTATTCTCTTGTCCCCTATCTCATCCTCTTCTTGCACTCATACTTACTATTAGTGGATAGTAAGAGAATTTACTGAGGCATTCGAACGGATATATGAGGAATACTCATTCTAGGGTATACTTCACCCTATCTCTAATAAGCTACTAATGTGTTATACTCCTGAGCTAAGGTTCAACCTTAGCTCAGATACCAAATGTGATGACCCTGAAATCGGCCTTTGAAAATCGGCACCCGTACTTCACTTGTACTCGAAATGCCGCAGATTCAAACGCCGAATCTGGTTCACCGGAGCTTATAACACAGTAAGTATAACAACACAGCGGAATAAAGAAATAGATGATATCATATACAACTCCAATGAATACAATATTCAGAATGATATACAACAGTGATATCAATATGATACAACAATATCAGAGATAAATAATGATACAGCGGAAATAACAGAACTGATAACTCCAAACGATCTGAAAAAGAGAATGAGTCCAACCACTCCAATGTCAAGCTCGAACCACAAAGATAAGCAACGTCGGTCATCCGTGAACTCCGAACACTGAACTAGCTCCAAATAATCTACTAAACCTGAATATCTGAGAAACCCAACTCTAGACTGCCCGTGTGGAAAATTGTGGGCACCCAGAGTTTAGGAAGGGAATAATAAACTCCAGGTCAGTCATGGGACTGGTATGAGCAAACAAAACAGTTTATCTTTAAAACAAACACAAAAGAATCTTAAACATTGAAATCCGTAATGCTTTTGAAAAATGAAACTACCATAAGACCTCCCGCCACACACACAATGCAAAACGCAGAATTGGAGGAGATTTCTTCTTATGATAGTCAAACATGCTTACTACGCAAAAGATGACTCTTTTGATATTATTACTAGTGCATAGTGCAGAAAGCATTTCGAAAATATAATATAAATCTTAGCCAACATACAACCATTATTGTATGCCTACTATAGCTACCATCTAAACAGTGGTGACCACCATAAGTAAATGGCAGGTTCTACAACTAAAACCGTACTGGGTTCATATTGGAAATTGTATTTCCAACAAATGGTCAGGCAAAGGAACTTCCTTACACCGAAATGGAAATGCCTCTGGAAAGACGCCCCGAGAACCTAACCGGACCTCTGCAAACACAAGGCCGACGCTACCACATGCTTTAACCAAGCTGTAACTAGGTAACTAACACATGAGCTATGTCATCCCCCGATCATCACCGACCTTTACCCGAGACGTCTCGATCATAAAGCAACATCACACAGTAATAAATTTACAGTGTCAACATAGGTAAAAATATCTAGGCTCCATACCATGATATCACCTTTTATCTAGAAGGAAATGACATACCCTAGGGGCGCTACCCCTACAAACCTTTGCCGCAACATTCCTGTTTCGACCATTACCGGGTTGTGAGGCTCGACGAAGTCTCGTCCACAAAACTATGCTTTTTCACAAAGCCACGCTTTGATCAACAATTGATCAATAGCACTTCGTATGCCACATTACCAAATTGGGAGTATATCACTGATAATCTTCAACTACATAACCTCTGAGCTCGTACGTCTCAGAGAAGGGTGTTAAGCTAAGAGAATAAATTCTCCGCCACCAACAGAAATGTATTTGAAAGAAATCAGCTTTATATCTCAAAGTGTAATGTCAGACATACAACCATACAAGTCTGTTCCGGGTTTGAACAGAACCGAAGGCACTTCCGAAGAATCCCTTGCAATCCGGGTATTCATAATCCCGATCGGACTTCCCATCACTTAGGGAATCTCTATACCGTAGCTACTCAGTGCAGAGACAATCGATAGGTCATCCTATCGCTCTAGCAAATACCCGGTCTTCAACACCGGTCTTCAAATGCTATCCATATCATCGTATCATTATTCGGAATGGGTTATATGACACAAAGGTCCTTCCCCGGCTAACCCGAATAACGAGCGCAATATAAAAATCATATGGATACTAGGGTTTCAATTAAGTCACAACTTAAAGCCCAAAACCTTTCATTCGAATGGTTAAAACAATTTACCATTTCCAATCTTTTAAACAAAAAGATTCATTTCAAAAACCTTCAATGGTTTAAACAAATTTCCATACTTTCAACCTTTTAAACAAAAAGACCCAATTCACAAAGTTCACCCCATTTACAAAGATCCATTCATGGATTTCAAAACAATTGCCATTTTAATTGAATAGGTTTACTCGTTAAATCTTTAAATCAAGATTTAACTTATAGCTTTCAAAATTCATTTCCAAAGATTCATTCATAGTCTTTTAAAACAATTCCAATTCAATTTCAAACTTGAAACCTTTCAACACAATTTGGAAATCCTTTCTTAAAGTGAAAGCTATTATTATTTGAAAACAAGTAGTTTTCGTTCCGGAAAAATCCAGTTATATTTACACGAGTTAAAACCCTTGAATTAAATTAAAATTCCCGAATCAATACCTTTAAAATGGTTTAACCCATATATAACTTGTACAGCATCTTTAATCCCTAGTTTCAAATCATAGAATTCAATTTCAAACTTGAATTCAAATTTAAATCAAATTATTTAAATTTCAAGATCTCCAAAATATCTTTAAAACTCCTTTCAAAAGCTTTTCATATTAAACCCAAATCCATTTCCAAAATCAATTGAAATTAAAATTTCAATTTCAAAAACATTAAATTTAAATCATTTGTGACTTAACCGATTTCCACGTGAAATCCATATTTGTGTGTGTATGGTGTAGTCCAGGGGTTTTACACAGTAGTGCAACATCATTCAATCATCACAGATCAAATTACAGAGATATAGTTGATAAGCGGTATAAACTATAATGCTTATCGTTCATTCACAGATTCACAGCTAAATCACAGATAAAATAAATTTATCAGTCACAAAGATTCATCATTACAATTCGATATGGGTTTCGGATAACCAACTGGAATCCGACTCCCTGTCGCATCGAAGTTTAAATGCCGTTTTACGGGCCAGTGGGTTTTCACAATCACACAGCAGTATATTCATTACAAACATCACAGAACAGCACAACGCATTATTACATAGCATCACATCACATGACAGGAATATCAATCCAACACACAGTATTTAAGAACGATCAAAACACCTTTAATTCAAATAAATAAATTATGTGGTTTAAATTTATTAATCACATAATTACTTTCATTTGTAATCCTAAATCAATGATTAATTATAATTAATTACAGTTGATTAGATCTTAATCATTTTCATTAATTAATCACTTCTTAATTAATTATTTTAATTAATTTCAAATTAATAAATCTTAATTATCAATTAATTTAAACTTTAATATCAATTAATTAACTAAGATTATTTCTTAAGAAGTTATATTAACACATCATTAATCGTTTAAGTAAACCAAAAGGTAATCGAATTGCTTTGATTATCTTTTTAAACCGTGTTAAATAAATTTCTTTTATCACATTTTAAAGGTTAAGATTTAGTTTTAAACAACATTTTACTTAAATTTTCCTTTAAATTACATTATTTATTTAATATAAATAACCTTATAAAAATATTATATTTAAAACTAAATAAACTAAAATTAATTTCTTCAAACATTTCACTTAAGTCTTAAATTAGCTTAAAGTTTCAAATCGAATCATTGTTTGAACATATTTTAAAAGTGTCTTAAAATTTGAAAAATTTTAAAGTAAAAAGAACTGTTTGTATATTGGTCTCGAGACCTGCTTCTGGTCACGTGCGAGAAAATTTCATGTTTGCTTTGGATCATTTCAAAAATCAACCCGTGTGCCATATTTTTTTCTTTTCCAATTTTTTCTAAGTACAAACTCGTAAAACCCCCAAACCACCTCGAGTCAAAACTCGAGTTCAAACCCTTACTCCCCGAAGCTTGCTTCAAGTCATTCCTTTCTTCCCTAACTTACTGCCCCCCGACACAAATCAACTGTGTGCTCATGCACAACGCCTCCAACCACCTCCGGTTGAACTACTGGTCGTCAACACATCATCGATGATGCTCTCGAACCTCTCAAACACTCAAGAGCTCGAACAAATCACGATTTCGCAATTTCGTCCCCAAACCCAGAACTGGAACGAATAGTGCCTCAAACCAACGCCTCGCTCTGACACCAAAGATCACCAAAAGCAACGTATCTCCGTCACGAGCTTCCCATGTCAACCACGCCCCTCCACCAACTGGTCTCATCTAGTCCGATGCACCCAAGACGACAAATTTGGCCAATTTCTGATCAATGCAGAAACATGGGCTAAAACCCTAATTTGATCTCGTCTCCATTCCACAACTAATTATAAAATCGATGGGCATTTTTCCATTAATCCCTAAGTCTTCCTCCACCTTACAACCCCGACCCCAGCCATCACATCGATGATCGGCAATGGCCATAAACCCAAAAATTGACCATTTCAGCTTATCTCAGTGAATACAGAATTAAAAATTACGAATTTACTTTCAAAAATCATAAATTTTGATAAGCTTCCAAATAGTATACCTGAAACTAAGATTTATAACATTCGAATTTCTACAGGATTTGAATTTTAACTGTAAAATTTCTAATTCCAGAAATATACGAACTTATTTAACTTAAAATAAATTTAAACTTTAGCTTATGTTTTAACAAACATAATTTTTTTAAATACTTAAGCCTAACATAGACTAGATTAGGAGAATTGGAATTTTGATCTAAAATTTGATCTCTGTATCTCAAACAGGGAAGAACACTGATACATCCATACATGCACAGCCACATCCATATTCTCAGGCATACAATCACATTTCACATGCATACAACCCATTTCCAAGTTATCATCATCACAGACTTAAGATAATAAGGAAGATCAAGTTTAAAAAGATTGAAGTTTGCTCACTTGATTTTTTAGAAGAAACAGAGACTTTTCTTTGAAATTGGCTGAGAACTGATGCTTTGAAAAATTTGAATACTTTGCATTTCTTGATTTCCTTAAAACTGAAGAAGCTTTGAAACTGGAATGCTTTAAGACTAGAACATGATGATGCTATGATCAAGACTTTGATTTCAGGTTTACTTGTTTTGAAATCTCTCTGGTTTGTTTTGATTAGTTGAGATGGTTTAAGTTTGTAAAATGGTGATAAAATTTTCTCTGGTTTGCTAAGTAGTGAACGAACAAGAAGAAAAATAAGTTTGTATAGGTGTTTACAGGGAATAGAATTTGTACAAGTTATTATGTTGGTTGTACAAGAGGCAGATGATACTTGCTAGTAAATGGAGGCTGATATTAATTAGGCTTGTACAAATATATTTTATTTTGTTTCTAGTTGTACAATTCATCATATTTTTTTGTTAACGTAAAAATCGACGCTAACACCCCGGTGTGTGTATTAGTATTGTGAAAGCACCACCCGTTGGTACGGGAATAGAATATAAGCAGAAAATAGTAGAAAAGTAAAGAGGCAGCAGTTTTATAGTGGTTCGGCTCGTAATTAAGCCTACGTCCACTTTATATTCTTTATTGCCGATTCGATTACAACTTTTACAACAATTCGTCGATTACAATTTGATTACAACACACTTGAGACGAGTAGCTGGAACTTCAATGTAGAAGAGCTCTTTGAATCCATGTCGGATGTGTAGATCTTCTTTTGAAGTTCGTTGAAGCGTTTTTGGTGTTTGAAATGTCGGTTGATTTGAGAAAACAGCAGAGTATAGGCGTTCCAGAAATGAGCCAAAAGTCCCCTTCAAGTAGGAGTTGGTGCTGTATTTATAGGGAGATTTCGGAATTAGGTCGTAGGTCGCGAGCGACCTAAGGGTAGGTCGTAGGTCGTTAGTGACCTAAGGAGCACAGGCTTCGACTTAACAGTAGGAGCAGTGGTCTTTTCAGAAATTGCAGACGCGTCCCTTTCGCTAAGTCTGGCCCGTTTGCTCGGGTCTTCAGCAACATGACTTTTTCCTTTAATATCATAAGATTTTCTCTTGTGGGAGTCATCATCCCTTCTTCTTTGCCACTCCTCGTAATTTTGTCTTTCACGAGATTTTCTGGTAGCTCTCTCTTCATCGGTTTCCCTTGGGGCAGGGAGATAGCGCTTAAGATCGTAAGAATCGCGTCCCCCATAGCGTCGGAAATCATCGTAATACGAGCCACTACGCCCCATCGGAGAACCTGAAAGTTGAAAAGACGAGTCTTAGAAATTCTCAAAGTAAAGGAGCTAAGTGCATACAAGTGCCAAAAATCCTAAGTGTGTGTGATGTGCAAGCTACGTGCGTCAAACTACAAACCACTTTTTTGTTGGGGAGTGATAACAGATTGCGAAGCAGGAGTCAACTGTTGGACTGATGAAGTTTGCTTCAAAGCAGAAGTCACTTCAACTATTGGAGATGTAACTTTAATTAAAGAAGTGTCGTCTTTGAAGAGCTCCTGTGAAGTGATCATTAGATCGCTTAATCCCTCAAAAGTGTCGTCACCGTCATGTTTAGCAGGACTTTTCTTCTCAACTCCTTCATCATCAGCTTTCTCGGAGTATTGAGGGGGTTCCGCTTCTTCAATTACAGGAGAAAGTGTAAGTTTGCTAGATAATCCCGCAACATCAACGAAAGTAGAACACTTCACCAGTGCAGCCTCTACAGTAGTTTCTTCCGATGCAATTTTTTCTGCAGAAACTGGGCATTTGATGTCTCTGCTTGAGAATCTGGGGCAACTCATGTTTCAATTTCGGGACTAGAAACTTCGTGAATCTGGGTAGATCGGGAGGAGAGTAAAAGTCCGAACTGATACAAAAACGCATCTTTCAGCAAAAATTTAGCGCTTCTCTCTTCATCAGCCATAGCACTTAAATTTCAAGGGTTGGCTTGTGGCTGGGATCTCTGAGCGGAGGAGGAAGTGCTACAAAAGTCAAGAATGAAGTTTAGTACTTGACAATTCAAGTTTCAAGAAATTCGGAGAAATGAAGTAAACAGAGAAAGGCTATCTTACTTCCAACTCTCCAGACGGCATAGAATCCCGGAGGGTAGCGGACGAAGAAGAATTGACTTAAGAACCCGTGTGCACTCTCGGGCAAGTCCAGAATCAATTTACGGTTTCTAGCACCTCTTACAAGTATAATTGAAGGGTGATCTTTGTTCTTCGCAAAGGTGCACAAGTAGCAGATCTCTTCAAAACTTGGAAGGCGGTCGAGCGTCCTTTTGAACAGCACACACAACCCCATTAAGATGGCATAACCATTGGGATGTAGCTGGAAGGGAGAGATAGCTAATCGAAGAAGAAGCTGTTGAAGAAAGTCGGTAAAGGAAGGAATGGCTCCGCTTAAGCACATCTGACGATTAACTACTACAAAACCAAGAGGTGGCCTGTCAGTAGTATCGTTTACTCCAGGAAATAAAGTGTCTGCTTCGGCAATTCCGAACTGGGTACACAATTGACTGAAAACTCTATGAGTCAAGGAGGTCGGGGTTCTTTCCGGAGGATCAATCAATGGATTAGCAATTGGAAAGGCTTCTTCAGTTGGTCCTGTTTCTTCTTGAGAAGTCATTCTACACAAGGAACTGGATATTCAAATATGAAGGTGCACGTTTCCTAAAAAGTGTGAAGTGTTGTGCAAAACTAGTAAAATGACAAGCAAATATAACTGGAATTAAATTAGTTGACATTTGTCGAGTATAGAATTTCAGGGCTTGTTATTTTTAGTTCAAGTACAGTGTTGATGCAAACAAATCAGCTTTAGTTGATTATTTTAGCTTTGCTTTAATACTTCACTTGAAATTGTAGATTCACAACATTTCATTCACATAGTTTGTTTAAGTTGATTATTCTTTATCGACTAATCTGTCGTTCAATGTGGGCAGTCAATGGCAGTATATTCGTCCCAGTTTTCTGCAAATGTTTTGTGTTTGACAAGTTGTCAACTTTAAAAAGTTAGTATAATCTGTAAAAAAGTTCAACAAAGTTCAAAGTTCAAACAGTTCTAGTCCAAGCAGTTCAATCAAGTTCTACCCAAATTTTACAAGTCTTAGGTCGTACAACGACCTAGCGTAGGTCGAAAACTCCTTAAGTCGCACTATGCAAGTTAAAAGGTTCAAGGCAATTCAAATTCGTCCAAGTGTTAGCTCGGCCGCGACCTAAAGCTTATGCCGCAAAAAATTAGGTCGTTAATTTGTTAAGTTGCTCAGCTGTCATTCAAGCAGGTTAGCTCGCAAGAAAGTTAGGTCGTGCAAGTCTTAGGTCATGCAAGTCTTAGGTCGTTCAGCGACCTAGCACAGGTCGGAGCTTTCCTTAGATCGCAAGGGTCCTTAGGTCGCGAGTTATCTTAAGTCGCTCAAATTCACTAAGTCGCTAACTTCCTCTCCACACAATAACTCACCAGACCCGATAACCCGTTATCGCCAATACAATGAAATCCATCATCCTCTTCGTAAAATTCATCATCTCTTCATACCACCAAATCACCTGAAAATCGATTCAAAGTATCTCCGATCTATCATAAATCCAACTCACTGCTGTGCGTTCGTGAATCCCAACAACAACAGTAACCAATAATGATCAAAAGTCGATCACAACATGACTCAAAATGAAGCACGGCATACAAAATTGGTCTGGGGTTCGAAGATTAGAATTCATGATTCGATGGTGATTGTGGGATGGATAAGGATCGAGTGTACTTACGTAATATGATAACGAGGATGAATCGTTGAATGATTAACTCAAATTCGCCTTTGAAATCACAAAAATCTGTTAATGGCAAAGCGGGAAATCAAAGCAGGTGAGTGAGGAAGAAGCAGCGACCTAACAGTTTTATATGAGGCAACGAGAAGAAGGCGAATAGGCACGCGAGTTAGCACAGGTTTTAGGTCGCTTACGACCTAGCAGAGTTAGATCAAAGCACACGACCTATGACATAGGCCTGTACTTCGAGGGGCAAGTGTTAACTCCTCTTTTTGGAGCGACCTAAAACTCTGCGACTTAACACTCGGCGACCTAACGACCTAACTTCTCCAACGACCTAGCGACCTAAAGGTACCAGCGACCTAACGACCTAAAGGCTAAAGCGACCTAACGACCTAAGAGTACTAGCGACCTAGCTTCACAAAGTAACCCAACGACCTAAAACGATCAGCGACCTACGACCTACCTTAGGTCATTCACGACCTACGACTTCAAGCCGAGATAACTCCTTATGCCGCTTTTTCCTAGGTCGCCAACGACCTATAACCTACCTTAACCTTAACCCGTTCACGACCTATGACTTGATCAAATGGTCAAGTGCAAAACTGTTAAGTCGAAGCCTGTGCTCCTTAGGTCGCTAACGACCTACGACCTACCCTTAGGTCGCTCGCGACCTACGACCTAATTCCGAAATCTCCCTATAAATACAGCACCAACTCCTACTTGAAGGGGACTTTTGGCTCATTTCTGGAACGCCTATACTCTGCTGTTTTCTCAACTCAACCGACATTTCAAACACCAAAAACGCTTCAACGAACTTCAAAAGAAGATCTGCACATCCGACATGGATTCAAAGAGCTCTTCTACATCGAAGTTCCAACTACTCGTCTCAAGTGTGTTGTAATCAAATTGTAATTGAAGAATTGTTGTAAAAGTTGTAATCGAATCAGCAATAAAGAATATAAAGTGGACGTAGGCTTAATTTCGAGCTAAACCACTATAAAACTGCTATCCCTTTACTTTTCTGCTATTTTCTGCTTATATTCTATTCCCGTACCAACGGGTGGTGCTTTCACAATACTAATACACACACCGGGGTGTTAGCGTCGATTTTTACGTTAACATTTTTCTTCCTTCTTTTGGTGGCCGATGGATATATTTGTACGTGCATTAAATGCTTAAGTCCTTTGTGTCTTCATATGTTGGAATACTTGAACATATTTGTCTATGTTTACTTGTTTCATATACAAGATATCGGCTGATAAGATTTTGGGTGGTAGCTACATTAATTTACTTGTACAAATTTACATATAATTATCTATATACTATGTATTCTTATGAATATACTTTGTTTGTATCAATACATATTTTATTTTGTTTGTACATAAATATCTAAACTAATGTCTTCTTTGATAAGCTAGTGCATATATATATTGTGTTTCTTTTACAAGTGTTTCATACTTATACAATATATACTTGAATGTATTTTTATTTTATTTTCTTTTCTGTTTCTTTTATTATTTTTGTATCTATTTTATTTGTATTATTTTGTATTGATTTATAAATACGATATTAAGATTTATATTTTACTTTATATTTTTATTATAATTTAACTCTTTATAAATTTATTATATATATTTTGTATCTTTATTTTCAAACCATTTAATTACAATTTAAATTCAAAACAAACATATATACATATATTTATAATTTCAAATTGACTCATATATACCCAAATATATATATATATATATTCATATATATACATATATATATATATACACAATCCTTACACCGAAATGATTTATACCAAATTTATTTGAGTTCGGGGAAACCGCAATCAATTAATCGATTTATTTCGCAAATCTTATTGAAAAATTCAATTAATTATCAATTTAAATATATATAAAATCCGGAGTCGTTACAGACTTCCCCCCTTAAAAGAATTTCGTCCTCGAAATTTGCCAAGGAGACACAAAGATAGATGAAGAATATTTCGTCAAATCAAACTGAATATCTATTCTGCATTTAGCTTACCAAATCAGAATACCAAGAATAGATACAAGAAAGAATCTATTGAATTCTTTCACACGATACTCGGGTTATCCAGATCTACGAAATATGCAGGGGCATTGGTTAGTACGAAAGGATAACCAACAATTCGTAAAATATATCCGGACCCACAAATAGACAGATATATGGATACAATTCCAAAACTTTTCAGTTTAGAAACCAAATTATACCTATCAACCATAGCAAACAAAGCAAATAATTTATCCAAACAAACAATTTTGGTCCACCTGGAGTATACGTCCCATATTAATATATCGAATCTCCTTCCTGGATCTACCAGAAATCATCAAAGAATTGAGAAAAGATGACGAACAAAAGAGATTGATAGAGAAAAGATTGTTTCCTTGTTGTTACAGGGTATTGACCATTTATAGTCGTATTCTCTTGTCCCCTATCTCATCCTATTCTTGCACTCATACTTACTATTAGTGGATAGTAAGAGAATTTACTGAGGCATTCGAACGGATATCTGAGGAATACTCATTCTAGGGTATACTTCACCCTATCTCTAATGAGCTACTAATGTGTTATACTCCTGAGCTAAAGTTCAACCTTAGCTCAGATACCAAATGTGATGACCCTGAAATCGGCCTTCGAAAATCGGCACCCGTACTTCACTTGTACTCGAAATGCCGCAGATTCAAACGCCGAATCTGGTTCACCGGAGCTTATAACACAGTAAGTATAACAACACAGCGGAATAAAGAAGTAGATGATATCATATACAACTCCAATGAATACAATATCTAGAATGATATACAACAGTGATATCAATATGATACAACAATATCAGAGATAAATAATGATACAGCGGAAATAACAGAACTGATAACTCCAAACGATCTGAAAAAGAGAATGAGTCCAACCACTCCAATGTCAAGCTCGAACCACAAAGATAAGCAACGTCGATCATCCGTGAACTCCGAACACTGAACTAGCTCCAGATAATCTACTAAACCTGAATATTTGAGAAACCCAACTCTATACTACCCGTGTGGAAAATTATGGGCACCCAGAGTTTAGAAAGGGAACAATAAACTCCAGGTCAGTCATGGGACTGGTATGAGCA
Source organism: Allium fistulosum (assembly GCA_030737815.1). Taxonomy (NCBI): domain Eukaryota; kingdom Viridiplantae; phylum Streptophyta; class Magnoliopsida; order Asparagales; family Amaryllidaceae; genus Allium; species Allium fistulosum. The sequence continues at coordinate 1,059,917,517 of CM060903.1, forward strand.
AACAAAACAGTTTATCTTTAAAACAAACACAAAAGAATCTTAAACATTGAAATCCGCAATGCTTTTGAAAAATGAAACTACCATAAGACCTCCCGCCACACACACAATGCAAAACGCAGAATTGGAGGAGATTTCTTCTTATGATAGTCAAACATGCTTACTACGCAAAAGATGACTCTTTTGATATTATTACTAGTGCATAGTGCAGAAAGCATTTCGAAAATATAATATAAATCTTAGCCAACATACAACCATTATTGTATGCCTACTATAGCTACCATCTAAACAGTGGTGACCACCATAAGTAAATGGCAGGTTCTACAACTAAAACCGTACTGGGTTCGTATTGGAAATTGAATTTCCAACAAATGGTCAGGCAAAGGAACTTCCTTACACCAAAATGGAAACGCCTTTGGAAAGACGCCCCGAGAACCTAACCGGACCTCTGCAAACACAAGGTCGACGCTACCTCACACTTTAACCAAGCTGTAACTAGGTAACTAACACATGAGCTATGTCATCCTCCGGTCGTCACCGACCTTTATCCGAGACGTCTCGATCACAAAGCAACATCACACAGTAATTAATTTACAGTGTCAACATAGGTAAAAATATCTAGGCTCCATACCATGATATCACCTTTTATCCAGAAGGAAATGACATACCCTAGGGGCGCTACCCCTACAAACCTTTGCCGCAACATTCATGTTTCGACCATTACCGGGTTGTGAGGCTCGACGAAGTCTCGTCCACAAAACTATGCTTTTTCACAAAGCCACGCTTTGATCAACAATTGATCAACAGCACTCAACATGCCACATTACCAAATTGGGATATATCGCTGATAAATTTCAACTACATAACCTCTGAGCTCGTATGTCTCAGAGAAGGGTGTTAAGCTAAGAGAATAAATTCTCCGCCACCAACAAAAATGTATTTGAAAGAAATCAGCTTTATATCTCAAAGTGTAATGTCAGACATACAACCATACAAGTCTGTTCCGGGTTCGAACAAAACCGAAGGCACTTCCGAAGAAGCCCTTGCAATCCGGGTATTCACAATCCCGATCGGACTTCCCATCACTTAGGGAATCTCTATACCGTAGCTACTCAGTGCAGAGACAATCGATAGGTCATCCTATCGCTCTCGCAAATACCCGGTCTTCAACACCGGTCTTCAAATGTTATCCATATCGTCGTATCATTATTCGGAATGGGTTATATGACACAAAGGTCCTTCCCCGGCTAACCCGAAAAATGAGCGCAATATAAAAATCATATGGATACTAGGGTTTCAATTAAGTCACAACTTAAAGCCCAAAACCTTTCATTCGAATGGTTAAAACAATTTACCATTTCCAATCTTTTAAACAAAAAGATTCATTTCAAAAACCTTCATTGGTTTAAACAAATTTCCATACTTTTAATCTTTTAAACAAAAAGACCCAATTCACAAAGTTCACCCCATTCACAAAGACCCATTCATGGATTTCAAAACTATTTCCATTTTAATTGAATAGGTTTACTCGTTAAATCTTTAAATCAAGATTTAACTTATAGCTTTCAAAATTCGTTTCCAAAGATTCATTCATAGTCTTTCAAAACAATTCCAATTCCATTTCAAACTTGAAACCTTTCAACACAATTTGGAAATCCTTTCTTAAAGTGAAAGCTATTATTATTTGAAAACAAGTAGTTTTCGTTCCGGAAAAATCTAGTTATATTTACACGAGTTAAAACCCTTGAATTAAATTCAAATTCCCAAATCAATACCTTTAAAATGGTTTAACCCATATATAACTTGTACAGCATCTTCAATCCCTAGTTTCAAATCATAGAATTCAATTTCAAACTTGAATTCAAATTTAAATCAAATTATTTAAATTTCAAGATCTCCAAAATATCTTTAAAACTCCTTTCAAAAGCTTTTCATATTAAACCCAAATCCATTTCCAAAATCAATTGAAATTAAAATTTCAATTTCAAAAACATTAAATTTAAATCATTTGTGACTTAACCGATTTCCACGTGAAATCCATATTTGTGTGTGTATGGTGTAGTCCAGGGGTTTTACACAGTAGTGCAACATCATTCAGTCATCACAGATCAAATTACAGAGATATAGTTGATAAGCGGTATAAACTATAACGCTTATCGTTCATTCACAGATTCATAGCTAAATCACAGATAAAATAAAGTGAAAATTAGGCCCACGTCCTTGTAATTAAACTTAGTCCGCGTAAACTCCTCCCGTTTGAAAACTTATATTTTCGATCCCTATTTTTATTTCTGGCTAAATTTATTCCATAAATACCCCCGTTTACATGTCGTGCTAATTTTTAATGGTGGTTGTGATTTCGATTGCAAGTTTTTAATTTTGATTCAGTTCGATCATTGTTTTAAGATATTATTTTGGAATCATGGCTTTACCTTCTTCCAGGTAAAATATTATTTGGATTTGTAATCGATTTTGTTTGTTTTTAAATGATATTGCGATATTCGTTTATAATTTTGTTATTTCTGTTTCGTTAGTTTTTTTTTGTTTGAAGTAAATGAAAATTACAAGTATTCTATTGTTTATTTTATCTGAAAAATTAATGCGTGTGTATAGGGTACTGTTCGTTGATATATTTTTTTAGCTTTGATTAAGTTCAGATTTGTCTGGAATTATTGTAGGTATTTTACAGGCTTGTCCGCAAATAATTTGAATATGTATGGTGAAAATGGTACAAATTACTAATTGTTGTTGATTTATCTACAACTTTTTACAATTATTGCATACATATCAGCAAGTAATGTTCGTATTTCACTGTATTTGATTAAGCTAAGACTTCTGCTTATTTATCTGCTTTTTTTTAGAAACATTGCTTACATATCAGCAAATGATATTGCTTAAGTATTAAAATATTATTTTATGTGTTAATTTGTCTGCAATTTTTTATAATTATTGCTTATATATTAGCATATAATATATCTATCCTGCGTTATTTATTTATTTTTTTATAATTGTAATTATGTTTTTTTAAAATTAAAGTGTTCCTGGTGATGCTGGAGTGCTTATGCTGTTGAAGTTTGGATATGATAGCTTTTCGTTACGCCTTCAATTTGATAGTTCGGTTGTTATGTTGAGAAGTGCTATTTCTGGTAAATGGACAGAATTGAGTTCAATGTCATTTGAATTATACTATGTTAGAGATGGATTGAGAAGGAATATTGAAACTAATTTTGATCTTCAATCTATTTTGTTGTTGGCTGCTCATAACCGTGAGGATTACTTTGTTATTTTTGTTGATGTTGTTCCTGCTAGTTTTTCAGCTACCAATATTAGATCAGATGTTGTTACTTGTAGCAGTGATTCCTCATTTGTTAGTACCGGTGATTCTAATATTCAATTCAGGCGGTTATTGAGAAATGATTCCAATCAATCTGTTTTTACGGGTGTTGGTCAATAATTTCCAGGTGGTGTTACTGAATTTAGGCTCAATTTGATGATATATAATATTAAGACAGGGTATAAGCTTGATTTGGTTAAGAATGATAAGGAAAGAGTTACGGTTGTTTGTTCTCGAACAAAATGTACTTTCAGAATTCATGCTTCTGTTAAGTTTAATCTTCCAGGCTATTTTGTTATAAAGAGATTTCATCCTGAACATACCTGTGGTGTTGGAATTCATGATATTAATGATCCTTCTGTTTCAAGTAAATTGATTAAGTAGTTGGTTTATGATCATATTCAAGCTAATCCGTTAATGAAGACAAAGGACATTATTAACCTATTTCAAACTGAGTATAATATCATTTTGAAGTATTATTTTGCTTATAGTGGGAAGAGATTGGCTTTAGAAGATTTACATGGAAGTGATATGATGTCTTATCACCATTTGAAGTCTTTTTGTGATGCTGTAATCGAAAGTAATCCTAGTAGTAAAGTAGTTTTGGAGTGTAATCATGATACTCGTCAATTTGAGAGGGTTTTCATTGGTTTTGAAGCTTGTGCACATGGTTCAATTTTGTCGGCCTTTAATATTTGTTGATGCTACTTTTATGAAGGGTAGAGCTCAAGGTTGTTTGATGGCTGCTACTGGTAAAAATGGCAATGAAGGTATGTTGTAAATTAATTTATAATTGCATCAATATCTGCAATAATTATTATATGTTCCTGCAACATCAATATTTATTAAGAAGAAATAAAATATTTTACTTACATAAATCATTGCGGAAATCGAAGCAATTTTACATAAAAAATTGCTGAAATGTATGCAATTTTTTTGAATTAAGGAAAATTGTTGTGCAGTAATATTTGGTAATAGTTGCAGTTTTGTCAGCATTTTTTCAATATAAGTGAATAGTATTAAGCAATTTGTTCAGTTATTTATATATTTGTGATTGTTTTATCAGGTTTTTTTCCTATAGCAGTTGCAATTGTGTCTGGTGAAGATGAAAATAATTGGATTTGGTATTGTGAACAGCTTAAAGATTTTTTGAAAGATGATTGTAGAAAGTTTGTTTTCATTTCTGACCGTCATCCTGGTATTCTTGTTGCTATTCCCAAAGTGTTTCCAGATTCAGTTCATGGTTCGTGTTTTTATCATTTAAACAATAATTTAAAAGTTGCTTTAAAGTCTGAATTTTCCAAATCAAAAAAGAAATGGTTAATAGATTTGTTTGGACGTGTTGCATATGCTTCTAATTTGGATGATTTCAATTTTGCATTGAAGAATTTTAAAGATGCTGGTGGTTCTACTGTGGCAAACTTTTTGAATGGAATTCCCTTTGAGAAGTTTACTAATGTTTTTTTCCCTGCTTGTCGTTATGGTGAAATGTCATCAAATTGTTCAGAGAGTTTCAATAAATGGATTTTGGAAGAAAGACATTTACCAATCACTGCATGCTTGGATAGCATTAGAGTTAAGATGATGAAGTTAATTTCTGATCGTCGAGAACTTGCTAATAGTTGGAATAGTGTTGTTTGTCCGGTGAATGAAAATCGATTGAAAAGTCTTCATTTGGAAGGAGCTTCATGGTTTGTTATAAAATCTAGTGATCATGTGTTTGAAGTTCATTCTCCTTTTCATCAATCTGTTGATTTAAATAATCGGACTTGTTCTTGTAATTTGTGGCAAATTTATGGTTTTCCTTGTGCTCATGCTGTTAGATGTATTTTGAGTTGTGGAAAGTTAAATGTTTATGATTACATTGAAGATTATTTCAAAGTTGTTTATTTTCGAGCGGCATATTCTCATCCAATCAATCCTATTATAAACTTTGTGAAAGAAGATGTTTTGATTGAAGATGTGGTTGTAGCACCTCCTAAAGGTAGAAGAATGCTTGGTCGACCATCTGCATTTAAGAGGATAAAATCTGCTGGTGAAATTTCAAAGACTATTAGATGCAGCATATGCAAGAAGTTGGGTCATAATAAAAGGACTTGTTCAATGAAACACATGTAGTCTTTTCTTTAATATAGGAAAGCTAAAATGTATGGAGTTGAGTTTATGTTTTTCTTATTCATTTTAATGGTATTTTCTCTATCCTTAGGTTGGATGTTTACTGTCTGTAATGTATTAATCATGGTTTGCTTTCGATTAATCATTGTTGCAGTATTTTCTGCAATTATTACTGTTAATTGCACATATTTCTGCAGTTTTTCTGAATATTTGTTTTTTTTTATACCCCTTTTGTGAATAATGCTTTTTATATGAAGATGATATTTGTATAATTGTTTGGCACGAAATAAATAAGATGTATCCATAAGTATGTGCAATTTTTGTTTATAAATATGGAGGTATCGGCAATTATCTATTTCTTATGCTAACATTTCTGAAATTATCTGGTTCAAGAAATTCGAATATCTACAAATTTGTGGACATATCTGTAGATATATGGTTTTATTGCTGAAATTTCTGCAACTATTTGTTGAATGAATTTCCAATAGCTAAATATTTTTGGAGATATCTGCAGATATGTGCTTCATTTGCTGACATTTGTGAAATTATTATGAGTAAGAATTTGGAAAAAATAAATATTTATAGAGATATCTACTGATATATGTTTTTATTGCTGACATTTCTGCAATTTTTAAGAGCAAGTATTTAATTACCTATACATTTGTCGAGATAACTGCAGATATGTGCTTTTATTGCTGAATACAATTGATGTTTCCAACATAACTTTTTTTCCTTCTTTTGTGTTCTTCTGTAAAAGTAAATTAAAAATTATGAAATAAATATGCACAATCTAATAATATGATAGGTAATGTTAAATACTTGCAGTTATAATGAATATGTAGAAAAAACAGAAATGTATGCAATTATATTAAATAATTGCAGTTTGTTCAGCAAATTTTAAGGTATATGCAAATTTTTATATATTTGGAATTGTTGCATATAATTTAGCAGTTTTAAAAAACAATTGCTTATATTTCAGCAATTATTTCAATAACTGTGATAAAAAAAATTTATTGTTTCTAATCATGCATATTTCCCGAATTTTCTTCACTTTTTGGAAATAGAATGATAATCCAATGAAAGTATTGAAAAAATTGTTAGTTTATAAAAACTTTTCTTCAATATGTTGTACTTGCATATATGTCAGCATGATTAAAAATTATCTGCTTAATTTTCAGCAACAATTTGAATAACTATAAACTTTAAAATATGACTTTTGTTATTATAAATATTATCAGTTTTTTTTTCGTTTTTTTCCAAATAAATTGGTATTTCAATGAAACTGTTCAAAGAGTAGCATATAAAAATGAGATTACTCTGTTTAATTGAATTATTGCTGAAAAGTAAGCAGTTCAATTGAATTGTTGCTACTATATATGCAATATTGTTAGTAATGCTTAATTTTCTTCATACTTAAATGTTGCAAAGATATTCAACAGTGCTCAGTATAGTTGCATATCTGTCAGCAATAATATGAATAATTGACATTAAACTATTCTAAAAATTACATATAACACTAAGTTTATTCTGTTTAACTGCTTTATTACTAAAAAGTAAGCAATTAAGGTTAATTATTTGCAATGTGATATTTTCAGTAATGTTTACTACTTAATTTCGTTTAAACACAAATGTTGCAGAGAAATTCAAAAAAAATTCAACACAGTTGCATATTTGTCTGCAATAATTGTGACTAATTGACATTATTATGATATTAACTGTTAGATTTGTAATTATTATGAAAAATTGCAGGCAAATACAGACATTGAATGAATATATTGCTTAAAAATGTGCAAAGAACACATTAATAACATCTGCTTAAAATTTGAAGAGAGGAAATAGTTTTTTGAACAATTTTTTACAAAAATTGCAGTAATTACAGAATGTTTTTTAGTATATCATCTGCATTCTCAATTTTCTTTGTATTGCCGTAAAAAAGCTCGATTACATGCATGGCTAACTCGAAAATCTCTAAAATCCTTGCAAAAACCTTAAGATCTATCGATTTAAAACAGTGGAATATAAATCGACTACTTATGAAATTGAGATATATCACCTTCGATCTTCCCATTTTGCCTCGTATGAGATTTTCGACTTGATTTTGGTTGTTCTGTTGTTCGATTTTGTAGAATTTTCGGATTTTGTTGAAGAAACTATGATTTCAATTGTATCAAAGGTTGAACGATAAAAAAAGCATGGGTTCAGGGTTTTACGATGATTTTTAAGGGTAGTTTGGGAAAAGAAAAGGCTGTGTTTAAAAATAGGGATGAAATTTTTATGTTTTGTATCTAAGGGATGTTTGGTGAATTATGAAAGTTATTAAGGATGTATGGCAAACGTTCCCTAAAATAAATTTATCAATCACAAAGATTCATCATTATAATTCGATGTGGGTTTCGGATAACCAACTGGAATCCGACTCCCTGTCGCATCGAAGTTTAAATGCCGTTTTACGGGCCAGTGGGTTTTCACAATCACACAGCAGTATATTCAATACAAACATCACAGAACAGCACAAAGCATTATTACATAGCATCACATCACATAACAGGAATATCAATCCAACACACAGTATTCAAGAACGATCAAAACACCTTTAATTCAGATAAATAAATCATGTGGTTTAAATTTATTAATCACATAATTACTTTCATAATCCTAAATCAATGATTACTTACAATTAATTACAGTTGATTAGATCTTAATCATTTTCATTAATTAATCACTTCTTAATTAATTATTTTAATTAATTTCAAATTAATAAATCTTAATTATCAATTAATTTCAACTTTAATATCAATTAATTAACTAAGATTATTTCTTAAGAAGTTATATTAACACATCATTAATCGTTTAAGTAAACCAAAAGGTAATCGAATTGCTTTGATTATCTTTTTAAACCGTGTTAAATAAATTTCTTTTATCACATTTTAAAGGTTAAGATTTAGTTTTAAACAACATTTTACTTAAATTTTCCTTTAAATTACATTATTTATTTAATATAAATAACCTTATAAAAATATTATATTTAAAACTAAATAAACTAAAATTAATTTCTTCAAACATTTCACTTAAGTCTTAAATTAGCTTAAAGTTTCAAATCGAATCATTGTTTGAACATATTTTAAAAGTGTCTTAAAATTTGAAAAATTTTAAAGTAAAAAGAACTGTTTGTATATTGGTCTCGAGACCTGGTTCTGGTCATGCGCGAGAAAATTTCATGTTTGCTTCGGGTCATTTCAAAAATCAACTTGTGTGCCATATTTTTTTCTTTTCCAATTTTTTCTAAGTACAAACTCGTAAAACCCCCAAACCACCTCGAGTCAAAACTCGAGTTCAAACCCTTACTCCCCGAAGCTTGCTTCAAGTCATTCCTTTCTTCCCCAACTTGCTGCCCCCCGACACAAATCAACTGTGTGCACATGCACAGCGCCTCCGGCCGCCTTCGGTTGAACTACTGGTCGTCAACACATCATCGATGATGCTCTCGAACCTTTCAAACACTCAAGAGCTCGAACAAATCACGATTTCGCAATTTCGTCCCCAAACCCAGAACTAGAACGAACAGTGCCTCAAACCAACGCCTCGCTCCGACGCCAAAGATCACCAGAAGAAACGTATCTCCATCACGAGCTTCCCATGTCAACCATGCCCCTCCACCAACCGGTCTCATCTAGTCCGATGCACCCAAGACGACAAATTTGGCCAATTTCTGATCAATGCAGAAACATGGGCTAAAACCCTAATTTGATCTCGTCTCCATTCCACAACTAATTATAAAATCGATGGGCATTTTTCCATTAATCCCTCAGTCTTCCTCTACCTTCATGAGCAACCCCGACCCCAGCCATCACATCGATGATCGGCAATGGCTATAAACCCCAAAATCGACCATTTCAGCTTATCTCAGTGAATACTGAATTAAAAATTATGAATTTACTTTCAAAAATCATAAATTTTGATAAGCTTCCAGATAGTATACCTGAAACTAAGATTTATAACATTCGAATTTCTACAGGATTTGAATTTTAACTGTAAAATTTCTAATTCCAGAAATATACGAACTTATTTAACTTAAAATAAATTTTAAACTTTAGCTTATGTTTTAACAAACATAATTTTTTTAAATACTTAAGCCTAACAGAGACTAGATTAGGAGAATTGGAATTTTGATCTAAAATTTGAACTCTGTATCTCAAACATGGAAGAACACTGATACATCCATACATGCACAGCCACATCCATATTCTCAGGCATACAATCACATTTCACATGCATACAACCCATTTCCAAGTTATCATCATCACAGACTTAAGATAATAAGGAAGATCAAGTTTAAAAAGATGGAAGTTTGCTCACTTGATTTTTTAGAAGAAACAGAGACTTTTCTTTGAAACTGGCTGAGAACTGATGCTTTGAAAAATTTGAATACTTTGCATTCCTTGATTTCCTTAAAGCTGAAGTAACTTTGAAACTGGAATGCTTTAAGACTGGAACATGATGATGCTATGATCAAGACTTTGATTTCAGGTTTACTTGTTTTGAAATCTCTCTGGTTTGTTTTGATTAGTTGAGATGGTTTAAGTTTGTAAAATGGTGATAAAATTTTCTCTGGTTTGCTAAGTAGTGAACGAACAAGAAGAAAAATAAGTTTGTATAGGTGTTTACAGGGAATAGTATTTGTACAAGTTATTATGTTGGTTGTACAAGAGGCAGATGATACTTGCTAGTAAATGGAGGCTGATATTAATTAGGCTTGTACAAATATATTTTATTTTGTTTCTAGTTGTACAATTCATCATATTTTTCTTCCTTCTTTTGGTGGCCGATGGATATATTTGTACGTGCATTACATGCTTAAGTCCTTTATGTCTTCATATGTTTGAATACTTGAACATATTTGTCTATGTTTACTTGTTTCATATACAAGATCTCGGCTAATAAGATTTTGGGTGGTGGCTACATTAATTTACTTGTACAAATTTACATATAATTATCTATATACTATGTCTTCTTATGAATATACTTTGTTTGTATCAATACATATTTTATTTTGTTTGTACATAAATATCTAAACTAATGTCTTCTTTGATAAGCTAGTGCATATATATATATTGTGTTTCTTTTACAAGTGTTTCATACTTATACAATATATACTTTAATGTATTTTTATTTTATTTTTTTTCTTTTTCTTTTATTTTTTTGTATCTATTTTATTTGTATTATTTTGTATTGATTTATAAATATGATATTAAGATTTATATTTTACTTTATATTTTTATTATAATTTAACTCTTTATAAATTTATCATATATATTTTGTATCTATATTTTCAAACCATTTATTTACAATTTAAATTCAAAACAAACATATATACATTTATTTATAATTTCAAATTGACTCATATATACCCAAATATATATATATATATTCACATATATACATATATATACAATCCTTACACCGAAATGATTTATACCAAATTTATTTGAGTTCGGGGAAACTCGCAATCAATTAATCGATTTATTTCGCAAATCTTATTCAAAAATTCAATTAATTATCAATTTAAATATATATAAAATCCGAGGTCATTATAGACTAGTTCTACTTAATCAATCTCGCCACATTTGAAACATCAAAGTACCTAAAAAGGAAGACAATGGATACTACTTACTACGACAAGGTTATTTTAGCAATGAATCCATCTTCAGGCCTAAATAAAAGTAACTTGAAATGCAAAACAACAATTAACCTAAAGTTTAAAAACTTACAAGTTGGGCCGCCTTCAACTCCATAGCATTACTGGTAGTTGACCATAAACGAGCACATGGATTTTGCACGATAGGATGTGAAACACATTTGTACCATACCATGTAGTTCCCTTCACAATCCCATGGGTTAGCCACGGGAGTGAACCTTGAATTTGCAGACAAAGCGTGATCATCCCAACTTTAGCCTAACCAATAACCAATATCATATCAAATGTTGTGTTGGTTGTACTTTTCACCTTTAAGACGTGCTATATGGGCCATTGGAGGTTTGGGGATTGGTTGTTTAATACCAAAATGTGTAAGCACACGATTTGGGTAGTACGGTTCTGTAACATCAAAACAAAGCAATATCCCACTGTAAAAGGAATATTCCTCCAACGGGTATCTAAGTACGGGTTCCAAACCACATATATACCAAAAATATATGATAATTTTGATACAATTACAAATGCACGTAGTTGTACATAAAAATGAAATGTACTTATGTTGCACTCTGTCAATGTGTCTAGTTGCTCTCTGAGCCTTATCAGCGCATAAGCTTGATCACCACCTAGTTGTGTATTTTTCCACTTACAATACGTGGTTTGTACTCATCATACGAAGGATTAGGGGAAGCATTTGGAATCATTGGGAAATGATCATATATCCAAGCTTAAAACAAAGAAAAACAAGGATAAATTTTAAACATTATGTTAGTCAAATGTTCATTGGAATGATTGAAAATTAATATAGTATAAATAATTCGCTACCATTAGCGGAGACAAACAGCCCACTTATTTGTTTCACATCTCAACGAGATGCAAGTCCAAGCTGCCTATACAAGTATGCTAACATTGCCGCTCCCCATGTCTTTTCTTTCACCTTTACCAGTGGTCCTTTTAGTGCATTCAAATAGTATGTTGACATCTTCGTACCGGATTTGTCAGGAAACTTACAACATCCAATAGCATGTAACAAATAACCTCGAGCAACCATATCTAATTCGACTTCACTATTTACATCAGCTTTACCCTTTATCTGTTGCTTCAACCAATCCAATCTTACGGCATAGGTTCCCAACGTCTCTACCTCACCAACTTCATCATCTATACCAAGCTGTTCTTGCATAAGCTGTAGAAGATCTTCATTTTCTACATCCCGGCCACATCATTCATATGACACATCGTACCCGCTACAGGAATGCATAGTATCTACGACACATCGTCGAGTGTGATGGTTATCTCCCCAAATGGCATGTGAAAAGCGTTTGTCTCTGGTTTCCATCTCTCCACAAATGCTGATATAGATGTCATATCCATTTATCCGTATGAATGCTGAATAATATTCATCAAACCGAAACCTTTTATTCTTTCTAGCGCTTCCTCCAGCTTCCACCCCCAAGTTTTCTTGAATGAGAAATACAACTAAGTGGCCCATGCTCCTATACAGTTATACAAACTATGAATTATCATGCACATACGATGTGTCCAATTTCAATTTCCAATTACTTATCACTATATATTATATTAGAAACACTATGGTCAACTATATATTACCTCTCTTAAATCCCAAATGCTTCTCGCAATTTGATAGTCAAAGTTAGAAAGCAACGTCTTATCTTCAGGGCCTCCACCACCAATATTTTTTGATCCATCGTCACTCCTCGTATTGGTACCAAAAGAAGTTGCACGCGATCGAGTAGACAAAAGGGCTATTTCCACTTCATAATCTTCATCATCTTCTATATCCTACGACTCTCCATCATGTGTATCGAATTCTTCAGGAATACCAACACTAGCAATATGCCCCAATATCGATTTAATGCCCTTCAACTTCTTTGCCTCTTTTCCATCATCTCTGCCCTCTGTGAAAAGATTACATAATAATATATAATTAAAAAAACAATTCTTTTTTGTACCAACAAAGCACGAAAGGTCCAAGAAGTTTTACACTTTGATACAAAGCAATCGAATAATAAAAGTACACTAATCTTCTTTCTGGTACAATCTACTTTCCACTGTTAACATGGTGCATTGGGTATATTACTCCACAAGGTGAAATGAAATCTAAATGATGTTGCAAAGACTTTGTTTACAAAAGTTTAAAATACACCATAAGAGATATGTGTTATAGATGTTGAGATACGACAGCGCACTCCTGTTTAATTCAGTAATATGTCAGCCAGTAACGTATAACCGGGTAAAATTCAATTACCCATAATTTCAAAAACCGACTGGAATTTGAATGTTTTAAAAAAATAAGCTCGCTCTTCATTTTTCATTCAACTTTTTACAGTGCTTATTTCGATCGAATGAAAAATAAAATCAAAGAAAAACACTTACATCATCGGCTTTCATCACCGATAGTAGTCTTCCTCTTCTTCTTCGCCATGGCCACGATGTCGACCTCTATGTTCGATTTTAGTTTCTGAAAGTCATAAATTTTTTAAAGGGTTTTTGAACTAAATGGAAATTGTTTGCAATTTAGGGTTTAGGAGCAAAGCGGGAACTTGAACGATTGTTGTCGATTCGAGTTTCTCAAAGTCACAAATTTTGATAATACAATTCGCAATTTAGGGTTTTCGAAGGAAGCAGGAACGAAATAGAATTGGAGAAAAAAAAAGAGTGGTAGGTGTGCGCTATTTTTTAGAGGGTGGTTGAATAAGTGGGCAAAAGGGGTTAAAATGGTGTGTAAAAATAGTAACACACTTATTCATAATGAATTATTAAATGGTGAACCATTTTGACTAAGGGGAATATAAAGAGAATTTTTTTCAGGGAAGATTCAAAGAGCACATTCTTCTTTTATAAAATCTTATTAAAATTACTAAATTGTCATTTATATATTTTATCTTTCTCTTTCTTCTTAATTTCCATTTAATGTACATTATTGCATCATAAAATTTATCTTTTCATCTCCAAACCATAAACCCTAAATATTTAATGTTATGACTATAGAGCACCCTTATGACCCTCAAAAGTCGACACTAATATATCCACGGTATTCACGTACCGAGCATTAAGGTGTCGGAAAGATAGATTGTTGGGTAAAAATGAAAGAAAAGACGGAATAGAATCTCACATCGTGACGAGTAACATATAGTATACAATAGATCTTTATAAAAGAAAAACTAAAATATACTTACATCAAATCAGAGTACACTTAATCACTAATCATCGGCCTGGACGGTTGTAACAACCTATCCTCACAAATGCTGACAAATAAAACAACATATGGAGTGGAAATAAGGAATATATGAGAGATACGTCTTGGACATCCAACTCGTCTCATGAAGCTCCAAGGCATCCAAACTAGATCTGAAAATATGCTCGGTTTGACCCGAGCATTATAAGCAAAATAACGCCCGGATCAGTCTGGTAAACTAGCGTGAGAAATACACCTCAATTGAATTTTAATGTTATAAAAACCATTTGAAAATAAAGGTATCTCGTAAGACCATACCTCACATAAACACAGATTGGATTTTACCTTACAATAACCAAAACATTTTATATGAAATCTTTTGGTATTATAAAAGAGTAGGTTTTGAAATAAATATTGAATATAGCTGAAATTGTTACATTAATTAAATTCCAACGTAATAGGTATACAACTAAGTCTGAAGGTACTTATTGGAGAATGGATTTCCATATAATGACATGGCACTGGGGTACCGCCTACCACAGTACACCTCTAGAAAATTCACTAAGGGCCTCACATGGACCCTCGCGAATCAGGACCGGCCCTACCCCTTATTGGATAGTTCCAATTATTTCATCACCCCGGTTGCTTTTTCAACCTTTTCTAAGGGCTCTCATGCACAACCAAATCCATAAATAAACAAATATATCTAGAATGGGTGATGACAATACCCTAATAGGTGTGACCCATGTAGCCTTGAAGCATATCCCTTGTTTTAGTCATTCCCGGTTGATGAGGCTTGAGGCTACGTTTTGCCTTTTAGATAGAAATCCCACTTGAAATGCTAACGGTGCCTTCCAAGCAAAAATGCAATGCCATCATTCATTCATACAAGTTCGTTTTGGGTCTGAACGAAACCGAAGGCACCACTTCTACTACATCCATTTTAGAATTACCCTCAGGATTAGTAGCAAGTAGCCCTTCCATGACAAACAACTCCATCTTTGATCATATCGAGATATCTCCAATTCGAACACTTATGCCAGTTCGAAGTGGTTTTTAGATAATATATCCAATCTCCATCTCTCCGAACTGATAATGATAGTTTTAAAACTAGCCAAGGTTTGATAGTCGGTTATTTTACTATCAAATAAAAAAACAATCAAATTAGGAATTTATTTCCATAGGGAAACCAACATTGGTTAAGCACATAAGTAACCACTAACCTCTTTAATTAATCCTTTCATTAGTTGAAATCACTTTGTACATACTTGTATCAAAATACTTTTACAAAGATATATTTACACCTTTTATACTCCATTCAATGCTTGGAAAAATATCCATATACTTATCTCAACGGTATAAGTATATCCATAAAAAATCAACCACAATGTTGTACTTGGTTGATTTATTGAGTGGCTTATGAACTCTGGTCGGCACAATCCGTACAACTATATCGATAGGGGTTTCTAAACACTTGGATAGAGCAATTAGACATAGTATTGTTTTGAAAGGGGGTATATGAAATAATTTTACCAAAATGATATTTTTGATATAGAAGAAATAATTTTTTAAAATTATTATAGTATATTGGAGTGTTTGCTTGATATTATTATAACCAAAACGAGATTATAAAATTGAAATAGTTATGTATAACCAAGTGAAAATTTAATGAGTATGAATTATAAT
The DNA here is from genome assembly GCA_030737815.1 of Allium fistulosum. Taxonomy (NCBI): domain Eukaryota; kingdom Viridiplantae; phylum Streptophyta; class Magnoliopsida; order Asparagales; family Amaryllidaceae; genus Allium; species Allium fistulosum. The sequence continues at coordinate 1,059,933,540 of CM060903.1, forward strand.
TAAAATGAATTCAAACTCGAATTCAGAAATTTAAATCCCGAAAGGTTTAAAAAATATTTTCAGAAGTGTTATGGGAATGAAATTGGAGTTATTTTGAATATATTTTTAATAAATAGTGATAATATTGTTGTGGAATGTTTTTGAATAGAAAATGTTTTAAAAATGGATTTTGGAAGTGATATAACACTAAACTCACTACAGTCGTTGGAAAATAATTCTGATGATGATCGCGACATCATCGGTGTTCATTTTCGAGTTTTTAAGTGACGGATTGCTACCAGGGATGTTGTTTGAAGATTGTTTTGGGAAAAACGAGTGATTTAAAATTCCAAAGGGAATTTGTTTTGAATGAAAACCATTTAAATTTAAAAAGTATGATTTGCGGCATTTGTGATTTCTAAATGATTTAAATTGAGACCAGGTGTTTGAATTCTAAAATCTTAGCTATATGGTTTGTGAAACCAGAAGAAAAATAATTTTTTTGAATTTATAACTTGGAAAATGTGAATTCCTATATGAAATACAATTTAACTTGGGTAGAGTTAAATAAATTGAGCTAGTAAAACAAGAATTGTGTGGATTAAAAATTTAACTTAAAGTAAGATTAAATTAAATTGTGATGGAATTGAAATTGAATTTTAACTTAAGTTAAAAATGAAATGTATGAATTGAAATTTAATTTAAGCCAAGTTAAATAAACTTGGATTGAATTAAAATTGATATCGATTGGGATTGAGATATATAATTAAATGAAATTCAACTTAAGTTAAGATGAATGAGTTAAATATTAGAAATTTAATTGGTTGTGATTTGAATTGAATTAATGAAGTAAAATTAATGAAAAGAATTAATGAATAAATTAAATGGATTGAATGTTAATTGGTTGAATGCAACCAATTGAATATGGGAATGGAACTTAACTTGATTAAGTAAATTGATTTGCAAATGAAAATTGAAATTGAATGTGGAACTTGAGTTATAAATAAAATTCGACTTAAATGTAAGCGAATTAATTATATTTTGGAAATGTTGTCAAATAAAATAGGAATGGGTTGAATGGTGATAACTTAAGTTATTAATAAATTCAATTTAAGAGTAAATAAATTGAATATGGCCACGGATGTTGTTTAAATAAATAAATTCGAGCTTGAAGTTAAGTTTTTAAGTCGATTTAGTGAATGAACTAATTAAATTAATTATTAAATGGAATTGAATAACAATCAATTTAAAGGAAACGGAGTTTGATTGCAATGTGAATAAATTTAAGTTATATAGCTGAAATGATTTGAAATAAACAACTTAACTAAAGAAATGGTATGGAATGTTATAATAAACCTTAGTAATACATTATGAAATGGGTTATTAAGTGAGTTGGTAGAAAAATGAAATGTTGTTTGATATAAAAGTTGAGCAAACAAGATTTTGTGAATAATTGAATGAGGATCAATGGAAATTGACTAATTGATTTAAAATCAATTGTAAATGGTTTCTAGGATTAGGTGATTATCTTATTAAAAGGAATATCACCATATTGTATGGAAAAATTTGTCATTTGAAGTAATAATTTGTAAATCAAATGGTAAGTGTGACGACCCGGAATTTTGGATATTTGAAATTGAAATATTTAATTGATTGTAAATATTTGAAAGTTAATTTTTAACTTGAATTTCAAATGTCACAATTTATTTGGTAATTAAATTATTGAATTAAACAATTGGAAATTGGGTAAAAATATGAAATCTGGAGTTTTAAGCTCGTTAAAAATAATTTGATGGCTTGTAAAATTTATATTGATGATATTGAAGATAACAAAAGTTCTAAAATTGAATTTAAAAGTGTTTTGATCAGTTTTGAAAATATATTGTTTAAATTGATATTTAAAAATAGCCTTCCGAGGCACAGTCTCGGAATTTGACGAAACCAGTTCCATTGGATCCATAATAGTGTATTATTATCGGATTTCAAGTTTCGTAGTGATTGGAGTTGTTGTGTGGGCGTACGACATATAAACGCGTTGAAATTTATATTGAATTCAATATAATAACTAGGTCCAAAAAGCTATCTTTTCCATACGATCGAATTAGTACTCAAAATCTTTTCCATTGCGTTCGAAATAGGGGTATAACATTTTGAACGCCTGGTGGCACGCCTTGATAGGGGTTCGCGATTTTAAGCTACGTAAATCGAAACAATTTAAGTTTAAATTTGAATTTAAATATAAAATATACTTTCTTTGACTGGTCAATTAATCTTCACATCAGAACTTTCGCGTTCCTTCTCCAACACGCTTCATTCTCCTTTTTCTTTTTAATAATACATACCAGATGAAATCGATTTCCCCTCTTTCTAATTTCATACGAATAAAAATAAAAACAATGGCCGAAACAAGAAGAAAAAAAGGAGATCACGTTCCTTTACATTTCCTCTAGTTTAAAATTCATCCCAGCCCTATTCTCTTCCCCTTTCAAATTGAATCGCGCCCCCACCTGGAATTCGATTTCCAAAAAGAACGATATGAAAAAAAAATCAAGCATCAAATGATCGGTGACGTCGAAGACGGCGACCAGGTTCTCGAGCACAGCAAGCGAAGCCGCGATGCATGAGAAGCATGGGTCTTGGGTGGGGAGTGGCAACGGTAGGTGAAGCTGGGTTGTGCGATTTCAATCGCGTGCGCGAGTGAGCAAGGTGGGCTGTCAGTGGCGATTTCGGGTGGTGTTCTTCGACGAGGTGGGTTCTCGCTTCGTGATGGCGTGTAGAGTAGGGAAGCGTGTTCGGTGTTGATGGTGGGTTCTTCGATGTCGAAGGAGGAGGGGAGGCGTGTTCGAAGCTGTAAGGTATTTTTAGTTTATCTATAAAATTATATATATATATATATACATCTTACAGGAAAACTGGAAAAAAAATATATACAGATTGATTTGATTTTAAATGCACAGTAAGGTATGAAATGATTCTGTTTTTAATTTAGTAAACGTATATATATAGATATATATTCACATACATATTTTAATATAAAACAGTAAATATATATATATAGAGATAAGATTTGAAAATGGAAATTTTTAGAATATTTGAAAGTCTATATAAAAATTAGATTTTTGAAATCTATCATTTTATTCTTATAAATATATATGAGCAGTTGGAAAAATGGAAAATTTTAAATGTTTGAAATTTATATAGAAATGAAATTTTAGTTTTACAGTAAAGTATAAAAATATTTCTGTTTTAAATATCTACATATACAAGTTAAAAGGGAATTTTAAATATTGAAGGAATTTATATAAGTAAATTTTTTTTAAAATTTATTTTTATAAGTGTATAGATATTTTAAAAAGGGAAAATTATCAGTTAAAATTAAATCACTAGTTTAAAATTGAAATTATTAGTTGAATTAAAATTTTAAAAATGGCAATTGAATTATTCGATTGATTCAAATATTAATAAAAATCATATAATTGTTTACAAGGTCAAAATCCGAAAGGGAACAAGTCGAGATTGGATCGGATTGCATATTAAAAAAATCAAAGGTGAGTTAATCTCACTCATCTGGATTATTATTTAAATTTAAATGGTTATATTTAAATAATTGGTTGAATGATTGAATTGGTTTGATGTGCTATATTATATATAGTAGTATATATAGTATATATTGGAGTGATTGATATTCCCTCATTTTATAGCGGATGAGACCCTATGCGCCGCATAATAGCGGATGATATTATATTAATCCCATATACCGCGATGTTCCACCTCGAAGTGGAATTGGTATTGTGCTAACATCTGTGGATGTAGGGAAACAAGTTGGAGGATCCAACTGGATTCCTCAAAAATATTTAGATTGTTTAATATTTTATGGTATGATTTATTTGATGATCTGTGATAGATTACATTGGTAATTAGAAATGTTGGGTTCCGTGTTTGGTTGAATATATTTGGGTATACTGAGATACCAAAAATATATAGATGAGATTTTTGATGAGAAAATAAAAGAGGAAATTTTTAAGCAAAATAAGTATAGAGAATTTAAATAATTTAAAGAATGAATTGGGAAAGGAAAAGTGATTTTAAATTCTATTAAATAAATTCCGAGTATGGGGAAAACAGATTTTGAATAAAAGGGAAAATAATGAATTTTAAAACTTAGGTGATATTATTTAAAGGAATAAAGAATTTATTCTAAAATTCAAGGTTTAAATTTATTGAAGGATAAAGATGGAATTTGAAAGAAATAAAGAAAATTTTATTTCGGTTTAAATAAGGTTTTTAAATCATAATAAGAAGTCAAATCTGGAATTAATGGAACTAATGGGATTTTAAAATAATTGGGTAAATAAAAGAATTTATTTTAAAAAAATGAGTCGATTTGGAAATCGATTTGAAATTTGATAAAGTGTTTGAATTGTGTTTATAAGATGGATGAGACCATCAAATTTATAAACTGGGTTTATAAAGGTGAAGTAATATATCGATGGATATTGGGAAGGATAAATTCATGGTGGAAATTTATTAAAAGAATGGGTAAATTTGTTTAAAAATAAATAGTGATTTATTTTTAAAGATGTGAAAGAGAAGCGTATTTCCCTGGATAACCAAGTACGTTTCAAAGCAAATTTTAAAATATAAATTAAAAGTTTTAATGTTGTTTTAAAAAGCATGTTTTAGAAAATTTATTATTAAATGTTTAGATTTAAAGTAAGTATTTCTCAAATTTTATTATAGTGATAATTATTTAAAGGTGACTTGAAATTTTGTTTTAAAGGGATAAAACTTTAGTTTTTATATTTTATAAAATAGCTTCATTTTAAATATTCTTAAAGTATATTTTTGAATAAGTGTTAAAGTAGTTTTTAACTTAAATGTCTTAAAGGATATTTTAAAATAAAGAGTTTTAAATTATTTTAAAAATCTAAAGTTTTTGTACTTGGTGTTTCCAGTGGTAATAAATATTTGGGAATTTATTCCATAAGAGGAGTGTGGTTTGAAACTGTTTTCAAAAGGGTTGAAATTGGAAATATATCTTACGAAGATATTTGTGAGATAAATAAATAATTTGGAAAATTATTTATTGTTTGATGGATGTTTGTGAATGTTTATTAATAGTTAAATAACCAACTATCAATATTGGCCAATGCGCTGATCGTTTCGAAGAGACCGGGATCGGGATTAATTTCTCAAAAACCACTTCGATCTGGTTTGTACGTTTCCGTGGGGAAAACGAGTTCGGAGTCGAAGATGGAGCACTGAAGTGCAAGGGCTAATCGCTACTAATCCTGAGGGTGATTCCAAAATGGATGTAGTAGGAGTAGTGCCTTCGGTTCCGTTCGAACCCGGGACGGACTTGTATGGATGAATGCTTTCGGAACATCGTCAGGTGGACGATGGGCATTCTAAGTGAAATGTTCTAAAAAGGTAACACTTAGCCTCGAGCCTCATCAACCGGGAATGACTGAAAATCAAGGGTTATGCAGCAAGGCTATGTGGGTAGCGCCCATTAGGGTGAGGTCATCCCTGTCTAGATGTCCCTTTTTATTTCGGCTTAGTGGTGCGGTTGCTGATCCCAACCATGGGTGATCTTACTCGGAATTACCCTTAGGTAGTTCTGGTCTTGTGTTGCAGGGGTCGGGAGTGGTCCTTGGTACGTTGATCTAGACCAGGTACTGTGACAGATGGTACCCCAGTGCCTAGTCATTAGTCGGAAATCCATTCTCCCTACGTGCCTTTACGGTTTTGTTTGTATACCTATTAGCTGGAATTTAATAGATGTAACAATTTCAGCTATTTTAATAAGTATTTGTATATAGACACTATTATAATATCAGAGGATTTTGATAAAAAAGTGTTTAGGCTATCGTAAGGTAAAAACCCGACATGTTTATTTGTGGCGTGGTCTTACGAGATGCTTTTGATTTCAAAGGGTTTGGAAAACTTTAATAATCCAATTGAGTGTGTTTTCTCACGCTGTTTTTCCAGACTGACTCGGGTGTTATTTTATTATAATGCTCGGGTCAGACCGAGTATTATAGGTTATAGGATATGATGCTGTGGAGCTCAGGAGACGAGCTGGATGGCGAGACGTATCACACGTATATGATGTATATTCCGTTGTGTTGTGTATGTTGTGTATTCTGTGTGGGACAAGTTATTATAACTGTCCTGAATCGTGATGTTGATTGTATTATACTCTGATTCTGTACTCTGATGATGTAATGTATAAACAGATGTATTTTCTTTTGTGTAAAGATCATTTATTATCTATTATATTTTATTCCGCTGCGATTGTGAGATTCTGATGTTGTTTTCTTTTTCTTCTTCTACCCCTTTCTTCTTTAACCCTGATGGTTCATATTTCCGTTCACTTTGAGTCGATATGTTGGAGGATAGTGTCGATTCAAGAGGTACGGGTTTGCGGGTCTTTATAGTAAGTCAATAAATTGACTCGGAATCAATTTGGAATGAATATAAGTATAATGTGTGTAACTATGAATGGAATGCAAATAATTTGGTTGTAAATCATTTCGAATTGAATGAAAAGTATATGGATCGATTAAAAGCAATTAAATTAGTATCAGAACCTTATAATTGCTTATAATACATATCTAGCATGATTGGGTTATGAAACTTATGTGTTTTAATCATTTAAATAAATGAAATGTTATTAAATTTCATGTTTTTGGTGCTTACGTGTTTAAATTGAGTAAGTACAGGTATATGGAGCTGTTTTGCTTGATTTTGGTCACCCAAACTACATATAAAATAAGCTGCTCGCTTAAAACTCTAAAATAAGGTATGTTTTTGGATTAAATATCGTAAATATATAATTATTGATATATATTGCGTTTTCCGACCATGTGGGTCGATGTATATGTTTTTATCTCTCTTGTCATATTGCAAAAGGTTCTCCGTACAAGGGATACTCTGCCAAAAAAATTCGGAAATTTAGGGTGTTAGAAAAATTTTGAAAAATTTTGGAAAATTTTTGTTAATGACAATTTGATTTCGAATTGTAATTGGAATAAAGGGTTTTGGAATTAGAATTGAAAACTAAATATTTTGGTTGGAACTAAGAGATTAGAAAAGTGAAATATCGAGTTTTCACTAAGTGGGTTTTGAATAAGAAAATAGGTTTGGAACATTTTTCTACCTTAGCAATTTCGAGGACGAAATTCATTTAAGGAGGTAGGAATGTAACGACTCGGATTTTTGGTCGTTGATTTTGAACATTTAATTTGTTTTAAATGTTGAGTTTTGAAATGTGAATGGTATTTTGATATGAAGATTATCGATTAAAAATAGTGTAATAAAACTTAAGTTTCAAATATAGCGATTTAATTAATAAATTTAATTGTTGAGTTAATAATTAAAAATCATTTAAATAATTGAATTGGAGTTGAAAATGAAACTGTAACAACCCGCATATTTTACGATTGAATATTTAAATATTTTATTTAAATATAGAATCGTTAATCGGATTGAAGTCCGAAAAGCTACTTTTTGCAAACGGTCGAATTAGGACTCGAGACCACTTCCATTGAGTTCAAAATGGCGTTTGCGATCCTTTTGAGTATAGGCTTCGATATGTTTGGAGTATGTTGGTTTTTGCTATTTTCTATTGGGCTTTTGGGCTTGGGTTTCACCCAAGTGATCATATAACCTAGTTCAGCCCCTCTCCTCTCCTCCTCACTTCATTTCTACTTTCTTAAACACTCATTAAAACTGAAAATGGGGAGAGGAATGGGAAATTAAAACCCCAAACCCTAGTTCAATTGCAAATTCAAGCTTCTACCTCCAAATTTAAGAAGAAGCTTTGGTAAGTATCATCTCCTTCTTCTCCAACTCATTCTCACTTTAATTTCAGAAAATTCCTAAACCTAATTTAGGAAATATTTCTCTTTTAAGCTTAGATTCAAGCTTCTTGAGTTGAGATTGAAGTGTGGTTGATCTTCCTTTGTCTTCAAGCTTCTCATTCATTGTTTTCGGGTTCAAAGGCGAGATTTTTATCTCACATATATTCCTATAACTATCTTTGTTGTTAGGTATGAATTCCTATCATCTATTTCGTGTTCACTTGTTATGATTTGAATTGGTTTTGTGAATTCTTCAATTTTGGTGTTTTGGTCCAATTTTATGAAAAACCTTCTATGGACATTTGGACATTGATATTCGGAGTGTATCGAGGAGCCTTTAAGGCCGGGTTGTCGCTGGGCGTAAATCCCTAGTCGCCATTGCTCATCCGATCACTTCCGAGGCGTTTTGGCCACTTTGGCCTAGGCAAAATGTTGCCCAGACCAGGTGACCAGACGTCTGGGGACCAAGTCCAGACGTCTGGTTTGGACCTGGAGCAAAATGTATGCACACAGACTTTATAAAAAATGTCAGAAACCAATTCCAGACGTTTGGTATGTTGGATCAGACGTCTGGTATGTTGGATCAAACATGTGGTATGTTGGATCAGACGTCTGGTATGTCGGACCAGACGTTTGGTATGTTGGATCAGACGTCTGGTATGTCGGATCAGACGTCTGGTTATGCATTCTGGAGAAAATGAGTTCACGGCAAGAAATAAAAAAATGGCAGAAACCAATTCCAGACGTCTGGTATGTTGGATCAGACGTCTGGTATGTCGGATCAGACATCTGGTATGTCGGATCAGACGTATGGTATGTTGGATCAGACTTTCCAGAACCTAAATCCAGACGTCTGGATTTTAAACCAGACGTCTGGAACTGCTGATTTTGCCTAATTTGCCTATTTTCGAGTAAATTTCCAAGGTTTATCGATTTTTGTTGATCTGACTTATTGTTATCACTTATTATCTACTTTGATGACTTCTTTCTTTGGATTTTTTTTGGGAATATCCATTTGACGGATTTGATATCGATTTCCTTGGATTTTATTCACGTCTTCGAATGTGAATTTTTAATGATTGATTGTTTCTACAATCATTTCTATGACTTGTCACTTTAAAAATACAAAGGTTTTCTATACTAGTAGTAAATATTCGAACTCTTTTACAAAGACGATTTCAACTCTATTTTTAAATATAAAGCTTGTTTTCAAAATTGTTTTCCAATCTATTAGTATATACAAACCTTTGCCTCACTCGTATGAGAAATCTAATTAAACGACTTAGTAAAACGAGTGGTATGAAACGCTTGTGTTTACTTCGCCGGTTAATTCTTGGACTTGTTCGATTGAAACTCTTGTGACAATTTTCTAGTGGAAATCTGCAGTTTGTTCGTAAATATTTGAGTTAAGCTAGTGGTTATGGGACATGAAGCTAAACTTTTATATTTACTAGCTTAATGTAATTGACACTTCTTGATGATCATGACGATCCTTTTTATGATTCAGACTAGCAATTATGCGATGTCTCTTTGTCTGCACGGTTAGACTAGACACCATTGGTGTGATTTCGACTCACACCTACCTCTTTGATTGCAAGGTTAGTCTAGACACCACTTGAGATGTATGTCATTATTTGTGGCTTGGTGAATTAAATTAAGAATATGACGTTCTTTTCTGTGTTTTGAGATTCTTGAGATATTGTATGACTTTTGTGGGTTTTCTAATGTATACTTATCATAGTATGACATCTTTTTGTTATCATACGTTTTATTATCATATCTCATATTCTATCTCATTTTATCTGATATTTATAGCTAGACTGATCCGTTTATTATTTTCTTATAAATAATACTCGGGTCAGACCGAGATGTTATAGGTGCTTCAGCTTGACTTCTCTTCTGGATTACTCTGACTTTTGGCTAACTACTTAGATTAGTAGTTTTTGGATGTACCCATTTGAGATATAAACTCTATGTTGTGTACTTATTCTTTTGTATAGCACGTGTTTCTATTCTTTTGTATTATAGTGGATCTTTCTGACCACTACTCTGATGTACACTTTCATGTGTCATATTTATATTCATATCTTCTTCCGCCTTTGTGATATGGATGTCTGTGACTGGTTTATGTTATGTTTACTTCTATATTTGTTTCCGAAGTCCATGTAGCCACTGTGTGATAGCTTTGAGTTTGAATCGGTATGTCGGATTTCCTCCTTAAACGATATGCATTCTATACTATCAGACATATCGGTGCTCGCTCAAAGAAGTTACACGGATGGTCGCTCCTCAACAGCCTTATTCTCCGTGCTAGTTGACAGCATTTCTGTAGTGTTCTTGACTAGTGTGGGTATAGAAGTGGGGCGTCACAGCTTGGTATCAGAGCTAAACTTCGGAACAATGTAGAATAACTTAACAAGGATCATCGTCCTAAGTCCTTCTTAGGAGTTGTACCTTAGGATTAATTCGAGCCTTCGTACCGATTCATCCTATTTTCTTTCATGATTCCTTGTTTTATCTATCAAGATTGCTTGATATTCATTCTGAGAATAACCTTTTTCTTCTTCTTTCTTTCTTTCTTAAAGAAGAAGAGATGGTTAGTTCTGGCAGTCCTAGCGCTGGTCAATCCAGTAGTCCTTCTCTGGATGGCGTATTCATGTCTGTCCAACAACTTTTGGATCTTGCTAAGAATCAAAGGTTTATATGTGCTTTGTGTAAGAACCCCGAAATGGTTTTACCTCTGAAACTTGAAGTTCCTTTCAATCAACTTGTGGATATCACTCTTCGACATGAAGAGGCTGATAAAGGAATTGATAGTAATATTGGGATTTCCAAGAAGAGGCATATTAAGTTCAAAAGCCCTTATCCCGATAAGAAGGTAAAGCAACCTACTTTGGTAGCAAAGACTCCAAACTCTTTTTGTAGCGGATGCTACAATTGTAATTCTAAGTACCACTACGCAAAGGAGTGTCCGGAACCACTCTTTTGTCGTTATTGCAAAAATTCAAGTCATCATATTTATGTCTGCCCCATACTTCTGAGCAAGAAGAAAATGGAACCAGAAACTTCGGTAGCCAAGACTCTTACCGCTAGTCGTAAACAATGTTACAATTGTGGTTCCACGGACCATTATGTAATTAAGTGCCCGAAACCCCTTTATTGCCGCTATTGCAAAGGCTCGGGTCATTACTTATCTACATGTCTCAAACTTCAAAGTAGGAGAGAGGGAAAGCTGCCAGCCCCTAGCAACTCTTCTCTTGGTCAAGGTATTTCTTACTCAATCCTTGATTACACTTGTTTGTGATTATCCAATTCGAGTTCTTTTTGATATGGGTTCATCTCGTCCTTTTTATATCAAAAGAACTTGTTGATTCTTTTTCTTTAAAACATTTTGGGATTGATGACTTCTTTGACAATTGCGTATCCGGTTAGCGGATCCGCAACACTCAATTTGCTTTTTATTGATGTCGAAACTATTTCATGTGATTATTCTTTCCGAACCGATTTGCATGTTATGCGTTGTTTTGGTTTCGGAATTGATTTGCGTGAAAGGATTGGCTTAATCATTATGAAGCCCATATCCTATTTTTCCGAATGGACTATTCATTCTCGACATTTTTAATCTGTTAAGTAGATTACTATTTTTTCTTTTGTGATTTCGATTCCAAATTGATGGCGTCATTTTATTCTTTAAGCCCACTTGATGAGGAAAGTGTTATTTCTCTCATTCATGTAGTTGGAGAATTTCCGGTATTTTTGAGTTTGTCTTAGGATTATCGCCTAAGAAATCTTTTGAGTGGTGTTAAGGTCTTTTTATCTCGACCTTGCCACCGATTTTCATTTGCTACGAGTTGCGGGAGTTAGCATTCCATTTACCGCATTCCGCACTCGTTATGAAACTTATGAATGACTTATTATGTCATTCAGTTTGTCCAGCTTATTTCATCCATTTTATGAATCGAGTATTCTACGATCTCGATGACTCCATTTTTGTATTTATTGATTTTGGATGAAAACAGCAATTTAAAATTTTGCAAATCTTTTTCATAAGATTTATTTATAAGTACAATTTGATTTTTGCTCTTAAACGAGCAAAGAATATTCTTGAAGGTTTTTAAGAAAACATGTTTATCATATAGAAGATGATTTTGTGATTGTATTGCCCATTGAGTGCTTTAAGAATTTTGGTCGACGCGCTTGATCAACGTTATCGATAGGAATTTCCTAAACGCTTTGATGAGACAACCAGACACAGTAAATTGACTTATAAAATAAAAGATTTTCTAAAAAGATTATTACATAAAGATAATTGTAATTTTAAAGGTTTTAGCTTTTCGAGAAAGAAGGTTATTTAAAAGAACCCTTTCCGATACTCTTATTCTTGTGATTCCCGAAGGGAACCAAGACTTTATCTTTTGTACCAATGCTAATTGTATTGGTTTAGATGCCGTTCTCTTGCAAAAGAGAACGTGCTATCACTTGTGCTTCTAAATCATTAAAGCCGATCGAGACTAGATATGCCACTCATGATCTAGTGCTCGCGACTATTGATTTCGCTTTTAGAGTTTGGCATCATTGTGTTTGACAGAGAAATTTGTTCTCCACCTTGATCATAAATCTTTGGAACATTTATTTCTTATAAGAAACTTGATTTGCGTCAACCTCGTTGGCTCAAGTTCCTTGTATCTTATGATCTTTTTACCAAGTTCATCGGACGTTTCGATGTATTTTGTTTTGTTGAGCTTCGTCTCATTTCTTTTATGGACTAGCGTCCGATGTTCTTTTATGGCCTTCGGTTCATTGGACGTATCGTTTGTGCTGCGTCAATGTTCAGAGTCAATCGTGATCCATTATTTTATTAGTAGATTTTGGATAGGTCTTCAAAAGCTTTGGGAACAAAGCTTAAATTTTTGCACCGCTTATCATCCTTAGTCCGATGGACAAACCGAGCGTGTGAATCAACTTTTGAAGATCTCTTTCGTTCATGTGTACTTGATTTTGGTGGAAGTTGGGAAAATTATATTTCTGTTGTTGAGTTTTCTTCCAATAATAACTTCCAGCCTTGCATTGGTATGGAATCTTTCGAGGCACTCTACCGAAGGCTATGCCGATTTTCTTCGTGTTGGCTTAAAGCCGGTGAGAACTGGTTTTAGGTCCAGATCTTTTTGGTGTTCATTCGTGTTTCACCTATGATGGGTGTTGTGCGTTTCAGTCAATCGAGAAAGTTAGCACCTCGATACGATGGTCCATTTGCCATCACCGAACATATTTGTTCCGTGGCTTATCGCCTTTTTATTACCGGCTCAACCTTTTACTATTCATGACATTTTCCACGTCTTTCAACTATGGAAATTCCTTTGGGATTTTGATTTTTATTCTTGAGCCCGGTGTTATTGTGGAAATTGAAGTTTCGCCTATTTTACTTCTGAGCAACATTCTATTCGCATCATTGCTTCGGAGGTTGAGCGCCTTTGAAATAAAGATGTTTTTCTTGTGAAAGTTCAATGGTTCTCAAATCCCAAGGATTGCTCTTGGGAATCCAGAGGATTCATCGAGCGAACACGTTCGGACTTACTCTTTCGTGCTCTTTATGTGAACTTCTCATTCTAAAATTTTCTTTTGTGTTGATATGCTTATATGGTTGTTACTCTTTATCTTCTCCTTAAGTATTGCGAGGATGCAATTTCTTTAAGGAGGGGAGTCTGTAACAACCCGCATATTTTACGATTGAATATTTAAATATTTTATTTGAATATAGAATCGTTAATCGGATTGAAGTTCAAAAAGCTACTTTTTGCAAATGGTCGAATTAGGACTCGAGACCACTTCCATTGAGTTCAAAATGGCGTTTGCGATCCTTTTGAGTATAGGCTTCGATTTGTTTGGAGTATGTTGGTTTTTGCTATTTTCTATTGGGCTTTTGGGCTTGGGTTTCACCCAAGTGATCATATAACCTAGTTCAGCCCCTCTCCTCTCCTCCTCACTTCATTTCTACTTTCTTAAACACTCATCAAAACTGAAAATGGGGAGAGGAATGGGAAATTAAAAACCCAAACCCTAGGTCAATTGCAAATTCAAGCTTCTACCTCCAAATTTAAGAAGAAGCTTTGGTAAGTATCATCTCCTTCTTCTCCAACTCATTCTCACTTTGATTTCAGAAAATTCCTAAACCTAATTTAGGAAATATTTCTCTTTTAAGCTTAGATTCAAGCTTCTTAAGTTGAGATTGAAGTGTGGTCGATCTTCCTTTGTCTTCAAGCTTCTCATTCATTGTTTTCGGGTTCAAAGGTGAGATTTTTATCTCACATCTATTCCTATAACTATCTTTGTTGTTAGGTATGAATTCCTATCATCTATTTCGTGTTCACTTGTTGTGATTTGAATTGGTTTTGTGAATTCTTCAATTTTGGTGTTTTGGTCCAATTTTATGAAAAACCTTCTATGGACATTTGGACATTGATATTCGGAGTGTATCGAGGAGCCTTTAAGGTCGGGTTGTCGCTGGGCGTAAATCCCTAGTCGCCATTACTCATCTGATCGCTTCCGAGGCGTTTTGGCCACTTTGGCCTAGGTAAAATGTTGCCCAGACCAGGTGACCAGACGTCTGGGGACCAAGTCCAGACGTCTGGTTTAGACCTGGAGCAAAAAGTATGCATACAGACTTTATAAAAAATGTCAGAAACCAATTCCAGACGTCTGGTATGTTGGATCAGACATCTGTTATGTTGGATCAGACATGTGGTATGTTGGATCAGACGTCTAGTATGTCGGATCAGACGTCTGGTATGTCAGATCAGACGTCTGGTATGTCGGATCAGACGTCTGGTTGTGCATTCTGGAGAAAATGAGTTCACGGCAAGAAATAAAAAAATGGCAGAAACCAATTCCAAACGTCTGGTATGTTGGATCAGACGTCTGGTATGTTGGATCAGACTTTCCAGAACCTAAATCCAGACGTCTAGATTTTAAACCAGACGTCTGGAACTGCTGATTTTGCCTAATTTGCCTATTTTCGAGTAAATTTCCAAGGTTTATCGATTTTTGTTGATCCGACTTATTGTTATCACTTATTATCGACTTTGATGACTTCTATCTTTGGATTTTTTTGGGAATATCCATTTGACGGATTTGATATCGATTTCCTTGGATTTTATTCACGTCTTCGAATGTGAATTTTTAATGATTGATTGTTTCTACAATCATTTCTATGACTTGTCACTTTAAAAATACAAAGGTTTTCTATACTAGTAGTAAATATTCGAACTCTTTTGCAAAGACGATTTCAACTCTATTTTTAAATATAAAGCTTGTTTTCAAAACCGTTTTCCAATCTATTAGTATATACAAACCTTTGCCTCACTCGTATGAGAAATCTAATTAAACGACTTAGTAAAACGAGTGGTATGAAACGCTTGCGTTTACTTCGCCGGTTAATTCTTGGACTTGTTCGATTGAAACTCTTGTGACAATTTTCTAGTGGAAATCTGCAGTTTGTTCGTAAATATTTGAGTTAAGCTAGTGGTTATGGGACATGAAGCTAAACTTTTATATTTACTAGCTTAATGTAATTGACACTTCTTGATGATCATGACGATCCTTTTTATGATTCAGACTAGCAATTATGCGATGTCTCTTTTTCTGCAAGGTTAGACTAGACACCATTGGTGTAATTTCGACTCACACCTACCTCTTTGATTGCAAGGTTAGTCTAGACACCACTTGTGTGATTTCGACTCATACATATCTCTTGTTTGCGAGGGAGACTAGACCCCGTTTGTGTGATGTTTCGCCATCACATATATGGGGTAGCACCCCATGGCCTTCGGGCCGTCCGTGTGTTCGGACTTCCATTCGTGTGTTCGAAAAATTAGATGGATAGCTTCCATGAGATAGCTTCTCGTCCATGTGTTCGGACTTCCCTCTTTTTTTTGTGATTTCTGGATTTCGTGTGTTGATTTCTGGAATTTATGTTTCACCAGCATTTACGATGGGCATTGATATGTATGTCATTATTTGTGGCTTGGTGAATTAAATTAAGAATATGACGTTATTTTCTGTGTTTTGAGATTCTTGAGATATTGTATGACTTTTGTGGGTTTTCTAATGTATACTTATCATAGTATGACATCTTTTTGTTATCATCGTTTTATTATCATATCTCATATTCTATCTCATTTTATCTGATATTTATAGCTAGACTGATCCGTTTATTATTTTCTTATAAATAATACTCGGGTCAGACTGAGATGTTATAGGTGCTTCAGCTTGACTTCTCTTCTGGATTACTCTGACTTTTGGCTAACTACTTAGATTAGTAGTTTTTGGATGTACCCATTTGAGATATAGACTCTATGTTGTGTACTTATTCTTTTGTATAGCACGTGTTGCTATTCTTTTGTATTATAGTGGATCTTTCTGACCACTACTCTGATGTACACTTTCATGTGTCATATTTATATTCATATCTTCTTCCGCCTTTGTGATATGGATGTCTGTGACTGGTTTATGTTATGTTTACTTCTATATTTGTTTCCGAAGTCCATGTAGCCACTGTGTGATAGCTTTGAGTTTGAATCGGTATGTCGGATTTCCTCCTTAAACGATATGCATTCTATACTATCTGACATATCGGTGCTCGCTCAAAGAAGTTACACGGATGGTCGCTCCTCAACAGCCTTATTCTCCGTGCTAGTTGACAGCATTCTCTGTAGTGTTCTTGACTAGTGTGGGTATAGAGGTGGGGCGTCACAGAAATCGAATGATTTCTAATATTGATATAAATTCTATTTGAATTAGAATTGAGTTAGTTAGTTTTTAAAACTGGAACTTCAAGCGATTTCGTAAATTTTAGAAATCGTCGATTTAATAGACGATTAAAAATAGCGATCTAGGGCACAGTCTTGGAATTCGACGAAACCGGTTCCATTGGATCTGCAATAGTGTATTATTATCGGATTTCAAATTTCGTAGCATTTGGATTTATCGTTTGGTCGTACAATCTGAAAACGCCTGGAAATAATTTAATTGAATTTAATTTTAATGGTCGATTTAAAAAGCTATCTTCCACATACGGTCGAATTAGGACTTGTAACTTGTTTCACTAGGTTCGGAGGTATAACATTAGGAACGCCAAGTGGCACGCCTCAATAGGAGGTCGAGATTTCATGGTATGTGATTCGAGATATTAAAAAAAATAGTAACAAAAGTAAAATCAAATGAACAGTTGAGCCGTCCCCTTCAACTTTAAGTTGCACGTCTCCTTCCCTTCTGAAACACGCGACCTCCTCTTCTTTCCTGCTAAAAGCACGACCTCGTTTCTCCTTCAGTTTAAAACGAAATCAAAATCGAGAAAATAAAAAAGAAAAACGAAATTTGTTCCTCTTATAAAAAAAGAAGTATGTTTCTCGAATCGAACGAAATCGATTCGAAGGGTAGGAAGTCGAAATGGGATGGGCGCCGCGTTGGGAGGTGGAAGGGCTCGACTGCAGTTAAGGGATGTAGTTCGATGTTTTCGGCCTAGGCATACGAAGGAGGGTCGGTGGTGGTTCGTTGAGGAGGCATCATCAAATTTAGGGTCGCGATGGTACTATGCGCGTGAAGGTGAGGTTGTGGCGATTTGGGGATGGTCGCCTTCGTGAGCTAGGGCTTTAGGCTTGGGTGCGACATGGTGGGTGGTTGGGCTCGCGAGTTGTAGGGCCGGTTATGGTGGCACGGGGTGGTGCAGGTGAAGTAGTGAAAGGGGACCTCAGCGATGATGACAATGAAAGGTTGGAGGCGGCGACAAGGACTGGGTGGTTTTGATAATAGGAAGTGTCGAGGTTGTCCAGGCAATAAGTAGGCTCATTGGGGAGAAGGTGATATTTTGAATTCATTTAGATAATTTGTTTAGTTAATGGTGAAATTAAATTTAGTTAATTATATTGATAAACATCGAATTCTTACAAATACTATCTAATTCATACGAGGTCGGAAGTGAATAAAACAAGTCGAGTGTGGTTCGTAGCGGTGAAATCTACAATAAGATTGGTTTGGAAAATTAATAAACCAAGGTGAGTAAAATCTCACTCTTTTGGATTACTAGAATTAATTTATAATAGTTAAAATTTATTTTTGGATGCTTGGTTGAATTTATAAATTTTTGTCTGTTGAATGATATTATATTATATATATATAGTGGTATATATATTAGTAGTTGGAGTGATGTTCCTGCATATTTTAGCCAATGAGACCCTATGCGCCCCACATAATAGCGGATGACCCTATATTACCGCGATATCCCGCCATGAAGCGGGATTGGTATTTCTATGTTGTATTAACATCCGTGGATGCAGGGAAATAGGTTGGAGGGATCTAATTGGATTCCTCAAAATGTTGAATTTAATTTCATAAATAGTGATATATGATATGTTTGAAAATCTATGATAGATTATTGTGTGATTTGAATTTATTAGGTGCTATGGTAGCACTGGCCTGGATTTTGGTATTTTAAAATACCATAAATATATATATTGAATTTGAAAAGAAATTAAAAAGGAGTTTTTGAAAGAAAAATATTTATATAGATTTGGATTAGTTAAATAGAAATTGTTGGGATAAAATAAATGGTTTGACCTTAAACTTGTACTTAACTATTCCGTGATATTTTAAATAGAGATTTTTAAAGTGTACGTAAAGGATTTTTAAATAATAATTCTTAAGTTATACTTGTTTATATATATTATAGGTTTTAAAAATTGAGATTTTTAAAGATTGGGAGAATAAAAGAGAGTTTGGAAATAAATATAAAATTGGTTATACTGGACCTTAAATAAGATTTCTAAATTATGAAATCAAAGTAGAATCGATATTTCGTTAGGTTTTGGAATATAGTTGGGTTATTTAAGAAATTGATTTATAAATGGAATTTAATTTAGAAACTGATTTATAATGGATTTAAGTGATAGGAAATCGTTGTAAACTAGAATTGGGACTATGGGATTTATAAACAATGTTTATAAATAAAAGTTAAATAGTATCATTTGATAAATTGAAGATATAAATTCACGGAGAGAATTTATAATGAGATGGGTAAATCGGTTTAAAAAGAAATGATAGATTTTTTGGAAATGTGAAAAGGAATCTATGAAATTAGGGACGTAAATCGATTTGTGATAAATCGAGAGGGATTTATAAATATCAGATTTGTTATTTTCGAATTGAAAAAAAAATATTTTTATCGAGAAGTTGAGTTTGTTTTAAAAAGAGGATTTTAAATTATTTAACCAGGTAATGTAAAATGTTTTAGCATGAGAATATTTCAGAAAGTTAGTTATTTAAATATTTTCAAATTGTCAAAATGAATTATAATTTTTATAAACAAGTCTTGTAAATCGATTATAATTTTATTTATAAATCAGAATTAATTATTGTTTCAAAGTTATGTAACTATTGTAATTGTTTTAAAAGTATATTTAATTATTAAATAAAGTTTTCTAAATGTAATGGTATACTTTCATGGCGGAATCAGGAGGTAGAGATTGCCTATAGTTAAGTTTGGATTTCTCTGGGATAGAGACGTAATCATTGAGCTGCGAATCCATGGTTGATACCGTAGTGGTGCTTTCCATATTTATTTTAAAAAGTTTTCAAATATTTTTGAAATGAATGGTTTGTGAACATACTTATTTCGATAAGATAGGTATATACCTTTTTGGTAAAGAGTTTTAATTTATCAAAATAAAAATTAAATAAGACTTAGTGATTTCAATAGGAAATGGAATCTTTGGTTGAATGATTGTTTGTTTGATAGTTAAATAACGACTATCAGGACCCAAAACATAACTTTGGAAATATCTAGGAGAAACATGAGGATTATATGGTACAGTTACCGTCGGAAGGTGTTATGTTGTACGTATAAACTCGTTTCGTTCTTCTAGGACGATGATAAGGAAATTGGTCCACTAACGGTTAGGAGACGATCTTCGATATTATTTTCGTCTGTTTATTTCCTAAAGAACCAGGGTTGAGTTTACTGGAAATACCGAACGTTGTTTTGAAGAGACCAAGATCAGATAAGTTATCCGAAAACCACTTTGATCCAACGAATACGTTTTCGAAGTGAAGACAAGAGCGTGAAATTAAAGGTGGAGCATTGAAGCGCAAGGGCTAATCGCTATTAATTCTAAGGATGATTTCAAAATGGTTGTAGTAGGAGTAGTGCCATCAGTTTCGTTCAGACCCAAAACGGACTTGTATGGATTCAACACATTGTCATTGGAGGACAATGAACATTTCAAGTATAAATTCCTTAAAAAGGTAATCGTAGCCTCAAGCCTCATCACCCGAAATGACTGAAAATCAGAGGAGATGTAACAAGGCTAAGTGGGTCGCACCCAATTAGGGTATGTTTATCACCTTTCTCGATACCCTCGGATATTATAAATACGGTGCATGGAAAGAGAGCTCGATAAGGGTGTGGAACACCCAGGGTGGTAACATATTCCACTACAAGAAAAACACCATTTTACAACATCAAATAAATGTAGTCAATGTATTATAACAACATTTATCCTTATGTTGTTATATCCATAGTTGTGAAAGATGAGGTATCGTTTACAACATTTATTTGAATGTTGCGTAAATGTTGTAGAAAAGTTAGTTGCAACAAAACATAAATATTGTGAAAACACCAAAAAGTAATTGAAAAACTTTTTACTACATTTTATAAATATTATGAAATAGATAAGTACAACATATTTCAAATGACATGACAAACTTTTTCACAACATATTTATATGTTGTATGTATTATTTTCAATGATTTTCATATGTTATAACTTAATTTCAACAATGTTATTAACTTATTGTGGAAACATCATCCACATCGTCTAATAAAAGTCGTGCGTTACTTTTATACAACTGCTTCCAAATGTAGTATTTTATGTTTCAACCATATTTAATTAACATTGCAAATACAAATTAGATAATGTTGTTTAAATGTTACTCATACCTCATTTGCTTCATTTGTTAAACATTGCAAAACAAAATTTGCATAACTCCTTTTAAATGTTATACTTTGTATTACCACCATGTTGTGTTGTAAAAAATAAATTTTCTATAACGTTGCTCTTATATAATTAAAAAATATAAACTTTGTGCACAAGTATTTTACAACTATTGACAAGTATTGTAACATTTTCCGCATATCGTAACTCAATAATATTTAGATAGCATCGCAACAGTATTTTTATTACATTCACAAACGTTATTAAATGTCAAACACAACTGTGTGCACGATCACACATGACAAAATTGATTAATTTATTAAATTTCAAAAATAAATACGTACACAATATGTAGGACAATCCATTGGATCAACTCATGAATTAACGATAGAGAAAACATCACAAGGGTCACATCAACAAGTATTTTGACACCAAGATTCGTCAACCCAAGTTGTGGTTTGGAAAACAAATACACTGCAAACAAGAACAAAAAATGCAACTATTTTAATATTTCCATAAAAGATTTTAGTTGGCAGAGAGTTTTCCAAATAAAAATGCGATGGCGGCAGCAATAGCCTTCTTCAGGAGCGCCTTTAGTTCCTGCATTATGGGCAACATAAAGTTTAAATTAAAGCTAATTAGTATAACATACTATAATGCATTAAAAAAACTACGAGAAAAAAGGTAAGTAAATATTTAAAAATAACTTTTCTCTTGCTTTTTTATACATGAATTACCATTTCGGATGGTTACAACTTGTTTAGAAGAATATTTGTGCATCCCTTACAAACTTGCTTAGAAGAATATTGAATTTTTATATTTATTCGAATATCTATTTTGATGATGAGACTACTGAATTTTAATTTTTGTAGTTCACTTGGAGCATCATGTATGAATTGCTTATGATTTCCAATCAAATGATTCTATCAGAACATGTACACAGGCCGGACACAAAGGTTAATATTGGACCATGCACAAACTTTGAATTTTGACCCTTCATTTTATAAACAACCCTAAAGCTTCATTGAAAAGTAACAAGATTAAAAAACACATCTTAGTGTTCCGTTTTATTCTGCAACACTGTCATCTTGCTGAATACTTCTCTACATATACTCTTCTATTAATATGATACCCAACTTATGTAATCAATTCTGACATATATAGAATAAAATTTCTCAAATATGATTTTAATAAGGATACTCTATTTGTATCCACAACTTTTGTCGGTTAATCCACATTTCAAATTTTATAAATTAAACCATTTGCTTTTCCGTATGGATTAGCTAATGAAATCATTTTCTCCATTATATATTTTATAACTTAGTCCGAAGTTTTCTGGCTTTTCTCCTCTTAGTGCAATTCTTTCCATCATCAATAAAAAGGTAAATATTCAATTCTTTGTAATAGGGGCCAAAAATACAAATACTGTAAATTCACGCAATAGATAAGCTAACATCTTCCGTTTAATCAAGACGTTCTTTTTTAGTGAGTAATAGGATATTACCTAAAATTGAAATTATATCAAGGAACTTCACAAAATGGTGTACCAATTAGCAAACTAGCACATACAAGCACTATTGTCCAAATGGTTAAGTGATTCGGCTTTGGTGCGAGAGATCACAAGTTTGAAACTTGTGTAGCGTGATTCGAACGTTATTGACATATGATATGTTGTCTCTGTGATATGTTGTCCCTGTGACATGTTGCATATAAAGTACCATTTCAAATAAATAAAAAAATAAACTAGCACATCCAGTACCTTATGAGCCACCTCTTCAAGATATATCCCCTTCGGTTGCATAACATGCATCAGCTATAGTTGTGACTTGTCATATCACACTTTACAAATGTTTTTTGCATTTAGTTTGTCGGGTTCATAATTGTGAATGCTTTTGCAAAACCCAAGCTTCTCCTTCCCATTTGAAATGCTTTATATTGTCCCGCTTGATTTTCTTTATCTTGTCTTTTAAAATTATTATCAAATGCTTCATTCAATAAACTCACCAATACACTTATGTTACTGTTCTTCAAATATTTTGACAAAAAATTTCCTCAACTCTTCGAAATTATATTGCCTTTTTTAATTTTATCTCATCACAATCATTTTAAGCTGGCAAGTCTTACTTATAGAGGCGAAATGTACTGTAAATTTTGTGAAATAGTTGATTATGACCAAATCAAAATGATAATAGTTTCCTACCAAACATGAATTTGTCTTGTTACATGGTTTAAGCATAGCTTACTTTCAAGAATTTTGGATTGCCTTGTCTTCCATGAGGTTGTGAGTGAGGGAAAAACATTGGCAGTGGAGGCATGTAGTAGTCTTATAAAAAAAAGTTAACAGTAAAAAAGGAAAAAGAGAATAAGGAATTAAAGAAAACTTGAATTGAAAACAATAAAAAGGTATTTTAAAAAAGTCAAGAAAATTATTAGGTGGAGAAGTAGACAAGGGATAAAAATGAGTAGATTAGCTAATAAATCTTCAAAATTAAAAGGACTGAAACATGATGGGTCCCATAATATTTGCGGGGATTAACTTATTAAATCGGTGAATTAGAATAAAATAATCCTTTCAATAATTCAATGCGGAACCTTTGACAAATAGCCATTCTTGAGAATAGGAAATAGAAAAAAAATTCAAAAACAAAAAATCTAAAACCCCAAATAAGTAATAAATGTTTTAAGTAATTTGGATTTAGTAATATTTTAGCTTCTGTGTCTCTAAATTATGCAAATTGATTATTTCCAACTATAGTGTTAGACTTCACTCTGCGCTCTACAGTACAATAACAAACACCTATAGTTATCTCATAATTAGATTTTAAAACCATTACAATTTAATTAGTAGAAAGAACATTTCTCGATGGATTAATAATAGTACCTAATCTAAATGAATTACTAATATGTTGCTTACATGTCTCCAGGTGGGAGATTTTACTTTTACGGTAAGTTACCAACTTGCTTTAGTTGAATTAATTAAGTTGAAAAATATTCAAAATAAAACTAAAGTCAAAGTAAAACTTGTCGATACCAGCAGAGATAATGATTATAGCTTCATTCAAACTGATATCATGCCATTTAACTTAGAATTATTAATGGATAACATGCATGAATAACCTAAGGGAGAGGAAGAAATTATATCTAAAAAGAATGATATGGGAAGAAAGTGAAGAGATTCGGCTTTATGAGATGATGCTTGACTTAACCAAAACACATTCTTGAAACAAGAATTTCTTTTGTGGACCAGATTTTATTTAGTTTTTTTTTTAGTGAAGTAAGGTTCGACGCAGCTAAATAATTTCGTATGTATATAAATTTTTGGAATAATTCGAAAAAATATCCTTTGTACGGAGAGCATCCCAACAAAACACTATATATATATATATATATATATATATATGGATGTATGTATATATGTATGTATATGTATGTATATATGTATGTATATGTATGTATTTGTGTGTTCGCGCACGTGCGCAAACTTGCATTCTTTTTGCAATTGAATGATCATACTGAATTTCAATGCAAATATAAGTGACGGGAAACATAGATTAATTAAAATCGCAAGTTCCTGTGTACTTAACACTTTGCTCAAACATGTGTTCTAATGTGGCCTAATAGAAGAAGAGTTTGCTAGCAAAAAAACATAATGGGCTATTGTAGAAGAATTTATATTATAGATTTTGTTCATTTATTTCATTTCTCTAATTTATAGTTTTTAGATTTGTAAACTTGATTTTTTTAGTTGTCAATAGTAGTGATGTTCAAAGGTCTAGTTATATTTGCTTTTGTTGATGTTGCTTACCATGAATTTTCATAAGGAATACAAACCGTGCAAACTGATTTGGAACAGACTTTAGATTACATATGCATGTAAATTTATATGATTTGATCAGAGAAGAAGTTCATAAATAAAAGCATAACGATATACTTCTTTCAATAAGTCATGTCCTGGCTGGTTTTAATGTGCCAAAATCACACCAAAGAAAACCTTTCAATAGTGAAGTTGTAGTACCAAAATCGACTTTCTGAAACACTCTACGAGGCTTATAAAAACTTCCTGGTTCAAAAGTTATAGTTGTTTTACTGAACAGTAACAAATCTAGAAATTAAAATTTGAATCTTGTAACAGGTTTTTAACATAGTAAGACTCAAAATCATAAAAAGTGTTCAACATAAACTTTTTCCTTATCGATTTATCTTTCGAAAAGGTGCAAAATCGTTGAGATCAGCCAAATAGAGGTTAAACATTAAGGTACATCAAATCTGGATATTTACGTGCAGGCCAAACTTGTTTTTCAGCTTCAACCAGATTCTTAAAACAGTAAACTTCAAATTATTAATAAGTGTTCAACACATAAGTTGTACATTTCAAAATTATCTTCCAAACAAATCCAAAAATCGGTTTAATATGTTTTGGGATATGACCCAAACAATTTGAAATACGAATTCTGAAATTTACTTATCAGTATTGATGTTTAACTTCAACTTAAATTTTAAGTTCGATGATGGCCAAATAAGAAATTATTTTGAATATAAAAGTTATAGATATTTAATTTCTCTTCTCGAAAGCTGAAAATCAGTTAAACTAGATGTTATAGATATTTAAGTTTAAATCAGTTAAACTAGATGTTATTAATATTTAAGTTTGAATAACTTATTTTGATAAATTTCAATTTAATAAAAGCAAATTGAAATTCAGGTTGTTGTAGTTATTTTGGATATTGACACTTTTTACTCATGACATAACAAATAATATATATATATATATATATATATATATATATATATATATATATATATATTGACAATTGTTTTGGGTATATGTTATTATTGAAGTATTGATACTTCTTTTTTGTTGGTTTTCTACTGGGTTTGTCCGGTAATTATTAAAACCTTAAACCTTACCCAAGTAAAATTGCTTAACCTTTGAATCAACAGATTGTTTTGTTCCAACACTTAACCATCATTTTAATACACTGTGATTGAGAAAAAAAATCATTTATGTATGAGTACTTTTGTGTTGATCCAACGTATGGAACTGTGAATTCTTCAAAATTGCATCCAGTCAACCATCAATTTACTAGAATGCTATGTAGCTAATTGTCAAACAGAAATTAAATCCCTAACTACCATAAAAAATCTTAAATCTTAAAATGAAAAACAATAATAGTTGAGAATGAAATTGTACCTGATATTTGCAAGTCATACAAGAAACTAGTACCAAAGAACAACATAAGCCCAACTTCTCCATTGCAAAGATTAACCAACTCTACATAAGAAAACGTATTACCGGTCATTTATTAGTTTTCTGGATTATGTGAAGGGTCAAAGAAAATGGAAAATTACTTTTACTTTTTTTTTGCTAAAGTTTTCAAGCAGGTCAACTAAAACAATAATTCCAAGCTTTTTTCCAAACATAACAATAAGTAATAACAAGCAGTGGTCCCAAATATGTGTGCAATTTTTTCAGTTCATCGCTATTACACCTTCCATCCAATAGATAGATGAAAACTAAAATAATTAGAAGAAATATCAATATCGGTGTACTAATCATATGATTACATCAAAAATATAATGTAAACACATCCTTTAGGCTAATACTGGGTAGACATTGTGGGAAGTAAACAAATCAGTTCATCCAGGTTATGATAACTTACAATAAAGAGGTCCTGAGCTTGTATCAAGATCTAGTTTTCCAATCATCCTAGTACTGAGATACTGCAAGCCTATAGACCTGAAACAATGAAAGAATTAGTGAAACCACTAATAGCTATTACTGCTGCATAGAGGAAACAAGAAAACATGGCAACAAAAGATCACAGGAGTCGACCTTTAACATCTAATTTTTACTCTTAGTTGCCTCAACAAGTATCGCTATGAAAGAGTAAATGAGAACCATAAGCATAAGTCCATGAAAAGATACAACAGACATTATGTAAGTCATAAAGCAAAAATAAAATTAACAATGAAGTAGAAAAATAATCTAATTCAGGAAGCTCGTGCAATCATATATACCTATGCAAGTGTGTGATCAGAAATGAAATGTAGGTCACATTATTTTCACTACCACTTAAAAATCATAATCCAAATTCATTATGCATTGATGGTTTGATACAATAAATAATACATATAACTTATATATTTATTTTTGCAAAAAAAGAACATGAGTAACTAAACATATAGCAAACAAATAAAATTATATGTGTGTCACTACAATTTAATTTTGAATAAACAAAACAAAGCTAACACGAGCATTTAATTCATAATGTCACATATTCATAATTGTGATGATTAATAATAACAAAAATAAATGATGGATGGATATTAATGTGATGATTAATACTGACAGATGTAAAGTACTGAGAAATCCTGAATATTCTTTGCCGTAGACAAAAGAAACTATATATCATAGTAACTGCATTTTTTATTTCACTCATGGTAGCTTGCCTCTAATTAGCAGAAATTAAGGTTTTTTTTCCCATGATATTAGTTACATTGCAATCTAATTTCACAAAATATAAAGTTACCATGGTAATGTGTGTTTGAGATGGGAAAATTAAGATTATATTATCAGGTTAGAAATAAGAAAAAAGACTGTAAATGCCATAGACATAAAAATGGCATAAATAGAATGAATTTAATATATAGAATATAAAAAATTCAATCTCAATAGCATCCATAAAATTAGATATAATTTTATGAATTATAACAAGGTGATCGAGAATTCGGTTTCGGTTGTTTGAATTTTGGTTAGTTTCAAATGATTTCAGAAATTTCGAAAGTTTCGGTTTTAGTTTCGGTCCTGGTTTTGGTTTTCAATGGTTTGTTAATGAAAATTATACTAGATGCTATTAAAACTAAGTTAAGTTGAACCCTAAAACTAAATTATACTAAATACTAGTTAAAACTAAATTAAGTTGAACCCTAAAACTAAATTATACTAAATACTAGTTAAAACTAAATTAAGTTGAACCCTAAAACTAAATTATACTAAATACTATTAAAACTAAATTGAGTTAAACCCTAAAAATAAATTATGCTAAATACTAATTTTATACCAAATACTAATTAAAACTAATTAATACTTGGGCAACATTAGGTAATGCCAGCCCAACACTAGTTAATCTTTCAGCCCAACGCATTTGCAGCCTACAAATATTTTTGTCCTCATGCTAGTCAATCACAACATTTTCAGCACTTTATATTTCAGCCCACAAGCACACAC
This sequence comes from Allium fistulosum, assembly GCA_030737815.1. Taxonomy (NCBI): domain Eukaryota; kingdom Viridiplantae; phylum Streptophyta; class Magnoliopsida; order Asparagales; family Amaryllidaceae; genus Allium; species Allium fistulosum. The sequence continues at coordinate 1,059,961,594 of CM060903.1, forward strand.
ATTACTAGTCAAACACATGCCAGGGAAAAAGAAAAAAAAGGCCGCTAGGGCAGAGGGGGAAAAAAGGCGATAGTGTCACTGAAGAAGATGAAGACAAAAAACGGCTAGAGCAACGTCAATGTCCCTGAAGAAGAGGAAGCTAGGGCAAGGTCAATTTGCTGAAGCTACGGCAATGTCGATGTGCGATTTGCTGAAGCTAGGGCAAGGTCTATGCACGATTTCCTGAAGCTAGGGCAACTGCGCGATTTGCTGATTTATTGTTTAGATTTTTTCTAGCCCTCACCGAAACCAATTTTGTTATTCGGTTTCGGCTCGCTAAACATCAGTATCGGTATGATAACCCCGAAATTTTGGTGTACCGTCCAATACCTCGTACCAAGAAATTATGAAATGCTTAGCTCATACCGACATTTTGAGTGTGAGCAAATACTCATTATTAGACAAATTTCTTTCTGCTTCATAAATATAGTGATGTGATGCTAGATGATTTTTTTACCTTACTCTAACCTCTACCATTAATAAAAATATGTATTGTATATGCTTCCACACATCATGTACACTAGTACATAAGAAACAAATTGGATGTTTCCTCCATTTTCTATTGGAATTTATGAAAAAGGTGTAGTGCAGCAGGATTTTTTGAAGTGCATTTAAAATATCTCTTTACAAATAAATTGTACGAAAGATCAAACATAAACAATGTGTAGCTTAAAAGATGAATCTCATAATAGGATAAAATTCAAACTCTTATCAATGAAAATATATGGATCAAAAGGGGATTTTTTTTTCTCAATTTAAGTTGCATCTACAAATCCCTATATATGGCAATTATATTCATGACATATCAAACAACCTTGATTGCTGGTATACTGAAATCTGGGAAATAAACACATTGTAAAGTTGGCTATATCTCAAAGATAGGACAAAATTACACGAAAACTTAAAACACTAACCCAAATGAATTGATAAACCTTAATATTGAAGGTTCCTTGTAAAATAGTCTTCATTTTCCACTATTTATGAATCAAAACTGAATGTAAATGTTTTCTAGAACATGTGCCTTGCTGGTTTAACATAAAACTAACTGAAACCTGATAACATGGCAGTCATACAGAAACAACAGTATTATTTATTTTTAAACTTATAAGCCTATACATAGAAAGAAAGTACAAATAACATACTACCATATAACATATCCAATTGAAATAACCAAAAAAATGCCGTCCAAAATAATTAACTAGACACTGCATCTGAAGTTCAATTATTTCCAAAACAATCAACTTGAAATTACCTTGCTTCAAATTGCAGATCGTAGAGGAAATTGGAAGCACAGCTCTGGAGAACATCGAAAATACAGGAGAGGGAAGCGGAAAATCGCGGAGGAGAGGCGTTCGTAGCGAAATCCATGGCGGACGAGTTGGAAGTTCGGCAATTTTGAAGGATTTTGAAACCCTAGCTTTTTTTTTAATTAGGCGGACTGAATGGGAAGTTTTCAAAGGTGGAGGCTGAATATAGTTGCTTTTTTGCAGTAGAAACCCAGTAACTTGAATTTTTAAGGATGGACTGTTTTTTAATCTTTTCCGTAATCCATTGAGATTAGCATGGAGTGTGATGATCAACTTTTGGTTGAGATCAAATAAACCAACCGAACCGAATTTCTTTGGATGATCCGTTTTGCTTTTAAAACTGAATTAGTTGATAACTGACTTGTTTAGTCATCGCTAAATTTAAATTTCAAATTTCAAAATAAAACAACCGTATATGTATGTGTAGGTAGGTATGTATGTATACATATAACAAGGTTTTAAATCTCCTCATCGCGCCCGAAGTAAAAACCTGAGATTTGATAGCATAATTATTAAAGTTTTAAATCTCCTTCATTTCAACCGAGATATCAATTCGAGATTTGAAACCTTGCATATAATATTGTTTAATTATATTTAATATAATGTGTGTGTGTATGCACACTTTTTGCATTGTCAAATTAATCTCGATTCTTATAAAATTCGTATCTTTAGCATACGAAGTCCGATTCGGACGTGGTTTCTTCCATTGTACTCGTATTGGAGCACTCTATGACTTGGCATATTTGGTAAACTTTTGTTGAGGTGAGTGATATTGTCCCTCATCATACTATGATTTAGTACGGTATAAAAACGACGTTTTGAACTGATTTCCAACTTTAAAACATGATTTCTAATATATTTATTTAAATCGGATATTACATATGTTATTACAAACATATTTTTTTAGGAAATCACTAGATTTAGACTACTTTTGATGTGAATCCCGTATTAGTTAATATAGATGTGTTATATATGTTGTACATATAATATGATTGATATGTGTATGCTTGTTGATTGCATATGCTTGTTTACTTGTTTTGGTTAAAAATGTTGATCGATAAGCGACATAGTGTTAGGAAATTTCTCATAGGATAGAATTTCGGGCATAGAGTTTCGTGTGTATCAACCCATCTAAAGACGAAAGATGATGGACTTGGGCGCGTGCTTCAGATTTCGGGATGGACACTGGACGTTTTCACCTGATTTGTACTTGGCCATTCTTTGCTAAGTATGCGATCAAAATGGTCGGTATTGACCACTAAATGCACCGTCCTCCATATGTCTTCTCAAATCTTTTCAATGCTTTTACTTTATTCTTCCCATAAACATCTTTGTCATTCTTCTGATACTTCTAATATTAAAATAACAACAGGTTTTGTTTCCAAAAAAAGTTGACTTTTTTCGTAAACTTTCAAATTTTCATAAATACAACTTTCGAGTTCGGAATCCAAATTTAACATTCAAACATTTAAAATTCAAATTTTAAGTTAAAATTTAATATTTTTTTCTTGCAAGAAGCAACAATTTCCTGCACAGACTATGATGATATATTTTCACAAACGATCGAGATACATTTTGATCTTAAAACATAAACCAACATGCTTTATGAATCGATTACTAGCCCAATTTTAGTTAGTTCGGCTAATATCAACATTTTTCTTATTTTGAATCATTATAGTGCATTAATAACCTTTCAATTTGCATATGTTCTGGTATAATTTCAAATTCTTAAATCAAAAGTAGGTTTTGTTGTTTACAACTATCAAAACTTCTGTTTATGGAACTGCAATGCATAATTAAATTATCTATCATGTTTATTTGTATTGTATTACTATGCATTCTACCAAAAGCGCAAGATACTTCCACACTTAAGTTTTAGATAGCACAATATTTGCTTTCCCACCTACACCGTTTATGTTGCCTCAGTATAGCTTAACCATGAAAATATCTTGAGATTTGTTTTGTTGCTTTTGGAAGACCGACCAAAATTGGCTTTGGTGAGTTTGTTAATTTTTGAGGAAAAGGTGGTGGAGGTAAGCTTGTTAATTAGCCAACTTCACTTATTTGAGAATTGATTTAAACCTGATTTTGCTTCTAATATGACTCAAACTATGAACGCTAAAATGTAATGCATAGTTTGTTCACCTACTACAACTACATCTACCATAGCTTTGGCACCGATGTCATTGCTAATAATAATAGTATTGTATTTAATGCTTACAAGGTCGGTCTGTGCAATTCCCCTCAAGATGCATTAGTACGGAAAATTGGCTTATTTCTAGATGGTGTGACAAGAATAAAGGAAAACCAAGCAACTTAGAGAAGCCCGGTGTTGGAAAAAGTTCAATTGACATGCAAATGTTGTAAAATAAAAAATAGAATATATAACAATCTTTTGTTGTTTTTTGTCATTAAGTTTACAATGTTTGATAAATATTGTAGGATGCTATAAAATTACAACGTTAAAAAAATATTGTTTAGTTTCGTAATTTCAATGACATTATTTATGTGTTGTTAGAAAACAAATTTAATACAACATAAAAAAACCATTGTTGAAAGTAGTTTTCCACAACAAGTTAGGCAAACGTTATAGATAATTTTTGATTTACAACATTAGTACTAAATATGTTGTTCGAAGAAACCTAGCACAACATTTTTCCAGAAAATGTTGTAAAAGTTCTACCATTTTTACAACACTTTGATCAATTGTTGCAAAATCGGTGTTATAAAATGGTACTTTTGTTGTAGTGTTCGGTTCTATCCAGGTTAGGCATAGGGCCGGTCTTGTGTTGTAGGGGATCCCGGCGAGGTCCTCGGTACATTTTTCTAGATGTGTACTATGATAAGTGGTACCCCAATGCCTAGTCATTGTATGGAATTCATTCTCCAATAAGCGCCGAATGATTTTGATTGTGCTCAACTATGTTGAAATGTGAGATGCAAGCATTTCAGCTATTTGAATAAGTATTTGTACTTAGACACTATTATAATATCAGATGATTTGATATAAAATGTTTTGGTTATCGTAAGGGAAAAACTCATCGTGTTTATGCGTGACGTGGTCTTACGAGATACCTTTGTTTTTCAAAGGATTTTGATAACTTTAGTAATTCAAATTGAGTGTATTTTCTCATGCTGGTTTTCCAGACTGACTCGGGTGTTATTTTATTATAATGCTCAGGTCAGACCGAGTATTACAGATTCGGGATAGGATGCTATGGAGCTTAGGAGACGAGCTGGATGATAGAGACGTATTTACATACTTGATTTATATTTCCGCTGTGTGAGGACTAGTTATTATAACTGTCCAGATTGATGTATTGATTGTTGTACTCTGATGGTTGTAAGTATAAAACAGTTATAGATTCTTTTGTATAAAAATCTATTATTATATATTATATTATGTTCCGCTATGATTGTGAGATTCTATATTGTTATCTCTGTTTTCTTCTATCTCTTTCCTTCTTCACCCCTAATGATCTGGTATTCCGACACTCGATTGCTCGGCACGCTATACAATGAACGTATTGATGTTGATTTTCGAGGATCGAAAAACCGAGCCATTACAGAAAACATATGAGTTTTATAATGATATTTGGAATTTGTTTGTATTTGGAGTTTGGTGTTATATTTGAAGTTTGATTTAAAAAGGGAGTTTTGGTAATTTTATATAGAAATTTTATAAATGAATTTTGAGTTTTATAAAGAGTTGCAAATAAATTGGGGATTTATAAAATAAGTTATAAATGGTATTTTATAAAAAGAAGTTTTTATAAAAGATTTTATAAATAATATAAAAGGTGTTTATAAAGGGACATTAAGTAAAGTTTAGGAATTTATAAATGGAGGTTGTAATTATATTATATATATACATATATATATATTTATAGAGGAATTTATAAATGATATTTTATGAAAGTAAATCTAAAATGAATTTAGAGCTCATACTTATAAAAGGGTTTTATAAATTGTTTTAAAGATAAATAAGGGAGCATTATAACTTGAAAAGAGATCTTGAAATTTGGAAAGAAGTTTTATAAATGATTTTGGATATTTGTAAAAAAGTTTTATAAATGTCTTTGGATATAAAAGTATTTTTTAAATAAACTTGGAGATTTGTTAAAAGTTTTATAAATGGATTTGGAATTTTAGTAAAGAAGATGTTCATAAATGAAGAGATTTATTAAAAAGGATTTATTGAAGAAATTGGATATAAATGATTGTTTTATGAAAAGTATTTGGTTTTATCTTGAAACTGAAGGTTTGTGATAAGTAAATGAGATTTATAAAAGGAATTTATAAATAGAAAGGAGATTTATAAAAAGAATTTATAAATAGAAAGGAGATTTATAAAAGGAGTTTATAAATAAATTATGACATTTATGAAAGGAATTTATAAATAGAAAGTAGATTTATAACATGAGTTTATAAATAAATTATAAGCTCTATAAAAGGAATTTATAAATAGAAAAGAGTTTTACAAAAGGGATTCTATAAGTAAATGAGATTTATAAAAAAGAATTTTATAAAAGAAAAAGAGATTTGATTTCTATAAAAGAGAATTTTAATTATGCTGGTACGAAAAGTATTCTTTTTATACTTAACACCAAATTTCGAGGTATGGAAACTCATCCCTATCCATGAGAATTAAGAATGCATGTCGAGTCAAGGATAGTTCGTTAACTTGTCCAACTTCATTGTTAATCGAGAAATAGCACAAGTTTGAAATCGGGAAATGGTGGTAAGTTCATTTGGTCTAATTTCCATACGATCCATTTACTTACACCAAAAGGAAAGTATTTTGGGTTTATAGTAAACAATGTTTTTAAATGACATTTGTTTTTGACTCATTAAATATGATTTTGGAAAAAGGGAAATCTTTCTTATGATTTTATGAAAATACTTATACCGTGGAGATAAGTATATGAATATATTTTGTAAGTATTGAAATTGCAGCGTTTTGCGGAGATACTCATACCGATGAGATGAATATATGGGTATTTTTCTAAGTATTGAAAAGAGTTGAGAGCGTTTGTAAAAATATCTTTTGTAAAAAGGTATTTTGATACCAGTGTTTACAAGGTGATTTTTAATTAATGAAAAGATTAATTAAAGAGGCTTAGTGGCTGCTTATGTGTTTAATCGTGCTTGGTTTCTTATGAAATTAAACCTCTGATTTGATTGATTGTTTTTTGATAGTTAAATAACGATAGTCAAATCTTAACCAGATATAACTTTGGAAATATCTAGAAGAAACACGGAAATTATATTGTACAATTATCTTGATGATGTTATAATGTACGTGTAAACTCATTGTGTCCTTTTACAACAAATGATAAGGAAATCCGTTCGCTTAAACGGTTAGGAGGTGATCTCCACTCTTATGTATTGTTTGTTTATTTCCAATAAAACTGGAGTTAAGTTTATCAGAATATATCAATTGGTTTTGGAACGCCCGGTAAGCGAGGGAGTGTGCTTATATAAGACGAATCAAGACTGTAACCACTCCAAAACCATATATGTGTTCTATGCTTTGGAAGAGATTCAAGATTGGTTCAAGACGCTGGAATCTATATGGAGATTCGAGGTCTATTTGAGACGCTTGAATATATGTAATTGTCCATGGTCTATTCAGGATATGAGAATCCATATGTGATTCCGAGACCTGTTGAGGTATGAGAATCCATGTGTGGTTCCGAAATCTGTTCTAATGGTAACTCGTGTGCTGGATTACCGAACGTAGTCTCACCAGCGGTAATGAATAAAACCAAAGATATGATAGACCAGGGTTTTAGTTAACCCAAAGGGTGCAGGCGACTCTACCCTAGAGATACCCATCGTTATGCATGTAGTGAGTGGTGCACTTGGCCTTGGTGGTCAACTATGTATTTCCTATGTTACATCAACTAAGAATGTATGATGCTTCGGAAGGATATCTTTGATCCTTGTGTAGGAGGACTGTTCTTGAACTACCGAGGGCACCTACGTGGAATCCTACACAATTAGCGAATGCGCCTTAGCGGTTTTGATTGTATACCTATCATTATTGTGATGTACACTCACATGCACCACACCTATTTGATTGTTTATATTTCACATCCTAGACATTATTATAATATCACTGGATCTTTTAATAAAAATAGTTTGGTTATCGTAAGGTAAAAACTCATCCGTGTTTATTTGTTTTGTGGTATTATGAAATACCTTTATGTTTGAAGGGTTTTATAAATATAAAATTACATATGAACTGTGTTTCTCACGTTGGTTTACCAGACTGATCCAGATGTTATTTTTCTTATAATGCCTAGGTTAGTCCCGAGTATATTTCCAGATTTAGCTTTGGACATTTTGAAGCCTTAGAAGACGAGCTAGATGCCTCCAAAACATATCGACATATCTTTTATTTCCACTATATTTCTTTTTCTTTATTTATCAGCAGTTGTGAGGACATATTGTTATAACTGGCCAAGCTGATGATATGTTAATTTACGCCGATTGATGTATGTATAACACTCTTTCTTATTGTAAAGATCATGTGTATAATATATATTACTAGTCATGATGGGAGATTCTGTTCTGTCTTTTCTTTTCTTTCACTTCAACAATCTGTCTTTCCTGCACTTGGATGACATGTGAATATCATGGACGTATTAGTGTCGACTTTGAGGGTCGAAAAGCCCGATCGTTACAACATTCGTTACAACATTCCTAAGATTTTTAAATTTGTTGTAATATGTTTTATAGCTCAATTTTTTTGAGTGTTTGACATTATTCCTTTAACATCTACAGACTAACTTATAATTTTTCCATTATTGTACAGTGGTAGCGTATACGTGATGAAGTTCCTTTTTATGTTTTATATACGTACACATATTACTAGAATTGAGCCATTGTGCATGAGTTATTTTATTCATAACAATCACTCAAACCAATATTTTGCCTTATAGTTTAAAATTTGATGTGTGCATCTGCAAACTTATTTATAGGTATGTAATACGTAATTATTTTAGCTTTCTTTTGTATGGTGTATAAATGTATGTACAGACGTACGTAATGAAATACAAATTTGTTTTTTGAATAACTAATTTTGAATATTCAAAATATAAAGAATATTTAGATGTAAAATATATTTTGGAAATAATGAATTTACTTGAGTTAATCATAAACATTATACTTAACTGAATTTGCAAAAAATATAGTTGCAATCCATATGCGTAACACATGTTCGTACTAGTATGCAGAAGTCTAATTTATAGCAAAAAAGGAACTGCTTTGCTTCAACATCAAACCGGGACATGGGACTAAATTTGGAGATAAGGAAAAAAGAATTTTTTTTGGGTGCTCTAAATGCAAATAGCTGAATTTGACCTATATTTGGACTTTTGGGTTCTTGTTGCTAGTTAGATTCGACGTAGTTAAATTTATAGAACAAATTACTAATACCCATCACACTCTACTCCTTTCATCAGCTGCTCACTTCACGAGAGATCCGTTCAAAATAGAAAAATAAATCAAGTCAAGTTAATGCAACCGAACCAAGACTTAACGTTTCCGAACCCAATTCGTGGGTCCCACCATCGTCGTGCTCGGTCGGAGCTTCCGTACCAGATCTCCGACTTTTCAGATCCAGTGCCAAACTCCGGAAACAACTTCGACGAGGTCGGATCCGAGGATGACTTATTCTGCACATTCATGGACATAGAGAAGATTGGTTGTAGGTTGGAGGGTAGCGGATCTGGATCCGATAGCCAGGATCCGGTAATGGAGGGGAATGTGAAGGGGAAGCATAGGCATAGTAGCTCTGTCGATGGATCAGGTATGATGATGTCTTCTGGAGAGATGCTTGAGGCGAAGAAGGCCATGTCCGCCGAACAGCTTGCTGAGTTGGCAGCCACTGATCCTAAAAGGGCGAAAAGGTATGTTCTTGAAATTGAAATGCAGTGATGTCAGAGTGGGTAGAGGATGCAGTTTGACAAGTTAGAACTGTAATTTATTATCAGCCTGCAAGTTGAAATTGAATACGCTAAATTTATGTAACACAAAAATCTTATTTGAATGCATTTGAAAAGTGCTACTAGTAAAGCTTTCCTTGTTCCTTAAATGAAGAAAAACCTCTTTTCAATGAAAAATGGATTGATGACGGTTAATATGTTCTCTTCGGTCCAAATTATGTAAAATTTTCATCAAAATCTTAACAAGCAAAAAGGTGAATTTCATTAACATGGGTAAGAAAATTAAAGATTTGTTCGTTTTATTTGCATTTAAATCTTATGTTGAAACGATGAAAACAAATGATGGTTCTTCAATTTGGCGTGATGGTGAACAAATTGAAAGCTATGTGATGACAAAAAAATCTGGGTTGCCTAAGTCTATGTCTTTTGGTTCCACTCATGTATACGAAGGATGTCAATATAGTAAGACGCATGGTCTTCCATTTTGTAAGTCATCGCTCCAAGGCCCTGTTGGAGTTGATAAGACCTTGTAAGACACTAGCTTATTCTGGCTTTCAATACATGTTATTGTTTATTGATGATTTTTCTAGATATACTAGGATTTAAAAAAAAAGGGAGAAATCCAAAGTATTATCTAAGTTATAGAGTTCAAGATGAGGGCTGAAGGCGTTTTCGATATAAAAATCAAATGATTATGGACCGATAGTGGTGGTGAATTACTTTAGAGGATTTTATTTGTTTTCAATCGGAGCATGATATCAAAAAGCAACTCATTTGTTCTCACACACTACAACAAAATGGTGCAGTCGAAAGGAAGATTCGATACTTGACAGCAACATGAAAGAGTTGGTTGCATTTCATACATTTACCCAATACCTTATGGACGGAGGGTATATCTTGTGCTACTTATGTGATTAATCGGGTTCTAGTTAGTCCAAATAATATGAAGTACCATAGGAGATGATATGAGATGAGAAGTCGAATGTCACAATTCAACATTTTGGCTTGATTTGCTATGTTCATGTTTCGAATGCTCGTGGTGCCAATTTGGATATAGAAGCGAAGAAATGCATATTTATGAGATATGATTAGAGGAATAAGGGTTCCCAAAACAAAAAATAAGTTTGGTTTCAAGTGATGTTTTGAGATAGCGACTTCTTGTTACAAGAACGGTGATTGTTCCATCACTAATGAGTCTTTCCAATCCAAATTTACGGTGTTGCCTACAACACCAATAAACTTTATGAATCCCCATGTTTGAATTCGTTGGAAATGAATGAACCTGTGAGAGTCGAAAACTCTCAAATGGATGTTGAGGATAGTTCATCACAACTTCGCAAGTCTTCGATAAATATTATAAAGCCAGTACATTATAGAGATGGAGTTTGTGTGAATATACTCTTTTTTTCTTGCAAGTCCATTTGATGATAGTGGACCATTTTGCTATGATGAAGCTCATGGTGTGAAGGAATGATGAAATGTTGTGGATGAGGAAATGCAAATACTTGTTAAGAATGAAACTTGAGATTTTGTGCCAAAACCAAGGATGAGAAACTCATTACGTGCAAATGGTTATACGAGACAAAGTGCAAACAAGATGGAAGTATTGGTCGCTATAAAGGAATGTTGGTTGCTTATCGATTTTCTCAAAAGTACGAAGAAGATTATGAGGCAACCTTCAGTTCGGTTGCAAAGATGATTTCGGCTCGGGTTGTTATCTTTCTGGTTGTATCTTAAAGTTGGCTTCGGCAACTAGATGTTAAGAATGCATTTTTTTTATACAATGATTGATAAGGAAGTCTATATAGAGTAGCCAAAATGATATGTTTCTCAGGACCATCCACAACTAGTGTGTAAGCTAAAGAAGGTACTACAAACAAAAGCAAGTGTCTAGAGCTTGGTATGGTAAGATGACATAAATCTTATTATTTTGTGGTATTTTTCCTCAGATTTGGATCCAAGCTTTTTTGTCAAGAAGCATGAAAACTTGCACATGATTGTCCTTCTATATGTGGATGATACAATCGTAACTGGAAATGATGAAAGTAAAATATCTAAACTTAGAGCCGAATTGTCTACACAATTTGAGATGATAAACGTAGGAGAATCAAGTCACTTTCTTCACCTAGAAATTGAAAATTTGAAGGATGAAATATTTCTATCTCAAATGAATTATGTGAAAAAAATAGGTTCATTTGCGAAAATAATAGTGGAAAGATTTGACTTGGTGCAAAGCAAAAGGTAATCTACCCCACTTAAACCAAACTTAAAGTTAAAACTTGCTTGATGGAGGAAAGCTTCTAGATAATTCCCGATTGGAATTTGACAATCACGAGGTTGGATATTTCCTACTCAGTTGGTCTTTTAGTCGGTTCATGTAGTACCAAGGAAGCCTCATATTGATGCGGCTAAGCACATGTTAAAGTACATCTCGTCTACATTTGACGCGAGGCTTATGTTTATTAAGGAGGAGATTTTTGCCTAAATGGCTATGCATATTTTAATGGGACAGTTTGGCACAGGTTCCTAATAAGTTTCAAAATTCACAAAAACCCCAGTAAAAAAAGTTTGTAAATTAGGTCCCTAGAATTAAGTTATTGAATAATTGCAGACATTTATGCAATTATATCAAAAAATTGCAGACATTTCCACAATTATTCACTGAAAAAATTGCAGAAAATTCCACAATTATTCACCAAAAAATTGCAGAAATTTCTGCAATTTTTTCAAAAATTTGCGGAAATTCCGTAATTATTCACCAAAAAAATTGCGAAAATTTCCGCAATTATTCACCGAAAAAATTGCATAAATTTATGCAACTTTTGGGTATAATTGCATAAATGTCTGCAATTATTCAGTGAATAATTGCATAACTATATGCAATTCTTAATTCTAGAAACCTAATTTACATACTTTTTTTTACTGGGGTTTTTGTGTATTTTGAAACTTATTAGGGACCTGAGCCTAATACTCACTATTTTAATTTTGGAGTTGATTTGGATGATTGTAAATCTATTTCGGGCTGTGTTCTTCGATGGTTCGGTGTGCATCTGTTGGTGTAATAAGAAGCAAAACTCAATGTCTTGATCAACCATAGAAGCCAAACATAAAGCTTCTTCTCTAGCGGCTCAAGAGTGCTTATGGTTGCAGCGATGAGGGGTTTCAAATCCATGGTCCTACTACCATCTTCGGTGACAACCAAAGTGCCAATAAGCCCGCTACCAATCCGGTATGTCATGCAAGAATTAACCACATTGTGATTGAGCATCGCTACAATCATGGGTGTGTTCTCAATGGAACAACCAAAGTATTGGTGGTACGTAGTAAATCTAATGCCGTGGACTTTTCACAAAGTGTCCCTCTAAAGGATCGTTTGAAGATCTTTGTTCTCATTTTGGAATAGTTGAAGGGGGAGCGTTTAAAATTTAAAGTATTTCTAGAGTTCTCTCATTAAACTATGGTTCTAGAGTATTCTTAAGGTATTGTGTTTTGTAGGAATATCTAAACAATTGCTTGTCTAGAACTTTCGAGAGTCTAGAAGTTTCCATCAAGTAGTATAAATGCGATAGACCTTAGTCATTTTTGTATTAAAAAAAAACTTTCTCACTCTTGTGATGAAATATCATTCCTTACGCCTTAGTAAAATTAATTTTTTTCCTCCTACTTAGTGTGTTCATTTCTGCTTCATTTTCTTTTTATGAGCCTTGGGTCAGTGTAAATTGTCTGTACACTATTTTGAGAAGCAATTTACCTTTCTCCGCAAAGACATGATTATGTTCACTCTGAAAAAAGATCAATTAATTGTATGTTAATTTGAGCTGAAAGGAAAATCGTAATAAATTTAATGGATGATACTCTTAAACATGTTGCAGGTGACGAGCAATCATTTGAGATGCATGAAATTGCCTAATATACTTTCATTTCACACCATAATTGTATCAGATTTTAATATATTAACTTCAGCCATAGTCATACTGTTTATATGTATATGATATGCTCAAATTTTATTGGATAAGTTTGATGATATTATGGTATATTTGGTATTTATTCAACACATGGACATGGATATGGATTTAGTTATGGCTTGAGCAAGGTCTAATTGCTCATATCTTAACTTGAGCTAAAAGAGGAACATTTACAAATTTAGTTGATGATACGCCTATAAGAATGATTACATATGGTATATTTGGTATTTATTCAACACATGGACATGGATGTGGATTTAGTTAAGTATCATAACTTGAGCTATAAAAGAGGAAAAACTTCTAAGTATAGTTGATGATACACTTAACATGTGGTAGAGGATATGTAATCATTTCCAATGTGTCAAATTAATGTCTAATCTATCGATTGCATGTGTTAATGTTTTAAAACATATTGTCAAAATTAAAAAAAATTCATTTATAATCTAATTTTGTTTTTGTGGTTTATTTATGTTTTTTTAAGATAAATGAATATAAATTGAATTTGTTAGTTTTTCTAAGATTTAATATTAGTTTTGTTAATAAATGAATCCACTACTTATGATTACCTAATTAAATATAAAAATCATAATTTATTAGCTTTTGTTCAGATAAATATTCATTCATATAAATTTATAATTTATTAGCTTTTGTTTTGAATTGAAAATTTTATATCTAACTAGATGATAATTTTAAGTTAAGTGAAATATTAATACGTTATTAAATGGAATGGATGAGAATTTGGAGCTGTTGAAAACTTAGAGAAAATATTGATGAAGGGATTGAAGAATGTAGGTGAGGTTTTAAACGTATAAAAGACTTAAGTTGAAAATATGATGAGCGAATTAGGAAGGAAAAAGAAAATGTTTCTACATGCTACTAAAATAAGTGCATGTTCACTCTCTAATTGGATCTGTTTCTTATATGTCAGTAAACTTGAGCTGAAGGAAAAACTATTTAGTTTGCAAGGTTAAACATGCTTTAGTAACAAGATACTGGTAGAATCATTACGAAACTAGAAGGAATATATATCATGTCATTCACATAGCATCCAGTGCATTTAACTACTAAAAGCGAAGTTTTTATTTTATTTTTAATTTTTTACTTCACATTAACTTGTAAGTTCACACAATTTTTATTCATGCATCGTCATGTTAATGACGGTAATATATGATACAACTTACTTGAAATATGTAATGTTTAATCGAACGTTTTAAACCTCGGATTTCGGTCACGTTTCATCTCGGCATTTACACATAAGCCATCTTGTATCGGAGGAGATCTCGGACGAGATGGGTGTATCTCGGGTGTACATCTCGGATTGACATCTCGGATTGACATCTCGGATCTTAAAGTGCATCTCGAGAATATTTCAGAGTAACTTATATGTTTAAAATTGATGTTTTAATGACTTATTTAACTCTGATTTTCAAAATAAAAATAAAAATTGTAACATATCTGATTTGCATTGAAAAATGAATTGAAATTAATGTTTTGAAGAAGAGTGGAGCTTTATTAGCCTAATTTATTTGGCAACGATTAAATAATAATATCCTCTTATTTAAACATAAAAAAGAAATGAAGCCTTTTGTACAGGATAAAAAATAAAAAACATGTTCAAGGAGTTGGTACATGGTAATTAGATTGAGTAGTTTCTTTTGAATCTATATGAAAATGAAAAAATATTACGTAAAAGAAGAAAAATATATATTTCGGGCGAGATCTCGGATTGAGATTTCGATCCATATTTCGGACGAGATTTGAATATCTCGGACGAGATGAGTGTCGGGGGAGATATGAAGGAGATTTGATGTCTCATTTCGTTTAAGTGTGAAAAGAAGATCTCGAAGGAGATCTCGGGCGAGATATAGAAGATTTAAAACTATGTGTTTAATGTGAACTTTATTCACGCATTGTCATCGTCACGTTAATGGCTGGTAATATACGATGCATTTTGCTTATATATGTATCGTTTAGTGCGAGCTTTATTTATGCATCATCGGTTGGTTTCAGTGGATGTTTGATTTAGTAATCAAGTTCCGAAAACAGTGTCTGCACTAATGGAGGTAAGACTACGTACAATTTGCCAATTTCAGATTCTGCTCAATTATGTGCACTAAATTGAAAAATAATGACGACGACACAGTTTTTATTTAGTCGTGCTAACTGTTGGTATCATCACACAGAATATTAGCTAACCGACAGTCTGCTTCTCGTTCAAAAGAAAGAAAGGCCCGCTATATATCAGAACTAGAACGGAAAGTTCAAACTCTTCAAACTGAAGCAACTACACTTTCTGCACATCTTACTCTGTATCAGGTAATTTACTCTAATTTTCTTAAATACCTAATGAAGATTGCTTCAAAATTTAATAGTATAGATCTTTCACTACTAAAGCTTATCCATTTCATTAAACATAATAAAAATCAAATTTAAATCTTGTAAACTATTATTTCCTTCTTTAATGCTTAAAATACTTCCTGTTTTTGCTTATAGACACAACCCCATTCCTCCAAAGGATTATGGTATAATTTTGGCCTGCCTTGTATTGAGACTGATTTTAATGTTATGTTGGAATTTATTTGTTTTCTTTCTCTTTGAATGAAAATATGATAAAATGGCTTTGGAATTAGGAATCAGGAATCAGATTAAGCTCCTACTAATAGGATTTGAAAACAAATTTCACCCAAATTTCTAGTCAAAGTTATGAAAATTACCATTATGAAAGCCCCACAAAAGCATGCATTTTTTTTCCATTACCGTTTACACAAACTCTGTAGTGTCTGCAAATGTAAACTTGCTCAAGTATTAACAGTTTAAGTTCTCCAGTACACGGTTATATGATTTTCTGATGAAATATTATAATACTAATTCTGCTTCTTTGTAATGTTTATTTTCCCCTTTCGTAGAGAGACACGACAGGACTTAGTTCAGAAAATGCCGAGCTGAAAATACGGTTACAAGCTATGGAACAGCAAGCTCAACTGCGTGATGGTAAATATAATTTTCCGTTCCAGGCAGTATTATCATTTTATGTTTCTTAAGATTTATCTCTATACTATTATCTGATTGTGCGTCTATTTATGAAGCAAATTCGTTTATTTTATTAGCAAGTCGAATGATGTCAAGGCCGCGTTGCATTAAGTAAACTCTTAACTTATGAAACGGTCATAACCTTATGGGTTAATCTACTCAGTATTCAAGGCAAGAGATGTCACTTATAATGTTTATAAAAATGGAATGAATTACTATCATATACCGAGTAGCTCATGTGGCCAAGACGTTGTGCAACCAATCATGAGGTGTGCAAGGATCAATTTTTAGTGACCTTGGGATGCTTTGCAGGAAAACTCAAATTTGAGGATACTTTTTTTTTTGAAAATTGAGTACTTAGGTGGTAGTACAAAGTTATCCAACAAGTCATAAGTAGCATATAGCGTACAACAAGTTAACGTATGTCCAGTGACTCGAACCACGTGCTACGCAGGATCCCAACTCGTGACCTCATGGACTAAAGTCAGAGTATTTAACCACTGGGACAGTTGTGCTGGACTTTAAAGACACTTATGGGTAAAACCTAATTTAAAAAGTGAAAAAAATACCACTGAATAACCAAGCCTTGGTTTACAAATTAGTTCTCTATATTTGCAAGTATTGCTTAAATTGTAAATACGAACATAGATATGCACTAGAGGAACGAAACCAATGATTCCACACAAACCCAATTCACCAATTAACAATCACAAATCTCAGGCAATAGACTTACAAAAATAATAGCAAAGAAATAAATAACAAAAGGATTTATAGTGGTTCCATTATCAACTTAATAGCATACGCGTGCTTTGGAAGAGAAGAATTTTATTACTAATTTCAGAGTGGATTAAAAGAATAGATGGATATATTTTTATGGAGGCTTTATAAAAGAGGGGAGAAAAACTAAAACCCACGATCGTGTCTGAGTTCGTTTATATAAAGATTTGATACATAGGGTTGAAGCAATAATTCTAGTATGTAAGAAGTTGGTTTATGTCAATAAATCAATACCACAATAATTTATCATTGACTAAAGTATTGATTATGTGGACCAACCTTCAATTTCTTTCAATACGAATGTGCATAGTATCGTCTCCTATTTGTCAATTTTATTTCCCTCCATGTGAAGATTGTTTCTTTTAATACAATTAATTTATGTTTAATTAATACAGTCAAATCACACTCAAATATGCAAATTTTGTATTCTTTGGTTAATCTAGCATATACTAGAGTCATAATTTCTACACTTTACATGTACATACACTAAAATGGACACACACACACACATAAACAAAACCTAATCCAAACTCCATCTTCAATTGATATCCTATATAATCAAAGACAACAAGAACACGGATGCTTCCTAAATGAGTTTCGACAAAATCACCGCCCATTGCACTTCACTAACGCCTGCAAGGTCACCATCAACCAACAAAATGTTGAAAGTACATAATAAAGAAGGTGAACCAAGAAAACTCAAGTAGTACTAAGTCAATCCCACCAATACAAGTAGAAAATAAAAACTCTTTATCTCCAGGCAAGAAACAAAATAAAGAATCTTTCAATCAACAAACAAGGCACACCTTCTCTCCCAATGTGACACCATGTAGCACTTAGCTCTTCAATGAGTGAACCAAGTCCAAGTCATGCTCGAACTTTCAAATAAGCAAACCATCCATAACCAAACAAGTTCGTGTTTTTCAATAGCCTTCACCTTGATGTCACTTAGGTCAATCAGTTCATCCACAAATGTGTTCAATGCATAATCAAATTGGTCACTTTAACTAAGGTTTGCATAATTCCAATCACCATACATCTTGGATGGTTTTCGAATACAAGCACTATGAGTGGCTGCATTATCACCTGAGCCTCCATTAGGTCCATCTCGAGTTGAATCATCTCTAACCTCATGAACACTGTCATCACTACTAGTGGAATAGTATGAACTATCATATGATGTGACATCAACTACATAATACCCAACAACACCATTTATTCTACTACTATATTGGAAAGTGGGAATAACAAATTCTACCTTCTTAGGCTTAGGCTTATCCCCAACCAAATACAGGATAACCAATTAGTCTCTTAAAATGCTTAAACAAATATGACACCAAAAATTAGCATGCCTTGGGTGAATTTTTTTTGTCTCATGTTTCCAAATATGATTACCCTTAATATGATCTATATAACCAAGCAATATACATTAAGAAGTTCTAATTTTCAATTTATCTTTTCGTTTGTTATTAACGTATACAGAATAATTAAAATACAGAAGTAACACGAACTTATAGATTTATCTCTCCATGCTTCTTTTGGAATTTTGTCACTAATAGCCAAGGATTCAATTAACAATACGCACTGCAATTGATAATGCTTCAACTCAAAATTTCCTAGATGATTCCGAAGTCAATCTTAAGCAATGTCTTCCTAAGTAAAGTACGATTTATCATTCCCGCAAGCACATTAGACCGCAAGTACTCAAGTGTAGGAAGTTGTCTCTTAGTACCACGGTGTGTACAATAATTAAGGAATTCCAATGAAATAAACCCACCACCAGTTTTAGACTTTAATATCTTTGAAATTTTTGAAAACCTTGGACTTGATATTGAATACATACACCTAAACTTTTCAAGAGAAATCATCAGTAAAGGATGTAAAATACTAAGCTCCCTCGATGGAATCTATAGCAATTGGTCTCCGAACATCAATGTGAACCCAATCAAGCACATCCTATAAACATGCTTTCCAACATTAAATGATGTTCTAGTCTACTTCCCTAAAACACGTTCTTCACAAAAGTCCAATTTGTTGAAGCTCTTCTCTTAAATTACCTATCTTCAATTAAGCAACTCCAAGATCTTCTTAGAAGCATGACTTAATCTCAAATGCTATCCTAGATTGGTTGAATTTTTGAGTAGGTAGAATATTGGATCATCGAACCTTTCATCTTAACAAGTGTTCCATTAGAAATCTTCAAACTATCTTTCTCGATAGTAATATTGCATCCCAACGATGCCAACCGATTTAAAAGAAATCAGACTTACAAAGAACTAGAACATAGTAAACATTGGTTAGGGTACGGATTGCACCATCATCCATCAGAATTCGCTACAAACAAATTTCCAAGGACTGGCATAAAGCATCATCACCCATAAGAATTGGTTTTTCTTATTTGTATTGAAATAAAAATTATTCATTATTAAGCATCATGTAGAATGACTCCAAAATTAAAATCCAATGATCTGTATTATTAGATACTACAGCCATCAATACATCACTGCAATCGTCATTCTCCACCACAATGGATGAAGACTCAGCCATTTCCTTTTTCTTCTCAAACTACGGACTTTCAAATTTCTAATAATTTAGTTTCCTACAATAACCGCATTTCCCTTCTTCCAAATGACCGTGCCTCCAAGCTTCCTTGACTTGGAACATCCCTTAAAGTTCTTCCCCTTCTCAATTCTGTCTATCTCTGCAAACAAGCCTTGACTACTATCAACTCCATCAACTTCATCATTTGATCTCACAAGCCCTTGTTGAGAAGATTAGTTTTAGCACCATCTAACTTTAGGGTATCCATGGCATGAATGAGACCGTTGACGTTGTGTATCTTCGAAAATGAACATGGTACAATGATGATTTTCTCTACAATATCAAATCGTCGGTTAGCGACTTTTCCATATAGAGATCTTCCAACTTCGTCCAAATAACTCTAGCGTTGATTTTGTCACTAATTTTAGTTATAACAGTTTCTCGCCAAACAAGTTGGAGGGTAGCAAAGACTTACTTCTCCATGTCCTTCTATTCAACACCTAAAATATATGTAGGCAACTTTTCAGTCATGAACACCAAATGTTGAACACAAGTTCTCCTTAGTATCACATTCATCTTGTATTGTAACTTCTCAAAGTCCTTACCTCCTTTCCACTTTTATCATCAACTATGTGATAGTGTTAAGGGTGCGTCATATGGATAATTATGTTATTTGATTATATAACTTAACTTTTATAGCAAATTTTGTTTAAAATAAAGTTTCTTTTAGTTTTATTTTCTATTATATAGTGTTATAAATACATTATATATATACAAATAAGAAAACCATAGGAAAAGTATTTAATCGATGGTGGCTGCGAATGAGTTCATAACCATGTGTATTGAATCGAATAAAATAAATATTCGTCCTTAAATGTTCCTAATCAAGATGTATCGAGAATGGAGCATCGATATATCTGTTGAGATTATTGTAAGTAATGCTTTTTATATGATGGATGATGAATTATTCATGACCGTGGGGACACCAAGGTGTTATGTGCGTGTAATTATTTGAAACAACCACAGAACGACCCACCGAGAGTCTTTTATTGGTTAAGAAGTCAAATAGAAGATCTCATAGTGATGATGTGCATTAGTCTTTTGATTTAAGAATACCGTGAATCTTAAATGTAAGCTGTACTTTGATTATGGTCAATCACACGATAACGAGGAATGTGTTAATGCCATTGTTGGGTATAAATTAAACCATTTGACGTGAAATACCACTCAATAGAGGATTCGTCTCCTTTGAATAAAAGGTTAGTATGATTGTAATTTATAGTCAATGAAAAGTCAGTCTTTGGCTAAAACAAATATTTTAATCGATTATTGTTATTGGATTGACCATAAACTTTAGTGTTGAATTTCGCAATTAACTACAGATATTATTAGAGTTTTGACCATTGACCGAGCTCTAGATATCTAAGTGATATAGTGGCGACGAAGAGAAAATGTGCACAATATATCGTTGCTTAAGGGTGTTGCTTTAATAAATAAGAAATTAGATTTCACCTAGATAATCTGTAAGCAAGTGAACTCATGTCAAACTACTATGCTTCAGCTAAGTTCGTATAAGCTTCAATATTTAAATCGTTTAAATATTAGTGATGTCTGATGGTTGAGTCCACACTTAGAAGTCACACAGTTGCAACTCTCAGTTTTTGACAAAAAATAATTTATTGATATAATTTATAGAAATTATAAATTATTATGATGAAATTAATATAATGGCTATATGAATTAATTATTTAATATTATTAATTATTATTAGTGAGTCTAAAATTAATTAATAAAATATATAATTGTTATGTATTTATTTAATTATTCTTGGGTCAATATAATAATTTAAATATAATAAATAACATGTATATATTTTTTATTCAGGAAAATAGGCATAAGGACAAACTTAGAAAAAAATTTAGGCTGAAGGACAACACGTTTGTTTTTTAGGCTGAAGGACAATGCTAGTTATAACTAGCATTTTGTATAGTGTAAAACTGAATATAATGCTAGATATAACTAGCATTTTGTACAATATAAAAGTTGAATATAATGCTAATTATAACTAGCATTTGTCCTTCAGCCTAAAAATAAAACTTGGTGTCTTTCAAGCTAATTTTTCTTCTTCAAAGTTTGTCCTTTTCTCTAATTCTTTTTTTTATTTTACTAGCCAATTTTTTTAAAATTGTCTTATAATAAGGCAGACCAAAATATATACGGGTATGAATTAATTAAATAAGTATAATTAATTAACTGAGATAAGATCTCATTTATAACGTGCCATACATATATGATGGATCTAGGTATGATACTTACATAGCCCACTAGTTCTGTTATGAATAGATTAGATGCTTCCATTCTTATATATAGAAAAATATTTTCTCATATCTAGGTATGATGGTGGACTTTACAACTCCACTATTGAGTTAGAGATGAGATCTCTCAAAGATGAAACTGGTGGTTCAAGGTGTATTTGACTAGTGAGATTATCAAGAATATTTTAAATTTATTTTTTAAGCAAAATCGAATTTTAAAATCGTTTTAAATAATTTTTGTTTTTCCAAAAAAATACAATTTGCTTGAAAAAGGGTTTTTTGTGGACTGTTCATGCACAAGTCCGTGTATGCATCAACATCGACGCCATCATCCACCACATATCGAGATGATATGAAGGCCGCAGGAACTACCAACCACGACGAGATGAACAAACGCGACAGCTTCTCCTCCGTCGGCTTCAAGCATCCTGCGTCCAAATTCGGGTTTCTGTTGAGATCGTTAGACATGGATCATAGTGCATGAGCGATTTTCTCTCGATGAGAGGATCAAGCTGGTGGCGGTCACGACTTTGTTGTAGGCATCAAGTGGCTGCAAAAATAGCCGAAAATCTTTTCGAGGCAATGGCCAAGGCTTATGAAGAAGAAATGTACTTTTTACATAAAAGTCCTCATTAAATCTATGAGCTAGGATCAATAGCCCCTTCTATTTAACACCATCTATAGTCACCGATATCAACCACAAGTTTATATTTAAATATTTAGTCCATGTGATAGGAGAGAGAAATAATAAATATTTAAATAGAAACTTGCAGCCGATACCAAAGAGCTACAAAATGATGCTAAATAAAGGGGCTATTAATCCTAGCTCACAATCTGTTATTACACTAGTATATTTTATTTGCAAAATAACCCCATATCATATAAATATCGTAACTCTCACATATGAACTCCTTTTTACATGCAACTTGGGTCGTCGAGTTCATAATTAAATTCTGAAAATGACATTATCTGACATAAACTATACACTGATACTATAAATTAAACATTATAACTTCAATATTGCCATTATTTATTTACATATCTACACTATTGATTGAAATTAACATATTAAGTCGTTATTCATTTGATTTGAATACGTGACATTTGATTTAAACGAACCACAATTATTTAAATTTATAATATTAACCTATGAAATATTAGATTTGGATATGTGCTATTTGAAGTTGTATTAAAATTATATTATTAGTTGTTATCATTCATCATTCTCAAATTATACATATATATATATATATGTATATGTATGTATTTTAAATAAATAAATTAATTTTATTATTTGAAATATATCAGTGAGTAAAGGTTATTTAATTCAATAATAAATCATCTCGTTAAATATTTTGTGATAATGTAACATCATTAATTGAATTAATAACATCATTATGATAGTTGATTTATTTAAATTACATAAAATGAATTTCAATTTAAATAAAATTCAATTTTTTTGATAACATTAACATGAGTAAATAACACTAAAAAAGATCTAGTGCATATTGAAGTAAATATTAATTTAAATTAAATTTACCCTGTTGCCCGATGCCTCTGATCCAACAATGGTATCGGAGCGTGTATTGTGTTATTATGGATAATATATAAAATTTAATTTAAAGTTGGTTTAAATTTAAATTTATAAAGGTTATGAATAAATTTAAAAATTGTTTTTAAATATGTATTCATAAATGTTATAAATAAATTAATTTAAAATTGTTTTAAATTAAAATTATAATTTATAACGGTTATGGAACAAATTTAAAATTGTTTAAATTTGAATTTTTAAAGGTTAAAAATAAATAAATTTGAAATCGTTTTGAATTTAAAATTATAAAAGCTATAAAGAAATAAATTCAAAATAATTATAGATTATAATATGGACTACAAATGTTTTAGTTTATAAAAAGTTACAATAAAGTAGTAATATTAATTAATTGCTAATTAATAATAATATATACATAAAATAAAAGATTTTATATTATGTTATATAATTGTTATAATTAAATAAGAGAATCTTATATAATGTATATAAAATAATATGAAAAGATGATTTTAAAATTTTAATCAAAATAAAATTCATAAATAGTTATAAGGAATAATATATGCGTGTGTCTATATATGTGAAGATTCAATGACACTTCTTTTTTGGAGCACCCTTATCATATTTCGAGTTATACGATTTTAAATGCCATGAAATTTTGTGGATATGTTCAATCATACTCAAGATTGCATTTAAATATACATAACATGATAAACTTGATGTTTCAAACCGATGGATAAAATAAATTTTTAATGGTTAATATTGACTTAATATGCTGATGAGATTGGAAATTTCAAACAGTATCATATTTTGTAGAAATGATTTTCATAATGTAGATTAAACATTTACGATTTCATAGTATTTAAAATCGTGCAACTCAAAATATGATAAAAGCGCTAAAGGGACGGTCCAAAAGAGGTGTCATTGAACCTTCCACACGCACACACATATAGAATGACGAATGATGTCATTGAGTATTGTGAATACACATTATTCCTTATAAACGATAATACTTACTATTACTATTTTGAGATCGTGAATCAAAAAATATATCATTTTCTATCATTTACAATACAAGTAGAGTACTGTACATACTTATGCTTATTGGGCACCCTCAAGTCATAGAATATTTATGATTTTTAAATATTGTCCATAGATTGGTAAGAAAATTATGTAATTTAGTTGAGCACCCTGAAGGGATAACTAAATTTTCCTTAGACAATCACGAAATGATCAGTCATAAAGAATAAGATGATTATGAGCAAAGAATGTATGATTAGGAGTCATATATGAGATATATAACTAATAATGTGTTATTTACCATTTATGTAGACTACAATTTGTTAAGCCCCCTAAAAGTTGTAGGAACATGATAAATGGATCCTAACAGTCACTAGAGGAATTTACGAAATTCCCGCATCTTATTTAGGGTTTTTAACAGAGGTAAAATCTATTGGGAGCCTTATTAGAAAAATATTATAAACCATTCTAATAAGTATATGAACATATGTAATATTATAGTAATATACTGTAATAAATTTGCACAGCTAATATATTAGTAAAACTGTTTATCGACTAAAGTATGCTAATGAACTGATTTAAAAATTAACAATGAAATGTAAAATTTGCTTACCAATAAATCTTATGGCATGTTGTTGTTTTGAGATCATGCAAGATTCGAATAATACAACCATTTAAATTTTTGTGTATTGATCACTTATGTGTGAATTTGCCCGAGGCTGTGTATTGCATTCTATGAGTTTTGAACTCTAACACAGTACATAAATATAGATATTTGATCCATATTCAATCATATACAAAAAAGTTGTACGGTTAACAGTTGCTTTCGTAATATATAGAATTTTGGTAAAATTGTTTCATTCGAAATGAGCAAGTAACCAATAGTGTGAGATCATGTGTTCAATATGATTGAATGCAATAAGGATGCTGAAAACAAAACTAGATCAAGGACTATAGACAGATTTAGGAATTATGTGAAATGTTCATTTTGATCTGTTTACTTAAGCGCAACTTATTCGATCTCTTAACGTGTTAAGGATGACTGAATGCATTTCTGTAAAGAAATCCAATGCAGTCATGCGGTAAAGGGTTCCTCTTTTGAATGTTACGACCATTAAATAGAAAGCGAAAGTTTGAAAGTGGAAGTAATATTTGTATACGTAATATTTGAATTAAGATGAATCGTAATCATTTAAATTTATAACAGTGATCTATGTAATATTGAATTTGAATGTGTTATTGAAAGTTATAATAAAATTATTTGTTCTTGTCATTCAGATATTAATTATTCATAAATATTATATATATATATATTATAAATAAAAAAATAAATTATTTTTATTATTTAAAATTTATTATTAAGTAAAGGTTGTTAAGTTTGATAATAAATCATCTCGTTAAATATTTTGAAAATATAATAACATTATTAAATAAATAAATATTTTATTATAATTGATTAATCTAAATTAAATAAAACGAATTTTAATTTAAACAAAAATTCAAACTCTCCTTATCAAACACTAAATATGTCAATATTATTCATGATAACACTATAAAAGATCTAGTATATAATGAATTAAAAAAGATTTTTTTTTTTAAATTTATCAATTTTATACCCTGCTCCCCAATGTATCTGATCCAACATTGTGAACCAGACGTCGCATAAGAACCTCTTATATACCATGCTTACAGCAGAACTAGAATTGGTCTCCAATGAACCATCCCCTGAATTTGCCATTTCACCAAACACTTTCTATACACTGTGCGCTTCAATTAGCAAATCTTATCGTTTTGATAGTAGTTAGGAAAAATTGCATAGAATATCGATTAACCCCAAACACAGCGGAAGTCCATGTAGACTCGATTATAGTCATGTTTAAACAGACATGAGATAAAATGATGATTCCATACAAATCCAATTCACTAATTTCACAAACAATCACATTCTCGAGAATAGATTAACAAAATACAATAGTGAGAAAATAATTGACATACAAATTTAAAGTAGTTCCACTATTTTTCACCCACTTCAGAAAAGAAGAATTTTGTTACTATTTCAGAGAGAATTAAAAGCGGCCGATAAATCTATTTTAATGGAGGCATAATAAAATAGGGGGGAAGAACTAAAACTCAAGATGATATTAATCTCTAATGAACGATTTCGTTTATATATAGTTTGATTACTTGAAGCTGAAGGAATCTTCCTAGGAAATAAGAAATTGATTTATAGTAATAAATCAACAACGTATTAATTCACCGTCGACTAAGAATTAATTTCATATGGAGACACATCTATTTTTCAATATTGATTGTGGACCAACCATCGATTTCTTTCTATATGAATGCACACAATAACATGCCGCTATTAATCAATTAATTACCTCACAACTTAAAATTTGTATTCTTCAATTAATCTCACATATATTTGAGTTATAATTTCAACAATACGTGTGTGTACACAATTATGTATACATATACATATATGTATAAATAACAACAACAAAAAGGTTAATTTAGAAAAAATGAAGTTCTAAAAAATCATTATGTTTTAAAATTCAAAAGAGAACTAAAAAAGTAATATGGATCAGTTTAAATGTTAACCTGAAAATTTGCATTATAATAAACAAGGGTTTGGAAAAAAATTCAGGACTATAAATAAAGTCAATATTAAGCTAGAACCATCTTTTTTTTTTCGAAAAAAGAAACAATGTTTGAAATAGTTAGATCAGCCTTCCTAAAAAATAATAATCTTAAGACACATTAAATGTCAACCTATTGCGAAATTAAATGTCCATTTGGCTTCATTTTGAGTTTTGAATTTTGCGTTTTCAACGTACATTACAAAATATGAAAAGTGCAGAGGAGAAGATTTAAAGATCTTAGCTGTTATGCCAAAAGTTGACACAACACCCCAATGTCAGATGAAAGCACCAAAAACGTAAACCTATCAAAATAAACAAGGAAAAAAACACAATTTTTATAGTGGTTGGGCAAGTTCTCCGATCTACTTTCACTTTAATTTTATTATATCATGTCCTCTCCGAAATACAAATATTACAACCCAAATCCGACCACAATCTAATAGATCTCGGATTTGATATGGTTTGGTGAAGAAGAAGATAGAAATCAGTCCAAAGGGGAAAAAAGACTCATCTTCAAGTTGTAGGTAGTTTGGTATTTATAGGCTCCATCCAGCATAAATCTCACTATTCAAGTCTGAAGATGTCACAACTCCAAGGTACGAATGTCCAGGCACGAATACCGAGTCACATTCCACATTTTCGGAGGTGCAAATCATCTCGGCACCGAACTGTTTCTTCGATCATTTTTCCACATATTTCTTCATGGCTGATTTCTCTCCCCTGAAGCTTCAACAAGTCATGCTCCAAATATTCTAGGTACCGAGTAGTTCATGTCGGTACTGATTTGACTTGTTTGCTCAGAACTTGTCTAATCTTCTTGTGCTTCTTTCCTTCATCGTTCCTAATGTTTTTCCAAGTCTTTGGAGCCATATCTTCATCGTTCTGAAGTCCTTTCCATCTGTTTGAGCATGTTTTAAGGATGTGGAAAATTTGGTTGTAATGTTATACATTACGACGATGGAGGAACGACAGAGGGGATGATTTGTTTTTAGTGCCTTTGCTATTTTCCAAAACACGGAAAACAAAATAAATTTGTTTTCTATTTTGTATGTAACTTCATTTTTCAAACTGATTGTTTAGAAAAATTTATGTGCCCGTGCGCATTTTTGCTTGGATCGAAATCCAAACTGAAAGCAGCAAACCAAATGGGTCTAACTTCCTTAAAATAGATAATATAAAATCAAAGTCGTGGCGAAACTGGCGTTTGATTTGTTATATTTGAAAAAATTGTTATAAAGAGGGTAAAACTCCAAAAACTGTTGGAAAACGGTAAAAAAAACCATTGATATTGAACGACTTATGATTATGAGTTTATGACGTGTCTGAAAGCATTGATAGAATTCACCGTTTTGTTTTCATTATGTTTCCTTGCTTAGTTTGGTGAGTTTGAACACTATTCTTAACACAGCAATAATATACTAATATACATCCTTTTTTTTGTTTACCCTTTTGCACCTTTAGCACTAAATGATGCACTGAAGCACGAAGTTGACAGGCTCAAGATTGCAACAGGAGAAAGCATAAACACAAACGAAGACTATAACCCTACCCTTCAGCAATTGTCATACAACAACCAATCCTTCTTCTCTTTCCCTAATCAGCAACAACAGTATCAAGGTTATCTTCAAATGCAACAGCACCCTAATTTCAATCTTTCAGATAGTTTCTCGGATTACATACAGCAGGAACCACTTGGGAGATCGCTTCAAGGACTGGAGATTAGTAAAGGTTCAACCGTTAAGGCAGAAAAGTCCTCGGTTTCTGCAAGTGAAAGTAGCAGCAATATGTAACCCGTGATTTTTATTTATTTTTTTGACTTGTTTGAAGTAGAATGACATGTTTCATTCTTCTGTTCATAGTCTGACACTGATCTTCTAGCTTATCTGTTGTCCAAAGTTGTTAATTATGTTTGTTCCACAAGAGTGATGTTTTAATAGTTTTTCTTGAATTGAGTCCATTTGTTGGTAAGAGTGTGGGAGTTGTGTTGTACATTCCAATTTGTATAACATTTACATGATTTAGTGGAATATTTGTTCTTGACTGTTTATATTTTTTTCTTTTTCTTATTACCTTATCATGGAATTTTAAGCTTGGTGAAAAGTAGGTTAACCGCATAAGAGAATTCGTTTGTGGGTAGAAAACGAGAGCACATCAGTATGGCAGTACATTTGAATCCGAAGAAAGTTATCTGGGACAGAGATGTTTGAATTCTCATTAGTGCACAAAATAGCTTAGATGAAAACCCATAGAATAAATCTACAATCATTTTTAGCCTGTGCCATCCAGTTAACCTTTCATTTGTTATGCGGACTATAGGGGTGGCCGATTGACCCGTCGGATGGAACCCAGTTACAACTCTATGGATCTCGATTCTAGACTGATCGGGTTTTATCAAGTCTTTTGAAACTTAGACCCAATCCGATCCGTGGTTCGAATCGGGTTGGATCGATCTAGGTCTGGTCGGTTATTACATTTAAAATAGCATAATTTTAGCTCACATCCCTCGTTTCAAAAAAAAAAAAAAAATTAGACGCACAACTCTTCGAATTAAGCAATATAAGTTTAGACCTTGTAATATATACCGTACCGCTCAGGCAAAAATTCGCTATCATGAGCAATCCGTGATATCTTTGAGTAAATATTTCAGTTTCGTTTTCATCATTAAATCACAAAATTTATTGGTTTTCTATTAAGATTTATATATGATATGTTTTGAGATTTTTTTTTCAATTTTCAGTGGCAAATATTTGAATATTTGTTTGGCCAGCAAATTCAAGTAAGCAAATATTTGTCAATCCATCTTGTTTAGGACCAACTTCACTTCTTTCAGTACCCACTCCACCTTTAAAGTTCTCATGTATGTCTACAGTAGAGAATTTTACTTGAATTTACCAAGTAAGTATTTGCTTACTTGAATATTTGAATATTTACTTGGCAAATAATTGCCTGGCAAATTCAAGTAAGCATATTCAGGATCCACTCCACCTTGTTCAGGGAACCATTCCACCTTGTTCAGGGAACCACTCCACCTTTAAAGTTCTCAATCATGTCTACAATGC
The DNA here is from genome assembly GCA_030737815.1 of Allium fistulosum. Taxonomy (NCBI): domain Eukaryota; kingdom Viridiplantae; phylum Streptophyta; class Magnoliopsida; order Asparagales; family Amaryllidaceae; genus Allium; species Allium fistulosum. The sequence goes on from CM060903.1 coordinate 1,059,991,787, forward strand.
TTGAATATTTGAATGACAAATATTTGTTCGGCAAATATTCAAATATTTGCCATGCAAATTCAAGTAATAGCAAATATTTGTCACTCCACCTTGTTCAGAACCCACTACACCTTCTTCAGTATCCACTTCACGTTTAAAGTTCTCATACATGTTTACAATAGAGAATCATACTTGAATTTACCAAGCAAATATTTGCTTACTTGTATTTGCCTGGCAAATATTCAAATATTTGCGCTGTAAATTTAAAAATAAAAATTGTCAAAACATATCATATATGTATTTTAATAGAAAAATGATAAAATTTGCGATATAATAGTAAAAACGAAATTGAAATCCGATAAATCTTTTTAATATTGCAAATTAACATTTCAATATAGCGGATATTTGTCTGGGTGGTATGGTACAAAGTATATGGACTAAATTTATAATGGAGGGAACTAGGCACAAGGACAAACTTTGAAAAAAATTTAGCTTGAAGGAGACAAAGTTTCAATTTTAGACCGAAGGACAAACTTTTAAAGAAAATTAGACTGAAGGATAATGCTAATTATAACTAGCATTATATTCACTTTTTATGCTATACAAAATGCTAGTTATAACTAGCATTATATTCAGTTTTACACTGTATAAAATGCTAGCTATATTTTACATTGTTCTTCAGCCTAATTTTTTTCAAACTTTGTTCTTCAGTCTAAAAATGAAACTTGTTGCCTTTCAATCTAATTTTTTTTAAAGTTTGTCCTTGTGACTATTTTCCACTTTATAACACTATTCGAATGGGGTAAATTTACATTAGTTTTGAAAACCCATTTCCACTTTAAAATAACCATATTTTTATGTTCTTTGGTCGGATGGTCGGGTTCGTTCAGATTGGATTTGATCAGGTCTAAATAGTATTTTCCATTTACAACCCGGTGCGAGATCTATTGGGTTCGTGTCAGGTTTGGTTTTTCTTAGATCGGATTTACGGTTTCCCGTTCTAGTTGTCAACCCTAGCGGACTGTCAAAGCTGAAGATCATCTTAGCAGCAGTTGTTTGATCTTGTGCTACCTCGGTCCTTCATTGATTCGAGGTAACTGACTGTTCAACAATACTATCTTATAATATGAGTACAGGTTTATGGTTATAAACCATAAACTCATTCGATTACGTGGGATATATCCTATGATGTAGCGATTGACTTAATTTAAGATGTTCCTCCCATGGAAGATGCAATTACATATATCTGTTTAGGTAGAAATTTCACATATTTTCATTTAATTACAATTATCTCGGCTCATGTTTGATGTATTGGATAAGGAACTATAGTGGTGACAAATTTAAATTTAAAGTAGCAATCACTTGACTGATAAACATAATATTCTTTTTTTTTAAAGCAAACTTAGCACTTTTTATGTTGTTTTTCCCCCTCTCTTTGGAATAAAAAATTACGCATTGTTATCGTGACTACACAAAGCATTCAAGTAACAGGATCACATTTCTAAAACTTGCAAAAGCTTAACAAATATCATTGGAGTTTAGTTCTTTCCTTCTTCTTCTGCTCTTAAAAAACCAAAACAGAGTATGTAAAATTGGTTATTTATGTTAGGATTTCAATATACTTAGCATCAATTAACTATGAAACGACAATAAACAAGAGAAAATTAATTAAATTAGTGAAAACTAGATAAATTAGTGGAAGTAATACTTGAATCCATAGTTACTAATGCAAAAAAAAAGTTTGGTCTTCAAAATTTCTAAATTGACTCAAACCCTAGATCTAATATTAGCTCTACATAAAAGAGGGTAGATGGTTATCAAGGCTTGTGTAATTTAGGGAACATAACCTTTTATTTATGATGTTGGCATTTTCTAATGGGGCTTTGCACATCAGGTCCTTATTTCTGATGGTGTTGGAAGAAAAGTCCATATAGCAATGAATATGTAAATTAAATCCCTATTTTTCTAGATTAGAAAGCGCAAACTAGCTTGCGATTTTCTGATAAAAATTGCAAGTTAAATTGCGCTTTTCAAAAATTAAAAAAATCAAATTTCTTTATTCATAAATAATAATAATTGTTATTTAAGTATAATTTTAGTAAATAACTATAGTTTTTCACCATTATTGAATTTTATAGAATTTTATATTTTTCTTTCCGAAAACTGCAAGTTTTGCTGCATTTTTTGTAAAAAAATGCAGGTTATCTAGTATTTTTTATTTTTCAAAGAGACATGATTTACATATTCATTTCTGCAGGGACTTTTCTTATAACAACATCAAAAATATGGACTTGTAGCTTTTTTCTGGATTTCTAATTTATCTTTCAATGAACTAGAATTGCATACGGTATCTACGCATTAATAACATTATAATTAGATTCTTGAACCTTTTAATTTTAGTTCATAATTTGATCATTTTAACTAGACTGTACACGTACCAAAAGAGCATAACCATTTTATTTTACATTTGTTGCGCACATATTGAAATATTCCAACAATCTCCCTTTGAAGTACTTAATTAATAACCTTATAAACGTGTTTTTCTTTATGAGCTCCAAAATTTGTTATTCCTAAAATAAGGTGTATTTGAAACAATTACATCCATTAACTGTGTGAATAAAAGATTTAAGCACCTTCGCGTTACCTTTATCATAACTAAATCCATCAATGGTCATATATCAATATAATCGGATGACATAGATCAATAGTGGATGCGTTGCATGAAAATAACATGAAATATGATCTATTCATGTCTATTTTTAACTTGTCTTACTTTAATGAGATCAAACTATTTAATATTTGAACAACACAGAGTGCGTAGAAAACTTTATTACTACTTTTGATGAAAAAAACAAAATATTGAAATGTCCATAACTAAAGTATAGAACAATGTCATATGACTAGACCAAATACAAACTCCCCTTAAATGAAATATCTATACATGAAAGGTACACTCATTTGAGCACATGCTTATGAATACCTTGGGCAATAATTGTTTTATAAGCTGATCTGCTATAATAGAGTTTGTTACAATATGCTCTATAGATTACAAACTATTTGGCACTCTTCCCTCATTGGAAAATAATATCTGTTTATTGTCACATTATTACTTTTATAGTCTTTAATTTTTTCTTCTTCAATATTTCACAAGTTTATGACAAATTTTTGTAATTACTTTCCATCATTGGATGCCTCATAACAATAAGCAAACATTAGTTGCATAATGGATAAGGTTATAAATGTCTGTACGACAACTTTCCTAGTATAGCTCCAACAATAAAAAATACATTATAACATGAAGTGGATCTTTTGCTCTCTTGATATCCAACAATATGAATCTTAATGTTTTATGATCTTTATTTGATCTGATCTTTTATCTTTGAGCATATAATCGTTTTGTTTCTTAAAAAAATTTCGTACTATTTTGATTAATAACCGTGATCCACTTTGAAGATTAATAAGATATCTGCCAAACAAAACAACAAAATACGCGACATCCAAATACGTATGTTATTGCTTGCATTAGACTCCCAGTCGCAAATTCATGAGGAATCTTTTGCACTTCTTTAGATTCAAGGATGTTCTTATTGTAATGATTCGCCTTTTCGATCCTTAATTGTTGATACTAATACATTCACGGTATTCGTACAACGAGCACTCAAGTGTCGAAAAGACAAATTGTTTGGATAAATAAAAATAAAAATAAACAAAACAATGAAGAAGAGAACATAACATCAAAATCTCACCAACATAACGATAACAAACAATATTAAAAGACAGTATACTGTCACTCTAAGAAACATAGTATTTCAGAGTTACAATCCTAAGTACTATCATCAGCTTGGACAGTTATAACAATCGGTTCTCACAATGCCAATATATACATAATAGTAATGCAGCGGAAATAAGAATACTACGATATGTGAAAGCATTCAGCTCGTCTTCTCGAGCTCTAAAAAATATCAATGGAAACCTGACTTTTCTAGACTACACAAAAGAGTACCCATGGAAATAAGAGAAATATAAACCATGAGTCAAACAGAAGTTTGGTGTGAGAAACTCAAGAAATATGTAACGACTCGACTTTTCGACCCTCGAATTCGGCACTAAACACATCTACGATATTTGTGTGCTGAGCACCCAAGTGCCGGAAAGGCAGATACTCAGGATAAAAGAAAAGAAAAGAATAGAACAAGAAAAAAAGAACACAACATCAAAATCTCACAACGAAATGATAATGTATAATATCAAAAGAACAGTACAAATGTTTACTTCGAATATAGAAATTTCAAGGTTACTGCGAATACAACTAGCCCATCGCCTGAACACTTCCGTGAACCATGTGGAACCATGTATAAATAACTCCCGCGTGCAACATATCAATAAGCATAATCTAGATTTGGAGTTGCTATACCCTCATGAGTTAGCTAAACTCGAGATTGTGCATTCTACTATGTCTTTAGCCATTTTCGGTGTCGAGGTCACATTAGGCCTCTTTCAAACGAGTCTTCATCACTTGAATAGAACACGAATCACTCCATGCATTCCCACATAAGCCTGTTTGACAAATGCTAACGCTGACCTCTCCCTTGGACTTAACCTTAGGATAGACAGTTCAACTCTATAACATAAGTCTGAAATGTTAAGGTTGACCTCTCCCTTGGACTTAGCCTTAGGATAGACGGTTCATCTCTATAACATTTCACTTCATAACCACTTCCAAAACATAGACTAGTATACTGTATTGAAATGGTATTTAGTATGTAAAACACTTACCAATCCCGGACTCTTCAAAACTAATTCGACGAATTTCCTGTAAGCTCAATTCTGATTCTTTTAGAAGTAAGCGAACTATATAAAGAGGAGTCCTCCCCAGGCAATCTTGTATATATATGTTCTTAAAGCTAGAGACGTTTCATACCAACACTCTTTCTTGGGAGTTCTCAAAGGGAATGAAGTTGCGTGAGGAAGAGTCGGAGGTTCGAGGTAGTGCCATGGACTGAGTGGAGGTTGGAAAGCGGAGATTGGGTTTAGATCCGAAGAGAGGCAGCGCTAGATCTGGCGTGCAAAAATTGGCGCTTAGGGGTGAGGCTCGGCTGTTGCTGCAGTGAGGGGGAGGAGCGGTTTCGCGCCTGATGTGGAGGAGGGGGTAAGGGCGGGGGCTTGTTTGAAGGAAGGAGATGAGGGTTTGGTGCTTGAGAGGGAGGAATGGAACGATAAAATGGAAGCGACTGAAGTGGACACAGCTTATAAGTCATTTTCGAGGTTCGGGTTGCGCCTCAATTCCATTAATCAGTCGACCATCTTAGAGCTACCAGTCGATTGCTACCGATTAGCCGCTAGGGTTGGTCGGTTGCCGAATTTCGAGTGCAAGTTGAACATAGATCCTATTCGAGCCTGGTTAATTAATAATAATAACAATTATTATCGTTTCGCGCCATTTTCTTTGATTTGACATGATTCCCTATCCTCTTCACGATGGTGTCATAGCTTATCGTCTAGCCTTCTGAACCTTTGTTGGAACTAGACCAGCCCGCAGCGGAAGTTATGAGTTAATTTTAAAATTTTACCCTATAAGATCTTTATTGCGCCTATGAAGTCTAACTGAATTAGAACATTTCTAAATTTTATTTAAATAAAATCATTTATTTTATTTAAATTCAAATATATTAAGATATGAAGTTAATTTTATTTGATTTTGTTTATACATAAATGTATCATATACACATATGTGTGAGTGCATCTGTAACATAATAATCCGTGAAAGATATAATATGCTCATATGTAGATGTTGGGATTTACATCGCAACAGACATATTAGCTCATTTTGTATGTCATGTATGTTGTTCAAATATGTGCAGTATATGTGTTACAAAAAATACACACACACACACATATGTATGTATAAATATATTATATATAATATATGAACATAAAACATTTATATATAAATATATATATATAGAAAGAGAGAGTCCAATTATTACAAATTATTTATACTTCAAAATTAACTTACTTTTGCAAAAATAATAATTTTAGTATTTTAATTTGTATATATTATGAATAAAATAATGTTTTCACCCATAAATAATTAACATAAAATAATCTACTAATGAAAATTCAAATTTTACAATTTTCAAAAATCTAGGATCATAAAAAAGAGCATAAAAAATCTGGAGATTTTTCAAAGTTGAAATATTATTTTTAAAAACAAATACATTGATTTCGGCAATAATTATTTAATATAAAATAATATATTATTAAAAAATCAAAATTTAAAATTTCAAAAATTCTAGGATTATGAATGAAAGGTTACGAAAATTTTTGAAGAATTTTTCAATTAAATTATTATTTTTAATAAATCATAAACAGTTTTTCTGAAATAATATTAATTATTAAAAATAATAAAATTTATTAAAAAAAATCCTAATTTTTTTTGTACGTTTCTGGAATGATATAATATCTTTAAAAATTATAAAATTGAATTTTTAATGTAATAGTTATTTTATATATAATAAATAATTCAAAATTCAATAAATGTTGATTTAAAAATATGAATATGTGTATGATAATTAATTTTCGAATTGGTAAATTCATATTATATATAAATAAGTGTACTAAGTTTTTTAAATCATATATATATATATATCTTATATATGCATATATGCTATTATGAGAGAGAAATATACACTAATATATATATATATATATATATGAATTTATTAATAAATATATATAAAACAATTATTAATGACAAAAATTTATTTTGTATAGTAAAGAACATTTGTCTATACATAAATCAAATAGTATAATAAACAAATTATGCACATAATCAAACTGATTTGTGATAACTACATCTACTTACAAAATCTCACATAACTAAACATATAGTAGCAATATATTTAAACAGATATGAAATTTCTCATTATAGGATCGTAGAATATAATTTAATTACTGTAATATGAATTAAAATTAACAATTTAATGATGCCTTTGAATCCACGTGGAAGCAATGACTTCCCTTCCTTTTACTGTTCTTGATTCGTCAGATTGCAGGTCCGGAATCACCGACCTCTAACTATCAAATAGTATTATTTTAATTTGAAATATATTTGAGAATTTTGAAGTGGATTGAGAGCTATGTTTTAATCAGCAATGTAGAAGGTAATGGCGGCCAAAAAAAAGTTTTTTATTTATTTTTAGAGATACATACATACATACATATACATATACATACATACATACATATACATACATACATACATATACATACATACATATACATACATACATACATATATATATATATATGCATATATATAGGGTTGTATTAGAGAGAAACGAGGAAAACCTTTTTACCCATTCACTTGATCTTAACCCATTATCTCCAAGCCAATTCCCTATGTTTTAGCCACCCCTAGACATTCCCAAAACCAAAATTTTGCAGCCCTAATGACGGGCCTTAAACCCATCTAAGCCCAAGCCAAAATACTATGCAATTAAATCTAATTTAATCGCTTGTCGATATTGTATATCGATCGATATATTTATAACTGTTATAAATATATATAACGTTATTTATTTCCAAAATCATATTCAAAATTTATAATTAATATTTCATAAATATTAATTAATTTAATTAATTTATAACAATTATAAACTAATTAAATCGTTTGGTCTTAAGGGAATTCATCATTTTGACTGTGTAACTCTTGGGTGTAAATTTGGTTAGCGATTAACATCGAACTATTCTAATGTTAACGCTCACAGGTCACTTAGCAGGTGGAGTGACATTATGGCCAAATTTATCGCTTACTCATTTTCGGTAAAAATCCAAGTTTAGTTTAATAAGCGTTACCCGGTTGTGACATTTGTTTACATCAATTCTCTTCGTCAAAACTATATCACTTTGGACTTATAGAATTCGGTAGTGGTCAAAATTCCAATCTCATCCACATTCAACTTTATAGTCCAAATACAAAGTCCTTGGTTCAATAATAATAATAATTATTAACCGAAATGCTCTGACCAGAGACTTTGACTTTGAGTTGACTGTGATACTAACCGCATATAATTGAGGAGACAAATCCTCTCTTGAATAGTGCTTCACTTCCAATACTTCCACTTGACCCAACTATAGTCACTCGATGGACGCCATGCCATGATTTAGCTATAATCAAAGAGGAGCTTTCATATTGAAGATCCACAATATTCTCAAGTTGAGAGAACTGTGTAAATCAGTCACATCGATATTTTCTGTTTGACCTTAGTTATATTAACCAACATAAACTATCGAGTGAGTCGTTCCATAATTATCAAATAACTATTAGTATGTAACCCCTAGGTGCCCCCAATAGACATGAGTAATACACCGCCCAACATTTGGAGAGCGTTACGTACTCCTGTCTCAACGGATACATCGATATCTAGTCTCGATGCATCTTGACTAGGAACATTTAAAATGGTATATTTGTTTCATTGTGATAAATTACTCACGGTTACAACACTTTGTAACTACTATCACAAAATATACCATTTATGAATTTTTCTATTAAATATACTTTTAATTAAATAAATTAATTATATAATCACATTATATCAAGTATATAATAGGAAGAAAATACCTTTTATTTCGAACAAGATTGGTCAACGAGTTAGATATATGTAACAAATTACATAATTGCCCCTAGGGCATACCCCTAACTCTATCCATCTCTCACTTGCACTTGGGGTCAATTATGGAATCTAATTCCAACTTCTCCAATCAGTTTTCTCAAAATTAATTAGGTCAGTCCCTTAGTGAATGGGTATGCTATTATGTTTTAATTATCTACTTTGTCGGTTAACTCTCTCTGACACTGATAAACTGCCTTTATCATGTGGAACGATTCGAAGTATGTCTTTCGACTTCTAGTGAGCTTTAAGTTCTATCATGACCAATTTCATGACATTGTTATCTTATAACAATATTATGGGATTCTCAACTTTTGGAATCACCTTTGGCTCAATTATAATTTTGTGCATTTATATCTATATACATTGGTTTATTGTAGCGCTATTCAAATTAATGTTCTCAACATTTCATTGAATCGACCACAATCACTTTTATTTTTAAACATTTTCAAATTAAAGATTTTAACTTGAATTTTATCATTGACATGCTATACTCAATATCACTTATAAAAGTTTGTGTCCAAACGTTCCATCATAACGAGTTCGTTGTTTCTATAAACAGTTCTCTAGTATTTCATAAATACGCGAGAACACCTCAAACAACCATTTAGTGATATCAATTTGGATTTTATATTTGCTCCATGTATCAAATACATAAACAAAACAAAATATCATACACAACATTATCTGTATGATAATCCTATTGCTAATGCATAAGGAATCCAACTTACATGTTCTCTTTTTAATATGGTGCTTTTGTATATCGTTTTGGGACAATCCGTATATCTTTTATACTCACCATAAAAGACATCATTTACAATCCAAAATTGAGTATTAAAACAACTCAAGTTGATTTTATTATAAGCATATTGTTAAAATCAACAACGTGTTGTTTACTTATAGTTTAGAAATATCAATGTACCTTTTAACGTTCTTTCTTATGAACACACGCTTCCTCTGCACTTTGATTGAAAATCAAACTATTTGATATTTTAATCAAAATACTTATTCAATCTAGATGCTTATAAAATGATACATTCATATCATTTCTTGGATCATATCCAAAGACTCAAATCCAATATCGCTCCCACTGACTTTGAGGCATTTTTGGTTAATATGTGTAAACGAATTACTCTAAATCATTATTTAGAATTTTCCGTTTCAATACATAAGTACCAAACACTAAGTCTTATCGAGCGATAATTTTGTGAGTAAATCTGAATTAACTTGAGCATGTTGAATACCGAATCTATTATGCTAATTTCAACAATTAACATTTGCAATATTATTCTTATCAACATTGCTCATTTATTTCCAACCACCTTAGTCTTTCCTATAAAGACACAATCTCGGTCGATGGATCACATTTCTTTGGTTACGACCACCAAAATCATATTTTGATAGCATACTTGGAATTCTTTCAGATTTGCACATCATACCATATAGAGTCAACAATCTTAATGGTTTAATTGAACAACCGAGGGTAATGTATATTTTCGACATTAATAAGAAACTCATAGCTTCTCTTCGATGTACGAGAATACTTATTAGACATTCTAATGCTATGTGTTCATTTAGTTTAGTTAATTTCATTTCATCTCATATAATCAGTTCTACCTTTGGATTGGATCCAATTCCATTAAACTATCAACAATTTCTCAAAGGAATTCCTTCACAAAGAAGTTGATATATCTTGAAATAACAATTGTTTCTTAGTGCAAATAGAATAGGGATTCATAAATGCTTTATGAACCTTTTATTTATAAAACTGATTTTAGTTTATAAAAATTATGTTTAAAACATAAAAATGTCATTTGATGACAGACCTTTCCAAAAAACCTTTTGGAGATTCATACAGGATCCCTCATGAACAATTATTACGTGCAATCTTTCGACTCACACTGTAACAACCCGCATATTTTACGATTGTATATTTAAATATAGCATCGTTAATCGGATTAAAGTCCAAAAAAGATACTTTTTGTAAACAGTCGAATTGGGACTCGAGACCACTTCCATTGAGTCCAAAATGGCGTTTACAACTTTTTTGAGTTTAAACATCGATATGTTTGGAGTTGAGTGAATTTTGCTATTTTTCATTTAGGGCATTGGGTTGGGTTTCAGCCCATCAACCCATCTAATACCCTAACACTCCACTCTCCTCTTCATTCACTTATTCTATTTTCCTAACACTCAAGCTAAAGCAAAAATGGGGAAAGGAATTGGAAATTAGAATTCCAAAACCCTTGTTTGTTTAGGAAATACAAATTCAAGTCCAAAATCAAGGAGAAGCTTTGGTAAGTATCCTCTTCATCTCTATCTCTCTTCAATTCTCAGAAATTCCTAACCCTAACTTAGGAAATACTCTTCTTATGAGCTTAGATTGAAGATTCTAGAGGTGAGTTGAAAAGGAATTGTTCTTCCTTTGTTTTAAAGCTTCTCATTCGTGTTTTTGAGTTTTAAAGGTGAGTTCTTGAACTCACATCTATGTCTATAACTCTCTTTATTGTTAGGTATGAATTCCTAACACTTGTGCATATTCATTTGCTTTTGATTTGAATTGATTTGGTGAATTTTCCAAATTTTGGTGTTTTGGTCCAATTTTATGATAATCCTACTATGGATGTTTGGACATTGATATTTGGGGTGTATTGAAGAGCCTTTAAGGTTGGGTTGTCACTTGGCTTAAATCCTTAGTCGTCGTTGCTCGTCCGATCGCACCCGATACGTTTTGGCCATCACGGCCTAGGCAAATTGTTGCCCAGCCCAGACATCCAGACGTTTGAAATTAAGGTTCAGACGTCTGGTTATGCATTCTAGAGAAAAAATATACGGTAAAGAAAAAATGCAGAAAACAGAATCAGACGTCTGAAACAACCTTTCAAACGTCTGAAACACCTTGTCAGACGTCTGATACCACCTTTCAGATGTTTGAAACACCCTGTCAGACGTCTGAGGCCATCTTTCAGACGTCTGGATGGTTTCTGTATTTCCAGAACTAAAATCCAGACGTTTGGATTGACACCCAGACGTCTGGAATTGTGTATTTTTTCCTGTTTAGGCTTTTCTCGATTGAATTTCCATTGTTTATCGATTTTAGTTGCTCCGATTAGTTGTTATCACTTTTATCGACCTTGATGACTTCTTTTTCTGGATTTTTGGGAATATCCATTTTGATGGATTTGGTGTCGATTTCTTTGGATTTAATTCATGTCTTCGTATGTGAATCTTTGGTGATTGATTGTTTCTACAATCATTTTTGTGATTTGTCACTTCTAAATACAAAGGTTTCTATACTAGTAGTAAATACTCAAACTCTTTCATCAAAACGATTTCGACACTATTTTTAATATAAAGCTCTCTTTAAAAACCGTTTTCCAATCTATTAGTATATACAAACCTTTACCTCATTCGTATGAGAAATCTAATTAAACAGCTTAGTAAAAGAAGTGGTATGAAATGCTTGCGTTTACTTCGTCTGTTAATTCTTGGACTTGTTCGATTGAACTCTTGTGACAATTTTCGAGTGGAAATCTACAATTTGTTTGTAAATATTTAAGTTAAGCTAGTGGTTATGAGACATGAAGCTAAACTCTTATATTTACTAGCTTAGTGTAATCGACACTTCTTGATGATCGATGATGATCATTTTATGATTTAGACTAGCGATGTGCGATGTCTCTTTGTCCGCGTGAGGGACTGTACCCTGTTCTGTTGAGCTTCGTCTCATTTTTATAGGCTAGCGACCTATGGTTTTATGGAGTTCGGTTCATCGGGTGTTCGCTGTTCTACGTCGTTGTTCCGTATTATTTGTGTTCAGGTTCATCGGGCGTTCGCTGTACTACGTTGTTGTGCCTGATTATTTGAGTTTGGTTCATCGGGCGTAACGCTGTACTACGTTGATGTTCTGGATTATTTGAGTTTGGTTCCTCGGTCGTTCGCTGTACTACGTCGTGGCACCGGCTCTATGGTTAGCGACCATGGGTTAGCGACCCGTTTGTGATGCACGAGTTGGTGAGTTTTCATGCTCCAGTTTGTGATAGCTAGGCCTCCCCCTTTGTGATTTCTAGATTTCTGGTTGTGATTTCTAGAATTTGTGTTTCACCAATTTTTATGTGATTGGCATTGATATGTTTTGCCAATATTTGTGTTTTGGTGAATAATTTAAAGAATGTGATTCTTTTTGGTGTTTCGAGATGATTTGAGATATTGTATGATTTTTGTTGTTATTTGATGTATACTTGACACAGTATGACATTTTTGTTATCATATGTTTTTGGTCATATCTCTTATCATATATCATTTTATCTGATATTTATAGCTAGACTGATCCGTTTATTATTTTCTTCTTAAATAATACTCGGGTTAGACCGAGGTATTTCAGGTGCTCCTGCTTGACTTCTTATCAGGGTCCTTCACTTGACTTTTGTCTAACTACTTTATCATAGTAGTTTTTGTTAATATACATTTGAGATATAGACTCCTTGATGTATATTTATTCTTTTGTCTAGCATCTGTATCTATTCCTTTGTGATATAGTGGATCTAGTTTGACCACTACTTTGATGTACACTTTTAAGTGATATATTCATATCTGATTCCACCTTTGTGATATGAATGTCTGTGACTGATTTGTGTTATGTGTATTTCTATATTCGTTTCCGAAGTCCACCTAGCCATTGTGTGGTAGCTTTGAGTTTGTATTAGATATGTCGGATTTCCTCTTGAAATGAAATGTAAGTTATATTATCTGACATATCGGTGCTCGCACAAAGCAATTACACAGATGGCGCTCCTCAACAACCTTATTCTTCGCGCTAGTCGACGGCATTACCCAATAGTGTCCTTGGCTAGCGTGAGCATAACGGTGGGGCGTCACAGCTTAGTATCAGAGCGAAACTTCGGAACAATGTAGAATAATCTAGCAAGGATCATTGTCCTAAGTCTTTCTTAGGAATCGTGCCATAGGATTTAATTCGAGTCTTCGTACCGTTCTATCCTATTTTCTTTTGTGATGACTTGTCTTATCAATCAAGTTTGCTTGATATTCATTCTGAAAATAACCCTTTTCCTCTTCTTTCTTTCTTTCTTAAAGAAGAGAAATGGTTAGACCAGGCCGTCCCAGTGTCGGTCAATCCAGTGCTACTCCTCAAGAGGGAGTATTTATGTCAGCTCAACAACTTTTAGATCTTGTGAACAATGCCCAAGCTGCCGGACCCGTTCCAGCGCCTACTCACCCTAAATTCGAGTTTGCACGCTTGTGCAGAGATTATACCGCTTTGGGTGGAAGGCCATTCAAGGGATCCGAAAACGTTATAGAAATCCAAGCTTGGCTTAGATCATGCGATCGCATCTTTTCTCACATTAATCTTATTGATCTTCATCGAGTCTAAGTGGCTTCTAGCAAGCTCCAAGAAAGAGCATTAGATTGGTATGAGCTTTTGGTTTCTGAGATTATCGAAGAGGATCTTACTTGGGAGCAATTTCGGGAAAGTTTCGAATTGAAGTTTGTGCCAGAGGCTAAAAAGGTAACTTTAGCCCGACGCTTTATTGACCTTGTTCAAGGTGAATCCTCTGTGACGGATTACGTCGCATCTTTTGGATCTCTCTCTAAATATGGGGTCTCTGACATCCCGGAATTTCTGACAATATCAATTTAATAATCTGCATTTAAAAATAAAATTGATTTGATGATTTTTGTTAATAAAATCTGATCTGACTTAATAATCTTCTTTGAATAAATATTTAATTGAGAATTTATCTTTTAAAAGCTAATAAATTGTTTTCTATTTACAATGTATATATATATATTTGTATATATTATAAATAGAAATCTTTGGGTTGAACTTAATAATTAAATGAATCTTGTTTTATAATTCTAATATTTTTGATAATTGGGAAATTTGATTTTAATTTAATATTAAGCTATTAAATAAATAACTATATGGTTTTAAAATACTTAAGATAAATGTTTAAGTTGATTTTAATTTATCTTAGCTTAAGTTAAGATAAACTAAAAGGGTTGTTGTAAAATATTGTTAAATAAATATGATATATTAATTTATTTAATAACAATAGGAATTTATAATCTCTTTTATAAACTATTTAAATGTGTCAAATTGTTATTCTCAAATAACATATATACTTGTGAACATACAAGATAATAAATATAAAAGTGGAAATAAATATTTAAGGTAAAAATGGGAATGGAAATATATAAGATAAATTATATGAATTATATAATGTAAAGTAAAACTCATAGCTAAAATATAACAACAAAATAAGTATAGGATTTCATTCTATTATAAAGTAATAAGACCCTGGCTAAGGAATATATTTAAATATGAACAAATAAGATAAGTATGAAATGTGTAACAAACAATAACAAATATAATACATTCTGTATGAACAGGATAGATACAAGAATTGTACAAACGAATAAAGAATAAATGTGTAAGCTTGGAAGTGAAGGCAATACCAATTACTGTAAAAGATTATAGAAATATCTATAAACACTTAGACAATTCTGGAAATACTTGATGGCAATGCAAGTAGGAATAAGGGTAATGTTCATGTTTGTACAGGTAGCATAGAACAAGTATGTATCTTGAAAAAGAAGAAATATATACACTAAGATATAGGTTTCGAAATGAAATAAAGTATACAAGGTGTAGACATAAAGGACATTGTCATTAAATGCTAATATCTCTAGTGTACATTGTATAGATCACTTCAGCCCCATAGAGATAAAAATCTCTGAAATATATTTGTACCAGCAAGAAACAATACCCTGGGAAAAAGAGACATCTTTCTATCTATTTATCAAACTGCCTTAGTCTTTTTTTCATTTCATTTTCATTTGCCAAAAAGAAACTTAGCTTTTTCTTCATTTTAAAGTTTTCAAAGACAATTACAAACTAAAGCTTAGTTTCAACTCAAACATCATTCAACTAAACAAAGCTGCAATCTTGAACAACTTCCTCAAAATTCCAAAGTCCTAAACATTCCAGATTCAAATATTAAAGCTTCCCAGTTTAAAGAAATTAAAGCTAGACAAAGTTTCCAAGTTTCTGGAATCAAAACAAAAGCATGCAAATACCATTTCCAGTTTCAAGTTGCTCTCTGTTTATTTTCCGGTGAGTAACATTTTTTTTTAAAACTTAAAATAAATCAGTTGCTTGATTAATGCCTGAAATATGTATGTTTATATGTATATATATCTATGCCTTTCTGTGTATATATATATATGGATGATTGTATGTTTGTGTATGATAGTTTTCATCTGAGATTCCTCTGTTCTTTCCAGACATCAGTTCTGTTTAAAATCCCAAATCTCTTGATATAGTTTTGGTTAGGATTTAAGCGAAGAAAAAATATAACTGTTTGTTCAATCCTAGATTTAGATTAAAACTTTAATCAAGTTAAAATGCATTAAAAATTCAACTGGAAATCAAATGAATAGAAGCTTGAATTTGTGAAAATTTCAAATATGAAAATTTGACAATCCAGTAATATAAACTGAAACCCTGAACTAAATCATGATTTTAAAAAGCAAGATCAAGATTTTTAATGAACTGTTGATCGAGAAAATCAAAGTTGAACAGAAAATCCATTATGAGGCTTTTCTGGCAATTGAGGCACTCGGGGTAGTCGGTGTTTTGCCAGGAGGTGGAGGGGTTTACCGAGGTGATGGGAAATATGGTGCGGTGGTGGTCAGGTGGACGTGGTGGCGGCGACCCTTTTTCATTTCTAAACCTAGTTTTGGGCAGTGCAGTAGTTTTGATCGGCATGGTTGTTCTCGATGATCGAGTGTTGCAATTTTTGGGGAGATGGTAGTTTGGGTGTTGAGGAAGAGATGGACGGAGTTCCAACGCCGCCGATGGCCGGAGGAGAGAGGATGAGGAGTTTCCAGGTTTGGGGTTTAAATGGTGGTGTTGTTCCAGTTTTTGCCAGGTTTTTATTTGGGAAACTCGAGTGTGATTTCGAATGGATGATAGGCTTATGATGGTCGTGATGTGTCTCAGGGATGAACGTCGATGTGCTCGTTATTCGGGAAGTGACCGGAGGTGGCCAGAACCCCCGTGCATATGCACGGTGCAGTGATCTGTGTTAGGTGATGTTTTGTTAAAGGGGATGGTGTACTCGAGTTTTCCTCGGGTAATTTGATCATTTGTTCGAAGTGGTAGAGGGTTTTACCCGGAGTAACTGAAGGGGAGACTCGGGTATTGTAATAGTTACATGTTTCCTTAGAATACTGATTTGTTTCAACTAAAAAGAAAAAAAGATTTTTTTTTGAAATTAAAATCTGAAGCAAAATTAAAACCAAGTTTAAATTAAGATTTTAAATCTAAATTCAAACTGAAATTTGAATCTTAAGTTTTGAAAATGGAATAAGTTTATAACTTTAAAGTGAGGTAAATAAGTTAAAGTTAAAATATACTTTAATGATTTGAAAATTTAAAAAGAAATTTAGTTTAAAATCTGTAAAGTGGAATTTAGTGATTGGATTCATTAAATTATTAAGTTAATTAAATAGATTGATAAATTTAATTAATAACTGAATTAATTAAGTAATTATGAGTTTTAAACTCGTCAATTAAGTTTTAAGTAAATTAATTAGAAATAATTAAATTGGAGTTAAGATCATTAATTTGAATAAATTAGATTTTTAAACTAATAGTTAAATGTTAATTAATCAAGAAATTAAGGGTTAATTAAGTTACGGTTAAAAACTTGAATTGATTAAATAATTAGTGGTTAATTAATATTTGGTTAAGGATAAATTAATTTGGAATTAATAAGGGTTTATCTAAGTTAAATTTCTTAAGAAAAGGAATTTAGGACTGTTAATAGTAATAATGGTCATTAACTCAAGATTTGTTTTATAATTAATCAGTATGAAATTTTTAATAATTAATTAGATTGATTAATTAAAGAAAATCAATTGTGGAATTGTTTAAGTATAATTAAAGGAATTAATTACTCAAGATAATGAATTAAATAAATTTGAATTATCTAAGTTGATTAATTGGTATATTTATGTGATTAATTTTAATAATTAATTAGATAAATTAGTTAAAGATAAACATTTATGAAAATGTTTAATGGAAGTAATTAAGGAATTTATTACTTAATAAAATTAATCGAGTTAAACGATTTGTTTAAGTTAATTAATTTAGTTTAATTAATTTTAAATAAACCATTGGATGATTTGATAAGTATAAATTCTTAAATGTAATTAATGAAGTGAAATTACTTAATGAAGTAATTGATGATAATTACTATATGTAATTGATTGAAGATGTTTTGAGTATGATAGTAATTTGGATTAAATTACTTTGTGAAATTAATCAAGGGATTAATTTAGGAAATTAATTAAGGAGTAATTAATTTATTAAGTGAAGTAATTAAGGGTAGTTAATTACTGAATGGGATTAATCAAGGATGATTAATAATTATGGTTAAAGATTAATTACTTAGAGTAATTAATGTAAATGGAATAGTTAATTCAAAAATGTATTAGGAATCATTAATTATATGATTAATGATAAATTTAAAGGATTGATTCATTAAGATTAATTAATTAATAATAAGTGTTAAGAGTAATTAATTAATTGTAATTAATTAAGGATAAATGTAATTAATTATGGTTAATTAATAAATAGAGTAATTAAAGATTAATTACTGTATTTGGTTATAAATAATTAATTTGTGAAATTTATTAAAGAATAATTACTTGAATGTAATTAAAAGATAATTAATCCAGGATGATTAATTAAGATGGAAATCTAGAGAATGATTAATTAATTAATTTGTAATTAATCAGTGGTTAAGTAAGTAGGATTTATAGAATGAAGTAATTAATTTAATTTACTTTAAATTAATTAGAGATTTGTAATTAATTTAATTCATTTTAAATTAATTATAAATGGTGTGAGTATTAATCATTGCTTATGATGGATGATATTGATTTCCTTGATTGATTTTGATCTCAGATATGAGATGAGTAATATCTATTGTGATATGGATGCTTGTTTTAAGTATGATGATATTGATTATCTGTTTATGATGATGATGTTATTATCCATTGTGATATTGTGATTTATCTATCTCTGTGTATATAGATAATTGAATTAAACTGTTTTAAACCTTTAAAACAACTTGGCCTTAAAAGACACGTTTTGGATTTCGATGAGACCGGGATCGGATTTCCGTATACCGGTATTCTAGGTCTGGAGACTCGAATACCACATCGATCCAAAATAACGTTAGGTCGTGAAATCCAAATGGAGCAAGTGAAGACTCGAGGTATAAGAACTATTCGTCAGTATAACTCTGTGGGTGATTCCGTAATGAGTTTGACGGAGATAGTACTTATAGATTCGAGATGGTGGTTCAGAATGCAAGGGTTATCGTCGTTAACTCTGAGGGTGATTCCAATACGAGTGTAACGAGATAATGCCTTCGGTTTCGTTCGAACCCGGAACGAACTTGTATGGATTGAATGCTTTCAGACCATCGTCAGGTGGGCGATGAGCATTCTAAGAGATGTGTTCTGTAAAGGTAATCGTGACCTCAAGCCTCATCAACCAGGAATGGCTAAAACAGGGGAGGTGCAGCAAGGCTTTGTGGGTAGCCCCCACTTGAGAGTAAGGTTTACCCCTGTTTAGATGTCCCTATTTATTTCGGTTTAGTGTACGGTTGGTCGCGCCAACCGTGGGGTGATCTTATTTGGAACTGTCCAGTAAGGGATGGGTCCGGCTTTGTGTTGCAGGGGAGCGGGCGTACTCCTCGGTACGGTGATCTAGGCCACGTACTGTGACGGGCGGTACCCCAGTAGCCCTGCCATTGTATGGAATCCAAAATCCAATAAGTGCCATCGGATTTGATTGTATACCTATGTATGCTGGAATTTAATAGATGTATCAATTTCGGCTATTTTCTATTTACTTGAAAACCCTAGAACTATTATAATATCACTGAATTTCCTATCAAAGTTTTGGTTAGCGTAAGGTAAAAACATTTCCATGTTTATGTGTGGGATGTCTTACGTGATACCTTTTGTTTTTCAAAAGGATTTTTAAAGTTAAACAACTTTAACCTGTTACTCATACCAGACCCATGTCTGACCCGAAGTTTATCTCTGTTTTTCATAAACTCTCGGGTACCCAAATTTTTACGGGTAGCCAAGGGATTCAGGTTAGCTTTGACGAATTGTGGAGGAGCAATGGAGCAGGAGGCTTCAGCGTTATAGATATGTATGGTGTTCCGCTGTGTTGGTATCTCTGAGATGTGTTGTCTGAGTTGTATTAACTAGACAGGTGTTTATAACTGTCTAGTATGTGTTGTGTAAACTGTGTAACGCTGATGTATATGATATTATGTATTCTCTTATGTGATATATTATATTTTATTCGTTCCGCTGTTGAGATTCTGATGTTGTTTCTTCTTCTTCTCTATCTTTTCTACTTTCTCACCCCTTTCTTTCTTAAAAATGACACGACTTTCCGGTAGTAGAAAGTTGGGTCGTCACACGTGGTATCAGAGCATTGGTTGAGCGAATACCTAAGCTCTGGAGTGGTGTCTATCTTGAGAGAGCGTATTTGTATTTTGATATATATATATATATTATTTCTACCTATCTGTTGGGTTATCTGTTCGGGTTGTCCAATATAAGTTATAAAAGGTAGATAGGGTGGTGATGTGTGTAACACGACTACCAATAGTTGGAGTTGTTTAAGTTGGAGGTGTATCTGTCGAGACTGTAGACCCAATACCGTCTCGAGTGATTTTTGTTGTGGTGTAAGGATTTAACCAATCTTTGAGGGAACCTGTTAAGGTTCGGAGCCCATCTTTGAGTAGAGTTGGATCTGTCAGTTGTGCAGAGGCTAGTGATGGTATCTTGATATCTCAGGATGTAGTAGCTGTGTGACGAGATGCAGTGACTATGGATGTCTCCGAAGATGTTTTCTTTTGAATAAGTTACAGAAGTATGTCTGCTTCGGTGTTGAGGCTGTGTTTAGCCGGGTGTTTGTGTTTGGCTTTGAGGCCTGAGTTTCTCAAGGAGTTTGGTTTATGATGTCCTTAGCAGCAGTGGCAGCGTTTGCAGTTCTGATTGTTCTGTGTGTAGGCAGGAGGTCGTCTGTCAGCAGTTTCCTTGAGGTGAAGTTCAGAAGCAGCAGAGTGGATCCATTTCTTTGATAGATTGGCTTGAGCTGTTCTGATTGGTAAAGAGAGAACAGTTTTCTTTGGATATTAGTTTGGGCTGATCGCAAAAGTGACTTGCGATAGTTGAGTGTTCTCTTTATGGATCTGTCGAACCATATTTCTGGGATGTGTTGTCCAGTTTGTGCTCTTGTGTATCATCAGCATTTTCATCTACTCAGATCAGAGTTGTGCAGCGGAAGCAGTTTGGGAATGCATCTGTTTTTCTTTTCTAGATAGGAGAAGTTGTTTTCTACTATTGATAGTACAGGCTGTGTTCTTGGATTGTTTGTGTGTGGATCATTGTGATGAGTTGTTTTGGGGCATCAGCGAAGGTTGAGCTGATCAGTAGGAATGAAGGCATCCCAGGATCGTCAGATGAGTTTTGTGGATAAGAGACGGAGGAATTTGGATTTCGAAGTCTGGATTGATTTTGAGTAAGTTTCTCTGATTCAAGGAGCTGTATAGATTGGGTAAGATTGGGAAGCCAGCTCCGAGACATTTTGGATCTTTTCTGTTGTTCTTCTAAGGATAAGTGTTTGATCTTCTGGAGTGAATGGTCAGTTTGGATGACTGGGATTCGATGTGTTCTGCGTATCTCTGAGGGAGTACGTGTATGATCTATCTCTGGTTTTGGAACCAGCAGTTCAGGGAGTTTTAGTTGTGAGTCAGACTTGTCCGTAGTCTGATATCTTGTCTAGTTGTGTAGATCTAGATGAGTAGGAGCACTGTAGCTTAGTAGTGTAGATCTGTTTGGATTCTGTAGAGCGAGTATCCCGGTATATATACTTGGGAAACTCGAGAAAACTCTATCCAGAATTTTTTCTGGATAGCTAGATTTGTTTGTTTGGATGATTGGTTGCTATGGTTGTTAGAATATGATTAACATATGCTTGTGTTTTTAAAATTAAATATTTAATAGATTATTAAATTACCTTTGTTTTAAATTTTGGGGACGAAATTCTTTTAAGAGGGGAGGAATGTGACATCCCGGAATTTCTGACAATATCAATTTAATAATCTGCGTTTAAAAATTAAATTGATTTGATGATTTTTGTTAATAAAATCTGAATTGACTTAATAATCTTCTTTGAATAAATATTTAACTGAGAATTTATCTTTTAAAAGCTAATAAATTGTTTTCTATTTACAATGTATATATATATTTGTATATATTATAAATAGAAATCTTTGGTTTGAACTTAATAATTAAATGAATCTTGTTTTATAATTCTAATATTTTTGATAATTGGGAAATTTGATTTTAATTTAATATTAAGCTATTAAATAAATAACTATATGGTTTTAAAATACTTAAGATAAATGTTTAAGTTGATTTTAATTTATCTTAGCTTAAGTTAAGATAAATTAAAAGGGTTGTTGTAAAATATTGTTTAATAAATATGATATATTAATTTATTTAATAACAATAGGAATTTATAATCTCTTTTATAAACTATTTAAATGTGTCAAATTGTTATTCTCAAATAACATATATACTTGTGAACATACAAGATAATAAATATAAAAGTGGAAATAAATATTTAAGGTAAAAATGGGAATGGAAATATATAAGATAAATTATATGAATTATATAATGTAAAGTAAAACTCATAGCTAAAATATAACAACAAAATAAGTATAGGATTTCATTCTATTATAAAGTAATAAGACCCTGGCTAAGGAATATATTTAAATATGAACAAATAAGATAAGTATGAAATGTGTAACAAATAATAACAAATATAATACATTCTGTATGAACAGGTTAGATACAAGAATTGTACAAACGAATAAAGAATAAATGTGTAAGCTTGGAAGTGAAGGCAATACCAATTACTGTAAATGATTATAGAAATATCTATAAACACTTAGACAATTCTGGAAATACTTGATGGCAATGCAAGTAGGAATAAGGGTAATGTTCATGTTTGTACAGGTAGCATAGAACAAGTATGTATCTTGAAAAAGAAGAAATATATACACTAAGATATAGGTTTCGAAATGAAATAAAGTATACAAGGTGTAGACATAAAGGACATTGTCATTAAATGCTAATATCTCTAGTGTACATTTTATAGATCACTTCAGCCCCATAGAGATAAAAATCTCTGAAATATATTTGTACCAGCAAGAAACAATACCCTGGGAAAAAGAGACATCTTTCTATCTATTTATCAAATTGCCTTAGTCTTTTTCTCATTTCATTTTCGTTTGCCAAAAAGAAACTTAGCTTTTTCTTCATTTTAAAGTTTTCAAAGACAATTACAAACTAAAGCTTAGTTTCAACTCAAACATCATTCAACTAAACAAAGCTGCAATCTTGAACAACTTCCTCAAAATTCCAAAGTCCTAAACATTCCAGATTCAAATATTAAAGCTTCCCAGTTTAAAGAAATTAAAGCTAGACAAAGTTTTCAAGTTTCTAGAATCAAAACAAAAGCATGCAAATACCATTTCCAGTTTCAAGTTGCTCTCTGTTTATTTTCCGGTGAGTAACATTTTTTTTTAAAAACTTAAAATAAATCAGTTGCTTGATTAATGCCTGAAATATGTACGTTTATATGTATATATATCTATGCCTTTCTATGTATATATATATGGATGATTGTATGTTTGTGTATGATAGTTTTCATCTGAGATTCCTCTGTTCTTTCCAGACATCAGTTCTGTTTAAAATCCCAAATCTCTTGATATAGTTTTGGTTAGGATTTAAGCAAAGAAAAAATATAACTGTTTGTTCAATCCTAGATTTAGATTAAAACTTTAATCAAGTTAAAATGCATTAAAAATTCAACTGGAAATCAAATGAACAGAAGCTTGAATTTGTGAAAATTTCAAATATGAAAATTTGACAATCCAGTAATATAAACTGAAACCCTGAACTAAATCATGATTTTAAAAAGCAAGATCAAGATTTTTAATGAACTGTTGATCGAGAAAATCAAAGTTGAACAGAAAATCCATTATGAGGCTTTTCTGGCGATTGAGGCACTCGGGGTAGTCGGTGTTTTGCCAGGAGGTGGAGGGGTTTACCGAGGTGATGGGAAAAATGGTGCGGTGGTGGTCAGGTGGACGTGGTGGCGGCGGCGACCCTTTTTCATTTCTAAACCTAGTTTTGGGCAGTGCAGTAGTTTTGATCGGCATGGTTGTTCTCGGTGATCTAGTGTTGCAATTTTTGGGGAGATGGTAGTTTGGGTGTTGAGGAAGAGATGGACGGAGTTCCAACGCCGCCGATGGCCGAAGGAGAGAGGATGAGGAGTTTCCAGGTTTGGGGTTTAAATGGTGGTGTTGTTCCAGTTTTTGCCAGGTTTTGATTTAGGAAACTCGAGTGTGATTTCGAATGGATGATAGGCTTATGATGGTCGTGATGTGTCTCGGGGATGAACGTCGATGTGCTCATTTTTTGGGAAGTGACAGGAGGTGGCCAGAACCCCCGTGCATATGCACGGTGCAGTGATCTGTGTCAGGTGATGTTTTGTTAAAGGGGATGGTGTACTCAAGTTTTACTCGGGTAATTTGATCATTTGTTCGAAGTGGTAGAGGGTTTTACCCGGAGTAACTGAAGAGGAGACTCGGGTATTGTAATAGTTACAGGTTTCTAATTTGTTTCAACTAAAAAAAAAGATTTTTTTTTTGAAATTAAAATCTGAAGCAAAATTAAAACCAAGTTTAAATTAAGATTTTAAATCTAAATTCAAACTGAAATTTGAATCTTAAGTTTTGAAAATGGAATAAGTTTATAACTTTAAAGTGAGGTAAATAAGTTAAAGTTAAAATATACTTTAATGATTTGAAAATTTAAAAAGAAATTTAGTTTAAAATCTGTAAAGTGGAATTTAGTGATTGGATTCATTAAATTATTAAGTTAATTAAATAGATTGATAAATTTAATTAATAACTGAATTAATTAAGTAATTATGAGTTTTAAACTCGTTAATTAAGTTTTAAGTAAATTAATTAGAAATAATTAAATTGGAGTTAAGATCATTAATTTGAATAAATTAGATTTTTAAACTAATAGTTAAATGTTAATTAATCAAGAAATTAAGGGTTAATTAAGTTACGGTTAAAAACTTGAATTGATTAAATAATTAGTGGTTAATTAATATTTGGTTAAGGATAAATTAATTTGGAATTAATAAGGGTTTATCTAAGTTAAATTTCTTAAGAAAAGGAATTTAGGACTGTTAATAGTAATAATGGTCATTAACTCAAGATTTGTTTTATAATTAATCAGTATGAAAATTTTAATAATTAATTAGATTGATTAATTAAAGAAAATCAATTGTGGAATTGTTTAAGTATAATTAAAGGAATTAATTACTCAAGATAATGAATTAAATAAATTTGAATTATCTAAGTTGATTAATTGGTATATTTATGTGATTAATTTTAATAATTAATTAGATAAATTAGTTAAAGATAAACATTTATGAAAATGTTTAATGGAAGTAATTAAGGAATTTATTACTTAATAAAATTAATCGAGTTAAACGATTTGTTTAAGTTAATTAATTTAGTTTAATTAATTTTAAATAAACCATTGGATGATTTGATAAGTATAAATTCTTAAATGTAATTAATGAAGTGAAATTACTTAATGAAGTAATTGATGATAATTACTATATGTAATTAATTGAAGATGTTTTGAGTATGATAGTAATTTGGATTAAATTACTTTGTGAAATTAATCAAGGGATTAATTTAGGAAATTAATTAAGGAGTAATTAACTTATTAAGTGAAGTAATTAAGGGTAGTTAATTACTGAATGGGATTAATCAAGGATGATTAATAATTATGGTTAAAGATTAATTACTTAGAGTAATTAATGTAAATGGAATAGTTAATTCAAAAATGTATTAGGAATCATTAATTATATGATTAATGATAAATTTAAAGGATTGATTCATTAAGATTAATTAATTAATAATAAGTGTTAAGAGTAATTAATTAATTGTAATTAATTAAGGATAAATGTAATTAATTATGGTTAATTAATAAATAGAGTAATTAAAGATTAATTCTGTATTTGGTTATAAATAATTAATTTTTGAAATTTATTAAAGAATAATTACTTGAATGTAATTAAAAGATAATTAATCCAGGATGATTAATTAAGATGGAAATCTAGAGAATGATTAATTAATTAATTTGTAATTAATCAGTGGTTAAGTAAGCAGGATTTATAGAATGAAGTAATTAATTTAATTTACTTTAAATTAATTAGAGATTTGTAATTAATTTAATTCATTTTAAATTAATTATAAATGGTGTGAGTATTACTCATTGCTTATGATGGATGATATTGATTTCCTTGATTGATTTTGATCTCAGATATGAGATGAGTAATATCTATTGTGATATGGATGCTTGTTTTAAGTATGATGATATTGATTATCTGTTTATGATGATGATGTTATTATCCATTGTGATATTGTGATTTATCTATCTCTGTGTATATAGATAATTGAATTAAACTGTTTTAAACCTTTAAAACAACTTGGCCTTAAAAGACACGTTTTGGATTTCGATGAGACCGGGATCGGGTTTCCGTATACCGGGATTCTAGGTCTGGAGACCCGAATACCACATCGATCCAAAATAACGTTAGGTCGTGAAATCCAAATGGAGCAAGTGAAGACTCGAGGTATAAGAACTATTCGTCAGTATAACTCTGTGGGTGATTCCGTAATGAGTTTGACGGAGATAGTACTTATAGATTCGAGATGGTGGTTCAGAATGCAAGGGTTATCGTCGTTAACTCTGAGGGTGATTCCAATACGAGTGTAACGAGATAATGCCTTCGGTTTCGTTCGAACCCGGAACGAACTTGTATGGATTGAATGCTTTCAGAACATCGTCAGGTGGGCGATGAGCATTCTAAGAGATGTGTTCTGTAAAGGTAATCGTGACCTCAAGCCTCATCAACCGGGAATGGCTAAAATAGGGGAGGTGCTGCAAGGCTTCATGGGTAGCCCCCACTTGAGAGTAAGGTTTACCCCTGTCTAGATGTCCCTATTTATTTCGGTTTAGTGTACGGTTGGTCGCGCCAACCGTGGGGTGATCTTATTTGGAACTGTCCAGTAAGGGATGGGTCCGGCTTTGTGTTGCAGGGGAGCGGGCGTACTCCTCGGTACGGTGATCTAGGCCACGTACTGTGACGGGCGGTACCCCAGTAGCCCTGCCATTGTATGGAATTCAAAATCCAATAAGTGCCATCGGATTTGATTGTATACCTATGTATGCTGGAATTTAATAGATGTAACAATTTCAGCTATTTTCTATTTACTTGAAAACCCTAGACCTATTATAATATCACTGAATTTCCTATCAAAGTTTTGGTTAGCGTAAGGTAAAAACATTTCCATGTTTATGTGTGGGATGTCTTACGTGATACCTTTTGATTTTCAAAAGGATTTAAAGTTAAACAACTTTAACCTGTTACTCATACCAGACCCATGTCTGACCCGAAGTTTATCTCTGTTTTTCATAAACTCTCGGGTACCCAAATTTTTATGGGTAGCCAAGGGATTCAGGTTAGCTTTGACGAATTGTGGAGGAGCAATGGAGCAGGAGGCTTCAGCGTTATAGATATGTATGGTGTTACGCTGTGTTGGTATCTCTGAGATGTGTTGTCTGAGTTGTATTAACTAGACAGGTGTTTATAACTGTCTAGTATGTGTTGTGTAAACTGTGTAACTCTGATGTATATGATATTATGTATTCTCTTATGTGATATATTATATTTTATTCGTTCCGCTGTTGAGATTCTGATGTTGTTTCTTCTTCTTCTCTATCTTTTCTACTTTCTCACCCCTTTCTTTCTTAAAAATGACACGACTTTCCGGTAGTAGAAAGTTGGGTCGTCACAGGGTCGAATATATTAATACCCCATTGAAGAAAAATTAGAGATTCGTCTATGGGTTGAACAAGAGCCTCAAAAAGTCTTTACTTCTGAAACTGGAAATTTCTTTCGATCAGCTTGTAGATATCGCTCTTTGGCTTGAAGAGGCCGATAGAGAAAGTGATGTTAAAGTTGTGCGTGCTAAATGGAACTTCAACAATAATATGAAGAGGCTTATTAAGTTCAAAGGCCCCAATCCCAACAAGAAAGGGAAGCAAGAAGCTTCGGTAGCAAAGACTCCTACCTCCAGTCGTGGACGGTGCTACAATTGTGGTCTTACGGACCACTATGCAAATGAGTGCCCAAAACCTTTTTTTTTCGTTATTGCAAAAGTTCGGGCCATCTTATATCTACATGTCCCATACTCCAAAATAGGAGAGAGGGAGAGTTGAATGTCGTGCAAGCTCCTAGTGACACTTCTCTTGGTCAAGGTATTTTTCATTCTACCCTTGATGACATTATTATGTTTTGTGATCATTCTATTGATTTCTTTTGATACAGGTGCATCCCATTCTTTTATATCAAAAGAACTCATTGATTCTTTTTCTTTAAATATTATGGGCTTGATGACTTCACTGAGAATTGCGAATCAGGTTGGTGGATCCGCAACGCTCAGTTTACTTTGTGATAATGTTGAGATTATTCCATGTGATTATTCTTTTCGAGTCGATTTTCATGTTATGCGTTACTTAGGCTTCAAAATTGATTCTTTGGAAAGGATTGGCTTGATCATTATGAAGCCCATATCCTATGTCCAGTGTGGACTATTCATCTTCGACATCCTCAATCTGTTAAGCAGATTTCTTTTGTTCTTAATGATTTTGATTTCCAAATTCAGTGATATCATTTTATTCTTTAAACCCACTTGATGAGGAAAGCGTTATTTCTCTCATTCAAGTAGTTTGTGAATTTTCCGGTATATTTGAGCTTGTCTTAGGATTATCACCTAAGAAATCTATTGGGTGGTGCTAAGGTCTTTTCAGCTTGACCTTGCCACTAGTTTTCATCTGCTACGAGTTGCGGAGGAGAGCATTCCACTTACCGCATTCCGTACTCGTTATGATTCTTATGTGTGGTTCGTTATGTCATTCGATTTGACGAACCTTCTATCTTATTTCATCCATTTTGTGAATCGAGTATTCTACGAATATCAGATTAGTTTATCCTTGTATTTATTGATTATGGATGAAAACAACGATTTAAAATTTGCAAATCTTTTTCATAAGATATTTATAAGTATGATTGGATTTTGTTCTTAAAACGAGCAAAGATTATTTGTAAATTTTATAAGAGACATGTTTATCATATAGAAGATGATTTTGTGTTATTTTTCCCATTGAGTGCTTTAAGAATTCTGGTCGATGCGCTTGATCAACATTATCGATAGGAATCTCCTAAACACTATGATGAGACAGTGAAACACAGTAAATTCTTGTAATAAGTTAATTTTTCTAAAAAGATGATTACATAAAGTTAATTATAATTTTGAAAGTCGTAGCTTTTCGGGAAAGAGGATCGATTAAAGGAACTCTTTTTCGATGCTTTTATTCTTGTGATTCCCGAAGGGAACCGAGACTTCATTGTTTGTACCGATACTAATCCTATTGGTTTGGATGTCATTCTCTTGCAAAAGGGAATGTGTTATGACATTTGCTTCTTGACAATTAAAGCTTGTCGAGACTAGATATGCCATTCATGATCTAGTGCTCGTGGCCATTGTTATCGCTTTTAGAACTTGGCGACATTATCTTTTGGGAGAGAAATTTGTTCTCTACTCCGATCATAAATTTTTGAACCATTTATTTTCTCAAAAGGAACTTAATTTGCATCAACAACGTTGGCTCGAGTTCCTTGCATCTTATGATCTTGGTATTCTTTGTACTCCGAAAAAGGGTAATCGTGTTGCCGATGCCCTTAGTCGTAAGCAACAAGCGGTTGTTTCCATGATGATATCCGAATGGAGTGATCTTGAGACTTTATCCACTTGTGAGATTCGAGATCATGAATCCGGTTCATGTTTATCTCTTGTTTTGTGTAGCCTTGAGGCTCATCCTTCTTTTTGGACCGTACCTCCTTTGACTAAACTCTATGTCAAATTACATGGAGTTCCTACTTCTATTGTTAGCAATCGTGATCCATTATTTTACTAGTGGATTTTTGGCAAGGTCTTCAAAAGCTTTGGGAACTAAGCTTAATTCTAGCACCGCTTATCGTCCTCAATCCGATGGACAAACCGAGCATGTGAATCAAACTTTTGAAGATCTCCTTCGTGCATGTGTTCTTGATTTTGGTGGAAGTTGGGTAGATCATATTTCTCTTGTTGAGTTTTCCTATAATAATAGCTTCTAATCTAGTATTGGTATGGCACCTTTCAAGACACTCTACGGAAGGCCATGCCGATTTCTTTCGTGTTGGCTTGAAGCCGGTGAGAAGCTGGTTTTAGGTCCAGATATTAATGGTATTCATTTGTGTTTCACCTATGAGGGGTGATGTGCGTTTCAGTCAATCGGGAAAGTTAGCACCTCGATATATTGGTCCATTTCCCATCACTGAACGCATTGGTTCCGTGGCTTATCGCCTTTTGTTACCGGCTCAATTTTCTGTTATTCATGACGTTTTCCCACGTCTCTTTTCTACGAAAATACCTTCATGATTCTGATTCTGTTCTTGAGCCCGGTGTAATTGAAGAAATTAAAGTTTCACCAAATTTGACTTATGAGCAACATTCTATTCATATCATTACTTTGGAGGTTGAACGCCTTCGAAATAAAGATGTTCTTCTTGTGAAAGTTCGATGGTCCTTAAATCCTAAGGATTGCTCTTGGAAATCTTGAGAATTCATCGAGGAAACACATCCGAACTTACTCTTTTGTGCTCTTTTATGGTGAACTTCTTATTTCAGAATTTTCTTTTGTGTTGATATGCTTTTATGGCTGTTACTTTTTATCTTCCTCTTAATTATTGTGAGGACGCAATTTCTTTAAGGAGGGGAGTCTGTAACAACCCGCATATTTTACGATTGTATATTTCAATATTTTATTTAAATATAGCATCGTTAATCGGATTAAAGTCCGAAAAAGCTACTTTTTGTAAAAGTCGAATTGGGACTCGAGACCACTTCCATTGAGTCCAAAATGGCGTTTACAACTTTTTTGAGTATAAACATCGATATGTTTGGAGTTGAGTGAATTTTGCTATTTTTCATTTAGGGCTTTGGGTTGGGTTTCAGCCCATCAACCCATCTAATACCCTAACACTCCACTCTCCTCTTCATTCACTCATTCTATTTTCCTAACACTCAACTCTAGTTTGTTTAGGAAATAAAAATTCAAGTCCAAAATCAAGGAGAAGCTTAGGTAAGTATCCTCTTCATCTTCTCCATCTCTATCTCTCTTCAATTCTCAGAAATTCCTAATCCTAACTTAGGAAATATACTTCTTATGAGCTTAGATTGAAGATTCTAGAGGTGTGTTGAAGAGGAATTGTTCTTCCTTTGTTTTAAAGCTTCTCATTCGTGTTTTTGAGTTTTAAAGGTGAGTTCTTGAACTCACATCTATGTCTATAACTTTCTTTGTTGTTAGGTATGAATTCCTAACACTTGTGCATATTCATTTGCTTTTGATTTGAATTGATTTGGTGAATTTTCCAAATTTTGGTGTTTTGGTCCAATTTTATGATAATCCTACTATGGATGTTTGGACATTGATATTTGGGGTGTATCGAAGAGCCTTTAAGGCTGGGTTGTTGCTTGGCGTAAATCCTTAGTCGTCATTGCTCGTCCGATCGCACCCGATACGTTTTGGCCATCATGGCCTAGGCAAATTATTGCCCAGCCCAGGCATCCAGACGTCTGAAATTAAGGTTCAGACTCCTGGTTATGCATTCTGGAGAAAAAAATATACGGCAGAAGAAAAAATGCAGAAAATAGAATAAGATGTCTGAAACAACCTTTCAGACGTCTAAAACACCTTGTCAGACGTCTGATACCACCTTTCAGACGTCTGAAACACCCTATCAGACGTCTGAGGCCATCTTTCAGACGTCTTGATGGTTTTTGTATTTCCAGAACCTAAATCCAGACGTCTGGATTGACCCTCAGACGTCTGGAACTGTGAATTTTTGCCTGTTTAGGCTTTTCTCGATTGAATTTCCATTGTTTATAGATTTTAGTTGCTCCGATTAGTTGTTATCACTTTTATCGACCTTGATGACTTCTTTTCGGGATTTTTGGAAATATCCATTTTGATGGATTTGGTATCAATTTCTTTGGATTTTATTCACGTCTTTTTATGTGAATCTTTGGTGATTGATTGTTTCTACAATCATTTTTGTGTTTTGTCACTTCTAAATACAAACGTTTCAATACTAGTAGTAAATACTCAAACTCTTTCATCAAAACGATTTCGACACTATTTTAAATTTAAAGCTCTCTTTAAAAACCGTTTTCCAATCTATTAGTATATACAAACCTTTACCTCATTGTATGAGAATCTAATTAAACGGCTTAGTAAAACAAGTGGTATGAAACACTTTGCGTTTACTTTGTCGGTTAATTCTTGGACTTGTTCGATTGAACTCTTGTGATAATTTTCGAGTGGAAATCTACAATTTGTTCGTAAATATTTAAGTTAAGCTAGTGGTTATGGGACATGAAGCTAAACTCTTATATTTACTAGGTTAGTGTAATCGACACTTTTTGATGATTGATGATGATCATTTTATGATTTAGACTAGCGATGTGCGATATCTCTTTGTCTGTGTAGGGGACTATACCCCGTTCTGTTGAGCTTCGTCTCATTTTTATAGGCTAGCGACCTATGGTTTTATGGAGTTCGATTCATCGGGCGTTCGCTGTACTACGTCGTTGTTCCGTATTATTTGTGTTCAGGTTCATCGGGCGTTCGCTGTACTACGTCGTTGTGCCTGATTATTTGAGTTTGGTATATCGGGCGTAACGCTGTACTACGTTGATGTTCTGGATTATTTGAGTTTGGTTCCTCGGGCGTTCGCTGTACTACGTCGTGGCACCGACTCTATGGTTAGCGACCATGGGTTAGCGACCCGTTTGTGATGCACGTGTTGGTGAGTTTTCATGCTCCTGTTTATGACAGGGCTCCTCTTTTGTGATTTCTAGATTTCTAGTTGTGATTTCTAGAATTTGTGTTTCACCAATTTTTATGCGATTGGCATTGATATGTTTTTCCAATATTTGTGTTTTGGTGAATAATTTAAAGAATGTGATTCTTTTTGGTGTTTCGAGATGATTTGAGATATTGTATGATTTTTGTTGTTATTTGATGTATACTTGACATAATATGACATTTTTGTTATCATACGTTTTTTGTCATATCTCTTATCCTATATCATTTTATCTGATATTTATAGCTAGATTGATCCGTTTATTATTTTCTTCTTAAATAATACTCGGATCATACCGAGGTATTTCAGGTGCTCCTGCTTGACTTCTTATCAGGGTCCTTCACCTGAGTTTTGGCTAACTACTTTATCATAGTAGTTTTTGTTAATATACATTTGAGATATAGACTCCTTGATGTATATTTATTCTTTTGTCAAGCACATGTATCTATTCTTTTGTGATGTAGTGGATCTAGTTTGACCACTACTTTCATGTACACTTTTAAGTGATATATTCATATCTGATTCCGCCTTTGTGATATGAATGTCTGTGACTGATTTGTGTTATGTTTATTTCTATATTCGTTTCCGAAGTCCACCTAGCCACTATGTGGTAGCTTTGAGTTTGTATTGGATATGTTAGATTTCCTCTTGAAATGAAATGTAAGTTTTAGTATCTGACATATCGGTGCTTGCACAAAGCAATTACACAGATGGTCGCTCCTCAACAGCCTTATTCTTCGTGCTAGTCGATGGCATTACCCCGTAGTGTCCTTGGCTAGCATGAGTATAGAGGTGGGGCGTCACAGCAACCTGCCAACTCCTTGGCCTAGGATATGTTGGGATTTCTTAGAAAACCTTGTCTTGTATGATTTTGTAAATTGTTGTTTAGATGAAATAATATCAACCTTGTGTACTACTCTTAAGTACATGACCTTATAGAAAGAAACTAACTCAACTTCACTCATAATTAATTGTAAATTGTCCAACAATGTTTGATTACTCCTTATCGATGCATCATTATGTATCACATGGAGGAGTGGCTTATGAGATTGAATCTATATTCATTTTTAGGTACATTTGGAACTTTTTCAAGTATACTCACTTATTCGACCAAATCAATTCATTTTATTCTATTGCATGTTATTTTATTTTATTTACTTTTCTTTTATATTCTATGATTTTATCATAAACTTACTACATGTGTATCTAATACACATGTTCATGTTGGTAATAAATCATCGATGAATAAAATAAAGTATGTGGAACCCATTTGGTATTAATAAACTTGTGATTGCATACATCAATATGTATTAATTCAAAGAGTTCATCAACTCTTATGATGCTCCTACTGAATGGGTGCATAGCCATTAATTATTTGAGATATAATTAACCTATATCATATGATTCATAATCATATAGTAAAATTATTTCTCAAAACTACGGCTTAGTCTATAATTCCAAAACAATTGTAAATAATATTAGACACATATGTATTTTTGTTTCATCACTTTTACTATGAAAACAAATTCCATAATATAGTTCTATTTCATAATGAATATTCATAATACTCATATTGAAATATAGTTATATCTATTTTTCAGTCAATACCCGAAATAAACATTATTTGACAGATAATGTTCGGTACATTTTACGAAAACAATTTTCATAATTTGATGCAATCATTAGGTGCTATATGGCATGCTCCCACTATTCCTGCCATTATTATAATAGCGTACTAAATTTATAAGTCCACCAATCACTTAATATTGTTTACTTATATGCTGCAACTAGTTTACAGTGGAGAGTTCTTTGATCAAACATCTTGAACTCAAAAAAATAAATGTTATAGAAAACAATTTTCTATATGAAAATACATTTTGGAATAAAAATTAATATTTCATATTCCAATATTAAGTATCAATTATTATTACAATTCTTGTTTCCAATGTTTCTCTAGGAAGCAAAAGTGACTATTCATTCTCTTTATTCCAACTTTACCTTAAATTACATCTATTCTTATACATTCGTTTTTCTTTCAAATGGTCAAACTATTCAAAAGAAAATTTTACTACAATATCATAACAAACTTTTTACAAAAGCGCATTCGATTATTCATAACATTTAAGACATCAAATATGTTGCACTTTATGTAAACCGATCAAGATGACATTTCAATGATCGAGTTCTTAGATGTATCTCGTAATTTATGGTTTTTTGTTATATTAACACAATATGATCCTTTTGAAATCATTCAAGTTGAATACGTGATCTTAAAATACTGTTTATTGGCTTACTTCGAATGAACTAGCTTCATCAAAATATTGTACCACACAAACTATGACTATTCACCATATAACATTTATATGTGAAAGTACATGGATCAAATATCCATAGTCTTGAATTGCATTTAGAGTTCAAAAACTCATAAAATGTATACACGATCTAAACCAAATAAACATATAAGTGACCAACTTATGAATGTATTAAGTAGTTGAAATTAGGCACTTGCATGGGTATAGAAACATTATATAACATGCAATTAGAATTATTAGTAAGTATATATTATATTTCTATTTGTCAACTTTCAATTCAGTTTGTTTATATATGTTAATTGACAAACGTTTTATTAATCATATTAAATGCACAAATTTATCATTGTAGATAATTATAACATTATATAGCATATGTTCTTACAATATTAGAAAGGTTAAATGTTACCATTTCATTTTTCTAATAAGGCTCCCACTAGTCTTTTATGTTTCTCCAAACCCTAAGATGAAACATAGAAGTCTTACAACTTCACTAGTGCGTGTTAGGACTCGTTTGTTTTGGTATTCTGACCTTGAGTTTGCTCAAAAAATCATAGCCCCACAAACGATGGATAACTCCTTATCGGTTGTATCACATACAACTCCTAACCCATTTTTCCTTGTTTTAATCTCATTTCGACCTTGAGTTTGCTCAACAAATCAAAAAAGATTATTCACTTATACCTACCATATCGTGATGGCCTAAGTATAGTATATGTACCTTGAGTTTGCTTAACAAATACATATAGTTATCTTACCTCATCTGTTCAATATATTAATAATACTACGCATAACATCCCTAGCTTGAGTTTGCTCAACAACTAAGGAGTATGTAAGTAATTTATTAATATATATATGGTAGAGGTCAACATTATATTGAAGATTCATAATCTTTAATATATATCGAGTGATATCGACTTATAGAATAATATATTTCTTATGAAATACCCCAGCGATTCAAGTGTCAAACACATTAGAAATCACGATATATGTACATTTACATATGTATTTATTTCTCAGGTCTATTCGGGTTTATTTAATGTTCCACATTTAGTTTATACACCTATCATATAAGTTTTATTATTATATAACTTTTATATTTCATATCACTTATATGATAGTCTTACATATAATATATCATTAATTAAATCTTATCTAATTAATTTTAATAAATTAACTCTTTAATTAATTTTAAATTAGTATTCTAATATAGCTTTTATACTGGATATATCTACTATAACATTTATAGTGTATACTATAACCTTTAATAGTGTAACACACATATATCATATATATGTGTATTTTATTTAATTAATTAACCTTTAATTAATTTATTCAATTAAACAATTTTTATTAAAGTTTATTAATTTCAAAATTTATCTTGTATACATATATGTACACTTATGTTATCTTAAACATTTTAAAAAAACATAACATATATCAACATATATAATACATGCATATATGCATTAATTAATTAACATATTTAATTATTTTATTTTATTAATCTTATAAATATTTTTAAAATTTGAAATTATTATATAAATATTTTCAAACATTTTGAAAATATCATTATCCTTTCAAACATATTAAATACTTATGTAGTATTATAATTTTTTATAATAAACATGTTTTATTTTCAATTTAACTATTAAATTTAAAATATTTAACATTAATTTTCAAAATGATTTTGAAAATTAGCCCAAGGCCCAAATTAAGTTGGGTCTTTTCTATTAGGAGCAACCTTTGGGCTCACTTCACCTTTCGGGCTAGGCCGGTAACCAGGTAGGACAGGGTACTTGATTACCCAATTCAAATCCTAGACATTACCTTTCTAGACACCGTACTAAGTGGGCAAGTTAAACTAGTTAGCCATAATATGACTAATTTAGACCGCATAAGCTATTGGGCTCTGATACTATTGTTAAAACTGGACTAGCCCGCCGCGGAAGTTATGGGTGAATTTCAAAATTTTACCCTATTGGATCTTTATTAGGCCTATGAAGTCTAACTGAATTAGAACATTTCTAAATTTCATTTAAATAAAATCATTTATTTTATTTAAATTCAAATATATTAAGATATGAAATTAATTTTTTTTGATTTAGTTTATACATGTGCAAGGTATAATAATCCATGAAAGGTATAATATGTCCATATGTAGATGTTAGGATTTACATCGCAACAGACATATTAGCTCATTTTGTATGTCATGTATGTTGTCCAAATATGTCCATGTATATGTGTTACAATACACACACACATGTATGTATAAATATATTATATATAATATATGAACATAAAACATTTACATATAGATAAATATATATATATATATATATAGAAAGAGAGATAAAAATTATTAAAAATTATCTATAATTCAAAATTAACTTATTCTTGCAAACATAATAATTTAGTATTTTAATTTGTATATATTATGAATAAAATAATATTTTCATCCATAAATAATTAACATAAAATAATACATTAATGAAAATTCAAATTTTACAATTTTAAAAAATCTAGGTTCATAAAATAGAGCTTAGAAAAAATATGGAGATTTTTCAAAGTTGAAATATTATTTTTAAAAACAAATACATTGATTTCGACAATAATTATTTAGTATAAAATAATATATTATTAAAAAATAAAATTGTAAAATTTTAGAAATTCTAAGATCATGGATGAAAAGTTACGAATTTTTTTGAAGATTCAATTAAATTATTATTTTTAATAAATCATAATAGTTTTTCCGAAATAATATTAATTATTTGTGACAACCCTGTATTTTGTGATTATTTTAATTATATTTTTTAATTACTTTAATTTAATTCCCTAATTTAAAAACTTTATTTTATTTATTTAAATTTGATAATTTTGTTTTTTTAAATATGAATTTTGATTTTGATGTGAATTATAATTTCAAACATGAATAAATAGAATATTTTCCAGAAATTTGAATTTTAGTCAAACTTTGACTTTTAATTTAAAATTTTAAATTGTTGAAATTTTGAATTTATCTTCATTTTATGAAAGTAAATATAATTTCAAGAATACTGCTTTTCGTTTCGTTGAAATCTGATTTATAATGTTAAAGTTATGCCCTATTGAATATTGTGTGTAATTTGCTGTATTTAACAAAATTGTTTATTTTAAATTATATAAATAATATTTTATTTGGTCATGTAATGTTCTAATATGGGTAAAATAACTTGTTATGTATATATTTTGGTTTTAAAACATTTTTCAAAGTGTAATTGACATTTTTCAATGTCAGTTGTATTTTGTTTATAATTTCTAATTTCCAGTTTCATTTAATTAAAGAAATTCTTTATTTATTTTCTATTTTCTGAAAATATTATTTTATTTTCATTTCCACTTTATTTTGTTCAGAATTTATTTTATTTACTTGACTTTTATTTGTTTAAAAGTGTTGTTATAAATTTTTAAATGTTTATTGTACATTGTTTATATTTTAAATGCTAGTTTCAATATATTAGCTATTTTCTTAATTATTTTCTATTTTACTTAATTTATTAATTTATTTTATTTTTCACTTTATTTGGTTCAGGTTTTATTTGTATTTACTGAAATTTATTTGTTTATTTTGATTAAAAGAAATTAGAAATTCAAAGAGACATGTCTCTTCATTTGCTTGTGACTTTTCGATTGCTTGACCTTTCATTTGCTTGCCTCTTCCTTTTCCTGGTGACCTTCCACTTTCCCTCATCTTTAGCCGTGCATTTCTATGTGATATTCACGTGGAAAAACTTCCCACCTCATCTCCATTCACGGCTACTTTCGTCTGGAGAAAAACAATGTAAACAATGGCTCCTCTTCTTTCTACTTTTCCTCTTCATTTTGCCTTGTTTTGCCTTGCTTCTTCTTGCTTGGTTCGGCCATACACCTCCACACCCTCTACCATCTTCTTCACCACTTCCTTCCCCTCATCTTCCATGACTAAAAATCCATCTCCTCTGACCTGTAGTGGACGTGACCCCTAGGATGAGCAAGCACCAAAATAAAACATCACAAAACTCCAAAATGTTGTCTAGCCGAGCCTCTAACCCCATCACCCTTTCATCTCTTGCCTTGGCCGCCACTTCTAGCTCCACCACCACCTTGATACCACCTCTGATCATACACCTACCCACTGACCAGACCTGAACTTGAATGGACAAGCCCAAACCACCAATGGCCGAGCCCAAAACATTGACCAAAACACCTCCTTTTGCCTTGCCTTCTGCACTTCCACCTTTGTAACTTCCAAGACCATTTGTATTCTTGACTTAGCCATGTATTTCAGATCCAAACCTGACCATTACTACCTGAAAACATCCAAGGCCAAACCAATAAAGCCTTAAGGCCGAGCCTATGTGAGGTTGTAGGCAAGCAAAATTCGATTTAAAAGCTAGGTGATGTCTTCTGTTGATTCCAATTTCTGTATTGTTTCAATTTAAATCTTTGTAGTGCATATATATATTCATATTACTTTGTTTAATTGTTACATACAAGATCATTATCAAGACTCTCCATCCATTTAAATCTATTGTGCTTGTCGTGCCTTTGGAATCGTGCTTGTGTGTTGTTTTGGTCTCTAGCTTTGTAAAAGGTGAGTAAATCTCACACGAAATTTTATACTTATGCAAATGTGAATTGACAACAATTGAATGTGTAGAATATTATGTTATGTTATATCTGCTTATGTTATATATTATATGATGTTAAACCTGTTTATTTATCTGTCATATCATCTGTTACTGATATATGTTGTTAACTGTTCATTTATATCTGTTCATTTGTTATCCAGTTGATTCCAGTTGTATTCTGAGTTGTACCTGATTATCATACTGTTACTCCTGTTGTATCTTGGTATTCCTATTGTATCTTAATTTACTCTGATGTATTTATATAGTAGCTTCATGAACTACTATTTCTTTGTTTCCGCTGCTTTATATTACTCTGTGTCTGTGATCTGTGATTATTTACTTACTGTAAATGATGAGTTTGCCAAATTTTAATTTACAATGCGGTATTTTGAGTAATTCAAGTCCGACATATGCGGATGCAAATGGTTGAAAATATTGGGTCGTTATAGTTGGTATCAGAGCTCTGGTTTTAGGCAAACTCAGCATATAGAGTAAATTTAATTACAGAATCACTTTCGTTCGAACTTGCATTCCTTCTTCTTCGATTCGGTTTCCTTCGAATTTTGGAACGTTCCTTATGGTTCCAAAGTCCATTCTTGTCCTTCCCTATTCGTGTCTTCTTGATTATGGAGTGTCCCATAACTCCACTTCGAATAATCTTTCTAATGAATTGGCGGTCCCGCCAATATTCTAATGACTTGTAAAGGGGTGAAACTTCTTTACAAAAAGCATTAATTCACCGAAGATGTCTGCATCCTCGGTTTACAATGCTATCTATCTCTTGTTATTCCAAATTCTCTCTCTTGAGATCGAATGTAGATTTACCCCAGAAAATCCACATCGATCTTATTCTTTAAGTCACGGTTGACCTGGTTAAGGTTACCCGCGATTTATATGGGCTTATCCATACTCCCTATTCTGTTGTTTAATCATCTTATCTTTTGTCTCCAACTTATATTCAAATCAGACTTCTCCTTGATTTGAGTCATCAAATCTGAATCCCTGTCCTTATTTTGAAAATTAATCTTGTATTTGAAAATCTTATATTTAAAGATGTTTTATATATTGTGTTGTTTGAGTTTTTGATGTTGATTTGGGTTTCCAATCGATTCGTCTGATCAACGCTATCGATAGGATCTCCAAAACACTTGAACAGAGCAAACTGACACAATATGGTTTTAAATTTAGTAGATGGACAAATTTGTATAATTATAATATGTATAAGGTTAATTTTATGAATTTTGATAATTAATGAAATTGGGTGTTAAGAAATAATATTTAACTTTGCATGTATTTTATAATCATTGGCTTTAGTTTCATATCTAAATAATTAAACATGGTTATAAATTAATTTGGAAATTTAAATGGATTTAAATTAAGAATGTGAGAATTTAATTTCCGATGATTTCGAACTTTGTTTTGAAAGTTTTAAAAGGATATATTATTAAAAGTATTTCTAGTAGAAATTGTTTCAAAGGATTTTTAATTTTTTAAATCAGTGCTCTTTTCTTTGTCGTTGGAAAATAATTTCGGTGATGACTGCAGCATCATTGACATTCATTTTCGGGTTTCGAAGTGAAGAGACTATTCTGTAGCTTTGCTACAGTTTTGCTTTGAATTTTAATTGATTTGAATTTCTAAATATGACTTGACTTATATTATATATATATATATGATTTAAATTTGATTTGATATATATAGTGTATATTTAATTATCTCTAAAATAGTTTGAAGTTAATCGGAAATCTAATTTTGAAATTTTATCTTAAAAGATAATTTCAATTATAAAAGGAAATCAAAATTTGAATAAATATGTAAACTTGAATAATTGAAACTGAATAATTTATCTGTATAATATTCTATTACATTCCAATATAACTTACCTAAATTATTCAGAAGTTGAATATGTAATTGGATAAAATACAAAATAAACAGAATTTTTATAAATAAAACTTAAGTGGTTATAATAAATGTTATACACTTAAATTTTATTTATAAAGGATCAATAGAGGTAAATAGAGGAAAAGGGTTAATTGAATAATTTACAATATAAAATGGTGTTAAAAGAATTATAAACACATTAGAATAGTTATAATAAGTGAAATAAACTTAATATATATAGGATTAGATATATTAAGTGGAATAAATTTAATAATAATTTCGAATAAAGAAGAATGAAATTTAACGAATAAAGATGAAATATAATAAATGATTGTTCAAATTCATGACTTTATAAATTGTTGATTTGATGATGAGATAATGAGATTTAAAAATAATTAAGATTTATTTATCTTAAGTGAAACCAAATGGATGAAATTAATTATTATTGTAAGTTGAAATTTTCATGGTTTTAAATTTATTATTTTATTCTATTTTCCAATCTATTTTATTTCTGGTTGTTTCCATTCCCCTACCTTCTAAGTAGGAAATCAAATTTTGAATTGGTTAGCCATGGAGCTACTGTTTTCTCTCAGCTTGATCTTACCTTTGATTTTCACCAACTCAGGGTTGCTAAGGAAAGTATTCCCGAGACTGCTTTCCGTACTGAGAATGGTTTTTCTATGAATAGTTAGTCATGCCTTTTTGTTTGACTAATGCTCCTGCTCTCTATGTTGATTTGATGAATCATGTTTTCGTATTGTGCTAAATAAGTTTGTTCTAGTCTTTCTTTCTTTCACTTTTTCCTTCATCATTTAACTTTTCTATCTCTTCTATGGTTCTTACTTCTCCCTATTCTGAATCTGAGCACTGCTTACCATCCATAGACCGACGGTCAAACGGAAAGGTTGAATCAGATTCTCGATGATCTTTTTCGTGCTTGTGTTCTTGATTTTGGAGGATCTTGGGAAGATCATCTTCACCTTGTTAAACTTACCTATAATCACAGTATCAGGTATAATTTCAATCTTCTTGTCATCTTGTCTTAATCTTATTTCATTTTTGTTAACGCTGAAAAGTGAACGCTAACACCCGGTGTGTGTGGTTGAGTTGTGAAAGCACCACCCGCGGGACGGGAACAGAATTTAAGCAGTAAAATAGCAGAAAAAGCAGTAAAAGACAGCAGTTTATAGTGGTTCGGCTTGAGATTAAGCCTATGTCCACTTTGAATCTCTTTATTACTGAATCCGGTTACAAATCGATACAAATCTTTTATGAGAACAGTACAATTTGATCACAAGAAACAATCTTGACTACTAGCTCAATCTTCGACGATGAAACTCGATGAATCCGTGTTGGATGTTTGGAATTCCTCTCGAAGCTTGTTATAGCGTCTCGAATGTTTGAAGATCTTTGATTGCTGAATGAATGGAGATTTCGACAGAGTAACGGCGCTTGAAGAAATGAATGGCCCAATAGTCCCCCACTTGTTGGAGATTGTAATCTATTTATAGGAGAAGAATCTGGCCTGAACTTGGCTTCTAAGTCCTTAGGTCGTTTACGACTTATGATAGGTCATAAGTCGTCTCTGACCTAAGAAGCTCGGGCTATCTTTTAACAGCTGCACATAATGGCTTCATATATTTGCTAAGGCGTAGGTCGTGAACGGGCTAAGGGAAAGTGGTAGGTCGTGAGCGACCAAAGAAAATGGCATGAGAAGCCTTAGGTCTTTGGGTAGAAGCTTTAGGTCGGGGACGACCTAAGATAGGTCGTAGGTCGTTCGCACCTTAGTTCCTCAGGTTGCTATATTTAAGGACAGGATCCAGTAAGTCATTAGATCGCTACCGCCCATAGGTCGTAAGTCGTTAACTCGTAGGTCCCTGAGTAGTTAGATCGGCAACCACTAGATCGGCATGACTTTAGGTCGTAAGTCATAGCTTGTTAAGTCACTAAGTCGTAAATCCTCTGAATAGTTAAGTCGTAGATCCTCTTAAGTCGTAGGCTGTTGAGATCACTTAAGTCGTAGGTCGTTGAGTCGGACCATTCCTTAGGTCGGAGCCTATTGAGTCGTAGGTCATCTAAGTCTTAACTCGTAGGTCTTGCAATCCCTTAACTCGTTAACTCTTGAGTCGTGTACTTCTTAAGTCATGGAGAATTAAGGGTTAACATTTGCCCCTTGAAATACACGCTTAAGTCGTAGGTCGTGTGTTTCGACTCATCTTAACTCGTGTGGGCCGATTCCAATTCCTTCGACCTGGGGTATAAAATGGTTAGGTCGTTCCTCTTACCTCCGTCTTCCTATTACTCGTTCTTTAAGCCGTATCTTCCATTAACGCAATTTCAAGCTTCCAAAGGCGATTTCGACTTGATTTACTTCCAGCCATTCCTAATTACACCGCGTAAGCATCTTTTCCCTTTTTCCAATCGCCGATCATTGCCGTCGACCTTTGTCCATGATTTCTTCCCTTCGGGCCTTGCGAATACTGTCATACA
This sequence comes from Allium fistulosum, assembly GCA_030737815.1. Taxonomy (NCBI): domain Eukaryota; kingdom Viridiplantae; phylum Streptophyta; class Magnoliopsida; order Asparagales; family Amaryllidaceae; genus Allium; species Allium fistulosum. The sequence goes on from CM060903.1 coordinate 1,060,036,017, forward strand.
GGATATCTATGAACTTAAGGTGGCTCGGTATGACTTGCAACGTTTTGTGATTTGCGGTGGTTTAGAAATAGGGTTGATGGAGAGGCTAACTGGTTAATGGGTTGGATAGTTAACGGGTTAGGAGTGACAAAGCTCAAGAGTTAGGAGGTAAACGGGTTAGGAATTGGATGGGTAGATGGTTAACGAGTTAAGGATTAAGCGAGTCAGGAGTTAGATGGACTGGTAATTTCGCGTGATCCAGTAGTTTTGATGTTACGACTTATGACTTACGACTTACGACTTAGAGAATAGTTGACCCTAGCTCGCAGGAACCATTTGAGTCGTTCGTGACTTAGCACTTGTTCAGATTTGGCTTGAATGCGTAGTACGATTTAAGAGTTACGACTCAACCTGACTCATAGCATATCTTTTAGACCGTGAACGGGCTAGAACTTGAGGAAATTCCGATCCATTCTAAGTCGTGAACGAGTTAGAACTTGAGCAAATTTTTCACTGCCTTGAATGTTAAGACTTGAATAACACAACTTAAAAATGCTCCGACTTATGTTAGGTCGTGAACGACCTAGGACTTGAAATTTGGGCAGAATTTGACTGATTTTTGAATTTGAATTGTTTTGGACTTTGTTGTACTTCTTTTCAGATTGCCTTATCTTTAACGCTAATAACATGTTTAAAAGCAACATTTGCAGAAAAATGGGACGAATATACTGTCATTGATTGCCCACATCGAACAACAGATTAGTCGACAGAGAATAACAAACCTAAATGAACTTTGTGAATGAAATGCTGCGAACTAACAAATCTAAGTGAAGTATTAAAGCAAAATTGAAATGGTCAACTAAAGCTGATTTATTTGCATTAACACGACGCTGCACTTGGACTTAAGATAACAAGCCTTGAAACTTTATAATCGATAAGTATCAATTAATTTAGTTTCTGTTATATTTGCTTGTTATTGTATTAGTTTTGCACAACACTTCACTCTTTTTAGGAAACGTGCACCTTCATATTTGAATATCCAGTTCCTTGTGTAGAATGGCGTCGAAACAAGAAGATACAGAACCCGCCGGAGAAACTTTTCCGATTGCCAATCCACTAATCGATCCTCCGGAAAGAACTCCGACCACTCTAAGCCACAAAGTTTTCAGACAACTATGTATCTAGTTTGGCATTGCCGAAGCCGGCGTTCTGCTCCCTGGAATAAATGATACTGCTGATAGGCCGCCCCATGGCTTTGTCGCAGTTAACCGCCAAATGTGTTTGAGTGGAGCTATCCCCCCATTTAACGACTGTCTTCGAGAACTTCTCCTCCGACTATCTATCTCCCCTTTTCAACTACACCCTAATGGCTACGCCATCCTGCTGGGATTGTGTGTGCTTTTTAGGAGAGCGCTGGACCGTTTTCCCAGTTTTGAAGAAATTCGCTTCCTATGCACATTTGCAAAGAATAAAGACCATCCCTCTATCACACTCGTGAGGAGTGCCAGGAACCGTAGACTGATTATCGGTCTTCCCGAAAGCGCTTCCGGGTTCTTGAGCCAGTTTTTCTTTGTTCGTTGTCCTTCGGGATTCTATACCAACTGGAGAGTAGGGAGTAAGACCTTTTATCTTCGCTCCTTATTCTTTCGAACTTTTCGAAACTTGAGTTGTCGTGTTAACCTCGCCCTTTCCTTTTGTAGAACTTCCTTCTCCGCTTAGGGATTCCGCCCGCCAGCCAATCTTCGAAACTCTCAGTGCGGTGGCTATTGAAGAGAGGAGCGCCAAATTTCTACTAGATGATGAGCTTTTGCACCAATTCTACATCCTTCCAGGTCGACTCGGATTCATGAAATCTCTAGTTCTGATGCAGAAACGTTAGCTGCTTCGGGCTCTCAAGCAGAGGCATCGAATGCCCCAGCTTCTGCAGAAGAAGTTGCATCAGAAGTACCTGTCGTAGAGATTGCTTTGATAAAATGTTCCGCATCCACCGATGTTGTGGGGTCATACAGCAAGCCGGCACTTGCCCCAATTATTGAAGAGGAAGAGAATCCTCGAATTCTTGACAAGTCGGCCGATGCGGAAGTCGAGAAAGAGAATTCTGCTGGGCATCATGGCGATGATACCTTTGATGATTTGAGTGATATAATGATAACTTCTCAAGAGCTTTTCAAGGATAATACTTCAAAAGCAACCTCTCCTGTCATTGAAGCGAATTCCTCTTTGAAACAAGCTTCGACAGCTTCTACACCCGTCGTTTTTGTTCCCATATTAAAACGTGGTTTGTAGTTTGACGCATGTAGTTTGCACTCCGCACACACTTAGGAATTTTCGGCACATATAAGCATTTATCCTCTTTTTCTGGAAATTTCTAAACTTTACTTCTTTTTCGGTTTTCAGATCCTCCGATGGGGCATACCGGCTCATACTACGACTCATTTCAGCGCCATGGAGGTCGTGGATCTTATGACTTTAGGAAATATCTTGGTGACCAGAGAGAGACAGATGAGGAAAGGGCTCAGAGGAAGGCTCAAGAAAAATGGGATTATGAGCAGCGGCAGAGAAGAAGAGATGCCGATCGATATGATTCTTCTTACAGAAGTTACGATTCCCATAAGCGAAAGTCTTATGATGACAAGGGGAAGACTCATATTACTGACGAATCGAGCAAACGGTCCAAGCCAAGTGACGCGTCTGTAATTTCTGAGAAGACTGATGCTCCTATCCCTTCTGATATTCCGGCCGGCTCTCCTCCTTTAAAGAAAAACGATATCCAAACGATCATCAGCAGGCCCCAATATCAGGTTAAAGACGGCCCTCCAACACTCCAAAGCCGGTTTCTGAACTGGTGCTTAAAAGGAGTGCGTTTTGACCTGGATCTGGTCCCAATCGATAAGCAAGACATGCTTAAAAGTCTTGATGCAGTTAGGCTTAACATTGAGAGGATGTCGCAATGGCAGAAACTTGTTGATGAACTCCAGAGAGTTAACCATATGAATCTTGAAAACATGCTGACTCTGGAGAATGATAAAGCTGAATGGGATAAATGGTGCAAGCAGCATGACGCGGAGATGATGAACATTGCGGATGACAATGCAAGGCTTGCATCTGAAGTTAAGCAGCTTAAGGAAAATCTCGCCTCTTCTTCTGCATCACATACTCAAAAAGAAGAAGTCTTTCAGAAGCAAGTGCGGGATGCACATGCTGCACAAAGGGATGCCGAACTGAAGCTTGCAGCTGAGCAGCACATTGTTGAGAAAAATCGCACAGAAAATGCTGATCTGCGGGAAAAAGTTGCCTCCCAGAACGTGGAGATTGAATTATTAAAGTCTCGACTCGCTAAAGCTGAGACAGAGCGTGATGAGGCTATTGCTGGTCGAGTTGCTGCTGTTGCCGAAAAAGAAGCGGCTGAGCAATCACATGAGGCAACGAAAGCAAACATCAGCTCTACCTTATTTGACTTTTATTTACACAGCATTCTGGGTCGTGGAAGTCTTTCTTTTCTGGGTCCTGACTATGAGGTTACCCTGGCCGAAGTGTGGGAAGTAGCGGTTGACATGCTTGGCGGGGCTGGCTATGATGAAGCGGAACTTGAGGCACGCTACCTTGACGAAGAAGCTCGTGCTGCCCTTGCCATGGGAAAAGAGCAACTTGCCCGAGTGCGAGCTGAAGCCACGGGGGAGAAGCATTCCGAAAAAGAAATACTTCTTGCTGCCCCTGTTCATACTTCGGTCTCAGCTGATGTTGATATCATTGGTTCTAGTTCTCACTCTTCACTCCCTGCCAAAGATATTGTTACGATTCCCACAGAAGAAGAAGCGCTGGAAGATATTGCGGCTCAGAAATTTGAAACTGATCTCGCCATGTCGACTTCTCCAGGTAACTTTGACGTCGACCCAGTCCCGGTGAACCATTTATTTGATTTAACTAGGCTTGATGATCTTCTTACTTATTACTTTAGCCTTGACGAATCAATATCTCATTTTGAAGAGTACTGATTTTAACTTATTTTATTATGCAGCGGACGCGCCGGAAACTGCACCAATTTCTCCTTCTTCAGCTGCCGTTCCTCCTCCTTCTCAAGTTACTCCTCTTCCAGCTTCTCAACCAGGTTCACAGGAAGAACAGATAGCAGCCCTTCAAGGCTTGGATGAACCACCTGCTTCCGAGGAGCAGAAAGCAGAAGATCTGGAAGATAGTGAGAAGACCCCGGAGCAGTCTTTTGACTACGACACAAAGCTTTCTACATTTCTTACTCCGGGGAGTGAGTCTTCTTCCAAGAAGAAGGGGAAACGTGTGGTTTCGAAGAAAGGAAAGAAAAGTTCTTCTACTGCTGGAGATGAAGCAGAAGTCGATCCGGCTGAGTCTCTTTCTCCTTCTTCTCCGATACGGCCTCCGAAACTAATTACCAGGCCGGGTAAAGGCTCCAAGGGTGGGAAGAAGGAGAAATGAGTTTGATTTTGTCTTTTTTGCTTTTTGCATGTATTGACCGGAAGTTGTGCGGATACCGGTCTCCGCTTCTTTTTGTGATCTGCACAATGTAAAATTTCTTTTATAGTATTGAATAAAATAGCTATTTTACTTGTACAAATTCTTGTGTATGTGAGAATGCATCTGTTTCTCATTTTTAGAGTAGAATAAACGATTCCTTTTACATGTACAAACTTTTTTTTGTTGTCTGTGTTTGGGAATGCATTTATTCCACATCTATTTTTTGTGATATTGCAATGAACTTGTGGTATGTTGCTTTTATTAATATAATTGAATTGTATAGTATTGCCCCCATACCGTAAGTGCATTGCAATATTTCTAGCTTTTTCAAGACTGATACTCTTATTTCAGAGAATAATTACTCCACTTTTAAGGGAAGAATCATTCTGCTTTTAATAGAGTATATCTCGTCTTTAGAGAAGTTTTTACTTTCTCTTTCTTTCTGAAGAATACTTCAACTTTTGGGGATGATCACTTTTATTTGTTAGAAGGTGAATTTCCTATGCAGTGAAGTGAACTTTCTGAAGAAATTTTTGATTTATTTAGCGCTTCCGAAGAAGGCTTTGTTTTTGTGCCTCTGAAGAGGGCTTATGTCCGGTACTTCAAGCATGGTGAAGTGTGCCTCCAAAGAGGTCTTTTGGTCTCCGAAGGGAAGCAATTTTGGTCTCCGAAGAGAAGCAATTTTGGTCTACGAAGAGAAGCGATTTGGCATTTCATCTCTGGTGCAGTGGGCCTCCGAAGAGGAGCATTTTGCACTTCTACACTGGTGAAATGTGCCTCCGAAGAGGGCTTGTTAGAATTTCATCTCTGGTGAAGTGGGCTTCCGAAGAAGAGCATTTTGCACTTCTACACGGGTGAAATGTGCCTCCGAAGAGGGCTTGTGCCTCCGAAGAGGTCTTGTAATTGCCTGGAAGTTACTTTCTCATGGTTGAGTGGATCCACGGGGCGGACGCAAGTTACTTGATTGGATGTTCGTTTGCACAAACGACCGCAATCAACTAACAAGGGCCCTGTTCCTTAAGCTTAGGAAGGTGCCCCTCCGGTGGTTCCACCAATCTTTTTATTGAGAGAAGCACTTCCATTTGTTGGCGTGCCTCGTTAGAGGGCTTTGTTGACCTTTGGGAAGGAGCATCGGTTGGTTGGTGTGCCAGGAAGGTTGCTTCTCAGGGGTGAGTAGATTCACGGGACGGACGCAAGCTGCCTGATCGGATGCATCACGATCAGTTAGCAAGGGCCCTATTCCTTCTGCTTGGGAAGGTGTCCCTTCGGTGGTTCTACAGGCCCTTTTATTGAGTGGCATACCTCCTTTTGGCTGCTTCTGTGTTTGCCTGGCCATCTTCTCCCATCATCTGCTCATTAGCAATCTTTTATTATCATTTCCAAGCGTATCTTCTTTCCTTTTGCAAGTAAATTGCCTTATCCGAAGGAGTGGACTTCACTGTTGAACAACTTCACGGGACAAACGCGAGTTACCTAGTTGGATGTCTGTTCATATTGACAATCACAACCGGTTAACGAAGGCTTGCCCCAGTGGAGTTGCCAACTTTTTATAAGTTAATCCAGCTTCACCCAATTATTATAAATTATATACAAATCCTTTAATTTACACCACTTTTATTCTTATTTACTTATTTTAAATTTTATACACAAGTGCACGATTTACGCTATTTCACTTTTATTGATTTTACTTAAATTGTCAACAATTGGTTGCTACAATTCATTCTTAAACTTTTGTTTCGATATAAATTATAAAATTTTATTTCTTTCTAAATTTAATTACAAAATTAACTTAACCAAATTTATTCATCAAAATTTACGGGTCGTTACATTATGTAATTGATAACAAGAAGTGAATTCAATGTAAGAGTAAATGAATTAAATATGATGGATTGGATAAGACTGGGTATGAACTTAAGTTATAATGCTGAATATGAACTTAAGTATCTATATGGAATATTTATTATAAACATTAGAAATAATTTTGTGAAATGGTTTATTAATAAATTAGCTTATAATGAAATGCCGTTCACTATAAAATGAAGTGAATAAATCTATGTGAAGTAAATGAAAGTGAATGGAAAAGATGTAATATAAGTTGGAAGTAAAGTTCATAGAAATGCAAGTGCAGGAACCATGTTATGATATAACAAATTGTTCGAGAATCGATTTATATGAGATGATTGCCTCAGTGAGATAATATAAATTGGATATACTAAGTAATTGGAAGAAAATAAATTGAATGAAAATCAATTTAAAGTTGAAATAGAATTTGATCGCCATGGAAACTTAACTTAAGTGACGATTTATGAATAAATTATCATGGATTCGAATGTTGTTTAATATAACATAAAGAAAACAAGGTTTGGTGAATAGCATAAATGGGAATCAAATGGAAATTAGACAAATTGATTTAGAGTCAATTTAAAAGAAATAAAATGTAGTTGATAAAATGGATTTACATATAATGAAAGTCAGTAACGAATGGAATGCAAATAAATTGATTGTGAATCAATTTGAAATTGAATAGAAGTGAGTTTATGCAAGTAAAGCACATATAAATCAATTTGGAATGGATATGAGTTTGTTGGTTGTAAATATGAATTGAATGCAATAAATTTGGTTGTAAACCATTTCGAATTGAGTGAAATGATATATGGATCCGTGGAAAGGAATTAAATTAGTGTTGGAACCTTATAATTTCTTGTAATATATGATTGACATGTTCGGTTTATGAAGTTTATATGTTTAGCAAGTTAAAGGAATGGAATGTTATGGAAAATTTCATGTTTATGAAACTTATGTGCTTATTTTGAGTAAGTACAGGTAAAGGGAGCTGTTTGGATAGACTATGGTTGCGTAAATGCATATAAAATAAGCCGCTCGCTTAAAAACGCTAAATAAAGGTACGCCTACGCAATAAAATAAAGAAATGGTAATATATTGATATATATTTTATTTTTCGACCGTATGGGTCGATGTATATATTTTTATATCTCTTGTCATATTGCAAAAGGCTCTCCATACAAAGGAGACTCTACTAAGAAATTTCAGAAATTTAGGGAATTAGAAAAAAAAATTGAAAAAAATTTTGGAAATTTTTTGTTAACTAGAAAAGTTGATTTTTGATTTGTATTAGAAATCAAGGTTTTTGAGTTAGAAATGGAAACAAATTGTTTTGGATAAGACTAAAAGGGTTAAGAGAAGTGAATGTAGGATTTTAAGTAAGTGGGTTTTGGATAAGTTAATGGGTTTGGGTGCATTTTTCCTACCTTAGCAATTTCGAGGACGAATTCTTATAAGGGGAAGGAATGTAACGACCCAGAATTTTGGTCGTTTGATTTTGAACGTTTAATCTAATTTTAAAGGTTGAATTTGAAATATTAATTTGTTTGAATATGGAGGTTTTGATTGAATTAGTGAAATAGTTTAAAATTTTCAGATATGTTTATGAATTGGGTAAATAGTCAGTTAATATTTGAAATTAGGTAAATATGTGAATTTGGTGTTAAATGTGAATGGAAATGATTTCTAAGTTGTTTTAAATTCTATTTCGGTTAGAATTATAATATTGGACTTTTGGATGGGATTAAAAATAGATAAGTTAAAGTTTGAAATTTATATATTAATTTATGGGACATTTTGGCATAGGTCCCTAATAAGTTTCAAAATACACAAAACCCCCAGTAAAAAAAAGTTTGTAAATTAGGTCCCTAGAATTAATTTATCGAATAATGGCATACACATGCAATTATTTAATGAATAATTGTAGACATTTATGCAATTATATCAAAAAATTGCAGACATTTCCACAATGTTTCACTGAAAAATTGCGGAAATTTCTGTAATTATTAACTGAAAATATTGCATAAATTTATGCAACTTTTGGATATAATTGCATAAATGTGTGCAATTATTCAGTGAATAATTGCATAACTATATGCAATTACTTAGCAACTTAATTCTAGGGACCTAATTTACATACTTTTTTTACTGGGGTTTTTGTGTATTTTGAAACTTATTAGGGACCTGAGCCTAATATTCACTTAATTTAATAGTGGAAATTAATATATGGTAATAGTGTAAATAATGGAATTTTAATTTAATATAAATCGAAATGATTTCTAATATGAATATAAATCGAAATGATTTCTAATATGAATATAAATTCTATTTGAATTATAATTGAGTTGGTAAGTTTTTAAAATGGAAATTTCAAGTAATTCTATCGATTTTGAAAATCGCTCGATTTAATCGACGCGTTAAAATAGCCTTCCGAGGCACAGTCTCAGAATTCGACAAAACTAGTTCCATTGGATCCGTAATAGTTTGTTATTATCGGATTTCAAATTTCGTAGCGTTTGGAGTTACCATTTGGTTGTGCGGGATAGAAATGCATTTAGTAATATCGAAAATTTAATATTTTAATTCGACTCAAAAAGCTATCTTCCACATATGATTGACTTAGGCCTCGAAACATGTTCTATTGTATTCGGAATAGGGGTAAAACATTATAAATGCTAGGCGGCATGCTTCGTTTGGAGTTTGTCCGAAAAAGCACGTTAATTGTGAAAATAATTAAAATAATATGCATATACGTATATATACACGCAACATTAAACCCTTTCCCATTTTCTTAAACTAGCCGCCGTTTCTTTAAATCAATGGCCAAAATCATCAAGCTTTCCTCCCTCAAATCTCCTCAATCCACATCCTTTCACGCTTCGAGTTCAACACGAAAGTCGTAGGGCTTCTCGAGCTCGACGAATCTATACGGTGATGATGCAATTTCGTGAGACGGATTGATGTGGCTTCGCGTGCGAAGGGCTGGCGTTCGACGGCGTTTTTCTTGCTGTAGGTGAAGTCAGGTTAGGCTAGTCGTTGGCTGTAGGCGCGTGGGAATGGAGGCAATGGCATGGTGGTTGTTGATTGTCCTCATGTGGTCGGAGATGGAAAGGAATCGCGGTCAAGCGATTGTGAAGCAGTTTTCGAACGTGATTCCTAGGTCTGGAACACACAATAGAGGAAGAAAGCTTCCTACGGCCAGATTCTCACCATCCTGATTGTACGGCTCTGATTTATTAGGTTTAATAATAAAAAAAGATTTATTTTTATAATTAATATTCAAAACTTTAAAAATTCGTAACTATTTCATACGAGGTCAGAATCGGATGAACAAGCGGCGACGGAATCGTGGCGACAAGCACTACGCTCTGGAACAGATCTGGAGATGTTTGGAGTGAGTAAAATTTTAGGTTAAATCGAATGTGTTCGATTTAATTTGAAATTGGGACGTTTGGCAAATTTAAAACTCAAGGTGAGAATTTCTCACTCATTTGGATTGCCACATTTAAATTTAAATATTTAAATTTAAATTATTTGATGCTTGATTGGATTGATAAATTATTATCAGTTGGATGTTAATATATATATATATAGTAGTATATATATTAGTAATTGGAGTGATATTCCCGCATATTATAGCGGATGAGACCCTATGCGCCCCGCATAATAGCGGATGACCCTATATACCGCGATATTCCGCCTCGAAGCAGAATTGGTATTTTTATGTTGTTTTAACATCTGTGAATGTAGGGAAAACAGGTTGGAGGGATCCCACTGGATCCCTTAAAATGTTGAATTTAATTTCATATATGGTGATATATATTTTGTTGGAGTAATCTGTGACAGATTATTCTGTGATTTGAATTGATTGGATACTATGGCAGTTTTGGCCCAGATTTTGGTATTTTTAAATACCAGTAATATATGGTTTGATTGAAAAAGAATTTTAAAGGGATGTTTGAGGTAAGACATTTATATAGAATTTTGGGTTAACTGATTGATAAAATAATGGTTTTGAAATTTGTACCTAACTAATTCAGGATATTGTAATAGAGATTTTGGGATAAAGTATATAAAAGGATTTTGTAACGACCCGGATTTTTTGTTGTTCGATTTTAAATATTTAAATGGTTTTAAATATTGAATTTGAATTTATAGATTGACTTTGAATATGAAGATTTGGGTTTATTTATAAAATAAATTCAGAATTTAAATATAACGATTTTATGGATAATTTAATTATTGAATTATATAATTAAATATTGGTTAAGTTATTGTATCTTGAGTTTTAAGCAGGATAAAAATAATTTAAAGACTTATAAAATTTATATTAATAATAATGGAGGTAATAAAAATTTTCAAATTGAATTTAAAAGTGATTTGTTCAATTTTAAAAATAGCTTGTTTAAATTGACATTTAAAATAGCCTTCCGGGACATAGTCTCAGAATTCGACCAAATCAGTTCCATTGGATCCGTAATAATGTATTATTATCAGATTTCAAATTTTATAGTGTTTGGAGTTATCATTTGATCATGCGGAATATAAACGCATTGAATTAATATTGATAATTCAATATAATAATTGGGTTCAAAAAGCTATCTTCTCCATACGATCGAATTAGGACTCGAAACCTTTTCCATTGCATTCGGAATAGGGGTATAACATTATAAAAGCCTAGCGGCATGCCTCGATAGGAGGTCAAGATTTTAAGCTACGGATTCGAGACGATTTAAAATTTTAAATAATATATATAAAATCGATTGGACAAATATTTTCACATCAGGACTTTTTCCTTTCTCTTCAAAGCTCTGTAGCTTATCACCTACACGCAAATATTTTCAAACATGCAACCTTTTTTTTAAAAAGGGACGAACTTCCTTTCTTCTTCATTTAATATGAACGAAAAAACAAATGCGTTCCTTTCTCTTTCCCTTTTCTTTTATAACCGGCCGAAAACATTCATTTCAAAAAATATAATGGTAGATGAATCAAATTCACCAATCGAAGAAGAAAAAAATGGCGGCCAACAATAAACTCGAAATCGTTTAGGGCTTTGAAGCTTCTGGCCGTGCTTGGGTTTGGGTTGCGAGGTCGAGAGGAAGGCGAGGCAGGGTTATCGGTATTCGATGGTTTTGGGGTTTCTAGGGCTGGTGGTGGGACGCGCACATGCTACGTGATGTTGGCTGAAGCTTTGGCGAAGGCAGGGAGGTCGAGGACTGGCGATGGCAGTATGATTTGTACGCGAGCAAGTTGCGATGGCTGGGGGTTCGTGACCGTGCAATGGAGGAGCACGAAGTCACGGCTCGTAGAAGAGGGTCGCGAGGTTGGAGGGGCGGTGACGAGCGATTGATTGTGGTGGCATACGGTGGAGATTCGTTGGTCACGGTGTGCTTAGGGTGGAGACGGAAGACAATTCGGGTTTGGGGGAATGATCGACGAGGGCTGAGATGGTGGCTTGGCGGTTGTTCGATCAAGGCAGTGAAGGTATTACTGTAAATATAATTTAAATTATATATTTGGTTATTAGATGAAAATTTTAATATAAGATGGCTAAAAAAATTTAAAAAAAAATTGCATTCGAGGTCCAAAATGAATGAAATCAAGACGAGTTGGATTCGTAGTTGAGAAATATACCAGATGGGATTTAATTTAGATTTTTTGGAGTCAGTTGGGAATTTAAATAATTGAAAATCAGGATGCTTGGCAAAATAAAAATCAAGGTGAGAAAATTCTCACTCATTTGGATTGCCAATTTAATTTTAAATAGTTAAAAATAAGTGAAAATTAGCCACACATCCTTAAAACCGAACTTAAATTCAAAGCGGGTCCCTGTTATAAAATATATATTTTCTACATCCCTGTTTCTGTTTTCCGCCATTTCTTTCTCCAAATTACCCTTGCGCTTCGCTGTGGAGCTGAATCTTCTTCTTATTTTTCGATTTAAATGGTAAACTGCAATTAAATTAAAGACGAATCAATTTTTTTTATGAAATATGATATTCTTAATATTTGCAGTTATGAATAATCGCAACAAATTTCTGCAAATATATGTGCAATAGTTGCAGAAATTTCTGCAACTATACGCAATAGTTGCAGACATTTCTGCAACTATAAGCAATAGTTGTAGAAATGTCTGCAACTATAAGCAATAGTTGCAATAATTTCTACAACTATACGCAATAGTTGCAGACATTTCTGCAACTATTTGCAATAGTTGCATTTCTGCAACTATATGCAATAGTTGCATTTCTGCAACTATATGCAATAGTTCTAGAAATGTTTGCAACTATGTGCAATAGTTGCAGATATTTCTGCAACTATGCGCAATAGTTGCAGACATTTCTGCAACTATTTGCAATAGTTGCAGAAATTTCTACAACTATATGCAATAGTTGCAGAAATTTCTGCAACTATACGCAATAGTTGCAGACATTTCTGCAACTATTTGCAATAGTTGCATTTCTGCAACTATATGCAATAGTTGCAGAAATGTTTGCAACTATGTGCAATAGTTGCAGATATTTCTGCAACTATGCGCAATAGTTGCAGACATTTCTGCAACTATTTGCAATAGTTGCAGACATTTCTGCAACTATATGCAATAGTTGCAGAAATGTCTGCAACTATATGCAATAGTTGCAGATATTTCTGCAACTATACCGTATAGTTGCAGAAATTTCTGCAACTATACCCAATAGTTGCAGACATTTCTGCAACTATACCATATAGTTGCAGAAATATCTGCAATTATTTACAAATTTTGTAAATTTGCAAAAAAATCAAAAACGTTGAAAATTTGCTGACTAATCTGCAAATATTTGAAATAATTGCACCTTTAATACAAATATGAATTTTTGGTATCAACAATGGATCTCATTTCAAAGATCATAAAATTTGTGATTTTTTGGTGAAAACGGTTTTTTGATCCGGTTTTTGTACATAAAGTTATACGCGTTTGAATTGTAAAAAACGTAAAGGGTATTTGTGTATTTTTGCTTGCGCGAATTTGAAAATAGGGATCGGAAATGTAGAGTTTGTATGTGAAGGATGTTTTGTTTATTTTGAAACTTATTAGGGATGTGAGCCAAACTTTCCCTAAAAATAAATTATTAGATGCCTGGGTGAATTTATATAATTTTTATCTATTGGATGTTAAATATATATAGTAGTATATAAATTAGTATTTAGAGTGATATTCCCACACATTATAGCGGATGAGACCCTATGCGCCCCGCATAATAGCGGATGACCCTATATACCGCGATATCCCCCTCGAAGTGGGATTGGTATTTTTATATTGTATTAACATCTGTGGATGCAGCGAAACAGGTTGGAGGGATCCAAATGGATTCCTCAAAAAGTAAAATTTAATTTCATATATATAGATATATGAATTGTGTAGAATAATCTAGTATAGATTATTGTAGTGATTTGAAATTATTGGGTGTTATTGTAGCACTGGCCTGAATTTGATAAATTAAATACTACAAATGTATTTTTAAATTTTATGGAATTGAAGGGAATTTCATAATAAATAAATAAATATGTATATATATATTGGAATTGGAGTTATTTTAAAGAAATTAAATTAGAAAAAAATATATATTTGGGTTGGTTATACTTAACCAGGGTGAATTAGTAAATGGAGATTTTTAAAATGAATTATATAAGAAAATTTATAAATGATATTCTATAAAATATAAAAAGAAGTTAAAACCAATATTTAAAATAGATTGGAAGTAAAAAGGGATTTATAAGAAATAAATGGATATACAGGAATTTTATAAATAAGATTTATTTTACAATCCGGTAAAACCAAAGGGGTTATAAAATTGATAAACGATGTTATAAATTGAGGAATTCAATATCGGGTGATAATTGGAGATATAAATTCATAAGGTGACTTTATATTAGAATTTGGAAACAAGATTGAGAAAAATAATAGATCCTATCTTTGGAATGAGAATGGTTAAGGAATCGAAAAGAAATCGATATGTTGTGAAAACAAGAGGAAGTTATAAATTAAATGGGCTATCGAGATTTTTTAAAATATATTTGTAAGAAGTTAAGTTGTTTCAAAAGAAAAACTTTATTATTTAAAAATATGAAAGTTTAAACCAGTTAATATCGGAATACTTCGAAAATGGATTTTCAAATATTTAATATTTATTGAAATAATTTTTTTAAAATTCTTATAATCAACTTTGTAAATTGATTTCTTTATTTTTAAAAGAGTTATTGATAGTTTATTAAAAGTGTTAATATTTTAAATAATAACTTAAAACAATATTTTAAGAATAGAAATAAATTATTACTCTTTAGAAATGATTATATATATATGTAGTTTTGAAAAGATTGAAAAATTTATTAATAAAATCCTCTCGAGGTGTGTAAACAGTTTTGATTTAAGAATGAGATTTTGTAAGAGAAATCTCATAAATGGAATTATAGGGACTTAAGAAAACTTCCAATGCCAGATGCGATAACTTCAAAAAGGAATTTGAATCCAGTTAAAGAAGTTATAAATGTTTGGTTGGCTTTATAAATAAGTATAATCGGTTTGGAAATCGTAAGAAGAATTTATTAAAAATTCTGGAGATTTATGAGATAAGTATGAAATATTTCCAAGTTAAATATTGAGAAGATTTTGGAAACTAGACGTATAAATATTCTCCTAAGCATTGAAAGGAAGGTTTTGAAAATATTTTAGTGGAAAAGATTTGGAATAGAAATATTTTCTAAGTGTTATAAAAATGGAAGTTGAGAACATTTCTAAGTATTGAAATAGAGAAATATCCTGTTATGGATACAAGTGTTGAATTTGTTTCCAAAAATAGAAATATTGAAAGATATTGATATATATATATATATATCTTGGTGAAGATGTTTGGAATAAATATTTAGAAGATTTATAAAATTGGGCCTAGTGTTTGCTTATGGATGTCTTATTGATAGTTAAATAACCGACAATCAATATTCAAAGAAATCGGGATCAGATTTAATTATCCAAAAACCACTTCGATCCAGTTTGAACGTAACGAATGAATACCGTGAAGATGATGAAGATGGTGATTCGGTTTGTCCAGACCCAGGATAACTTGTATGGACGAATGCTATCAAAACATCGTAATTAGAGGACGATGAGCATTCTAAGAGAAATCTCTCCTTGAAAGGTAACGCTTAGCCTCGAGCCTCATCAACCGGGAATAACTATAACAGGGGAGATGCAGCAAGGCTAAGTGGGTCGCAACCAAGTAGGGTATGTTATCACCTTTCTAGATGTCCTCGGAAACCCTATTTATCTTATATATGGGTACACATGAAAGAAGAAGCGCTCGATGGTATGGGTGGGAACACCCGGGGTGGTAACATATTAGGTCTATCCAAGTTAGGGGTAGGTCGGTCTTGTGTAGCAGGGGATCCCGGCGTGGTCCTTGGTACATTGTTCTAGAAGTGTACTGTGGTGGGCGGTACCCCAGTGGCCCAGTCATTCGATGGAATCCATTCTCCAATAAGCGCCGTACGGTTTTGATTATGCCCAACTATGTTGGAATGTGAGATGCAAGCATTTCAGCTATTTTCTATTTACTTTCTGTAGACACTATTATAATATCAGATGATTTTGATATAAACTACTTTGTTTATCGTAAGGTAAAAACCCATCATGTTTATGTGTGACGCGGTCTTACAAGATACTTTTGTTTTTCAAAGAATTTTGATAACCCTAATAATTCAAATTGAGTGTGTTTTCTCACGCTGGTTTTCTAGACTGACTCGAGTGTTATTTTATTATAATGCTCGAGTCAGACCGAGTATTATAGATCCAGGATAGGATGCTATAGGCTTAGCAGACGAGCTGGATGACAGAGACGTATCTCCGTACTTGATTTATTTTTCCACTGTGCAAGGACAAGTTATTAAACTATCCAGATCGATGTACTGATTGTTGTACTCAGATTATCGTTTGTATATAAACTGTTATAGATTCCTTTGTATAAAAATCTATTATTATATATTATATTTCTTTCCGCTGCAATTGTGGGATTCTATTTTGTTGTTATTTTCGTTTTCTTCTTCTGTCTTTTCTTCTTTACCCTAAAGATTCGTATTTCCGTTCAATTTGAGTTGAGCTGATGTGAAATTTTGTCGACTCAAAGGGGTACGGATTTACGGGCCTTTACTGATTTTAACTAATAAATTCTTAAGTGGTATTTGTTTAAATAAAAAGGGTTTAAAAATCGAGATTTTTAATAGATTGGAAGGATAGAAGTGAATTTGGAAATAAGTATAAAATTGGTTATACCGGAGCACAAGTAAGATTTCCAAATCTACGAAACGAAATTAAAATCAAGAAATTGGGCTTGTTTTAAAAAGAGGATTTTTAATTATTAACCAGGTAACTTTTAAAAGTGTTAAAAATATTCCAGAAACTAGTTATGTAATTATTTTAAAATGTTTAAAGCATATTAAATTATTAATTAGTTACCTTATAAAGATTGTTAAAGATTTACTATTATTTAAGAATTAGTCAACATTATTATTTTAAAAGATAAATTATTAAATATTAATATGGCTTTGTATAATAACTTTTATTTTAGTATATTTACCTAGATTAAACTTGGAAATTTATTTGAGAAACTTATAAGCATTATTTTGAGATAATTTTTAAATAAAGTTTTCGGGAAGTAATGGTATACTTGCATGGCGTAATCGGAGTCAATGAGTGCCTACAGTTAAGTTTTGGATTTCTCTGGGATAGAGACGTAACCATTGAGCCGTGAATCTTTGGTTGATACCGCAATGGTACTTTCCTTATTATTTTAAAGGTTTCAATCTTTTGAAAAGGACAGTTTGTGAATATACTGAATTCGATAAGATAAGTACATACCTTTGGATAAAGAGATTTAATTTATTTAAAATTTAAATTAAATAAGACTTGGAGTTTTTCAATGGAAATGAGATTTTTGGTTGGATGATTGTTTATTTGATAGTTAAACATAAGACTATCAAATCTGGACCCAAAATATAACTTTAGGAATATCTAAGAAAAACACGGGAATTTTGTGGTACAGTTACCGTTCGAGGTGCTATACTGTACGTATAAACTCGTTTCGTTCTTCTAGGACGATGTTAAGGAAATCTGTAACAACCTGGAATTTTCAACCATTCGCACCCATACATGTCGGATTTGAATTGCTCAAAATATCAGATTGTTAATTTAAATTTGGCAAAACTTAGCATATACAGTAAATAAATTAATCATAGATCACAAACATAGAGTAATATAACAATAATGCAGTGGAGACAAATGAATAGTAGTTCATGAAGCTACTATATATATAACAGAGTTAAACAAGATACCACAGAAGTCTCGAATACATAGATATCTCAATACAATAGTCAAATACAAGATCTGAATACAACACTGGAATCAACTGGATAACTGATAGTAGAATCAATAGATAGCTAGATCTCCAAGCGAAACTCCAACTCCAAAGGTGAGTCTCGAACACTGGTATACTCAGTCTGACCCGAGCGTAAAGAAAAACACAAAACACTCGAGTCAGGATTAACATTCTTATATCAATAAATCCAACTCAAGTGAAATAACAACTGAAAATACAAGTAACTCAAAGGATGTTTGGGATAACCATCCTCTAAGGATCCGTTAAACTATCTACATATAGTAGTGTACGCTAAGTAGATAATGCATATCGGTAATATAAAGTATCTAAATAGTGTTAAGGCGTTACCATTATCCCCCTTAACACATTTTATATAAGCAGCATAGTCTATACAGCACTGTAAACTCCACCGTAAACTGGTGGGCTATCAGGGAGTACTCCATAGGTATAACACAAAACAAATCGTAGTGGTCGCGCATAGGGATACGAGTATGACAAGGCACATGAGGCAATACCCAAGGTAGTGAAACTACCGTTTGCCTGATCCGGACTAGTGAGAACGCATCGCTGCAACGATCGCAACACCATGAAACAACACTCCCAATTCAAGGGTGCGCACCAATCAAAAACAAGTAATTAGTAGTTTACGAAGAAGTGTGTCCGCTAGAGGTAGCTAACCTCACTGGCCCGGCACGGCTCCTATTTAAGTCATTTCAAATTTGACACAAGTGTCAAAGCTATCCATTATCGTTCTCTTTCTTCAAATCCAGCAATGTCATCATTCGAACCACTTCATTCTGGATCACACTCCGCGTATAATAGTTATTAAAGTGGTTTTCGATTTGGATAGAGAGTATGTCCCTAACCGATCCCGGACTCTTCAATAACTACGTAATTATTACACTGATTGGTCATTTAATAAACTTTCAAAATAGTTTATATTTCAAAACCGAAATATCATTGCCATTTCAAAACCATATCCATACGATATCAATTTCACTTCAAATAAATCCATTTCCAAAATCATATCACTTTCCAAAGTTATATCGCTTCGAAATCGTAAGTGTTTTAAAATCAAAACACTTTGAAAATCAAAACCTTGAAATTCAAAACACTTTGAAACTATAGTTTGAAATCATAACATTTTGGAATTCATACACTTTCCTCTTAAACGGTTTAGATATTAAAATTAGTGTATATGATAAAATGTTTATAAAATAAAAATAGTTTATATAAAATATTTATAAGTTAAAATAGTTTATAATAAAATAATATATATTGAAAATGATTTATATAAAATAGTTTATACTAAAATAATTTATAAAGTAAAATATAAATAGTTGTAGATATAGTTTAAAAATACTTTATAAAATAAAATAGCTTCCACAAATTCACAAATCGATTCAAATTAACTCAACTTCCAAATTCAACTTAATTCAGTCTAACTTCAAAATTTTCAACTCAATTCAATTTCTAAATAAATCATTTTGAATTATAACGATTTCAAATACAGATTTGAAACTCAAAATAAACCATTAAATTTCAATATATTTCAAAGCTTTAAATATTCCACATTTCAAAACTAAATTTGATAATTCCTTTTATATCTCAATTTAATTTCATTCCATTTAGTTTCTGAGATATTTCTTTAATCATTTCAATACATCTAAATACAACTTCAATTTACAAATTTATATAAACAAAATATCCTATTTAAATTTATATAAGTTTTAAATATTTATTTAAGCCACTTTTTAATCACATTCAAGTTATAAAACATGTCTTAAAATTTCAAATTTAATAGATTTCAAATCAAACTGATTTAAGTATAATTCTTAAATAATTAAGAATTCCAAATCAATTTCAAATTTATCTTTCAACCTGAAACATTATAAATCTATATTTGAAAATATAAATTCTACATTAATACTTAAACATATTTTATATTGATTCAAATCAACTTTATTAAATCAACTTTAATAAATCTTTAAAATCAATATTTATTAAAACCATATATTTCTTTCAAAACCATAGAATCATTTTTCAAAATATTTATATATATAGACCAACGGTGTCTATATAAAATTTTTTTACCCTATGGTCAAGTGATACGGATATTTATCATTTCAATCTGTAATTTATATATATACGGGTATATATATTTTCAACCCGCAATTCCAAATTCCATTCAATGAAAATCGCTTGGGTTTATCATTTCAACCCATAACAATTTTCTCCTATTCTACAGATCGTTCGGGTATGTATCATTTCAACCCATAGTGAATTCTATACTAACAGGGAACTTGCAGAGTGATAACAGATATGATAATAATATAACAGACATATATCATCAATATAAATAACAGATAATGGTGTCAGATGTCACAGGTGAACAGATACAGATAATGGCATATATATAGCAATGTAAACAACAGATAATTGTGTCAGATGTCACAGGTGAATAGATACAGATAATGGCATATATATAGCAATATAAATAACAGACAATGTTGTCAGATGTCACAGGTGAACATATACAGATAATGGCATATATATAGCAATGTAAATAACTAGTAGAAGCATATTTCAATTGTCATTTCAATTGAATCAAATTTAATAAATAAAAAGAACGTTAATCGTGAGTGATTGCTCACCTTTCGAGGCTAGAGAGATCCGACGATGAAATGAGACAAGTTACAAATCCAAGCACGAATTCCAAAGCGAAATAAGATCGGCACGAATTCGACGATCGAAGCTGATAAATAGAATCGATTGGAATAAATCAAGTCAGCAACCGAGACGAAATATATATATTATTCTATTATATTACTCTCTTAACCAATATTAAATTTGGAGATCATTAAATTAATATATATATATATATATATACACATTTTCAAATAAATACTAAATCTAAACACAAAAAAACAATCTCTATATGTTTATTAAGACTCAACTCTGGTATACTCTTCTACATATAAATTAATATGTAACGCGTACAACTCACATACAAAAAAAATACATATATATTAATTCCAAATCAATATTTACTCTCAAACACATAAAAATATCCATATATTTTGAAAACCAGATTCACCTATACTTACATTCAAAATCTGTATACTTATATAAAAAGAGCGTGCTATATATGAATATACTTGGGATGTTACAAACTGGTATATATATAATATCCATATTTTGAACCCAACTCATGCCATAATTCTTTAAACCAGTTATACTGTAAACAAGGATCTGAGTGTAAAACCAACTAGTATGCATAAACTAATATGTGCAATCATGTATATATATCATATTAAAATTTTACTGTAACATAAAAAATCTTTACGTTTAACCTTATATATACCAATAGATACAACAAATAAACTATTAGATCACATATCTAACTAATCTATAATACATATATATACCCACGCTTCACATAAACAACACTGTGATTTTTTTTTTTAACACATATATTATGTAACATATACTGTAAAATCTTGAGACAAATCATACTTATATATATATATACGTTCCTTTATAATATTATACATACCCTTAAACCAAAATGTGCAGACTCATATCTATCTCTCCTAGTATTACATATTTATACAAACAAAACACATATAAACTATCATATATGGATATATATAAACTGGCATATAAGCCCAACATGCAAAATAAGAACTAACATAACTTATATACGCTTTAGTATATGTACTGTAACCTTTATGAACTGAAAAAGAAAAAAGAAATATAATTTGTATAAGCTAACAATTTATACAAACTGCAAACAATTGTTTAAAACTATATGTATTTCCCTTTTCTACATATTACATAAACCATTTATAATAATATATATACAATAAAAAGAACAAGTACAACTATCTATATCTATATATAAATTTATTTATTTTTTTGTAACTTTATATACTTTATAATGTGTAAACTGTAAACTTTATAACCATATAGTTACAACTAATCATATAGCTTAAGTACACTATATATACCTCATATATAAACAAAATAGAACTCATGTATATTCGCTCATAAGCAATATATATTTTTCTTATTGTTAATCCATAATTCTTCACGACTTAAGAAGGAGGCGACTCAAGAGTTAACGACTTAAGGGATTGCAAGACTTAACGAGCTAAGACTTAGATGGCCTACGGCTCAACGACCTACGACTTAAGTGATCTCAACGACCTACGACTTAAGTGATCTCAACAGACTACGACTTAAGGGGATCTGCGATCTAACTACTCAGGGACCTACGAGTTAACGACTTAAAAAAGCTAACCGGGTTAAGGAATGTTCCGACCTAACAGTGTTACGACCTAAAGCTACAGGGGACATTGCGACTTAGCAATGTTGCGACCTAAAGACTACGACTTAAGAAGGTTCCGACTTAAGGGGTTACGACTTAACTATTGTAAGTAGTTACCGACCTAAGAAAGCTAAGAAGACTCACGACTTGGCTTAAGTCGTCCACAACCTAATAGCTCCAGTTCCTTACGACCTAAAAGTTACCGAGTTAGAAAACCAACACCTGCGCCTATGCCGTTTTGCCCACTAGGTCGCTAAAGACCTAGTATCCTTCCTAACCCGTCTGCGACCTATAAACAGCTGCGATCTACGACTTACCTTAGGTCGCATGCGACCTATGCCTCAGCAAATATATGAAGCCATTATGTGCAGCTGTTAGAAGATAGCCCGAGCTTCTTAGGTCGGAGACGACTTATGACCTATCATAAGTCGTAAACGACCTAAGGACTTAGAAGCCGAGTTCAGGACAGATTCTTCTCCTATAAATAGATTGCAATCTCCAACAAGTGGGGGACTTTTTGGCCATTCATTTCTTCAAGCGCCGTTAATCTGTCGAAGTCTCCACTCATTCAGCAATCAAAGATCTTCAAACATTCGAGATGCTACAACAAGCTTTGAGAAGAATTCCTTACATCCAACACGGATTCGTCGAGTTTCATCATCAAAGATTGAGCTAGTAGTCAAGAGTGCTTTCGTGATCAAATTGTATTGTATTTTGAAGGATATTGTATCAAATTGTAACCGAATCAGCAATAAAAGACTATAAAGTGGATGTAGGCTCAATTACGGGCCGAACCACTATAAATCTGTTGTTCATTTACTGCTTTTCTGCTATTTTCAGCTTATATTCTGTTCCCGTACCAACGGGTGGTGCTTTCACAATTCTATTACACACACCGGGTGTTAGCGTTCACTTTTTAGCGTTAACATTTTGGTGCTTTCACTGAGAATTGAACTCAAGTGATCGTCCACCGTTGCTTCGCATAGATTCATAAAGAGAACCTCTCTTAAAAACCAGAAGTTGATACGAAATAATGGCTCCTGGAAGAAGAGGTAGACCTATCAGATCCAGAAATGCTCATGAAGGGACTTCCGCTTCCCCAACAACAGACCAAGCAACTCCTACCGTTAGAGTCACCAGGGCTGAATTGGATGACGCGGTTTCTGGATTATACCAATAGATTGAAACCCAAAACGCTTTGATGATGGATAGATTAACTGTTCTGCTCGGGGCAAATCGTCAACCAGAAAACCATCAAACAGCCTTTCCTCAAATGCCACCTTTCCAAACTGAGGGTTCTATGCCGCAGCCAATTGATCATGAACATGTGCCTAGGCAAGCTTCCGAGGGAAGGACTGATGCCTGCCCGGAGATGTCTTTGAACAATAGAGAGTACCTGTCCGAAATGGTTGACCGCATCATGAAACAGAGCATGCAAAGGGAAGAGAATGAGAACGACTGGGGATTTGCACCGAGCAGAACTCCGTTTACTGAAAGGATCTTAAAAGCTGAATTTCCAAGGAAATTTGTACCTCCTACTATCCAAGCCTATAGGGGAACGAGTGACTCTAATCATTTCCTATACAAATACGATTGGCATATGACCGGTGCAAGAGCATCAGACGAGATCAAGTGTCGATACTTTCCAGTATACCTGGAAGGTGTGGCTTTACTTTGGTTCACAAAGCTTCCAGTTCGGTCTGTAGATAAGTTCTCCGACTTAACGCAAAAGTTCAAAGAACAGTTCAGATTGTATGCTTCAAAAGCTAAGGATATAATGTCACTGTCTAACCTTGAACAAGTGCCCGGAGAATCAATCAAATCTTTCTTGAGCCGTTTCAATATAGCTTTAGCCGAAGTAGAAAATGCGGAACCACGCATGATCCTGACTTATTTGATGCGAGCCATTGATAAATCGAGCAAATTTGGAATATGGCTAAAGATGAAGGAACCGAACTCGCTTGAAATTTTTTATAAAAAGGCCGACGAGTTCATTCGCCTTGAAAGCCTTTCTATGACATCGAAAGTGGTTGTTGCCCAAGCTAATAATAACAATGTCCCATCTAATAAAAGAGAATCTGAAAGTCAGAAAAGGGAGAATGAAGGAGGAAAGAGCCAGGGAAATGAAAAGAAACCTCGCCGCTTTAATCCTTGGGATTTTACTCCTTTAATTGATACAACAAGAAATATCTTTTTTGCAACAAAGGGCGTTGTCAGGTATCCTAAGCCACCTGAGATGACGAGAGGTGCAAAGCGTAATGGAAAATTCTGCCAATTTCACAATCAACTTGGCCATGACACTGACCAATGTCGCCAATTAAAGAATACGATTGAAGAATTGCTGGAGCAGGGTAAACTCCAACAATACGTTAAGAGAAGCGGAGTCGATCCAACCTCATCCACTCGGGATCAACAACGTCTTACCCATCAATCCGATTCTCTCAACAACACTGCAGTGCAAGATTCAGAAAAGCTTGTCATTAATGTTGTCACAGGAGGTCCACACCCAGCAGGCAGAAGTTGGGACGACTGCTAATTGTCCACAAAACTACAACTGGGGCATCTTTCACTTTCTCTGGCATATAAATCCGAAGCTGCGAATCTAGTGCAAATGGAAAATCAGTCCGGAAATTCTGAAACAACAATAACTAGCATCCATTTTTTACTTAACAGCATTGCTTGAATTTGTAAAAATGATAATGGATGTGTGACTTCTGCATTGTAAACCGCTGAGAAATCAGTGTGACTGAATAATGAAAAACTATGAATTCTTTGTTTTCTATTACGAAATGCATGTTATATTTCGATGTGTAAATACTCTAAATGTATTGCTAAAATGTCGATCTAATATTGCAGGTCATTAAAGCAAAGCTCACCCATCGCAAAGCTAAGCGAGCCCTACAAATCACTTATTAAGCAAATACCAAGCAACCAAAAATTCCATATTCAAATCCCATATAAGAAGAACTTCACATAAAAAGTTGGCAACTCCACTGAGGCAAACCTTCGTTAAGTGGTTGTGACTGTCAATACGAACAGACATCCAACTAGGTAACTTGCATTTGTCCTGTGAAGTTGTTCAACAGTGAAGTCCACTTCTTTGGATAAGACAATTTACTTGCAAAGGAAGACGCGCTTGGAAACAATAATGAAGGGTAGCTGATTAGCAAATGATGAGGGAACATGGGCCACCAAACATAGAAGCAGCCAAAAGGAGGTATGCCACTCAATAAAAAGGGCCAGTAGAACCACCGAAGGGACACCTTCCCAAGCAGAAGGAAAAGGGCCTTTGCTAACTGATCGTGATGCATCCGATCAAGCAGCTTGCGTCCGTCCCGTGGATCTACTCGCCCCTGAGAAGCAACCTTCCTGGCACACCAACCAACCGATGCTCCTTCCCAAAGGTCAACAAAGCCCTCTAACGAGGCACGCCAATAAACGAAAGTGCTTCTCTCAATAAAAAGATTGGTGGAACCACCGGAGGGGCACCATCCCACGCTGAAGGAATAGGGCCTTTGTTAGTTAATTGCGATCGTTTGTGCAAACGAACATCCAATCAAGCAACTTGCGTCCGCCCCGTGGATCCATTCAACCATGAGAAAGTAACTTCCAGACAATCATAAGACCTCTTCAGAGGCAAAAGCCCTTTTCGGAGGCACATTTCACCCGTGTAGAAGTGCAAAATTCTCCTCTTCTGAGGCCCACTTCACCAGTGATGAAATGCTAAAAAGCCCTTTTCGGAGGCACATTTCACCCGTGTAGAAGTGCAAAATTCTCCTCTTCTGAGGCCCACTTCACCAGTGATGAAATGCTAATAAGCCCTTTTCGGAGGCACATTTCACCCGTGTAGAAGTGCAAAATGCTCCTCTTCTGAGGCCCACTTCACCAGTGATGAAATGCTAAAAAGCCCTTTTCGGAGGCACATTTCACCCGTGTAGAAGTGCAAAATGCTTCTCTTCGGAGACCCACTTCATCAGAGCTGAAATGCCAAAATTGCTTCTCTTCGGAGACCAAAATTGCTTCTCTTCGGAGACCAAAATCGCTTTTCTTCAGAGACCAAAAGACCTCTTCAGAGGCATACTTCACCTTGCTTGAAGTACCAAAAATAAACCCTTTACTGGGGCACAAAATCAAAACCTTCTTCAGAAGCTCATTTCACTGTGCAGGAAAATTCACTTTTAAACAAATAAAAGTGATCATTCCCAAAAGTTGAAGTGTTCTTCAGGAAGAAAGAGAAAGTAAAAACTTCTCTGAAGACGAGATATACTCTATTAAAAGCAGAATGATTCTTCCCTTAAAAGTGGAGTAGTTATTCTCTGAAGTAAGAGTATCAGTCTTGAAGAAGCTAGAAATGTTGCAATGCACTTGCGGTATGGGGGAAACACTATACAATTCAGTTACATGAATAAAGTAATATGCAAGCAACATACCACGAGTTCATTACAATATCATGAAAAATAGATGTGGAATAAATGCATTCTCAAAAAACAGACAAAAAGTTTGTAACAAAAAAAGAATCATTTGTTCTACACTAAAAAAGAGAAAAAGATGCATTCTCACATACACAAGAATTTGTACAAGTAAAGTAGCTATTTTATTCAATACTATGGA
Source organism: Allium fistulosum (assembly GCA_030737815.1). Lineage (NCBI taxonomy): Eukaryota > Viridiplantae > Streptophyta > Magnoliopsida > Asparagales > Amaryllidaceae > Allium > Allium fistulosum. The sequence goes on from CM060903.1 coordinate 1,060,062,675, forward strand.
AACTTTTCACATTGTGCAGATTACAAAAAGGAGCGGAGACCGGTATCCGCACAATCTCCGGTCAATACATGCAAAAAGCAGAAAAGACAAAATCAAACTCATTTCTCCTTCTTCCCACCCTTGGAGCCTTTACCCGGCCTGGTAATTAGTTTCGGAGGACGTATCGGAGAAGAAGGAGAAAGAGACTCAGCCGGATCGACTTCTGCTTCATCTCCAGCAGCAGAAGAACTTTTCTTTCCTTTCTTCGAAACCACACGTTTCCCCTTCTTCTTGGAAGAAGACTCACTCCCCGGAGTAAGAAATGTAGAAAGCTTTGTGTCGTAGTCAAAAGACTGCTCCGGGGTCTTCTCACTATCTTCCAGATCTTCTGCTTTCTGCTCCTCGGAAGTAGGTGGTTCATCCAAGCCTTAAAGGGCTGCTATCTGTTCTTCCTGTGAACCTGGTTGAGAAGCTGGAAGAGGAGTAACTTGAGAAGGAGGAGGAACGGCAGCTGAAGAAGGAAAAATTGGTGCAGTTTCCTGCCCGCCCGCTGCATATTAAAAGAAATCAAAATCAGTATTCTCCAAGAAAAAAGAAGACAGTGGATCGTCAAAGCTTAAGTAATAAGTAAGAAGTTCGTCGAACTCAGTTAAGTCAAATAAGCGATTCACAGAATTCGTCTCGTCAAAATTACCTGGAGAAGTCGGTTTGGCGAGATCAATCTCAAATTCCCGAGCCTGAAAGTCCTTCATTGCCTCTTCCTCTGTAGGAGTGGTCACAGTTTCTTTGTCAACCTTAGCGGGAGGCGTGGAGTGAGAACTAGAGCCAGTAATATCCGCGTGAGCTGAAGCCGAAGTATAAGCAGAAGCAATAGGAGGTATTTCTCTCTCAGGAAGCTTCTCTCCCGTCGCCTCGGCCCGCACTCGGGTAAGCTGCTCTTTTCCTTTGGCAAGGGCAGTGCGGGCGCTCTCATCTAAATAGGTAGCTTGAAGATCTGCTTCAGCATAACCGGCACCGCCGAACATGTCAATGATTGCCTCCCATACTTCCGCTAAGGTGACTTCATATTCTGGTCCCAAAAATGAAAGGCTCCCACGCCCCAGGACGCAATGCATATAAAAGTCGAATAAAGTCGCGTCAATGGTGGCTTTGGTTGCGTTATGGGATTCTTCAGCCGCAGCCTTACCAGAGAGAGCTTCATCACGCTCTCTTTCAGCCTTCAATAACTGAGACTGTAGCCTCGCAATTTCTAAGTCTCGAGAGCTGATTTTCTCCTGAAGTTGAGCAGCGTCATCACGATATTTTCTAGTAACATGCTGTTTTGCTTCAAGTTTCACTTCAGTATCTCGCTGAGCAGCATGGGCGTCTCGAACTTGTTTTTGGAGCATTTCTTCTTTCTGAGAATAAGAAGTGGAAGAAGTAGCAAGCTCATTTTTGAGTCTTTCAACTTCAGCTTCGAGCTTCCCATAACCATCACTAATGCTTTTCATTTCAGCATCGTGCTGCTTGCAGACTTTATCCCATTCAGATTTATCGTGTGACGCCCCACCTCTATACTCATAATAACAAAGAATATTAAAAGAAATACTGTCTATTATTACGAAGAATAAGGCTGGATAGGAGCGACCATCCGTAATTGGCCTTACACTAATATTGGTTATCTCGATAGGAGTGGTATATACTTTTTATTTTTCATCTATTATTTATTTACTCCCATCGACATATCCAATTATCAGTATAAAACAAACTACGATAGTTCATAATAGTTTAGGACATTAGATATAACAATAACACAGATAATATAAATGCGGAACACAGATTAACAAAAATCTCATATATATATAACCGATGTCAGTTACAATATAGTTGACACGATACATATGATACAACTACAACTGTCGACTCTAGAAGTTATATATACAAGTACATTATCGACTAATATACATGAATACATATCGTTCTATACAATGACACGACTACTACAAAATGACACTGACAACTTCAAAAGATGTGAAAAGTCTTCATATCCTGAACAGCAACTCTAAGAAGAAAATCTACAACCTGAAATAACTCGGGTCTGACCCGAGTATTAAATTCAAAAGAAAATAATACACGGGTCAGTCTAATTCAAACTCAGTTATTAATGCACAGAAGCAATAATAATCAAATAACAATATAGACTACGGTCACAGGAATCTCGTACAGCCGACTCTCGATAAGAGGATCGGATAACAGCAGATATAACACTAAACAGTGTTAAACAATAAAATCTGTCAATTCTGTGTGGCTGCAGTACACGCACGCGTGCACTGCCTCGCCACAACAGAATATAGAGTCGCCACAACTCCAAATTGTAACAGCAATTAATAAGTTGAAAATCAACATATCCAACCCAGATTGGTCAGAGAAACCACGGTACAAAGTGGTGAAAGCAAACTGAGATGGCAACATGAACTACACCAAAGGGATGCCATCCAGATAATGAATATGTGTACCCAAATAAGGCAACACAGCACAACTAAATCATTTAAGCATATGAAGGCAAGTAAATATCACTGAGAAGCAATGTTTGGTATACATATAAATCAATTTCATATGTACACCAAACACACAAGATTGCTCAGCAATGCAAATGAATCCCCACCCAAAGGAGAGACATAAACAAAGATATAACAAGTTATGCATGTGAAACAGGCAGCAAGCAATACATGAACACATGTATGACTTGAATAAACAAACTTCATTATTCACAATGGCAATGCATACTACAGGTTTGGATAGCATGAATGTTCACTCCCACCTGTATAAACTTGACGTGCAGGAATATAAAACTAAACAATGCATACAGTGGTTGGTATATCTACCCAGACTTCGATGCATTTACAGGCAGGTGGTGTCGAAGTTAGGTAATGCAAATCAAAGTGCAGACAGCTAAATACGAATACACACGGCAATGGACTGATATAAGGGACTCAAATCTGGGCCATTGAGCAATGCCAACAGACCAGGCAGCAAAACAAACAGCTTCTACATGAAGTATGCAAGCTACTGAACTCCAAGCGATTCAAACTTGAAGACAACATGAGACTGGACCAAAGTGAGTACAACATGTAGACATGCAAACATGTATGCAACTGTGAAACGGGACAATGCAAATAGATCAAACCCATAACCGATGCCAACTTGATTAGAGTTGCAGACCAACAAAAAGTAAATACAACCATGGACAGGCATATATGTGATAACCATAAAAATGAACTAGCTCACAATGCCCAGGCTCAAAGATAAAGCCATCAAATGAAACAACGCTAATATGAACTGCACAACAGGCTCAAAGCCAGTGCGCAACAAAAGATAAAGTAAACCTGTATATGCTACAGAGAACAACAAGGAAATCAAGCAAGCATACAAGTTAATCAAGTTTCAAGTTAGAAGTATCCAAATCACCACATCAAACATAAGCAAGTAAGTGCACTTATGAACAAGGCATATGAATTCGAGTCGAAGCCAGTGATAACAAAAGTCAAAATGATCGAAGCCGAATCAAATGTAATAACAGTTCCATATCAAAGCAAATGACCGAGGTCAACCACTAAAATAACAAGTGTCTGTGCCAACATAGAAGGTAATGGTAAAGTATCAAAAAAAACAACATTGTCAAACAAGTCAAGACAAATGTCACGAGAAAATAATGCCGTAATGACCAAGGCAGAGATGAATAGAAACAACCATTCAAAGGCAACACAAATTCACAAAATAAAGTCAACATTTAAAACTCAAGGCCCTGCCGAAGTTAATCAACACATGTTCGAACAGAATGAAGAGCCGAAGCCACTGTTAAAGTGTCAAAAGACATTATCAAATCAAAGCAGAGTGATCGAAAATGCACTCAAACACTGTATATATATATACATATATGAATGTTTGTGTATATATATATACATATATCTATAAATTACAAGTTTAAGTGCAAGTTCAATACCACAGTCGAACAAAGTTCAACGAATTCAAATTAACCATTTCAAATCAACTCCGAGGTAGCCAGGGAAATCAACAAGTCAAAAATCAAAACTGTGACCAAAAATCTACGAAATTGAGCAAGTCAACAAATCCCCAATCTTAGTATTAATCAAGGGGCCGAGAATAACAACTTGACAAATTCAAACACTCTCGGACGAACAAAAAACAAAGAGTTTAAAACCCTAATTTCACTAGAGTAGGAATTAGATATGAGCATAGCTCACCTTAACATCGGCGAGCGAGCAAGCACGAAGAAAGAAAACATCGATCGACCATGCTTCCAATCAAGTAACCGTGGCCACGACTTCAAATTCTCGGAGCTCTACATTCGCCAAGAGGAACAAAACTGCCACTGTTTATTTCGTTTGTTTTGATTTTTAGGTAAGGGTTTTCGAAAATGAATGGGGGGAAAGGAGCGAGCGAGAAACGAGAGCCTCCATTCTTTTCGTATGTTTTCTCTAGGGTTACTCAATCAAAACGAAAGGGGGAAACAGGTTTAAAAACGAACGAGGCAAATCAAAAGGGGAATTGGTTATACCCTTTATTGCTTTTAATTAACACGACCCAAACAAAACAAGGAACAAGATCAAAATTTGATAATGAAGCCCATATAATTCTTTAACGAATTTCTAAAGAATTTCATCCCGACTAAAACTTCCCATAGCAATCAGCCAGCACTTTAATCGTTTAAAGACGATTCCAAATCAATACGAAATCCCGGGTTTTTACAGACTCCCCTCCTTATAAAAATTGCGTCCCCGCAATTTTCATAATTAAAGTTGTCCATAACAATTATTTTTTCTACCATAAACTAGTTATGCTAGAAAAATCAGAATCGAGAACACAAATACCAAAGAAATCTTTAAATTCCAATAAAAGAGATTTGCAAATTTTCAACAAAATTTAACTATCAATAGATAGTCAGAAAGCAGCAAAACTGAATAAATGCAATCATCAGCCATATTCAATTTTCAATCAGATAATTAGGATACAGAAAATCATAAAACAGCAATATCTAATTATCACAAACGGTGATCAAATTTCAAATCAACAAATATTCGATTATCAAAAACGATAATCAAATTTCTCAAATCAACAAATATTCGATTATCAAAACGATAATCAAATTTCAAATCAACAAATATTCGATTATCAAAAACGATAATCAAATTTCTCAAATCAACAAATATTCGATTATCAAAAATGATAATCAAATTTCAAATCAACAAATATTCGATTATCAAAAACGATAATCAAATTTCTCAAATCAACAAATATTCGATTATCAAAAATGATAATCAAATTTCAAATCAACAAATATTCGATTATCAAAAACGATAATCAAATTTCTCAAATCAACAAATATTCGATTATCAAAACGATAATCAAATTTCAAATCAACAAATATTCGATTATCAAAAACGATAATCAAATTTCTCAAATCAACAAATATTCGATTATCAAAACGATAATCAAATTTCAAATCAACAAATATTCGATTATCAAAAACGATAATCAAATTTCTCAAATTTAACAAATATTTGATTATCCCAAGCGATAATCAAATTCCAAATCAACAATTATTTAATCATCTGAAGCGATAATTAAATCTCAGATCAGCAAATATTTAATTACCAAAGACGATAATTAAATCTCAAATCAACAAATATTTAATTATCTAACAGCGATAATTAAAAGCAACAAATATCCGATTATCGAAAACGATAATCAGAACTCATATCAACAAATATCTAATTATCACAAGCGATAATTAGAAACAACAAATATCTGATTATCAAAAACGATAATTAGAAACAACAAATATCTGATTATCAAAAACGATAATCAGAACTCATATCAACAAATATCTAATTATCAAAAGCGATAATTAGAAACAACAAATATCTGATTATCAAAAACGATAATCAGAACTCATATCAACAAATATCTAATTATCACAAGCGATAATTAGAAACAACAAATATCTGATTATCAAAAACGATAATCAGAACTCATATCAACAAATATCTAATTATCAAAAGCGATAATTAGAAACAACAAATATCTGATTATCAAAAACGATAATCAGAACTCATATCAACAAATATCTAATTATCACAAGCGATAATTAGAAACAACAAATATCTGATTATCAAAAACGATAATCAGAACTCATATCAACAATTATCTAATTATCAAAAGCGATAATTAGAAACAACAAATATCTGATTATCAAAAACGATAATCAGAACTCATATCAACAATTATCTAATTATCAAAAGCGAAAATTAGAAACAACAAATATCTGATTATCAAAAACGATAATCAGAACTCATATCAACAAATATCCAATTACCTGCAGATAATTGGAAGCAACAAATATCTAGAAATCAATTAAGAAGACTAGAAAATCAACATAAAAGCTTGGATCGATCCCATAAGATGGCGAGTTTTTAATTCGCCGCACGTGCAACAACATATGGCCGAAGCCTACCAAGTACTCAACATAATTTTGGCGCCCATCAGATTGACCCGGAGGTCCGCAGAGTGACCCGAAGGTCTAGTACTGGTATTTGACCCGAAGGTCCATCATATGACCCGAAGGTCCAACATAGTGGCTCGAAAGCACACGAAAGCATCAAATATTTCAATTAACGAGTCCGGAATTAACCGAAATAGCAAACGCACATGTCCCATACCACGTGTTTTACTAAATCGTTTGATTCTCTTCATCGTTTCCTTGAAAGTGTAAAGTTCATCAAAATCATCAAAACAACAGATATTCAATTAACGAGTCCGGAATTAACCGAAATAGTAAAAGTGTGGTTCCATACTCCGCCCTTTTGCTAAATCGTTTAAATCACTTCATCGTTTCCTTGAAAGTGCAAAATTGTGTATTTTGTAAAAATACACTTTACATTCTCAAACGGACAAGTCCGGAATTAAGCGAATCAGTAAAAGAAAGGGGTCATAGTCCTCGATTTTGCTGAAACGTTTAAATCGCTTCCTCATTCTTTTGAAAGCGCAAACTGTTAAAATTTCTGAAAACAATTTTATTTATTTTGTAAAATAACAATTCACATTCTCAACTGGACAAGTCCGGAGTTAAGCGAAACAGTAAAAGAAAGGGGTCATAATCCTCGATTTTGCTGAATCGTTTAAGTCGCTTTCTCATTCTTTTGAAAACGTAAACTGTTAAAAATTTATAAAACAATTTTCATTTTAAAACGATTTTCCAATCACGTGATTTAAAACAGCAAATCAGTAACAATTTCGATAAGGAAACTGTACTTCTCAAAATACCGTAAAAACGGTTTCAAATCAGCATTGCGGTATAACCGCTTGAAAATCCACTTTTAAAAATTTGACTGTTACTGAAGTCAAAGCAACAGTAATTTTAAAACATCAAATATCTCATCAAAATAATTCACATCAAAATGTGACATCAGTGAATTTTCATTCATTAAAATTGTCAATAAAACACCGTGCTTCAAAAATCTAGCATTGGTGTAAAAATCCCATTACAAAAATAACGGCAACAAAATACGTCTCATAACCAAGCATCGGTTCAACGTAAATAAATGCAGTAACGTGCAATTCAAATTTTTGCACGTACTACAGAATGAACAAAGAAATCATTCAAATGTATCTTCAATGAAGATAATCCAAAACAGCAAAAATCTAATCAATAGATGATTAATACAAAAGAAAGCCAGCGGAAATTTCAGCAAAAATCACATAACTGCAATTTCTTCGAATCCTCAATTCGGATTTGAAATTCTCAAAGAAACAAAATAATTACAGCTATGTAAACAACAATTGAAATTCATATCGATTTCGTATTTTGATTTTTAAATCAAAAAGATTATCAGTTGTACTCAGCGAAGACGGTTTCACTGTTTCCGCTGCGCACTCTGATAAATAGAACACAAATCAATCATATCATCAGAACACAATTTCACTATTATTTTTAAATAAAGATATTTAAAAATTTCATCCAAATTTCAAAACTTTAGTTTTGACTCAAAGTACAAATAAAACATCGACCAATAGTTGTAACATATGTTCCATCCAAGTTATGTTTTATATTATGTCCATAAACCCCAAGCTCTGATACCAACTGTGACGCCCCACCTCTATACTCATAATAACAAAGAATATTAAAAGAAATACTGTCTATTATTACGAAGAATAAGGCTGGATAGGAGCGACCATCCGTAATTGGCCTTACACTAATATTGGTTATCTCGATAGGAGTGGTATATACTTTTTATTTTTCATCTATTATTTATTTACTCCCATCGACATATCCAATTATCAGTATAAAACAAACTACGATAGTTCATAATAGTTTAGGATATTAGATATAACAATAACACAGATAATATAAATGCGGAACACAGATTAACAAAAATCTCATATATATATAACCGATGTCAGTTACAATATAGTTGACACGATACATATGATACAACTACAACTGTCGACTCTAGAAGTTATATATACAAGTACATTATCGACTAATATACATGAATACATATCGTTCTATACAATGACACGACTACTACAAAATGACACTGACAACTTCAAAAGATGTGAAAAGTCTTCATATCCTGAACAGCAACTCTAAGAAGAAAATCTACAACCTGAAATAACTCGGGTCTGACCCGAGTATTAAATTCAAAAGAAAATAATACACGGGTCAGTCTAATTCAAACTCAGTTATTAATGCACAGAAGCAATAATAATCAAATAACAATATAGACTACGGTCACAGGAATCTCGTACAGCCGACTCTCGATAAGAGGATCGGATAACAGCAGATATAACACTAAACAGTGTTAAACAATAAAATCTGTCAATTCTGTGTGGCTGCAGTACACGCACGCGTGCACTGCCTCGCCACAACAGAATATAGAGTCGCCACAACTCCAAATTGTAACAGCAATTAATAAGTCGAAAATCAACATATCCAACCCAGATTGGTCAGAGAAACCACGGTACAAAGTGGTGAAAGCAAATTGAGATGGCAACATGAACTACACCAAAGGGATGCCATCCAGATAACGAATATGTGTACCCAAATAAGGCAACACAGCACAACTAAATCATTTAAGCATATGAAGGCAAGTAAATATCACTGAGAAGCAATGTTTGGTATACATATAAATCAATTTCATATGTACACCAAACACACAAGATTGCTCAGCAATGCAAATGAATCCCCACCCAAAGGAGAGACATAAACAAAGATATAACAAGTTATGCATGTGAAACAGGCAGCAAGCAATACATGAACACATGTATGACTTGAATAAACAAACTTCATTATTCACAATGGCAATGCATACTACAGGTTTGGATAGCATGAATGTTCACTCCCACCTGTATAAACTTGACGTGCAGGAATATAAAACTAAACAATGCATACAGTGGTTGGTATATCTACCCAGACTTCGATGCATTTACATGCAGGTGGTGTCGAAGTTAGGTAATGCAAATCAAAGTGCAGACAGCTAAATACGAATACACACGGCAATGGACTGATATAAGGGACTCAAATCTGGGCCATTGAGCAATGCCAACAGACCAGGCAGCAAAACAAACAGCTTCCACATGAAGTATGCAAGCTACTGAACTCCAAGCGATTCAAACTTGAAGACAACATGAGACTGGACCAAAGTGAGTACAACATGTAGACATGCAAACATGTATGCAACTGTGAAACGGGACAATGCAAATAGATCAAACCCATAACCGATGCCAACTTGATTAGAGTTGCAGACCAACAAAAAGTAAATACAACCATGGACAGGCATATATGTGATAACCATAAAAATGAACTAGCTCACAATGCCCAGGCTCAAAGATAAAGCCATCAAATGAAACAGCGCTAATATGAACTGCACAACAGGCTCAAAGCCAGTGCGCAACAAAAGATAAAGTAAACCTGTATATGCTACATAGAACAACAAGGAAATCAAGCAAGCATACAAGTTAATCAAGTTTCAAGTTAGAAGTATCCAAATCACCACATCAAACATAAGCAAGTAAGTGCACTTATGAACAAGGCATATGAATTCGAGTCGAAGCCAGTGATAACAAAAGTCAAAATGATCGAAGCCGAATCAAATGTAATAACAGTTCCATATCAAAGCAAATGACCGAGGTCAACCACTAAAATAACAAGTGTCTGTGCCAACATAGAAGGTAATGGTAAAGTATCAAAAAAAAACAACATTGTCAAACAAGTCAAGACAAATGTCACGAGAAAATAATGCCGTAATGACCAAGGCAGAGATGAATAGAAACAACCATTCAAAGGCAACACAAATTCACAAAATAAAGTCAACATTTAAAACTCAAGGCCCTGTCGAAGTTAATCAACACATGTTCGAACAGAATGAAGAGCCGAAGCCACTGTTAAAGTGTCAAAAGACATTATCAAATCAAAGCAGAGTGATCGAAAATGCACTCAAACACTGTATATATATATATACATATATGAATGTTTGTGTATATATACATACATATATCTATAAATTACAAGTTTAAGTGCAAGTTCAATACCACAGTCGAACAAAGTTCAACAAATTCAAATTAACCATTTCAAATCAACTCCGAGGTAGCCAGGGAAATCAACAAGTCAAAAATCAAAACTGTGACCAAAAATCTACGAAATTGAGCAAGTCAACAAATCCCCAATCTTAGTATTAATCAAGGGGCCGAGAATAACAACTTGACAAATTCAAACACTCTCGGACGAACAAAAAACAAAGAGTTTAAAACCCTAATTTCACTAGAGTAGGAATTAGATATGAGCATAGCTCACCTTAGCATCGGCGAGCGAGCAAGCACGAAGAAAGAAAACATCGATCGACCATGCTTCCAATCAAGTAACCGTGGCCACGACTTCAAATTCTCGGAGCTCTACATTCGCCAAGAGGAACAAAACTGCCACTGTTTATTTCGTTTGTTTTGATTTTTAGGTAAGGGTTTTCGAAAATGAATGGTGGGAAAGGAGCGAGTGAGAAACGAGAGCCTCCATTCTTTTCGTATGTTTTCTCTAGGGTTACTCAATCAAAACGAAAGGGGGAAACAGGTTTAAAAACGAACGAGGCAAATCAAAAGGGGAATTGGTTATACCCTTTGTTGCTTTTAATTAACACGGCCCAAACAAAACAAGGAACAAGATCAAAATTTGATAATGAAGCCCATATAATTCTTTAACGAATTTCTAAAGAATTTCATCCCGACTAAAACTTCCCATAGTAATCAGCCAGCACTTTAATCGTTTAAAGACGATTCCAAATCAATACGAAATCCCGGGTTGTTACATATCGTTTTCCATAGTCAACATGGCCTCAAGGTTCATATGGTTGACCCTTTGAAGTTCATCAACCAGCTTCTGCCATCCAGACATTCTTTCAATATCAAGCTTGACAGCATCGACATTTCTCAGCATCGCCTGCTTATCAATGGGAACCAAATCTAAGTCAAAACGGACTCCTCTTAGACACCAATTTGGAAATCGGCTCTGAAGTGTGGGAGGCCCGTCCCCGGCTTGATATTGAGGCTTATTAATAATTGCATGGATGTCAGACTTCTTAAGGGCAGGAGAACCGGACGATGTATTAGGAGGAATAGAAGCGGTAGTCTTTTCCGAGATATTAGACGTATCTTTCTCGCCAAGTCTGATCCGTTTGTTGGAATCATCGGAAGTATGACTCTTCCCCTTGTCGTCGTAAGATTTCCTCTTGTAAGGATCGTCGCTTCTGCGGGAAGAGTCACGTCACTCGTCCCTACTCCCATAGTGCTCTTCATCTTCTCTCCGACGACGTTCTTCATGAGCTCGCCTTTCGTGAGCCTTTCTGGCAGCCCTTTCCTCATCAGTTTCCTTCGGGGCACCGATATAACTCCTAAAGTCATAAGCATCGCGGCTTCCGTGACGCTGGAATTTGTCAAAGTAAGAGCCACTTCGCCCCATTGTAGAACCTGAAATTGAAAAAGAAAGGCAAGTCTTAGAAATTTTCAAATTAAAGGAGCTAAGTGCATATAAGTGCCAAAATCCTAAGTGAGTGTGATGTGCAAACTACGCGCGTCAGACTACAAACCACTTTTGGGTGTGGAAATGGCAATAACTTGTGTAGAAGGCGTTGTGGTTTGTTACAAGGAAGAAGTTGCTTCGATAACAGGAGAGATCACTTTAGAAACATCATCTTTAAAGAGCTCCTGAGAGGTTATCATGATATCGCTCAGACTGTCAAAAGTATCGTCGCCATGATGCACGGGAGAATTATCTTTTTCGACTTCTGCCTCAGCCGTCTTTTCAGAAACGTGAAGATTTTCCTCTTCTTCAATAACCGGGGCAAGCACTAATTTACTGGATGACCCTGCAATGTCAGTAGGAGTAGAACACTTTACCAATGAAGTCTCAATGGTAAGTTCTTTCAGTGAAAGTTCTTTAGCAGGAGCGGGGGCATCTGACTCCGTAGCTGGAGAATCAGGGACTTCATCCAGTTGAGTAGAGCGAGAAGGATGTAAGAGTCTGAATTGATGGAGAAACTCATCTTTCAATAGAAATTGAACACTCCTCTCTTCAACTGGCACGGCCATAAGCCTCTCAAAGGTTGTTTTGTGACTAGGGTTCCTAGAAGGAGGAGGGAGCGCTGAAATAGTAGAAAAAGAAGTTAATGCTTGACAATTCGGACTTCGAAGAATTCAGAAAAAATAAGGAGCAAAGACAAAAGGTCGTACTTCCCACTCTCCAAATGGCGTAAAATCCCGGGGAACAGCGAACAAAGAAAAACTGGCTCAGGAACCCGGGAACGCTTTCGGGAAGACCAGTAATCAGTCTACGGTTCCTGGCACTCCTTACAAGTGTGATAGAGGGATGGTCTTTGTTCTTTGCAAATGAACACAGGAAGCGAATTTCTCCAAAACTGGGAAAACGGTCCAGCGTTCTCCTAAATAACACACACAATCCCAGCAGGATGGCGTAGCCATTAGGATGTAGTTGAAAAGGGGAAATAGATAGTCGGAGGAGAAGTTCTCGAAGACAGTCGTTAAACGGGGGAATAGCTCCACTCAAACACATTTGGCGGTTAACTGCGACAAAGCCGTGGGGCGGCCTATCAGTAGTATCATTTATTCCAGGGAACAAAGCATCAGCTTCGGCAATGCCAAATTGGATGCATAATTGACGGAAAACTTTATGGCTCAGAGTGGTAGGAGTCCTTTCCGGAGGATCATTCAATGGGGTAGCAATTGGAAAAGCTTCTCCAGCTGGTTCCAAGTCCTCCTGTTGAGATGTCATTCTACACAAGGAACTGGATGATCAAATATTAAGGCGCACGTTTCCTAAAAAGTGTGAAGTGTTGTGCAGAGCCAATAAAAATAACAAGTAAAAAACAACTGGAATTAAACTAGTCAACGATCGGTCGATTATGAGATTTCAGGACTTGCTAATATTTAAAGTACAGTGTTGATGCAAACAAATCAGTTTCAGTTGATTATTACAATTTTGCTTTAATACTTCACTTGAATTGGTTATTGTACAACATTTCGTTCATGCAGTTCTAATTTGATTTTTTCTTTATCAACTAATCTGTCATTTGATGTGGGCAGTCAGTGGCAGTATATTCGTCCCAGTTTTCTGTAAATGTTTTAACAGGTAATTAGAATTATTAACAATCTATAAAAGAATACAACAAAGTTCAACAGTCCAAAGTTCACACAACTCAAGTCTTAACATTCGAAGCAGTGAAAAATTTGCTAAGTTCTAACTCATTCGCGACTTAGCATCGAACGGAATTTCCTCAAGTTCTAGCTCGTTCGCGGTCTAAAAGATATGCTATGAGTCAGGTTGAGTCGTAGCTCTTAAGTCATACTACACATTCAAGTATTAAGTTGCGAACGACTCAAATGGTTCCTGCGAGCTAGGGTCAACTATTCTCTAAGTCGTAAGTCGTGAGGAATAAAAAGAGGCTTCAAGTCGTAAGTCGTAACATCAAAATTGCTGGGTCATGCGAAATCACCAGTCCATCTAGCTCCTGACTCGTTTAATCCTCAACTCGTTAACATTTTCATCCAATTCCTAACCTGTTTACCTCCTTACTCCTGAGCCTTGCCAATCCTAACCCATTAACTATCCAACCCATTAACCAGTTTGCCTCTCCATCAACCCTATTTCTAAAACACCACAGATCACAAATCGTTGCAAGTCATGCCAAGCCACCTTAAGTTCATGAATATCCTGCATAACAGTATTCGCAAGGACCAAGGGAAGAATTCATGGATAAAGATTGACAGCAATGATCGGCGATTGGAAAAAGGGGAAAGATGCTTACGCGGTGTAACTAGGAATGGTTGGAAGTAAATCAAGTTGAAATCGCCTTTGAAAGCTTGAAATTGCGTTAATGGCAGATACGGCTTAAAGAACGAGTAATAGGAAGGAGATAAGAGGAACGACTTAAGCATTTTATACCTCAGGACGAAGGAATTGGAATCGGTCCACACGAGCTAAGATGAATCGAAACACACGACTTACGACTTAGGCGTGTATTTCGAGGGGCAAATGTTAATCCATAATTCTTCACGACTTAAGAAGGAGGCGACTCAAGAGTTAACGACTTAAGGGATTGCAAGACTTAACGAGCTAAGACTTAGATGGCCTACGGCTCAACGACCTACGACTTAAGTGATCTCAACGACCTACGACTTAAGTGATCTCAACAACCTACGACTTAAGGGGATCTGCGATCTAACTACTCAGGGACCTACGAGTTAACGACTTAAAAAAGCTAACCGGGTTAAGGAATGTTCCGACCTAACAGTTTTACGACCTAAAGCTACAGGGGACATTGCGACTTAGCAATGTTGCGACCTAAAGACTACGACATAAGAAGGTTCCGACTTAAGGGGTTACGACTTAACTACTGTAAGTAGTTACCGACCTAAGAAAGCTAAGAAGACTCACGACTTGGCTTAAGTCATCCACAACCTAATAGCTCCAGTTCCTTACGACCTAAAAGTTACCGAGTTAGAAAACCAACACCTGCGCCTATGTCGTTTTGCCCACTAGGTCGCTAACGACCTAGTATCCTTCCTAACCCGTCTGCGACCTATAAACAGCTGCGATCTACGACTTACCTTAGGTCGCATGCGACCTATGCCTCAGCAAATATATGAAGCCATTATGTGCAGCTGTTAGAAGATAGCCCGAGCTTCTTAGGTCGGAGATGACTTATGACCTATCATAAGTCGTAAACGACCCAAGGACTTAGAAGCCGAGTTCAGGACAGATTCTTCTCCTATAAATAGATTGCAATCTCCAACAAGTGGGGGACTTTTTGGCCATTCATTTCTTCAAGCGCCGTTACTCTGACGAAGTCTCCACTCATTCAGCAATCAAAGATCTTCAAACATTCGAGATGCTACAACAAGCTTCGAGAAGAATTCCTTACATCCAACACGGATTCGTCGAGTTTCATCATCAAAGATTGAGCTAGTAGTCAAGAGTGCTTTCGTGATCAAATTGTATTGTATTTTGAAGGATATTGTATCAAATTGTAACTGAATCAGCAATAAAAGACTATAAAGTGGACGTAGGCTCAATTACGAGCCGAACCAATATAAATCTGTTGTTCATTTACTGATTTTCTGCTATTTTCAGCTTATATTCTGTTCCCGTACCAACGGGTGGTGCTTTCACAATTCTATTACACACACCGGGTGTTAGCGTTCACTTTTTAGCGTTAACACTTATATAATATACAAACAACAGGTTTCACAAAACAACATAATATATACGTTTACCTTTTTTTTTTAAAATATAGATCGGCTCGTACCGTGCTCGGCATCGGCATAGATGGGTGCAAGTTGATGCATGCGGCTAAGGGTTGTCAGGTGGCAAAAGGTCGGATGGTGGAAAGGAAGGGGTGGCTATCGGCTATGGGGCGCCCGCTTGCATTTGGTGAGGCCAAACGGTGGAGGAGAGACTGGGTCGGAGGGTGGTCGTGCTCGGTCATAGAGGGGAGGAGGACAGAGGGAAGGCTGTGGTTGGATGTGGAGTGAAGGACATGTGGGTTGCCATGCCGGTGAGGGGAGAGGACGTGCTAGATTCGTGCTTAGTTGGGCATTAGGTGGTGAGATAACTGTTAGCGCAGTGGGGTCGGGTTCGGTGGTGACTACGAGTTGAAGGCGGAGGAGAAAGTGGTTGAGTCGCAGGCGGTGATTGAAGAGTGGAAGGCCGAGTTAGTGGAGGTGTAGCGGCCAGCCTTGGCAGAGAAGAAAAGGTATTATATATGATATATGTTGTAACAGTAGTCACAAAACTAAAAGGTGAAAAAATGAAGTGAATACACGACCCAAAATAAATGGCAATTAATCGGATAATAAAGTTTAACATTGGGAATAGCTAAAGTTAGAAATAATAACTTCTGGAAATTTAAAAAGTAGTGTCCAACTGCT
Organism: Allium fistulosum; assembly: GCA_030737815.1. Lineage (NCBI taxonomy): Eukaryota > Viridiplantae > Streptophyta > Magnoliopsida > Asparagales > Amaryllidaceae > Allium > Allium fistulosum. The sequence goes on from CM060903.1 coordinate 1,060,079,145, forward strand.
TTCAGCCGCTTGGAAAACTGAATGGTCACTGAATATCAAAAGCTTCAAAAGGGTACCGATACGGATATCCGTTTTTATGGATTTTGTTGCGTACCGGACTTCAAAACCCAAAATTCAATATACCGCAGTGCTTAGCACGACGATATGAACAAAACGGTATACAGATATCAGTGGTATGATTGAATTATAAAAATTTGAATTTTCTACTAGCGGAAAATGCAGCAAAAACGTAGAAAAATAAGATCGATGAAGCTAAAGAAGTCCGAATTTGGAAAAACGAAAAACGAGGTCTTAGTCAGAAGATGAATTAGAATTTTTCTATGTAAAAATATTCAGGTTTGGAAAACATTTTATTATCATCAATTTTAACTAATATAAATTGGAATAAAATTACACTAGAAAATAACTTCCAAATTATCTGATGAAAATTTACCAGTTGCTATGATTAATTAGACGCATTCCAAATATCAAATTTTTATTTCAAAATTTTATCGTTTAAAATTTCACAAAATTTCAACTAATTACGTTATTAAAACAGTTAAAATTTACGGGTCGTTATACTCTCCCCCACTCAAAAATTTTCGTCCCCGAAATGGAAGGAGGTAGGAGAATAGAAACAACCAGAAAGAAAATAGATTGGAATACAAGTAAAACAATTAATTTAAACCATATAAATTTCAATTTAAATTAATTAATATTTAACAATTTGGTTAAATCCCTTTGAGTTCACTTATGTTAAATCAATCTATTTATTTCTAAATTCATTATCTTATTATCTAGTCATCCACAATTAACAATTTCTAGATCATCAATTTGTATAATCATTTATTGTACTCATATTTTATTCAACAAGTTTAATTCTTTTATTCTAAATTATTATTAAGTTTATTCCACTTAATATATCTCATTACATATATTTAAACCATATAAATTAATTTAAACCATATAAATTTCAATTTAAATTAATTTATATTCAATAATTGGTTTAAATTTAAGGTATTTCCATAAGTTGATCTAATTTCAATTTGTTAATTCTTTCAGAACAAAATTTATTATATTCATCTCATTCAATTAACTTATTATTCTATCATCTTTATTAGCATTTTTTTATAATTAAAATCTAAGTGTATAACATTTATTATAAACACTCAAATTTGATTTATAAAAAAATCATTTTATATTGTATATTATCCAATTACATTTTAACTTCTGAATAATTTAGGTAAGTTATATTGAAATGCAATTACTACTATACAAATAAAATTTTCAAATTCAATTATTTCAAGTTTAAATATTTATCCAAAATTTTTGACTTCAGTTTATAATTAAAATCATCTTTAAATCATAAACTTAAGAATTTAAATCTCCGATTTACTTCAAATAATTTTTAGATAAAATATATATAGTATATATCAAATCAAAATTAAATCTTTATATATATAATAAATCAGGTCATACCACAGAAATTCAAATCAAATTAAATTTCCAAAAAAAGTGTAGCAAAGCTACTAAATGGTTTCTTCACTTCGAAACTCGAAAATGAATGTCAATGATGCGGCCGCCATCCCCGAAATTATTTTCCAACGAAAAAAGAGAATAGTACTGATTTAAACATTAAAATTCTTTGAAAATCATTTATATTCGAAAATACTTTATATAATATACATTTATAATTTTTAAACCAGAGTTTGGAATCATCGAAAATTAAATTCTCAAATTCCTGATTTAAATTTATTTAAATTCCAAATCAATTTATACCATGTTTATAAATTCATTTAGAACAATAAATGATAATCAAATATTGTCATTTCAAACAACCAATTAATTAACCTCTTTTATTTAATTCCAGAAAATTTTACTTATATATTTATAATATAATCATACAAAATTATTTCATTTACCAAATTTGAAATCAATATTGTGTCAGTTTGCTCTGTTCAAGTGTTTTGGAAATCCTATCGATAGCGTTGATCAAATGAATCGATCGAAAATCCAAACCAATATCAACAACTCAAAAAACACACTATAAACATAAAATATTTTATATTAATTACAAATACACTCCCTCACTCGGATATCCACGAATGGATTTCAAAACAAAGATAGAGATTCAGATTAAAGAAACTCTAACTAAAAGAATTCAACTAAAAGGTAGACCCGATAGGGAGATAAGATAATTGAGTTTTCCAAACAGAAGATGGACAAACTTATATAAATCACGGGTAACCTTAACCGGGTCAACCGTGATTCCAAGAATAAATTCAGTGTAAAATTCTGCGACAAATCGACATTCGATCGCTAGAGATAGAATTCGGGTATAGCAAAAGATAACAGCATCGTAAACCGAGGATACAGAAATCTTCGGTGAATCAATGCTGGTTGTACAGGAGTTTCACGCTTTTACAAATTATTCAGATATTGGCGAGACTGCCAATTTATTATAGAGATCATTTGAAGTGGAGTTATGGGATACTCCAGAATTAAAAAGACATGAATAGGGGAGACACGAATGGACTTTGAAACCGAAGGGAAAGTTCCAAAATTCAAAGAAACTGAGTCAAAGAAGAAGGAATTCAAGCTCGAACGAACGTGATTCTGTAATTGAATTTACTCTATATGCTGAGTTTTGCCTAAAACCAGAGCTCTGATACCAACTGTAACAACCCAGAATTTTCAACCATTCGCACCCATACATGTCAGATTTGAATTGCTCAAAATATCATATTTTTAATTTAAATTTGGCAAAACTCAGCATATACAGTAAATAAATTAATCACAGATCATAGACACAGAGTAATATAACAATAATGCAGGGAAAACAAATGAATAGTAGTTCATGAAGCTACTATATATATAACAGAGTTAAACAAGATACAACAGAAGTCTCGAATACATAGATATCTCAATACAATAGTCAAATACAAGATCTGAATACATCACTAGAATCAACTGGATAACTGATAGTAGAATCGATAGATAGCTGGATCTCCAAGCGAAGCTCCAACTCCAAAGGTGAGTCTCGAACACTGGTACACTCAGTCTGACTCGAGCGTAAAGCAAACCAGAAAACACTCGAGTCAGGATTAACATTCTTATATCAATAAATCCAACTCAAGTGAAATAACAACTAAAAATACAAGTAACTCAAAGGATGTTTGGGATAACCATCCTCTAAGGATCCGTTAAACTATCTACATATAGTAGTGTACGCTAAGTAGATAATGCCTATCGGTAATATATAGTATCAAAATAGTGTTAAGGCGTTACCATTATCCCCCTTAACACATTTTATATAAGCATCATAGTCTATACAGCACTGTAAACTCCACCGTAAACTTGTGGGCTATCAGGCAGTACTCCATAGGTATAACACAAAACAAATCGTAGTGGTCACGCATAGGGATACGAGTATGACAAGGCACATGAGGCAATACCCAAGGTAGTGAAACTACCGTTTGCCTGATCCAGACTGGTGAGAACGCATCGCCGCAACGATCGCAACACCGCGAAACAACACTCCCAATTCAAGGGTGCGCACCAATCAAAAACAAGTAATGAGTAGTTTACGAAGAAGTGTGTCCGCTAGAGGTAGCTAACCTCACTGGCCCGGCACGGCTCCTATTTAAGTCATTTCAAATTTGACACAATTGTCAAAGCTATCCATTATCGTTCTCTTTCTTCAAATCCAGCAATGTCATCATTCGAACCACTTCATTCTGGATCACACTCCGCGTATAATAGTTATTAAAGTGGTTTTTGGTTTGGACAGAGAGTATGTCCCTAACCGATCCCGGACTCTTCAATAACTACGTAATTATTACACCGATTGGTCATTTAATACACTTTCAAAATAGTTTATATTTCAAAACCGAAATATCATTGCCATTTCAAAACCATATCCATACGATATCAATTTCACTTCAAATAAATCCATTTCCAAAATCATACCACTTTCCAAAGTTATATCGCTTCGAAATCGTAAGTCTTTTAAAATCAAAACACTTTGAAAATCAAAACCTTGAAATTCATAACACATTGAAACTATAGTTTAAAATCATAACATTTTGGAATTCATACACTTTCCTCTTAAACGGTTTAGATATTAAAATTAGTGTATATGATAAAATAGTTTATAAAATAAAAATAGTTTATATAAAATAGTTATAAGTTAAAATAGTTTATAATAAAATAATATATATTGAAAATGATTTATATAAAATAGTTTATATTAAAATAATTTATAAAGTAAAATATAAATAGTTGTAGATATAGTTTAAAACTACTTTATAAAATAAAATAGCTTCCACAAATTCACAAATCGATTCAAATTAACTCAACTTCCAAATTCAACTTAATTCAATCTAAATTCATAAATTTCAACTCAATTCAATTTCTAAATAAATCATTTCGAATTATAACGATTTCAAATACAGATTTGAAACACAAAATAAACCATTAAATTTCAATATATTTCAAAGCTTTAAATATTCCACATTTCAAAACTAAATTTGATAATTCCATTTATAACTCAATTTAATTTCATTCCATTTAGTTTCTGAGATATTTCTTTAATCATTTCAATACATCTAAATACAACTTCAATTTACAAATTTATATAAACAAAATATCCCATTTAAATTTATATAAGTTTTAAATATTCATTTAAGCCACTTTTTAATCACATTCAAGTTATAAAACATATCTTAAAATTTCAAATTTAATAGATTTCAAATCAAACTTATTTAAGTATAATTCTTAAATAATTAAGAATTCCAAATCAATTTCAAATTTATCTTTCAACCTGAAACATTATAACTCTATATTTGAAAATATAAATTCTACATAAATACTTAAACATATTTTATACTGATTCAAATCAACTTTATTAACTCAACTTTAATAAATCTTTAAAATCAATATTTATTAAAACCATATATTTCTTTCAAAACCATAGAATCATTTTTCAAAATATTTATATATAGACCAACGGTGTCTATATAAAATTTTCTACCCTATGGGCAAGTGATACAGATATTTATCATATCAATCCGTAATTTATATATATACGGGTATATATCTTTTCAACCCGCAATCCCAAATTCAGTTCAATGAAAATCGCTTGGGTTTATCATTTCAACCCATAATGATTTTCTCCTATTCTACAGATCATTCGGGTATGTATCATTTCAACCCATAGTGAATTATATACTAACAGGGAACTTGCAGAGTGATAACAGATATGATAATAATATAACAAACATATATCATCAATATAAATAACAGATAATGGTGTCAGATGTCACAGGTGAACTGATACAGATAATGGCATATATATAGCAATATAAGTACCAGATAATGGTGTCAGATGTCATAGATGAACAGATACAGATAATGGCATATATATAGAAATGTAAATAACAGATAATGGTGTCAGATGTCACAGGTGAACAGATACAGATAATGGCATATATATAGCAATATAAATAACAGATAATGGTGTCAGATGTCACAGGTGAACAGATACAGATAATGGCATATATATAGTGACGCAGCGGATTAATCAAAAACAATGTAGATCGATAAAGTAGCAATCAGTGTGTTAATGAATACTGAAATGCCCAAATTCGTTGATTCGAAGATACCGAATTCTAGCTATCCCGAACTCGTTGATCGCACACGATACCGGGTTCAAAGATCTTCAATTCTTCGAGCGTTGATCTAGCGCACTAGATTCCGCGAATCGGCTTCTACAATCGTTGAATCGAGCGCACTCGATTAACCAAAAGAGGAGATAGGAGATTACACTCAACTACCAATTTAAATGAAAGCACAAAGCAATCAAACAAGAATTTTATTCAAAAATCAACAACCTTACAAATGACTTACACGGCCTATTTATAGGCATTTGACTTTACAACAGAAATTTCATCATCTCCTAAGTCGGTTCCGACTTATAACAAACGACTCAAAATAGCCGACCTACCATAAGTCGTTTACGACTTAACAGTTTACAACTCAACCCGCCCCAGCCGACTTAACAAACACGACTCACGACTTATGTACAGAACGACTTACGACTTACAAACAGCACACGATTTACGAGTTACCATACAGAAACACAAGTCTACGACCTACGACTTAAGTACAGACGACATATGACTTAAAGAAATACAACATAATACCATACAACGACTCAACACTTAAGTCGTAGAGGACTTAACGACTCATCATAGCTCGGCGACGACTTATCCTCAACAGCAACTTAAACACATATCACAGCAGCATCCTCACACGGCTTAAGCTTGGACGACTTAGTGAATAGTGACTTCACGACTTAACCCAGTTCACGACTTAAGCACACCAGACGACTCATCTCAAGTCGTAACTCGGCAGTGACCCATCCCTTCTCTTAAGTCGTAGACGACTTATCTCTCGTGTATTCTCAACTTGTGTTGCTCCTCCTGGATCCGTCTTTTTAAGTCGTGGACGACTTATGCCAATAAACCGTGGTTGGTTTACATCCTCGCCCTAGTTAAGTCGGTCATGACTTATGTCCTCCATCATGCTAAGTCGGTCATGATTTAAATCTCCCATCATGTTAAGTCGGTCACGACTTATAGTTTCGCTAGGTCGGTCACGACTTATATCTTTAGTTCTGTTAACCCGGTCACGACTTATGCCCGTCATGTTAAGTCGGTCACGACTTATAGTTTCAATTTCCTTAAGTCGGTTACGACTTAGTACTTGGTCTGCATCATCCTCCCCAGGTTGAGAGAAATTCGTCCTCGAATTTGCATCATCCTCCTCTGCAACACACTCATTCCCATGATACGGTACGAGATGCTTAACATTGAATATGTCAAACGTGTACACACCCTCCGGCAGCTTCAATTTATAAGCATTTTCATTAATCCGTTTGACGATTTTTACAGGTCCAATTTTCCTGGCTTTCAATTTGTTATAAGCGCCCACTGGAAAACGATCTTTTGTTAACACTGCATAAACCAAATCACCTTCATGAAATTCAACACTCCTTCGTTTCAAATCTGCAGATCGTTTATACTTCTCATTTGCTTTCCCCAATCGTTCCTGAACGATTTTATGACATTCCGCCAACCCCTCAACAAAATCAGCAGCTTTCTTAATTGTCCCCTTCGAGTGTGGTATTACCGTTAAATCCAACGGTCCCTTTGGTAAGCTCGAATAAACGATCTGGAATGGACTGAACCCAGTACTTCGATTTACAGCATGATTATGAGCAAACTCTGCCTGGCATAACTTCATGTCCTAACTTTTCAGATTGTCCTGCACAAGATATCTCAACAAGTTTCCCAACGATCTATTAACCACCTCTGTCTGTCCATCAGTTTGTGGATGATAAGCGCTGCTAAAATTCAACTTCGTTCCCACCATCTTCCACAAACTTAGCCAAAAATGACTCAGAAAACGAGTATCCCTATCCGACACAATAGATTCTGGCGATCCATGAAGTCGATATATCTCCTTGAAAAATAATTGAGCAACATGAACAGCATCCGCCGTCTTCTTACAAGCAATAAAATGTGCCATTTTCGAAAATCGATCAACCACCACATAAATGGAATCGTTTCCCCGCTGTGTTCTTGGCAACCCCAACACAAAGTCCATACTCACATCAACCCATGGTTTAGTTGGTACAGGTAACGGCATATATAAACCAGCATTAGTCGTAGTTCCTTTCAAAACTTGACAAATATGACAACGCTCCACAAACCTCTCCACCTCTTTCCTCATCGATGGCCAAAAGTAAGATTGTGAAATCAACTGTAATGTACGGTCTCTCCCAACATGTCCTTCTTCATGTAGCTCTTTAACAATCTTCATTCTCAAACTACAATCAGGTATGCACAATCGATTTCCTTTGAACAGAAAACCGTCTACCATCACGAACTCATCCGTCTCTTCCTCCTTGACTTTATCAACAAACTTTGCAAAGTAAGGATCATCGACAAATAATTCTGGTAACACATCGAACCCCATCACTTCAACCTTCATTGTTGTTAGCAAATGATTCCTTCTACTCAAAGCATCAGCCACACGATTCGTCACTCCCGACTTGTGTTTAACAACAAAAGTAAACTGTTGCAGATATGCAATCCATGATGCATGTCTTGCTGAAATCTTGTCTTGCCCTTGTAAATGCTTCAATGCTTCATGATCCGTGTAAAGAACAAACTCTTTCTGAAATAGATAATGTCACCAGTGTTTAATAGCTTGCACAACAGCATAAAATTCCACATCATATGTACTATATCTCATCTTTGCTCCCGATAGCTTCTCACTGAAATATGCAATAGGACGCCCCTTCTGACTCAACACTCCTCCAATCCCAACCTTTGACGCATCGGTGTGTAGCTCAAACAACAACTGAAAATCTGGTAATACTAGAATTGGTGCAGACGTCAGCAACTCCTTGATCTTCCCAAAAGCATCCCTTGCTTCCTCCGACCATGAAAACTGTTTACCCTTCATACAATCTGTAACAGGTGCCATCACACTACTAAAGTGTGGAATGAATCTTCGATAGAATGAAGCCAACCCGTGAAAACTACGAACTTCCGTTATTGTCTTGGGCTGTGGCCAATCTCTGATAGCTTCGACTTTACTTTGGTCAACCTGTATTCCTTCTTCCGACACTACATACCCCAGAAATAAAACACTCCTCGCCATAAAAACACACTTCTTTGTAGCAGCATAGAATTGTTCTTCACGAAGAATAATTAACACCTTCTTCAAATGCTGAACGTGCTCTTCTGTACTAGCACTGTAGATCAGAATATCATCAAAGTAAACCACAACAAATTTCCCAATGTATGGCCTGAAAATCTGGTTCATCACCCTCATGAATGTACTTGGTGCATTCGATAGACCAAACGGCATTACCAGCCATTCATACAACCCTTCTCTCGTCTTGAATGCTGTCTTCCATTCGTCCCCTGGTCTAATACAAATCTGATGATAACCGCTCTTCAAGTCAATCTTAGAAAAGATTACGGACCCACTGATCTGATCCAATAAATCATCAAGCCTCGGCATCGGAAATCTGTATCTGACTGTGATCTTATTCAATGCTCTACTATCTATGCACATCCTCCACGTTCCATCCTTTTTGGGTACCAATAAAGCTGGTACAGCACAAGTACTCAAACTCTCCTGCACATGCCCCTGTTCAAGCAATTCCTCTACCTGCCTCCGCAACTCTTCATGTTCCTTCGGACTCATTCGATAATGTTGTCTATGTGGCAACACTGCTCCTGGAACAAGTTCGATTTGATGTTGAATGTCTCTAAGTGGCGGTAACTCCTTCGGTAACTCATCTGGAAATACATCCTCAAATTCTTTCAAAACTGGCTTTGCTTCTTCTGGAATTTCAACCTCCTCACTGCTCTCTCGCCCAATCAACAAAAACACTTCTAGCTCTTCCTCAACCTCCTTAACAAACTCCTTCAGAGATAATAAAGTTTTCAGCTCTTCAATCTCTTCTGACTTACTTTCTCCTTGTTGTCTCTTCTTTGGAACTAAGATAATCTTCATACCTTCAAATATAAAACTGTAGCTATTGGTCCGACCGTCATGTTGTACTGCTCGATCATACTGCCATGGTCTTCCCAAAAGTAAATGACAAACATCCATCTCTACCACATCACACCAGATCTCGTCTTTGTATTTCTTCCCAATAGAGAATGGAACACGAACTCGTCTATCCACTTTCACTTCTCCTCCTTTTCTCAACCATGCTAACTTGTATGGATTCGGATGTTTCTCTGTCTTCAACTTCAACTTTGTCACAGCCTCGGTTGAAACAATATTGTCACAGCTTCCTGCGTCAATCACAAATTTACACACCTTCCCCAGTATAGTACATGTCGACTGAAAGATATTACTCCTCAACCAACTAGCTTCTTCCTGCTTCGGTGTCAAACATGACCTCCTCAACATTAGATTACAACCTTCATCTCCTGACGCAATATCCTGTTCATCCTCCTCAACTGGACTAGAATAATCTCCATCAACATCCTCATCTTCAACTTCTGCAATCATGGTTCTCTTCTTTGGCTTTGGACACTCATTGCTTTTATGACCCAATTCCTGACAATTGTAACATTTGAAACCATTGTTAACCTTCGCCTTCTCAGCCTCCTTCACCACTGGTCTACTGATAGGTTTAGAAACATTAGAACTCCCACTTACACCCTTCACTTGATTGTTGGAATTAGTAAACACACCACCTCCTCGTCGTCCCTGTTTCTCCCAAACCAACGCCTTTTGATGTGCTTCTGCTATAGATCTTGGATTGAACATATTAACCATATCCTGGATCTGCATTCTCAATCCCCTAATGAATCTAGATGTCAGCTGCTCTTCTGTTTCCATAATATCATTTCTTGCAATAAGTTGGTAAAACTCATCCGCATAATCATTAACAGTCTCCCTGCCTCAAATTCTGCAAACGTTGATACATCAAAGATTGATAATTGTAAGGTAAGAATGTTGCTTTCATCAACTTCTTCATCTTCTCCCAAGATTCAACTTTTGACTTCCCCATTCGTTCACGTGTAAGTTTGGTTTGCTGCCACCATGCCAAAGCTCTACCCCTCAACCTTGTAGCAACCAACTTCACTCTACGATGTTCTGGAACTTCCTTGAAATCAAAAATTTCTTCAACATTAACTACCCAATCTAGAAACTCCTCCGCTTGCATACCACCCTTGAATTCAGGAATTTCAGTCTTCATCCCCGACTCCCATTTGTGATCATACTCAGAGTAATTTCTTCCTTGACCTCTTCCTTGAATACTACCACCATCATACTCCTCTTCAAAATCAGATGCATATCGATGTCGATTCTGACCACCAACATCTCTACTCCCTTCACGTCTACCACCATCCCTTTGATCTACATTCCTCCGAACACGATCTCGGTCATCAACATTTCTATAACTGTCTCGGCTCACACTTCTATGATCATTCTCATTACTTCTCCCTTGATTGGAGTGTGGTGAAACTCTACTCCTCTCATGGTTAGATTCGGGTGAAACCCTTCTCCGGTTTTGATTCATCTCGGTCATAAGCTTCTCTAACCTCCCAATGCCTTCATCCAACTTCTCATTGAACTTGTCACTTATACGTTGCTCCATTTGCTCAGCATCTTCCCGCTTATACAAATCTTCAACATTTTGATGACGGTTAGCTCTTCTCGGCGGCATGTTTTGAATCTTCTACAAACTCTTTAACACTTCAAAATTCAAACATAATTCGAACTTTGATCCAAAATGAAATGGATCGAAAACTCCCGCTTTGTTGCAATCCGCGATGAACACGACGAACAACAACTTCTCAAAAACTTCAATTCTCGGCTAGACAATGAAATGATGTTCGATCTACCCTCCTCTTAGCTCGGCTTCTCCCTTCAAGCTCGGCTTTCACTTCAACTTCAGAATGATTAGGCTCCAAGTCTCGATCTAGCTATGATTGGCTAGAACAAGCTCTGATACCAAAAAACTGACGCAGCAGATTAATCAAAAACAATGTAGATCGATAAAGTAGCAATCGGTGAGTTAATGAATACTAAAATGCCCAAATTCGTTGATCCGAAGATACCGAATTCTAGCTATCCCGAACTTGTTGATCGCGCACGATACCGGGTTCAAAGATCTTCAATTCTTCGAGCGTTGATCTAGCGCACTAGATTCCGCGAATCGGCTTCTACAATCGTTGAATCGAGCGCACTCGATTAACCGAAAGAGGAGATAGGAGATTACACTCAACTACCAATTTAAATGAAAGCACAAAGCAATCAAACAAGAATTTTATTCAAAAATCAACAACCTTACAAATGACTTACATGGCCTATTTATAGGCATTTTACTTTACAACAGAAATTTCATCATCTCCTAAGTCGGTTCCGACTTATAACAAACGACTCAAAATAGCCGACCTACCATAAGTCGTTTACGACTTAACAGTTTACAACACAACCCGCCCCAGCCGACTTAACAAACACGACTCATGACTTATGTACAGAACGACTTACGACTTACAAACAGCACACGATTTACGAGTTACCATACAGAAACACAAGTCTACGACCTACGACTTAAGTACAGACGACATATGACTTAAAGAAATACAACATAATACCATACAATGACTCAACACTTAAGTCCTAGACGACTTAACGACTCATCATAGCTCAACGACGACTTATCCTCAGCAGCGACTTAAACACATATCACAGCAGCATCCTCACACGGCTTAAGCTTGGACGACTTAGTGAATAGTGACTTCACGACTTAACCCAGTTCACGACTTAAGCACACCAGACGACTCATCTCAAGTCGTAACTCGGCAGCGACCCATCCCTTCTCTTAAGTCGTAGACGACTTATCTCCCGTGTATTCTCAACTTGTGTTTCTCCTCTTGGATCCGTCTTTTTAAGTTGTGGACGATTTATGCCAATAAACCGTGGTTGGCTTACATCCTCGCCCCAGTTAAGTCGGTCACGACTTATGTCCTCCATCATGCTAAGTCGGTCACGATTTAAATCTCCCATCATGTTAAGTCGGTCACGACTTATAGTTTCGCTAGGTCGGTCACGACTTATATCTTTAGTTCTGTTAACCCGGTCACGACTTATGCCCGTCATGTTAAGTCGGTCACGACTTATAGTTTCAATTTCCTTAAGTCGGTTACGACTTAGTACTTGGTCTGCATCATATAGCAATGTAAATAACTAGCAGCAGCATATTTTAATTGTCATTTCAATTGAATCAAATTTAATAAATAAAAGAACGTTAATCATGAGTGATTGCTCACCTTTCGAGGCTAAAGAGATCCGACGATGAAATGAGACAAGTTACAAATCCAAGCACGAATTCCAAAGCGAAATAAGATCGGCATGAATTCGACGATCAAAGCAGATAAATAGAATCGATTGGAATAAATCAAGTCAGCAACCGAGATGAAATATATGTATTATTCTATTATATTACTCTCTTAACCAATATTAAATTTGGATCTCATTAAATTAATATATATATATATATACATTTTCTAATAAATACTAAATCTAAACACAAAAAAACAATCTCTATATGTTTATTAAGACTCAACTCAAGTATACTCTTCTACATATAAATTAATATGTAACGCGTACAAATCACATACAAAAAAAATAAATACGTATATATTAATTCCAAATCAATATTTACTCTCAAACAAATAAAAATATTCATATATTCTGAAAACCGGATTCACCTATACTTACATTCAAAATCTGTATACTTATATAAAACAGAGCATGCTATATATGAATATACTTGAGATGTTACAAACTGGTATATATATAATATCCATATTTTGAACCCAACTCATGCCATACCTCTTTAAACCAGTTATACTTTAAACAAGGATCTAAGTGTAAAACCAACTAGTATGCATAAACTAGTATGTGCAATCATGTATATATATCATATTAAAATTTTACTGTAACATAAAAATCTTTACGCTTAACCTTATATATACCAATAGATACAACAAAATAAACTATTATATCACATATCTAACTAATCTATAATACATATATATACCTACGCTTCACATAAACAACACTGTGATTATATATATTTTTTAACACATATATTATGTTACATATACTGTAAAATCTTGAGACAAATCATACTTATATATATATATGTTCCTTTATAATATTATACATACCCTTAAACCAAAATGTACAGGCTCATATCTATCTCCCAATATTACATATTTATACAAGCAAAACACATATAAACTATCATATATGGATATATATAAACTGGCATATAAGCCCCACATGCAAAAAAAGAACTAACATAACTTATATACGCTTTAGTATATGTACTGTAACCTTTATGAACTGAAAAAGAAAAAAGAAATATAATTTGTATAAGCTAACAATTTATACAAACTGTAAACAATTGTTTAAAACTATATGTATTTCCCTTTTCTACATATTACATAAACTATTTATAATAATATATACAGTAAAAAGAACAGGTACAGCTATCTATATCTATATATAAATTTATTTATTTTTTTGTAACTTTATATACTTTATAATGTGTAAACTGTAAACTTTATAACCATATAGATACAACTAATCATATAGCTTAAGTACACTATATATACCTCATATATAAACAAAATAGAACTCATCTATATTCGCGCATAAGCAATATATATTTTTCTTATATAATATACAAACAATAGGTTTCAAAAAATAACATAATATATACGTTTACCTTTTTCAAAAAAAAAATAGATCGTCTCATACTATGCTCGGCATCGGCAAAGATGGGTGCAAGTTGATGCATGCGGCCAAGGGTTGTCAGGTGGCAAAAGGTCGGATGGTAGAAAGGAAGGGGTGGCTATCGGCTATGGGGCGCCTGCTTGCATTTGGTGAGGCCAAACGGTGGAGGAGAGACTGGGTCGGAGGGTGGTCATGCTCGGTCATGGAGGGGAGGAGGACAGAGGGAAGGCTGTGTTTGGATGTGGAGTAAAGGACAGGCGGGTTGCCATGCTGGTGAGGGGAGAGGACGCGCTAGGTTCGTGCTTGGTTCGGCATTTGGCGGTGGGATGACTGCTAGCGTAGTAGGATCGGGTTTGGTGGTGACTATGAGTTGAGGGCGGAGGAGAAAGTGGTTGAGTCACAGGCGGTGATTGAAGAGTGGAAGGCCGAGCAAGTGGAGGTGTAGCGGCCAGCCTTGGCAGAGAAGAAAAGGTATTATATATGATATATGTTGTAACAGTAGTCACGGAACTAAAAGGTGAAAAAATGAAGTGAATACACGACCAAAAATAAATGGCAATTAACCGGATAATAAAGTTTAACGTTGGAAATAGCTAAAGTAAGAAATAATAACTTCTGGAAATTTAAAAAGTAGTGTCCAACTGCTTTCAACCGCTTGGAAAACTGAATGGTCACTGAATATCAAAAGCTTCAAAAGGGTACCGATATGGATATCCGTTTTTACGGATTTTGTTGCTTACCGGACTTCAAAATGTAACGTCTACGAATTTTTCGCGTTCGAAAATCGACATCCATACTTTACATCATACTCGAATGTCGTAGATTCGACCGTTCAAATCCGAGTCGCCGGAGCTTATAACACAGTTAAGTAAATAACACAGCGGAAGAAAAAGAATAATACATTGATATACAATATCTGATACAACAGAGTGATACAATGAATATCAATATACATCAGAGATATGATACAAGAAATAGCAGCGGAAAAGAAAATGATAACACCAGCAGCGGATAATCTCCATCTTCAAAGCGCTAATCCAGAAATAGCTTGAACTCCCAATAACAATGCACAAAGATAAGCAAGTGCAATCCATATCCTAAGACTGAACTAGCTCCAGAAAATCTACTAATCTGACTATCTAAAAACCCAACTCTAGACTGCCCGTGTAGAAAAATTTGAGCATCCAGAGTTTAGGAAAGAAACAATAAACTCCGGATCAGTCATGGGACTGGTGTGAGCAACAAAAACATTTTATCTTTAAAACAAATAACAGAGAATTTTAAAGTCAATTCGCAATGCTTTTGGAAAATGAAACTACCATAAGGCCTCCCGCCACACACACAATGCAAACGCAGAATCGGAGGAGATTTCTCCTTATGATAGTCAAAGATGCTTACTACGCAAAAATCAAATCATTGGATATTATTATTAGTGCATAGTGAGGAAAAACATTTTGAAAGTACAATATAAATCTTAGCCAGCATAGGTACCCTTATAGTATGCCTACTATAGCTACCATATTAAATGGCAGGTTCTACAACTAATACCGTACAAGGTTCGTATTGGAAGATGGATTTCCAACAAATGGTCAGGCTATGGAACTTCCTATGCCACGAAGAAACGCCTCTGGTGGGACGCTCCGAGAGACAACCTGCTCTCTGCCAAACAAGGCCGGCTACCCCCCTTCCCGGGGAATATACAAAACCTCAGATATGCCACCCCCGGTCCTTTGGGACCTTTATCCGAGCGCTCCATATCCAACATCACACATAATAAATAAAGTGTGTCCACATGAGTAAGTATCTGGGCTCCAAACCATGATACTACCCATTTCCAAAAAGAATGGTCATACCCTAGGGAAGCTACCCCTGAAATCTTGCCGCATAATTCCTGTATCGACCATTACCGGTTTGTGAGGTTCGACGAAGTCTCGTCCACAAAGCCACGCTTTGGTACAAAGCCATGCTTTGGGTCAACAGATGATCAAAGCAATGATCACAAAGATAAATGATCAAACAAATGATCATATCACGAATGATCAAACAATGATCATCACACAACAACACTCAGCATGTCACATTACCAAATTGGGAATATATCGCTGATAACTTCAACTACATAACCTCTGAGCTCGTACGTCTCAGAGAAGGGTGTTAAGCTAAGAGAATAAATTCTCCGCCACCAAACAGAAATGTATTTGAAAGAAATCAGCTTTATATCTCAAAATGTAATGTCAGACATGTAACCATACAAGTCTGTTCCGGGTTCGAACAGAACCGAAGGCACTTCTTACGAAGCCCTTGCAAATCTGGGTATTCACAATCCCGATTGGATTTCCCATCACTTAGGGGATCTCTATACCAGGAGCTACCCTATGCAGAGACAATCGAAAGGTTATCCTATCGTTTTCGCAAATACCCGGTCTTCAACACCGATCTTCAAATGCTATCCATATAGGACGTATCACTAATTCGAAATGGGTTATATGACACAAAGGTCTTTTCCCGGCTAACCCGAATAGTGAGCGCAATATTTAAAAATATATGGATATTGGGATTTCAATTAAGTCACAACTTAATAATTCAACTTCCTTTTAAATGGTTTCAATCAATTACCATTTCAAATCTTTTAAACAAAAAGATTTATTTCACAAAGTTCACCCAGTTTCAAAAAAAATTCATTCACAGATTTCAAAACAATTTCCATTTCAATTTGATTCGTTAAATCTTTAAATCAAAGATTTAACTTATAGCTTTCAAAACAATTTCATTTCGAATGGTTTAAATAAATCATCATTTTAATTCTGTTAAAAATAAACAGATTTAATTCATAGCTTTCAAAAAGAATTCATTCATAACTTGGAAAACCATTTTTCAATTCAATCTTGAAATTCCTTTAATTAAACTGGAATTTCATTTCTTATCTTAAAGCTTTTATTCCTTTAAAACAAACAGTTTTCATTTTGAAAATCTGATTTATTTATATGAGTTAAAGTTCTTGGGTTAAATCCAAATTCTCAAAATTTTACTTTTAAAATGGTTTAACTTCATATAAACATATTTATAACATTTTTAACCGTAATTTCCAAACATGGAATTCAATTTCCAAATTATTTTGAATTCAAATTCAAATTAATTTATTTAAATTGGAAATTTAATTAAGTTATTTAAAATAACTTTTATCTTAAAAACTCCATTTCAAAAGCTTTAACATTTAACCCAAATTCATTTCTGTTAACGCTTAAAATTGAACGCTAACATCCGGTGTGTGTAGTGAAGTTGTGAAAGCACCACCCGTAATACGGGAACGAGAAATAAGCAGTAAAATAGCAGAAAACGGTAAAAGACAACGATTTATAGTGGTTCGGCTTAAGATCGAGCCTACATCCACTTTGAATTCCTTTATTGCTGATTTTGGTTACAAGATGATACAATGCACTTCAAAATACAATATATTTTGATTCCTAAACACTTTAGACTAGTAGCTTAAGCTTCAATGTAGAAGATCTCCTTGAATTCATGTTGAATGCGGTAGATTTCTTTCAAAGCTTGTTGTAGTGTCTTGAACGTTTGGAGTTCTTCAAGTGTTGAATGAGTTGTGAATTCTGCAGAGTAACGGCGCTTCAGAGAATGATCGAAAAGTCCCCCTATTGTTGGAGTTAGGGGGTATTTATAGGGCTGATTCTGGGCGGAATTCAACCACACAAGTACTAGGTCGTCACCGACCTAAGGTATGTCGTAGGTCGTGGGTCGGCGACGACATAGGGGATCCGACTTATTCTAGTTGCATTTGATTCTTTCTGAGCGAGTTATTTGGGTCGCGTACGACCTATTATGAGTCGTAGGTCGTTGGGACCGCTTCTGTTAGTTAGGTCGCTAACTTCTTAACCTGATAGGTCGGTAGCTCTTAGGTCGGCGACTCTTAGGTCGGCTGCTCTTAGGTCGGTAGCTTTTAGGTCGGCTGCTCTTAGGTCGATAGTTTTAGGTCGGCTGCTCTTAGGTCGGTAGATCTTAGGTCGGCAGCTCTTAGGTCGGCATATCTTAGGTCGATAGCTCTTTAAGTCATTAAGTCGTAGGTCCTTTAAGTAGTTAGGTCGTTAAACTTCTTAAGTCATTAGCTCGTAGGTCGTTAAACTTCTTAAGTCGTTAGCTCGTAGGTCGTTAGGTCGTAAGTCCAAAGGGGGTTAACAATTTCCCCTCAAAGTACACGCCTAGGTCGTAGTTTGTGTGTTTCGATTTCCTTAACCCGCTCCTTGATGAATTTGTTAGGACGTGAACGACTTAAGATAGGTCGTAGGTCGTACATGTCGATTCGCCTTTCACTACCCCGGTGTATAAATAGCTTAGGTCGTTCCCTCTTTTCCTTCACCTGCTCTATCATTCCATCTGCCATTAACAAGTTTCCAAGCTTTCGAAGCCGATTCCAGATTAACCTGCCACCATTCATCTTTACCATCTTACTACGTAAGTGAATTCAATCTCTGTCCAACCATAATCGCTGCCCAATCGTGAATCCATGTTTTCCGACTCAAGCCCAATTCCATGCGTCGTGCTTCATTTTGAATGACTATTACAATCGATTTTTGACCGTCGTTTGATATGTTGTTGTGATTCATGAAGCACGTTAATACTGATAATGGACCGGAGGGATCTGGAATCGATTCTTCGGGTGATTTGATGGTATGTGGAGGTGATGAAATTCACGAGGAGGGTGATAGATTTATTTGTAATGGTGATATCGGGTTATCGGGTTTATGGATCTCGAGTTGGCTAGTTGACGAGTTACTGAACTTCTCAATGGAGAGGAAGGTGATTGGTAAAAAGAGGGGAGGTTTTGGTTCGAGCAGGAGATAGCTCGAGATTGCTTCGGAGACGACCTAAAACCTTCACGATCTAACAGTTTATCCGGTTCAGGAGTTCTTACGACTTAACTGATTTGAACGACCCAACTTTCTCTGTGACCTAATTAGCTTGTGGCATAGGCCTTAGCTCGTGGCCGAGCTAGGACTTAGAGAAATTCGTGCCGTTCTGACTTGAGTCCTTCATATGCATTATGACCTAGGGCCAATGACTTAACTTTAACTCATCGCATATCCTTTAAGTCGTGGACGACTTAACTTACACATTGTGACCTGAGGAATTTCCGACCTATGCTAGGTCATGAGCGACCTAAGACTTTGAACAATTTAATCGACTTAACTTCAGCAGCATAGGCTCTAGGTCACAGTCGAGTTAGAACTTGACATATTTGCATTGCTTTGAACTTTTTTGACTTGAATTGCCGGGATAAATTGCTTAAACTTTGAATTACTTGAACTTTGAACTGTCTGACCTTCTTCATAGATTACCTCTAATACTAATTGCTTGTTAAACATATCATTTACAGAAAACTGGGATGAATATACTGCCACTGACTGCCCACATCAAATGACAGATTAGTTGATAAAAAATAATCAACTTAAATGGATTGCGTGAATGAAATGTTGTAAACCAACCAATTTAAGTGAAGTATTAAAGCAAAACTAAAATAGTTAACTGAAGATGGTTTGTTTGCATTAATACCGCACCTGAATTTTTTAAATTAACAAGTCCTGAAATTTCATAATCGACCAATTGTCAAGTAGTTTAACTCCAGTTATGTTTGCTTGTTATTTTTATTAGTTCTGCACAACACTTCACACTTTTTAGGAAACGTGCACCTTCACATTTGAAAATCCGGTTGCTTATGTAGAATGGCTTCTCACCAAGAAGAAGTAACAGTTCAAGCTGGAGAGGCTATCCCTATTCCTGTCCCATTAGCTAATCGTCCAGAAAGAATTTCGACTACTTTAACATACAAAGTCTTCCGCCAACTGTGCACTTAGTTCGGGATTGCTGAAGTAGATGCCATACTTCCTAAGAGGAGTGACACTGCTGACATACCACCTCATGGTTTCGTCGCTGTTAATCGCAAAATGTGTATGAACGGAGCCATTCCTCCTTTTAACGATTTCCTTCAGTAGCTTCTTGTACGATTGTCTATTTCTCCCTTTCAGTTACATCCCAATGGCTACTCCATCCTGATGGGACTATGTGTGCTATTTAGGAGGACGCTGGATCATCTTCAAGTTTTGACGAAGTTTGTTATCTGTGCTCATTTGCTAAAAATAAAGATCATCCTTCTATCACAGTCGTGAGAAGTGCTAGGAACAGCAAGCTGATCATTGGTCTTCCTGACAGTGTTCACAGGTTTTTGAGTCAGTTTTTCTACGTTCGGTGTCCTCCGGGATTTTATGCTATCTAGAGAGTAGGAAGTATGATCATTTATCTTTTTCCATTCCTTATGTTTTCTGAACTTTTCGAAGCCCGAGTTGTCAAGTGTTAACTTCGCTCTTTACTTTTTCAGCGATTCCTCCTCCTTCCAGGGATTCTGGTCACAAATCAACTTTTGAGAGGCTTATGGCCGGCCAGTTGAGGAGAGGAGTATCCAATTTCTATTGAAAGACGAGTTTTTTCACCAATTTGGACTCTTACATCCTTCCCGTTCTATTCAGCCACATGAAGTTCCTGATTCTCTAGCTAAGGCATCAGATGCCCCAGCTTCTTCCGAAGAACTTATACCGAAAGAACCTACCACAGAGGCTTCTTTGGTGAAGTGTTCTACTTCTACTGACATTGTGGGGCCGTCCAGCAAGCTAACACTTTCTCCAGTTACTGAAGAGGAGGAATCTCCCCAACACTCCGAGAAGGCAGCCGATGAAGAAGTTAAAAAAGAAAGTTCCGCTCGACACGATGGCGAAGACATTTTTGGTGATTTAAGCGATCTAATGGTGACTTCACGTGAGCTTTTTAAAGATGATGTCGTCAACGCCAAAGTTGCCTCTCCGGTGATTGAAGCGACATCTGCTTTATGAACGCTTTCGCTACCTCAAGAGTTCACTCCTGCCGCTAAATCCGATATAACCCCTAAGCCGACGAGTGGTTCATAGTCTGACGCGCGTAGTTTGCACATTGCACACACTTAGGATGCTTAGCACTTATACGCATTTAGCTCCTTTAATTTGAAGATTTTTAAGACTTGTCTTTTCTTCAATTTCAGGTTCTCCAATGGGGCGAAGTGGCTCATATTATGATGACTTCTGGTGCTTTGGAGGGCGTGACACTTATGATCATAGACGTTATCTCCCCGTTCGCAGGGAAACTGATGAGGAGCGAGCGGTTAGAAAAGCTCGAGAGAGACAAGCTTATGAAGAGAAGCAAAGAAGAAGGGATGATGACTCCCACAAAAGAAAATCTTATGACACCAAAGGGAAAAGTCATGCTACCGAAGACCCGAGTAAACGGGTTAGACTTAGTGAACAGGACGCGTCTGCAATTTCTGAAAAGACTGACGCTCCTATCTCTTCTGATATCTCATCCGGCTCTCCTGCTTTAAAGAAATCTGACATCCAAGCGATTATCAACAAGCCCCAGTATCAAGTTAAAGATGCCCCTCCTACTCTCCAAAGCCGATTCCCGAACTGGTGTATAAAAGGGGTGCGCTTTGACTTCGATTTGGTACCAATCGACAAGCAGACCATGCTGAGAAATCTCGATGCTGTTAAGCTTGATATTGAGAGAATGTCCCAATGGCAGAAACTTGTTGATGAACTCCAAAGAGTCAATCATATGAATCTTGAAGCCATGCTGACTATGGAGAATGATAAGACGGAGTGGGATAAAATTTGCAAGCAGCACGATGCGGAGATGGCGAGCATTGCAGATGACAATGCGAGACTTGGGTCCGAAGTTAAAAAACTTAAGGAAGATCTCGCCACTTCTTCTGCTTCGCATACTCAAAAAGAAGAAGTCTTTCAGAAACAAGTGCGGGATGCACATGCTGCGCAAAGGGACACTGAAATAAAACTTGAGGCTGAGCAGCACATTACTGAAAAATACCAAAAAGATACTACTCAGCTGCGAGAAACAGTTATTTCACAGAACATGGAGATCGAAGTGTTAAATTCTCGACTTTCTAAAGTTGAGAAAGAGCGTGATGCGGCTGTTGCTGGTCAAGTTGCAGCTGAAGAATCTCACAAAGCAACCAAAGCCTCCATCAGCTCTACTTTATTTGACTTCTATGTTCACAGTGTCTTGGGGCGCGGAAGCCTCTCATTTCTGGGACCAAAATATGAAATCACTTTAGCTGAAGTATGGGAGTCCGCGATTGATATGCTTGGCAGTGCCGGCTATGATGAGGCGGAGCTTAAGGCACACTATTTCGATGATGAGACTCGTGCCGCTCTTGCCAGGGGGAAAGAGCAACTTGCCGAAACTAGAGCTGAAACAGTGGTAGGGGAGCTTCCGGAAAAGAAAATATCTCTAACTGCCCCTGTCCACACTTCTACTTCGGCCGACGTTGATATCGTCGGTTCCAGCTCTTACTCTCCAGCCCCTGCAAAAACTGAGGCTAAGCCCGTACCACCGAATCTTCCCTTACTCCAATCGAGGAGAAGAGCCAGGAAGACATTGAGGCTGAAAAATTTGAAATTGAAGTGATAAAACCGACTTCTCCAGGTAACTTCGATTCAGATCTGGCTCAAGTGGATTGCTCATTCGATTCAATTGAACTTGATGAGTTTCTCGCTTATTACTTGTAACATCCCGAAAATTTTCGACTTTCGAAAATTCAACATCGATACTCACTTTATCGACTGCTGAGCCATCGAATGCCGGAAACCCGAAAAGTTATGGTTTTAAGAAAAAGGAAAAGTAGAAGAAGAAGAAGATAGAAGAAAAAGAGAAGAAAGAAAGAAGAAGAACAACAGAAAACACATCAGAACAGAAAAACAATATCAGAATCTCACATATCGCAGCGGAACAATATATAATAGATAATTGAATAATCTTTAAAACAAAGAACTATATCTGTTATTACATTACATCACATCAATCATCAGAGTCAATATACAACAATGGACAGTTATATAACTTGTCCTCATACAGAATACACAGCGGAATAAATACTATCAGATACAAATACTACGTCTCGTCCTCCAGCTTATCTCCAAAGCTCCAGAATATCCAGAATATCCTGATAACATAACTCTAGGCTGCCCGTGTGGAAAATTTGTGGGCACCCAGAGTTTAGAAGGGAACAATAAACTCCGAGTCAGTCATGGTGACTGGTGTGAGATCGTAAAACAGTTATTCCTTAAAATAAACAATAGGATAATTTTAAAGTAAATTTCGCAATGCTTTTGGAAAATGAAACTACCATAAGACCTCCCGCCACACACACAATGCAAACGCAGAATTGGAGGAGATTTCTTCTTATGATAGTCAAAGATGCTTACTACGCAAAATCAAATCATTTTTTGATATTATTATTAGTGCATAGTGTAGAAAACATTTCGAAAGTATAGTATTAATCTTAGCCAGCATAGGTACCATGATACTATGCCTACTATAGCTGCTATATTAGATAGCAGGTTCTACAACTAAAACCGTACAAATTTCGTATTTGGGAAATGGATTTCCAACAAATGGTCAGGCTAAGGAACTTCCTTTCCTCCTGCCGATTGGAATCGCCTCTGGCTGGACGTCCCGAGAGACAAACTGCTCTCTGCCAAACAAGGCCGGGTTACCCCTGTAACAGGTAACTCACGAATATGTCATCACCCGGTCCTTTGGGACCTTTATCCGAGCGCTCGATATCCAACATCACACATCATAAAGAAAGTGTATCCACATGAGTAAGTATCTGGGCTCCATACCATGATACCACCCCTTTCCAGAAGGAAATGACATACCCTAAAGGGCGCGACCCTCATAACCTTGCCGCAACATTCCTGTTTCGACCATTTCCGGGGTGTGAGGCTCGACGAAGTCTCGTCCACAAAGCTACGCTTTCTCAAAAAGCCCTGCTTCGGGTCCAACAAAATGATCAACCTATGATCACAAAGATATAAGATCAAACAAATGATCATATCACAAATGATCAAACACCGATCATTTCACAGCAACACTCAGTATGCCACGTTACCAAATTGGGATATATTGCTGATAAATTTCAACTACATAACCTCTGAGCTCGTACGTCTCAGAGAAGGGTGTTAAGCTAAGAGAATAAATTCTCCGCCACCAACAGATATGTATTTGAAAGAAATCAGCTTTATATCTCAAATTGTAACGTCAGACACACAATCCATACAAGTCTGTTCCGGGATCGAACAGAACCGAAGGCACTTCTCACGAAGCCCTTGCATTTCCGGATAATTTCCAATCACGTCAGGACTTCCCGTCACTAAGGGTAATAAAACCTCTAAACCGGAGATCAGCCGATGTAGAGTAACTCGACGGTAATCCTTCCGTTTTCAAAAATATCCGGTCTTCAACACCGGTCTTCGAATGCAATTCATAACGACGTATCACATATTCAGAATGGGTTATACGACCCCATGGTCCTTTCCCGGTTAACCCGAATAGTGAGCGCTTATTCAAAAATAAGTGTGGCATTCAAATTCATCCAATTCACAACAAATACCTACTCAAGGTAATTATTGATAGTCGGTTATTTAACTATCAATAAAGATGCGCAACATCATCAGATTCCAAATAATTTTCCCAAATTTTTTTATCTTCAAAAATATCTTTTATAGATATAAAATTTCCACACTTTCAAAAATAAATCAATATTTATTTTTAAAATGAATTCTCATTTCCTTTATAAATTCCATATTGAATTTATATTTTTTCGAATATCTACTGATATTCGTTTTCCAATTGATTTCAAAAATTCACTTTCGATTTATCTTTAAGAAGATAAATTCTCAAAAACATTTCATTTCGTTTTTGGAAAACATTCCCATACTTATTTAAAAATAAGTCAGAAATTCACAAATCCATTTATTTTCAACATTTGAAAATATTCGATATACTTAAATCAAATTAAGTATATATTTCATTCTTTTAAGGAAACCATTTACTATAACAACATTTATTTGAGTCAAAACGAATGTTACGTAAAACATCGTTACTACGACTCAAAATCACTAGTATAGGGATTCGAAATTTAGATAGATATATAAATCCAAACACTATATAAAACATTTCCTTTCAGAAATCATTTACTATAACAACAGTGTTATAGTCCATCATTTCCTTATATTTTCGAAAACGTCTATTTCAACAAGAACTGCGGAAATCTATGCTTTCGATTCATAATACATTTTAAAACATCTTTAAAATGTTTAACTTCATTTTTAATATCACTTCTTCAAAAACGTATCCATTTTACTTAACAATATATTCACCGTCCAAATCGTGAATATACTTCACTTAACCCTATTTAAATCTTTTCTACACATTTATTTCGAGAATTTTCCACTATCCAAAATCGTGGATAAAATTCCCTTAATAATCTCTATATTTAAAATCAATCAAATTTAATTGATTTTCGAATTTATAAAACAACGTTTATAAATTCGATTTCCATTTTCTAACAACTTCGATTTATAAATCTTCTTTATTAACAAATTCGAGTTATACTCGATATAAATATCACAAATCCATATTATAAGTTAATAACTTATCATTCATTTTCAACTTCACAATTTATAAATCTATAAATTTCATTCACTTACGGATTCCATAATATTTCATTTTTTTTACACTTATAAAAACTCATTTTATAATTTCAACATTCTTAATTTTGCAGATATCAATTTCATAAATCTTTTATATAAACCGTTTACAGAAATTTAAAAATCTCAATTTAAAACTATTTCATAAATCAGTCAACTATTTATTCCAAAAATAACTTTTCGGTTATATTTCCCAAATCTATAAATTTTTGTAACTTTAAAATTTGAACGTTTATTTATTTAAAATAAATCACTTCAAAAATCCCATAAAACGTATATTTTCAAAAAAATCACTTTAAAAATCCTTTTAAATTAAAAGTCGTCATTTTTAAAGCTTGAATCCGATGATGCTACAGCACCAATTGGTCAATCACAACATCAAACATCATATATCAATATATGGTAACAGAATATATCAAAATATCTGTAAATAATCAATACGGTGAGGAATCCAGTTGGATCCCTCCAACCTGTTTCCCTGCATCCACAGATGTTAGCACAATACCAATTCCGCTCCAGTACGGAATTATCGCGGTATATAGGTTTTTATAAATCCGCTTACTAACGGCGCAATAGGGTCTCATCCGCTATACGAGGCGGGAATCAATCAATCCAATATATACATATGCCAATATGTATATACTGCTATATATATATATATATAGATATATCCTATCATATCTAATATCACATCCAAACAGTAAATCATAAATCAATAACTGTAAATAATTCCACATTCAAATTTGAGTGAGAAGATCTCACCTCGATTTCAATTCCGTTTTCAGCGTTTATTTTCGAATAAAATAAACAGCCGTTTAATTTTACTCAAAAATTTCACTGATTCCAAACACGCCCAGATCTGCGCTGCAGCGTAGAGCGCGACGCTGCGATTCCGGCGTCGCCAGTTTCGTTGAATTCTGATAATATATGACGAAGTTATTGCAATTTAAACTCTATACAAATTTAAATAAATTTAACATTTACAATTTCTTTTAATTTTAAACCTTAACAATTTCTGGCCGTTCGTTTTGCAATCACAAAATCTGGGCCGTGAAACGCATCTTCCCTCCACACGTTCTTCTTCCAGGCTCGTACTCGAACGCGAGAACCCAAGTGTGCCGCCGTTTTGCCCTAGATGCCGCGACCACCAACGACGACGAGAACCCATCACACCACCGCCATTCGACTCGTCTCAGCCCCCTCCACCTCCGCCGCTAGTACCATAAAGCTCGGTCCCCTGTGGCTCTCGAAAATGGTGCCTAGAACGAGCACGAACGGAAGCGTTTTTCTCCCTCCACGATGCTCTAGATTCGATCTCGACCGTTGAAATCAAAGGTCTCGTCACGATCTTCCATTTCGTAGTTGAAAGTTTTCTGAATCGGTTGACGGATGTGGAGGAATCGAGGGGAGAAAGGCGCACGTTTCTGGCCGTGGGTTATAGAAGTGGCGGCTGGCCATTTAAATTAGGGTTTCACTTTATTTTATTTTTCTTTTGTGAAGAAAATGGGTGTATTTATAGAGAATATCGAACACTATTCATCCCGGTTTTCCAAACTCCGATTTACGCGCGGTAACTGGCGTTCCTGGGGTTTATCACGCGTTCCGAACGCAATGGAACAGGTTTCGGAAGCCAATTCGATCGTCTGTGTGAGATATGACGATAAACGATCAATTTAAATTAAACCGATTTAAATCGATTTCGAGGCGTTTTGGCTTGCCCCGAACAAACGGTAAATCCAAAAATTACGAAATTTGAAATCTTACAATAATATCACATTACGGATCCGATGAAACTGGTTTCGTCGAAATCCGAGACCGTTTGAAAAATGACTATTTTTAACTCGACGATTTAAAATTAAAATGATATCGATGCGTTTCGAGTTGCCACGGTCAAACGATAACTTCGATTGATACGAAAATTGAAATCCGATAATAACTAACTATTACGGATCCAATGGGACTGGTCTCGTCAAATTCTGAGACTGTTCGAAAATTGGCTATTTTTCAGTCGATAATTAAATATTAAAATATTCAATTTTCACAGATTAACTCCAAATTCAATTTTAAAAGTTCTATAACCTTTCTATAACTCCAATATGATTAAATAAAATTTTCCAAATCATTTCCAGCCCATTAAACCCATACTTCAATTATTTCTGGAATTTCAATCCTTAAATTATCGATTTAATTATCAAATTAAATCCAATATTCGAAAAATAAATCATTCGACTTATAAATTCCACTTATTAATATTTAAAATCAATTAAATATTCGAATTTTAATTATCAAAAATTCTGGGTCGTTACAAACTTCCCCCCTTAAAAGAATTTCGTCCTCGAAATTACAAGTCAGGAAGAAAGGTCCTTAACTCGTCTACTATTTTTCACAATCAATAGTTTTATCTAATTTTCAAAACAAATCTTCTACTAAAGATTCGTTATTACTCAACTAAATTTCTAACTTCAATTATAAGTTTCAAACAACATTGTTTAACCTCTCAATTCAAATTCGAGTTTAAATTCAAATTTTAAACTTTCAAAATTTTCTCAAAATTTTCTAACACTCGAAATTTTCGAAAAATTTCGCCAGCGTCTCCTTTGCGCGGCTAATACGGCACGACTACAAAACGTCCCTCCGGACTCTCAGATTTCAAAAAGAAAAAGAAAAAGCCAAGCGGCTAGAGAAATAAGTCATCAAATCTCATATTCAAATTTAAATACATACCTTTAGTCGAGCAATTCAAATTTATCCTCGAAATTACATTCCAATTCCTTTATACCTGTATATCCTACTAGCCATAATATCTAGTTGCATATATTCAAACCATTTCGTACATTCAATTACAAAATTTTCAATATAACTGCTTATATCATTTTTAAATTAGTTTTAATTACTAATTCATTTCAAATTCTAATCTACTAACAAATTCAGATTTGCTTCCAACATTCAATTTCAATTCCAGTTTCATTCACTTTTGTTCATTTCCAAAATTTTATTTCAATTTACCCTTTGGTTAAATCTACTGTCATTTAAACTGGATTTCCAATTCGAATTCATTTTACTTTTCTTCAAATTTTATCGATTCAACTTCATTAACACTTAATGAATTTATATACAATCAACTAACAATCATCAAACAATCAATGCATATTCAACATAACCATTATTATTTGATTTCCATTCAATTTAGTTCAACACCATTAATTTCAATTGACTTACATTCAATTTATTCAGTTTCTTCAATGAATTAACATTTACATTCAATTGATTCATTAGTTCAATAGCTAATCCATTTCACATTTCATGTTGAAGTTTATTTATATAACTCAAGTTCATATTCATTTAATTCATTTTGATTATTTGCTTCGACACCAAAATCAATTCCAATCAACACTTAAGTTATATCCCATTAAACATCGTTTGTTTAACTTAACTTACATTTCCACTTATAAATCCAAAATTCAAATTTCAATCCTATTTAACTTTTACCAAGGTCAAATTTCTTCACTTATTCAAAATTCATATTAAATCCAGATTTCATATTCCACAATCTCAACTTAGATTTAATTGATTCACTTATACTTACTTAAATTTAACTTCATCCTTTAAGTTGAATTTATTCTATCAATATTAAATTTGTATAAGTTATCAACTTATTAATTATTCCCATAAATATTTTAAATATAGCATTCCAGAGTTTACCAACATTTCAAAGCCATTTTGAAAACAATTCAAATTATCCTTTGAATTTCAAAACAAAATCCAAATTTTTCAAACAACTTCCTTTTAAAACAATTTGGCAGCAATTTCTCTTTTGGAAACCCGAAAATGAACACCGGTGATGTCGCGATCATCATCGGAATTATTTTCCAGCGACCGAAAAGAGTTTAGAGCTCTCATCTCTTCCCAAAATACTTTTTTAAAACCTTTGAAATTCATTTTCAAATCAAAAATGATTTAGACTTTCCAAATCTCCAAAATTTACAAATTCTTTTTAAAACATTTCCAAAAACTTCTCTGGAATCCCGTTTTAAATTACAATTCACATTTATAATTTACATTCTTAAAATTTCATTGGTATATGGATTTATCTCTTAACTTTGGAGTTACGATTTCAATTTCTTATTTAATTTCATATAATAATGATAACATTATCACTTCTAACAACCATGCAACCATATACTATAGTACTTTATAGAAAAACATTTATTTTATATACAAAAATAGTTTTGGGCAAAATTATTTCATTTACCCTATTCAAAACCATACTGTGCCGAATTGTTCTATTCAAGTGTTTAGAGATCCCTATCGATAGAGTTGTACGGACAATACCGACCAGAATCCATATACCACTCAACAAACCAATCATCACAATATAAAACAATTTTATATTAACTAACAAATACGCACTCATATCTATTATTACACTCAAACTCATTCTAGAGTACTACTGACTCTATCTCTAATGAGTAACACCCAACAAAGCAGGGTTGTCGCTTAACCATGTGCTCTGATACCAAATGTAACATCCCGAAAATTTTCGACTTTCGAAAATTCAACATCGATACTCACTTTATCGACTGCTGAGCCATCGAATGCCGGAAACCCGAAAAGTTATGGTTTTAAGAAAAAGGAAAAGTAGAAGAAGAAGAAGATAGAAGAAAAAGAGAAGAAAGAAAGAAGAAGAACAACAGAAAACACATCAGAACAGAAAAACAATATCAGAATCTCACATATCGCAGCGGAACAATATATAATAGATAATTGAATAATCTTTAAAACAAAGAACTATATCTGTTATTACATTACATCACATCAATCATCAGAGTCAATATACAACAATGGACAGTTATATAACTTGTCCTCATACAGAATACACAGCGGAATAAATACTATCAGATACAAATACTACGTCTCGTCCTCCAGCTTATCTCCAAAGCTCCAGAATATCCAGAATATCCTGATAACATAACTCTAGGCTGCCCGTGTGGAAAATTTGTGGGCACCCAGAGTTTAGAAGGGAACAATAAACTCCGAGTCAGTCATGGTGACTGGTGTGAGATCGTAAAACAGTTATTCCTTAAAATAAACAATAGGATAATTTTAAAGTAAATTTCGCAATGCTTTTGGAAAATGAAACTACCATAAGACCTCCCGCCACACACACAATGCAAACGCAGAATTGGAGGAGATTTCTTCTTATGATAGTCAAAGATGCTTACTACGCAAAATCAAATCATTTTTTGATATTATTATTAGTGCATAGTGTAGAAAACATTTCGAAAGTATAGTATTAATCTTAGCCAGCATAGGTACCATGATACTATGCCTACTATAGCTGCTATATTAGATAGCAGGTTCTACAACTAAAACCGTACAAATTTCGTATTTGGGAAATGGATTTCCAACAAATGGTCAGGCTAAGGAACTTCCTTTCCTCCTGCCGATTGGAATCGCCTCTGGCTGGACGTCCCGAGAGACAAACTGCTCTCTGCCAAACAAGGCCGGGTTACCCCTGTAACAGGTAACTCACGAATATGTCATCACCCGGTCCTTTGGGACCTTTATCCGAGCGCTCGATATCCAACATCACACATCATAAAGAAAGTGTATCCACATGAGTAAGTATCTGGGCTCCATACCATGATACCACCCCTTTCCAGAAGGAAATGACATACCCTAAAGGGCGCGACCCTCATAACCTTGCCGCAACATTCC
Source organism: Allium fistulosum (assembly GCA_030737815.1). Classification (NCBI taxonomy): domain Eukaryota; kingdom Viridiplantae; phylum Streptophyta; class Magnoliopsida; order Asparagales; family Amaryllidaceae; genus Allium; species Allium fistulosum. The sequence goes on from CM060903.1 coordinate 1,060,110,794, forward strand.
TGTTTCGACCATTTCCGGGGTGTGAGGCTCGACGAAGTCTCGTCCACAAAGCTACGCTTTCTCAAAAAGCCCTGCTTCGGGTCCAACAAAATGATCAACCTATGATCACAAAGATATAAGATCAAACAAATGATCATATCACAAATGATCAAACACCGATCATTTCACAGCAACACTCAGTATGCCACGTTACCAAATTGGGATATATTGCTGATAAATTTCAACTACATAACCTCTGAGCTCGTACGTCTCAGAGAAGGGTGTTAAGCTAAGAGAATAAATTCTCCGCCACCAACAGATATGTATTTGAAAGAAATCAGCTTTATATCTCAAATTGTAACGTCAGACACACAATCCATACAAGTCTGTTCCGGGATCGAACAGAACCGAAGGCACTTCTCACGAAGCCCTTGCATTTCCGGATAATTTCCAATCACGTCAGGACTTCCCGTCACTAAGGGTAATAAAACCTCTAAACCGGAGATCAGCCGATGTAGAGTAACTCGACGGTAATCCTTCCGTTTTCAAAAATATCCGGTCTTCAACACCGGTCTTCGAATGCAATTCATAACGACGTATCACATATTCGGAATGGGTTATACGACCCCATGGTCCTTTCCCGGTTAACCCGAATAGTGAGCGCTTATTCAAAAATAAGTGTGGCATTCAAATTCATCCAATTCACAACAAATACCTACTCAAGGTAATTATTGATAGTCGGTTATTTAACTATCAATAAAGATGCGCAACATCATCAGATTCCAAATAATTTTCCCAAATTTTTTTATCTTCAAAAATATCTTTTATAGATATAAAATTTCCACACTTTCAAAAATAAATCAATATTTATTTTTAAAATGAATTCTCATTTCCTTTATAAATTCCATATTGAATTTATATTTTTTCGAATATCTACTGATATTCGTTTTCCAATTGATTTCAAAAATTCACTTTCGATTTATCTTTAAGAAGATAAATTCTCAAAAACATTTCATTTCGTTTTTGGAAAACATTCCCATACTTATTTAAAAATAAGTCAGAAATTCACAAATCCATTTATTTTCAACATTTGAAAATATTCGATATACTTAAATCAAATTAAGTATATATTTCATTCTTTTAAGGAAACCATTTACTATAACAACATTTATTTGAGTCAAAACGAATGTTACGTAAAACATCGTTACTACGACTCAAAATCACTAGTATAGGGATTCGAAATTTAGATAGATATATAAATCCAAACACTATATAAAACATTTCCTTTCGGAAATCATTTACTATAACAACAGTGTTATAGTCCATCATTTCCTTATATTTTCGAAAACGTCTATTTCAACAAGAACTGCGGAAATCTATGCTTTCGATTCATAATACATTTTAAAACATCTTTAAAATGTTTAACTTCATTTTTAATATCACTTCTTCAAAAACGTATCCATTTTACTTAACAATATATTCACCGTCCAAATCGTGAATATACTTCACTTAACCCTATTTAAATCTTTTCTACACATTTATTTCGAGAATTTTCCACTATCCAAAATCGTGGATAAAATTCCCTTAATAATCTCTATATTTAAAATCAATCAAATTTAATTGATTTTCGAATTTATAAAACAACGTTTATAAATTCGATTTCCATTTTCTAACAACTTCGATTTATAAATCTTCTTTATTAACAAATTCGAGTTATACTCGATATAAATATCACAAATCCATATTATAAGTTAATAACTTATCATTCATTTTCAACTTCACAATTTATAAATCTATAAATTTCATTCACTTACGGATTCCATAATATTTCATTTTTTTTACACTTATAAAAACTCATTTTATAATTTCAACATTCTTAATTTTGCAGATATCAATTTCATAAATCTTTTATATAAACCGTTTACAGAAATTTAAAAATCTCAATTTAAAACTATTTCATAAATCAGTCAACTATTTATTCCAAAAATAACTTTTCGGTTATATTTCCCAAATCTATAAATTTTTGTAACTTTAAAATTTGAACGTTTATTTATTTAAAATAAATCACTTCAAAAATCCCATAAAACGTATATTTTCAAAAAAATCACTTTAAAAATCCTTTTAAATTAAAAGTCGTCATTTTTAAAGCTTGAATCCGATGATGCTACAGCACCAATTGGTCAATCACAACATCAAACATCATATATCAATATATGGTAACAGAATATATCAAAATATCTGTAAATAATCAATACGGTGAGGAATCCAGTTGGATCCCTCCAACCTGTTTCCCTGCATCCACAGATGTTAGCACAATACCAATTCCGCTCCAGTACGGAATTATCGCGGTATATAGGTTTTTATAAATCCGCTTACTAACGGCGCAATAGGGTCTCATCCGCTATACGAGGCGGGAATCAATCAATCCAATATATACATATGCCAATATGTATATACTGCTATATATATATATAGATATATCCTATCATATCTAATATCACATCCAAACAGTAAATCATAAATCAATAACTGTAAATAATTCCACATTCAAATTTGAGTGAGAAGATCTCACCTCGATTTCAATTCCGTTTTCAGCGTTTATTTTCGAATAAAATAAACAGCCGTTTAATTTTACTCAAAAATTTCACTGATTCCAAACACGCCCAGATCTGCGCTGCAGCGTAGAGCGCGACGCTGCGATTCCGGCGTCGCCAGTTTCGTTGAATTCTGATAATATATGACGAAGTTATTGCAATTTAAACTCTATACAAATTTAAATAAATTTAACATTTACAATTTCTTTTAATTTTAAACCTTAACAATTTCTGGCCGTTCGTTTTGCAATCACAAAATCTGGGCCGTGAAACGCATCTTCCCTCCACACGTTCTTCTTCCAGGCTCGTACTCGAACGCGAGAACCCAAGTGTGCCGCCGTTTTGCCCTAGATGCCGCGACCACCAACGACGACGAGAACCCATCACACCACCGCCATTCGACTCGTCTCAGCCCCCTCCACCTCCGCCGCTAGTACCATAAAGCTCGGTCCCCTGTGGCTCTCGAAAATGGTGCCTAGAACGAGCACGAACGGAAGCGTTTTTCTCCCTCCACGATGCTCTAGATTCGATCTCGACCGTTGAAATCAAAGGTCTCGTCACGATCTTCCATTTCGTAGTTGAAAGTTTTCTGAATCGGTTGACGGATGTGGAGGAATCGAGGGGAGAAAGGCGCACGTTTCTGGCCGTGGGTTATAGAAGTGGCGGCTGGCCATTTAAATTAGGGTTTCACTTTATTTTATTTTTCTTTTGTGAAGAAAATGGGTGTATTTATAGAGAATATCGAACACTATTCATCCCGGTTTTCCAAACTCCGATTTACGCGCGGTAACTGGCGTTCCTGGGGTTTATCACGCGTTCCGAACGCAATGGAACAGGTTTCGGAAGCCAATTCGATCGTCTGTGTGAGATATGACGATAAACGATCAATTTAAATTAAACCGATTTAAATCGATTTCGAGGCGTTTTGGCTTGCCCCGAACAAACGGTAAATCCAAAAATTACGAAATTTAAAATCTTACAATAATATCACATTACGGATCCGATGAAACTGGTTTCGTCGAAATCCGAGACCGTTTGAAAAATGACTATTTTTAACTCGACGATTTAAAATTAAAATGATATCGATGCGTTTCGAGTTGCCACGGTCAAACGATAACTTCGATTGATACGAAAATTGAAATCCGATAATAACTAACTATTACGGATCCAATGGGACTGGTCTCGTCAAATTCTGAGACTGTTCGAAAATTGGCTATTTTTCAGTCGATAATTAAATATTAAAATATTCAATTTTCACAGATTAACTCCAAATTCAATTTTAAAAGTTCTATAACCTTTCTATAACTCCAATATGATTAAATAAAATTTTCCAAATCATTTCCAGCCCATTAAACCCATACTTCAATTATTTCTGGAATTTCAATCCTTAAATTATCGATTTAATTATCAAATTAAATCCAATATTCGAAAAATAAATCATTCGACTTATAAATTCCACTTATTAATATTTAAAATCAATTAAATATTCGAATTTTAATTATCAAAAATTCTGGGTCGTTACATTACTTAAGTCCTGATGATCCAATATCTTCTCTTTTTTCAGAGAGTACTGATTTTAACTTCTTTTCTTCTATAGCGGAAGCACCGAGCGCTGTGCACTCTTCTCCCCTTCCGGCCGTTCCTCCTCCATCCCTTCAAGTCACTCCTACTTCCCAGCCAGGGTCGTAGGAAGAACAAATAGCAGCCCTTTAGGGCTTAGAGGATCCACCTGCTTCTCAAGAGCAGAAAGCGGAAGATCTGGAGGACAGTGAGAAGACCCCGGAGCAGTCATATGATGACGACACAAAGCTTTCTACATTGTTCACTCCGGGAAGCAAGTCTTCTTCGAAGAGGAAAGGGAAGCGCGCACTGAGGAAGAAGAAAAAAAACGCTTCAGCTGGAGAAGACAAAGCAGAAAAAGATCCGACTACTCCTCCTCCGACCCTTCCACAACGGCTTCCAAAATTAGTTATCAAGCCAGGAAAAAGCTCTAAGGGTGGCAGGAAGAAGGAGTGATAAGCCGGAAGTTATTCTTCTTGTTTTGCTTTTTGCTTTTGCATGTATCGACCGGAGATTGTGCGGGTACCGATCCTCGCTTTTTTGAGATCTGCACATGTAAAGAATTTTCATAGTATTGAATAAAATAATTCTTTTACTTGTACAAATTCTTGTGTATGTACGAATGCATTTATTTCTCGTTTTAGTGTAGAATAAACGATTCTTTTTACTTGTACAAACTTTTGGTCTGTGTTTAAGAATGCATTTATTCCACATCTTTTTTGCGTGATATTGTAATGAACTTGTGGTATGTTGCTTGAATACTACTTTTATTGATGTAGTTATCTTGTGTGATATTGCCCCTATACCACAAGTGCACTGCAATATCTTTCACTCTGACGAGACTTGTACTCTAATTTTATAGAATAACTATTTCATTTTTGAGAGAAAAATTATTCTGCTTTAATGGAGCATGTCTCATTTTAGGAGAAGTTTTTACGCTTCAACCTTCGGAGATGGTCACTTCATATTTTTGAGAAGTGAATTCTCCTACGCGGTAAAGCGGGCCTCTGAAGAGGGCTTGTGCTTCCAAAGCAATCTCTTGCCTACGAAGAAGTCTTTGTTTTTGTGCCTCCGAAGAGGGCTTGTGTTGGGTACTTCGGGCATGGTAAAGTGTGCCTCCAAAGAGGTCTTGTGCCCCCGGAGAGGTCTTGTGATTGGCGCTTCAAGCATGGTGAAGCGTGCCTCCGAAAAGGTCTTTTGTTTGATGCTTCAAGCATGGTGAAGCGTTCCTCCGAAGAGGGCTTTTGTTTGATGCTCCAAGCATGGTGAAGCGTGCCTCCGAAGAGGGCTTTTATTTGATGCTCCAAGCATGGTGAAGCATGCCTCCGAAGAGGGCATTTGTTTGATACTTCAAGCATGGTGAAGTGTGCCTTCGAAGAGGTCTTGTGCCCCCAGAGAGGTCTTTTGTTTGGTGCTTCAAGCATGGTGAAGCGTGCCTCCGAAGAGGGCTTTTATTGATTAGGTCGCCCATGTCTCTTTGTTGTTTGCTCATTAGTGGTCCCCTATTATCGTCTCTGAGCACATGTTCCTTTCTTTCGCAAGTAGTTTGCTTCATCCGAAGAAATGAACTTCACTGTTAGTAATTTCACGGAGCAGACACGAGTTATCTAATCAGATGTCTGTTTGTACAGACGATCGCAACTAGTGTTAACAAGCGTCTAGTTCCTTTTCTTTTGAAAAGTGCCCCTTCGGCGGAATTATCAACCTTTTGTGCTAAGTTCATCTTATGTTGGATTTAAATTTGAAACTTTTTGTGGCTTGAAATTCGTTTATTGAGTAATTTGCGGGGCTCACTTGGCCTTGTGATAGGTGAGCCTTGTTTTAATGACCTGCAATATTAAATCGATATTTTAGCAATACATTGAGAGTATTTTCACATCGAAATGTAACAGGCATTTTATAATGATAAAGAACCCAGAATTTATAGTTTTTTATTATTGAATCACACTGATTTCTCAGTAGTTTACAATACAAAATTATACATCCACCGACATCTTACAAATTTAAGCAATGCTGTTAAGTGAAAAATGGATGTAAGTGATTGCTGTTCCAGAATCTTCGGATTGAATTCCAATTTCCACTGGATTCGCGGTTTTGGATTCTTATGCCAGGGAGTGTGAAAGATGCCCCAGATGCAGTTTTGTGGGTAGTTAGTAGTCGTCCCAACTTCCGCCTACTGGGTGTGGACCCCTGTGACAGAATTAATGACCAGCTTTTCGGATTCTTGCACTGCAGTGTTGTTGCGAGAGCCGGATTGATGGGTAGGATGTTGTTGCCCCTGAGTGGATGAAGTTGGATCGACTTCGTTTTTCTTCACATATTGTTGGAGTTTACCATGTTTCAATAATTCTTCAATCACATTCTTTAACTGGCGACATTGGTCAGTGTCATGGCCAGGTTGATTGTGAAATCGGTAGAATTTCCCATTACGCACTGCACCTCTTCCCATCTCAGGTGGCTTTGGGTACTTGACAACATCCTTTGTTACGAAGAAGATATTTCCCGGTGTATCAGTTAAAGGAGTAAAGTCTGAAGGATTAAAGCGGCGTGATTTCTTCTCACTCCCCTGCTTCTTTCCCCCGTCATTTTCCCTTTTCTGATTTCCAGATTCTCTTTTGTTAGAAGCAAGATCATTATTGTTGTCTTTAGCAACATCCACCTTCGCTGGTGCGGAAAGGTTTTCTAGGCGCATGAATTCATCGGCCTTTTTATAAAACTTTTCAAGTGAATTTGGTTCCTTCATCTTTAGCCATTTTCCAAATTCACTCGATTTATTGATGGCTCGCATCAAGTAAATCAGGATCATACGCGGCTCTTCATTATCTACTTCGGCTAAAGCTATATTGAAACAGCTCAAGAAGGATTTGATTGATTCTCCGGGAGCTTGTTCGAGACTAGACAGCGACATTATATCATTAGCTTTTGAAGCATACAATCTGAACTAATCTTTGAACTTTCATGTCAAATCGGAGAATTGATCTACGGACCTTACTGGTAGCTTTGTGAACCAAAGTAGAGCCACTCCTTCCAAGTACACTGGAAAGTATCGACACTTAATCTCGTCTGATGCTCTTGCATCGGTCATATGCCAGTCGTACTTGTATAGGAAATGATTAGGGTCAGTTGTTCCATTATAGGCCGGGATCGTCGGAGGTGGGAATTTCCTTGGAAATTCGGCTTTCAGGATCCTATCGGTAAACGGAGTTTCACTTGGTGCAAATCCCCAGTCATTCTCATTTTCTTCCCTTTGCATGCTCTCTTTCATGATTCGGCCAACCATCTCCCATAGGTACTCTTTATTGTTCAGAGACATCGCTGGGCAGGCATCTGAAGTTTGCTGCGGCCTAGAACCTTCAGCTTGGAAAGGTGGCATTTCGGCAAAGGTTGTTTCATGGTTTTTTGGCTAACAATTTGCCCCAAGCAGAGCATTTAATCTCTCCATCACCGAAGCGTTTTGAGCTTCCATTTGTTGATATAATCCAGAAATTACGTCATCTAATTCAGCCCTTGTGGCCCCAACGGTAGGAGTTGCCTGGTTTGCTGTTGGGGAAGCGGAGGTCCCTTCATGAGCGTTTCCAGATCTGGATGGTCTACCCCTTCGTCCTAGAGCCATTATTTCCGATAGACTTTTGGTTTTCAAAGAAATTTTTTCCACAAACTCTCGTGAAGCAATGATGACAATACTCTTGAGTTCAATTCTCAGTGAAAGCACCAAAATGTTAACGCTTAAAATTGAACGCTAACATCCGGTGTGTGTAGTGAAGTTGTGAAAGCACCACCCGTGATACAGGAACGAGAAATAAGCAGTAAAATAGCAGAAAACGGTAAAAGACAGCGATTTATAGTGGTTCGACTTAAGATCGAGCCTACGTCCACTTTGAATTCCTTTATTGCTGATTTTGGTTACAAGATGATACAATGCACTTCAAAATACAATATATTTTGATTCCTAAACACTTTAGACTAGTAGCTCAAGCTTCGATGTAGAAGATCTCCTTGAATTCATGTTGAATGCGGTAGATTTCTTTCAAAGCTTGTTGTAGTGTCTTGAACGTTTGGAGTTCTTCAAGTGTTGAATGAGTTGTGAATTCTGCAGAGTAACGACGCTTCAGAGAATGATCGAAAAGTCCCCCTATTGTTGGAGTTAGGGTGGTATTTATAGGGCTGATTCTGGGCGGAATTCAACCACACAAGTACTAGGTCGTCACCGACCTAAGGTAGGTCGTAGGTCATGGGTCGGCGACGACATAGGGGATCCGACTTATTCTAGTTGCATTTGATTCTTTCTGAGCGAGTTATTTGGGTCGCGTACGACCTATTATGAGTCGTAGGTCGTTGGGACCGCTTCTGTTAGTTAGGTCGCTAACTTCTTGACCTGATAGGTCGGTAGCTCTTAGGTCGGCGACTCTTAGGTCGGCTGCTCTTAGGCCGGTAGCTTTTAGGTCGGCTGCTCTTAGGTCGGTAGATCATAGGTCGGTAGCTCTTAGGTTGGCATATCATAGGTCGGCAGCTCTTTAAGTCGTTAATTCGTAGGTCCTTTAAGTAGTTAGGTCATTAAACTTCTTAAGTCGTTAGCTCGTAGGTCGTTAAACTTCTTAAGTCGTTAGCTCGTAGGTCGTAAGTCCAAAGGGCGTTAACAATTTCCAAAATCAATTGAAATTAAAATTTCAATTTCAAAAAACATCAATTTTAATTTATCTATGCCTTAACCGATTTTCACGTGAAATTCATATTTGTGTGTGTATGGTGTAGTCTAGGGGTTTCACACACAATAGTGCAACATCATTCAATCATCACAGATTGAAATACAGAAATATAGTTGATAAGCGGTATAACTATAACGCTTATCGTTCATTCACATATCACAGATATATATCACAGATAATAAATTATATCACAGATAATTAACTACACACACAAATCGTAATATGTCACAAAGCATCACAATTCAGAGATGTCAAACAATTCAATTATTCAATCAGTCCAAAACATTCACAAGTAGGATCAATTAATATCTGATCATAATTAATTTATACCAGATTAATTACTTATGAATAACTACAAATCTTGGTTAATTAATCATTAATTAATGATAAACCATTTTAATTAATTGACCTTTAATCATTTATTAATTAACCTTTAATTAATTAATTATCCTCAAATTAATTACCTTAATTAATAAATCATATTAATTATTTATCCCTTAAACAAATTACATAGTTAATTAACCCCTTAATTGCTTTCACAAAGTAATTAACAATTTACAATTGATTATCTCAATTAATTAATCTAATTATTTATCAAAATTTATCACATAAATTTGATTACTTAATAATTTCTAGTTAATTAACTTCATTAGCTAATAACATTTCTTAATTTCTTTAATCTTTAATTATAAATTAATCTAAATCATTAATTTATGAATTGAATCAATTATCCCTTAAATTATCTTATTGGTTAAATCACTTAATTAATCAACTTTAAATCATAAATTAATTATTCTTTAAATTGATTAACCTTTAAACACTTGATTAAATCAATCTTTAATTATTCCTTTAAGCAATTATTATCCATGAAATTAATCTTTAATTACTCACATTAATAAATCCTAAATGACAAATTAACCTCTAACTAATCTATAACCCTCAATTTTAGATAAACTAATTAAAAATCATTAATAAATTGGTTTCCCTAGTCATTAATTATCCAACTCTTTGATTACTTTTAAATAAACCATTCATCTTACTAATTACTTAATTTATCCATAAATTTAAACACTTGGCTTTTCATCCTTTACCTAACTCTTATTTAAGTTAAACAAATCTTACCATTTCAAATCAAGATAAAACGTTTATTTTATAAGGAATTAGATTTAAGAAATGATTTGAACTAAATTCATTTAAAAAATTTAAATATTGCTTTTATTAAATTCCCAACTGTTATTATTACCCGAGAGAAGACACAGCTATTCGAACGAAATTCCAGGCTCACCAAATTTTACTTCGAGCCAAGCTTTCAAATTCCCCGAGAACATCAACCAAACGCTTCGAGTCGAACCTCTCTTCTTCCCTAGCAACCCAGACCAAATGCACAGGTGCACATATTCACGTGCACCGATGATCGTCATCGTTCCGGTCGTCGTCGCCGATGCTAACAAGTCGTCCACGACCTTTGAAACGACCCGCATTTTTGACCGTTCAAGTCGACAATAATCCACACATGTCCAACTCAAACCGTCCAAAAAGGCAGATGGTTATTGGGGTTAAATAAGAAAAGGAAAGAAAGAACAGAAGCAAACTCAGAATCTTGCAGCCGAAGGAACAAGATATAATAATAAAATAACAGTTCATGAAGCTGTTAAATAAATAAATTTGATTATTATTATACATCATAAATCAGAGTTACATACATATCAGAGATAAAACAACAATGCAGCGGAAAAATATTACAATAGTAGAATACAAATGATGTAATACCAAACTCCGTCTTCGTCCTCCAGAATATACCTTCAACCTAATCTGAAATGCTCAGGCTGACCCGAGCATAATGAAAAGACAAAACACTCGAGTCAGGACTAAAATATCTCATGTAGGTTAAATCGAATAAGTAAATATGAGTGCGACGGCGTCGGAGATGTTTACGGGTTTTAGACACCTCCTATCCAGTGTCAACGTGAGTGCAATAACTTAAGAGATGTTACGGGATTTTCCATCTCTCAAGGATCCGTTAAACTATCTACTATGTAGTACAATACGCTATTATAATATGTCTACATTAAAGTAAAAGTATTAAAAAAGCGTTAAGCCATGGCCCATTCCACCCTTAACACAGTTTATATTCCCAAGAGCATATACAAGACCGTAGTTTCCCCAAAACCGGAAGTCACCAGAGGGCAATCCATATACTCAAGGTACAAACCAAAACGTAGTGGTCGCGAATAGGATAATCAGTATGACAAGGTACATGAGGCAATACCAACTAGGATACTAGTAGTTGCGTGATCCGGACTGATGTTGGGCATAGCAGCTACTACCCCAACACCGCGAAACAACACTCCCAAAATCGCGGGGTGCACCCAAATCGAATCACAAAAGTAATAGACATGGTATCGAAGAAGTGTGTCCGCTAGAGGTGGCGAACCTCAATGGCCCGGCGCGGCTCCTGTTTTAGTCATGTCAGGGGTCATCCAAAATCGTTCTCTTTCTTCAGTCAACACGTTCATCAAACCATCCACTTCATTCTGGATCAACACTCCACGAATATAGTTATTAAAGTGGTTTTCGGTATCGACAGAGAGTATGTCCATATCTGATCCCGGTCTCTTTAATAACTACGTTATATTTTTCACACCGGTTGGATCTTTTACATTTCAAATCGATTCATAATTGATATCAAAATATCATATTCGCTTCAAAATCAAATCCATTTCAAAATCATCATATCTACTCAAATATACGATTTCATTTCAAAATCATTTTTCGCCTCAATATCTCATTTCGATTTCAAAATCAATTTTCGCCACAATATCTCATTTCGATTTCAAAATCATTTTTCACCTCAAAATCTCATTTCGATTTCAAAATCATTTTTCGCCTCAAAATCTCACAAAACGATTCACATAAACTCGAATTCCAAAATTTAAAATTTAATCAAATTTCAAATCATCAATTTCAACTCGATTCAGCTTCTCAATAAACCATTTCAAATTATCAATTTCAAATACATATTTGAACCACAAAATAAGCCATTTCACTTTCAATATATTTCGAAACTTTAAATATTTCACATTTCAAACAGTTCACATATTTATATAAGAATATAAGATTCGCTTTAAAACCATTTCGTATTCAAATTAGAATATTCTTCAAATTAAACATCCGTATTAAGTAGTTTACTTAATTTCTGGAACAATTCCAATTCAATAAACTTAGATTAACATTCGGATTTCAAGAATTCATTTAAGTATTACATTCCAAATCAATTTCAGTTCAAATCCTATTCAAATCAATTTTATCTTCAAATTTAATTCAATAGTTTCAATTTAGTCCAATTCACAAATTTCTTTGAATTTCAATTAAATTCCAAATTAATTAAATCTCAATTTCAAATCAATTTTCAATTCCAAACTCCACTTGAAATATCATTTCATATAAATTTTCTTAGAAATATTCAGAGTTCGATTAAAAGTCCAATCTTTTAAAACAAATCAATCTTTCGAAAATTTACGCCGTATTTCAACTTTTTCTTTAAAATCTAAACTTCGAATAATTAAACAAATTCATTTACCAAGTTTAAATTCCAACATCTCGATCTTCAACTCAAAATAATTCAATTTCCATAAATTGGATTTTATTCTTAAAATCAATTCATTTAAATAATTTCAAACAACTTTTAAAATCATTTAATTTAACCAACCCGGTGTCCATATATAATTTTCTAACCTATGGCCAAGTGATTATTTATTTCAATTAAATGTCAGGGATGAATATATATATCACATAAACCAATCAAAGTGTCATATGTATGTATAACAGGATACATATAAGCAAATAAACATCCAAACATTTAAATATCAACCAATAGCATCCATCGAAATAAATCATCCAATAGACAATACAATTCACGGCAATTTCATAGTTATCAATGTCAGGTAATTTAATCGCAATTCAATTTTAATTTCAATTTGACTGTCAATTTAATTTTCAACGGTGAATTCAAATGACAATCTATATGACAATTAAATTTTTATCAAACAACGACAAATAAAATTCATATCACTTCATAATATCAAATTTAACTAACAAAAATTATTTTAGTCAATTGTGAGCGTATAAACACTCACCTTTGATTTAAAGCCCGTTAATAAGACCCAAAATTTCACAGTCTCGGAATGCAACCAAACTTGTTTCATAATGTAGATCTCGTCGCTACGATTCCGACGCCACCTGTTTCGCCCGAAACGGATCTCGTATGCAGAAGTTACGCTTAAATTAATATAATTAGCAGTATAATAAAATTAATTAATCGCTTAACCTTCTTCTTCACGCGCAGCACACCCGAACCCACTTCACGCCGTTCATCTTCATCCACGCGCGCAGCAAACGACGACCGGACGTCGATCAGGGGGCATCATCACGTGCGCCTCGCCTTGCTCCACCTCCGCGCCAAGTTTCGCCCCTCCATTCGCCACCGTTTGCACACAAACCAAGAAAAACGCGCACGCTTCCAAGCCAGATCTGGATCAATTCGTGACGAATTAGCACGAATCAACCGTATGGATTTGAAGAGCTCGTCGAGATCTACACTTTTGCTTTTGGAATTTTTCGATTTCGTTGAACGGATTGAGAGATAAAGAGAAAAGAAGTTCGAGCAAATTTCAGCCATTAAAATACTGGCGGCTAGGGTTTCTGAAATGAAATAAAACTGTCTCGGTTGCGTACGTATTTATAAAGGTAGGTCCAAAATCATCCGAACTCCAATCGAGACGTGCCGCCAGGCGTTTATAAGGTTTTACCCCCGTTCCGGATGCAATGGAACTAGTCCCAAGGCCTAATTCAATCGTATGTGGAAGATAGCTTTTTGAAGTCGATTATTTTAATTAACGACGTTAAATTTCTACGCGTTTCAAGCTCGCACGATCAAACGACAAGTCCGATTGTTACGAAAATTGAAACCTTACAATAATTCACTGTTACGGATCCGATGAAACTGGTTTCGTCGAAATCCGAGACAGTTGTAAAAATGGCTATTTATACAGTCTAATTTCAATATAAAATTCCCAATTTTAAATTATTAACTTTTAAATCAAATTTCAATTGTTCACAAATTTCATTTTTTTAATTTCACAATAATTAACAATCTTTTACAATGCAGTTTTCCATTATAAATCCAGTATAAAAGATTACATTAGATTCAGCGTTCAATTATATTGTAATTCAAATTCAAGTTATTTAATTCCAATTGAATTCTTTTATTTCGATTTACACTTTCATTATTGAATCAACCATTTACTTATACATTATTATCAATAGTTTATAATTCATTTACTTTCATTTTCTTCAGCTATCATCTTATTCAAATTCACAGTAATATTAAATTACATTCATTTACGTTGATTTCCATATTATAACTTCAATATTAAATGTACATTTTATTTATTTCGTTGTTTACAATCAAATTCAATTCAATTCAATTACTTGTTACATTCAAGTTTAAATCTTTACTCACGTTCAATTACCAGTTAACATCTTTATCAAATTACAGTTTCGATTATTATTTGATTTCAATCAACTGTAATATTAAGTTACATTTATTTATATTAGTTTCAATAACATAAACTTCCACTATTAAATCTACCGTTTTATTTATTCTTTGTTTACAATCATAACCAATTTGGTTTACAATCAAACTCAATTCATTACTTACATTCAATACAGGTTAACATCCTTATTTAATTTACAAATAAGTTATTTCAGAATTCAGTTTTGTATTTTAACTTGTAATTCACTTTTAACAACACAAAATTTTATTTCCTTCGGATTTTTATCCAAAATTTTCATTTTAATTCGTATTTTTAAAGTGTTAAAAATACGGGTCGTTACATTCTCCCCCACTTAAAACTTTTCGTCCTCGAAAAGGAACGGAGAAGGAGAAACCATCATTTAGATATAATTCATTCAAATATTTGACTTATTTGCAAAATTTAGTTATAGGATTTTTAAAATCTCAAAATTTTCTAACTCCCGGATTTTTGAAATATTTCGGCAGCACCTCCTTTGCGCGGCTAGGACCGAAAAATTTCACAGTGATAATAATTGCATGATATACATCTCATTACAAGAATGAGGCATCCCAAAACATGGGGAACACAATAATATACCACAACATAAACCGTAATCCGAGAACGTACCTTTTATTAAGCGTTTATTACCATTTTAACTTACATTTTGCATTTAGCGCAGAAGCGAGCTCCACAAGCGAAGCGCAACCCCTTTGCTACCTACTAAAATGCTCAATAACCAAGTTAGAATCATGCATATAAAGATAGATCGATATACTTAGCATAAACAACATACATATACATATTTAACTTCAAAACTGAAAATTTTAAATTCAGGACAGCGAACAAATCCCAGTTTTTGGTCACCTAAACTATAAAATTTTAAAATGGAATCTAAATAAAAGTTGTTGCATTTGTTTCAGGCTTTCCGGAATGTCCAAAATCATAAAATTCGGACCATCCGTTCAAAAGTTACGACCGTTTTACTAAATAGGAATGCCTCAGCCTGGCAATGAATTGCGCAGGTCAGCGACATTTGGTCACGTTTTTGACCATCTAAACGATATTAAAACACCAAATTCTTAAAACAAAAGTTTTAGCTTAAGTTCTAAGCTTTTCAGAAAGTGCAAGATCATCAAAATCTGATACACCAGTAAAAAGTTATGTCATAAATACTAAGGTCAAATGCTATTGGTTTTACTTATTCTTACACAGGACAGCGATAGACATTTACATTTTTAACCTAGTAAACGAATGAATTTTCTGAAATACTCTAAACAAAAGTCGTGCTACAGATTCTAAGCTTTCCGAAAAGTCTAAGATCATCAAATTCCGATTATTCATTCAAAAGTTATGGTACTTTTAGTTTCAGCACATACCGGACAATTTTAGATTTCCACATTTGTTTGTTATTATAAATACAAACTATCCAATTTAAAGTTTCCGGAAAATCAAGCATTAACACAAAGTTGTTAATTTCTTTTATATTTTTATGAAATAAGTTTACATTAAATTTGTTTTCCGGTTTATTCACTTTATTACATCCACATTTAACTCAAGACAGTTTTTCTTCAAATTAAATTGAATACAATTTTATTCAACATCACCTTACTTCAAATTGAATTTAATTATTTAAATTTATATTCCATTTATTCAATTTATTAACAAAATGAATCATACTTAATCAATTAACATCCATCTAACAACCAATGCATATCAAACATTAACCTCCATCCAAATCTATAATAAATCAATTATACATTTCCAAGTCAAAATTTTAATTTCATACACTTCCAAGTTTATTGACATTTAGTTTTATTCAAATTTAATTAGTTTCCATTTACTAATTCTATATTTAATTAATTTTAAATTTAATTCACTTTACAACTTAAATTTTCTTTATATTTACAACTATCAATAGATCTTCACATTTTATTATTCGCAATCACACTTGTATATTATTCATTTACTTATCCATATTAGCATTTTAAACTTTTTAAGTATTTGGTAAGTTATAGCTATGCAAATAGAATGTAGTTAAACAATATACAACTTCTTTTCATTCAATTTGAGTGTTATACCTATTAAATAAATTTCCAATTTATTATTTTCCAAACTAAGGGTTACCCCTACAATTTTAATAATTTTTTTTTATATCACTTAAATTCAATTTCACCTTTTTCAATTCATAAGTTTCTAACAATTCAAGATTTACTTTAGTTTAATAATTAAAATCATTCCTTATTAGAGAACTTAAGAATTTCAACACCGGATTCGATTAAACCCTTTTTTTTTAAATAAATAAATATATATATATATACTAATATCTTTATATCTCAAATCATATTTTTAGAAAAAATTTAATCAGCATTGAAATATATATATATATATATATATATTTATTTATTTTCATTACATACTTTAGAAAATTTCAATTCAAGTTCTATTTAATCCAAAAGAGTACAGTTCCTAGTTTATTTCAATAGTTTAAAGTCATTAAATATTAAAGAACTTAAGAATTTCAACTCCGGTTTCATTTCAAATCAAGTTTGAAATAATATATACTTATATTAACATATATCAAGTCATACTATAGAGAATACAAAATAAAATTCAATTTTAACCAAAACAGGGTTTATAAAACTATTAAGTGATCTCCCCCACTTAGACTCTCGAAAATAAAGTCGATGATGCGTGCACTCATCACCGGAATCATTTTCTAGTGTCAAGAGGGGAGTATAACACTTACTTCATTTGAAAATCCTTTGAAAACAATTTCTAATCGAATATACTATCATATAATAATTATATTATACATTTCAAATTTTTGTTAATAAATTTTCAAAACACCGGAATTTAAATTCTCCATCTTAATTTAAATTCATTTTTATTTCATTTTATTTACCATTTATATTCATTGTCAATCATATTTACAAGTTTCATTTCTTAAAATCATTCAATAGTCAATAGTTAGAAATATTGACTAATCAACAATAAACGATGATAATCTAATATTATCATCTCTAACCAATACAATCAACATTTATAAATTTTCAAGATAGTTTTTTTTTATATATATATACAAATATAGTCCAAAACAATATTATGTCAATCTGTCCTATTCGAGTGTTTAAAAATTCCTATCGATGCCTTGGCGTCCCAAGTACCGACCAGAATTCATAAATACTCAACGGAACAAATTAACACAATACAAAATCATTTTTATATCAAAATTACAAATACGCTCTCTCATATACCTTCAAGCTCATTCATAGGTTTCAACCCTATTTCAATGAGCCATTCCCCACTAGAGCCAAGGTAATCTAAACCAAAGCTCTGATACCAACTGAAACGACCCGCATTTTTGACCTTTCAAGTCGACAATAATCCACACATGTCCAACTCAAACCGTTCAAAAAGGCAGATGGTTATTGGGGTTAAATAAGAAAAGGAAAGAAAGAACAGAAGCAAACTCAGAATCTTGCAGCGGAAGGAACAAGATATAATAATAAAATAACAGTTCATGAAGCTGTTAAATAAATAAATTTGATTATTATTATACATCATAAATCAGAGTTACATACATATCAGAGATAAAACAACAATGCAGCGGAAAAATATTACAATAGTAGAATACAAATGATGTAATACCAAACTCCGTCTTCGTCCTCCAGAATATACCTTCAACCTAATCTGAAATGCTCAGACTGACCCGAGCGTAATGAAAAGACAAAACACTCGAGTCAGGACTAAAATATCTCATGTAGGTTAAATCGAATAAGTAAATATGAGTGCGACGGCGTCGGAGATGTTTACGGGTTTTAGACACCTCCTATCCAGTGTCAACGTGAGTGCAATAACTTAAGAGATGTTACGGGATTTTCCATCTCTCAAGGATCCGTTAAACTATCTACTATGTAGTACAATACGCTATTATAATATGTCTACATTAAAGTAAAAGTATTAAAATAGCGTTAAGCCATGGCCCATTCCACCCTTAACACAGTTTATATTCCCAAGAGCATATACAAGACCGTAGTTTCCCCAAAACCGGAAGTCACCAGAGGGCAATCCATATACTCAAGGTACAAACCAAAACGTAGTGGTCGCGAATAGGATAATCAGTATGACAAGGTACATGAGGCAATACCAACTAGGATACTAGTAGTTGCGTGATCCGGACTGATGTTGGGCATAGCAGCTACTACCCCAACACCGCGAAACAACACTCCCAAAATCGCGGGGTGCACCCAAATCGAATCACAAAAGTAATAGACATGGTATCGAAGAAGTGTGTCCGCTAGAGGTGGCGAACCTCAATGGCCCGGCGCGGCTCCTGTTTTAGTCATGTCAGGGGTCATCCAAAATCGTTCTCTTTCTTCAGTCAACACGTTCATCAAACCATCCACTTCATTCTGGATCAACACTCCACGAATATAGTTATTAAAGTGGTTTTCGGTATCGACAGAGAGTATGTCCATATCCGATCCCGGTCTCTTTAATAACTACGTTATATTTTTCACACCGGTTGGATCTTTTACATTTCAAATCGATTCATAATTGATATCAAAATATCATATTCGCTTCAAAATCAAATCCATTTCAAAATCATCATATCTACTCAAATATACGATTTCATTTCAAAATCATTTTTCGCCTCAATATCTCATTTCGATTTCAAAATCAATTTACGCCACAATATCTCATTTCGATTTCAAAATCATTTTTCGCCTCAAAATCTCATTTCGATTTCAAAATCATTTTTCGCCTCAAAATCTCACAAAACGATTCACATAAACTCGAATTCCAAAATTTAAAATTTAATCAAATTTCAAATCATCAATTTCAACTCGATTCAGCTTCTCAATAAACCATTTCAAATTATCAATTTCAAATACATATTTGAACCACAAAATCAGCCATTTCACTTTCAATATATTTCGAAACTTTAAATATTTCACATTTCAAACAGTTCACATATTTATATAAGAATATAAGATTCGCTTTAAAACCATTTCGTATTCAAATTAGAATATTCTTCAAATTAAACATTCGTATTAAGTAGTTTACTTAATTTCTGGAACAATTCCAATTCAATAAACTTAGATTAACATTCGGATTTCAAGAATTCATTTAAGTATTACATTCCAAATCAATTTCAGTTCAAATCCTATTCAAATCAATTTTATCTTCAAATTTAATTCAATAGTTTCAATTTAGTCCAATTCACAAATTTCTTTGAATTTCAATTAAATTCCAAATTAATTAAATCTCAATTTCAAATCAATTTTCAATTCCAAACTCCACTTGAAATATCATTTCATATAAATTTTCTTAGAAATATTCAGAGTTCGATTAAAAGTCCAATCTTTTAAAACAAATCAATCTTTCGAAAATTTACGCCGTATTTCAACTTTTTCTTTAAAATCTAAACTTCGAATAATTAAACAAATTCATTTACCAAGTTTAAATTCCAACATCTCGATCTTCAACTCAAAATAATTCAATTTCCATAAATTGGATTTTATTCTTAAAATCAATTCATTTAAATAATTTCAAACAACTTTTAAAATCATTTAATTTAACCAACCCGGTGTCCATATATAATTTTCTAACCTATGGCCAAGTGATTATTTATTTCAATTAAATGTCAGGGATGAATATATATATCACATAAACCAATCAAAGTGTCATATGTATGTATAACAGGATACATATAAGCAAATAAACATCCAAACATTTAAATATCAACCAATAGCATCCATCGAAATAAATCATCCAATAGACAATACAATTCACGGCAATTTCATAGTTATCAATGTCAGGTAATTTAATCGCAATTCAATTTTAATTTCAATTTGACTGTCAATTTAATTTTCAACGGTGAATTCAAATGACAATCTATATGACAATTAAATTTTTATCAAACAACGACAAATAAAATTCATATCACTTCATAATATCAAATTTAACTAACAAAAATTATTTTAGTCAATTGTGAGCGTATAAACACTCACCTTTGATTTAAAGCCCGTTAATAAGACCCAAAATTTCACAGTCTCGGAATGCAACCAAACTTGTTTCATAATGTAGATCTCCTCGCTACGATTCCGACGCCACCTGTTTCGCCCGAAACGGATCTCGTATGCAGAAGTTACGCTTAAATTAATATAATTAGCAGTATAATAAAATTAATTAATCGCTTAACCTTCTTCTTCACGCGCAGCACACCCGAACCCACTTCACGCCGTTCATCTTCATCCACGCGCGCAGCAAACGACGACCGGACGTCGATCAGGGGGCATCATCACGTGCGCCTCGCCTTGCTCCACCTCCGCGCCAAGTTTCGCCCCTCCATTCGCCACCGTTTGCACGCAAACCAAGAAAAACGCGCACGCTTCCAAGCCAGATCTGGATCAATTCGTGACGAATTAGCACGAATCAACCGTATGGATTTGAAGAGCTCGTCGAGATCTACACTTTTGCTTTTGGAATTTTTCGATTTCGTTGAACGGATTGAGAGATAAAGAGAAAAGAAGTTCGAGCAAATTTCAGCCATTAAAATACTGGCGGCTAGGGTTTCTGAAATGAAATAAAACTGTCTCGGTTGCGTACGTATTTATAAAGGTAGGTCCAAAATCATCCGAACTCCAATCGAGACGTGCCGCCAGGCGTTTATAAGGTTTTACCCCCGTTCCGGATGCAATGGAACTAGTCCCAAGGCCTAATTCAATCGTATGTGGAAGATAGCTTTTTGAAGTCGATTATTTTAATTAACGACGTTAAATATCTACGCGTTTCAAGCTCGCACGATCAAACGACAAGTCCGATTGTTACGAAAATTGAAACCTTACAATAATTCACTGTTACGGATCCGATGAAACTGGTTTCGTCGAAATCCGAGACAGTTGTAAAAATGGCTATTTATACAGTCTAATTTCAATATAAAATTCCCAATTTTAAATTATTAACTTTTAAATCAAATTTCAATTGTTCACAAATTTCATTTTTTTAATTTCACAATAATTAACAATCTTTTACAATGCAGTTTTCCATTATAAATCCAGTATAAAAGATTACATTAGATTCAGCGTTCAATTATATTGTAATTCAAATTCAAGTTATTTAATTCCAATTGAATTCTTTTATTTCGATTTACACTTTCATTATTGAATCATCCATTTACTTATACATTATTATCAATAGTTTATAATTCATTTACTTTCATTTTCTTCAGCTATCATCTTATTCAAATTCACAGTAATATTAAATTACATTCATTTACGTTGATTTCCATATTATAACTTCAATATTAAATGTACATTTTATTTATTTCGTTGTTTACAATCAAATTCAATTCAATTCAATTACTTGTTACATTCAAGTTTAAATCTTTACTCACGTTCAATTACCAGTTAACATCTTTATCAAATTACAGTTTCGATTATTATTTGATTTCAATCAACTGTAATATTAAGTTACATTTATTTATATTAGTTTCAATAACATAAACTTCCACTATTAAATCTACCGTTTTATTTATTCTTTGTTTACAATCATAACCAATTTGGTTTACAATCAAACTCAATTCATTACTTACATTCAATACAGGTTAACATCCTTATTTAATTTACAAATAAGTTATTTCAGAATTCAGTTTTGTATTTTAACTTGTAATTCACTTTTAACAACACAAAATTTTATTTCCTTCGGATTTTTATCCAAAATTTTCATTTTAATTCGTATTTTTAAAGTGTTAAAAATACGGGTCGTTACAACTTTGTTGAAACCTCCGACCACCCAGCTTGAAGAAATCAATAGCTGATCAAAATCAAGTCATTTGGGTTTGACTAGAACCCAAAAGTACCCACAGAGTTCAACGCCGATGATGACCACGTCGACTCCGCACTCCTTCCAGAGCAGCCTCACATCATCGCGTCGCGATCGCAATCATCGCGATCAAGCCCGAAGATCCATTGTCGCCGAGAACACATTGACAGCATACCAGACAAAAAAAACTGCACACAAACCCTAGATCAACACAATCTATCTCCCACGATGAATTGTAAAGTTATTGAACATTTTTCCGATGATCATTGTCCCACCAGCAAGCTCCAGATTCAATCACGAGATTTATCATTGTTCCGATCATCAAATTTTCATCAAAACCCAATTTATGTTCAACTCGTGATTCCTCACCATTTACAAACTTACAAATTGTAAAAATCTGATCAAAATTCATCATTTTAAATTTGGAAACATATCATCTATTTAAAACTTAGAATTTTGAGACTTGAATTCTTTGACCCATAATGATTTTAACTGTAAATCCCTACTTTTGAATAAATTATTCCATAAATCCACCCAGATTTATTTTTAAGTTTGATGTTACATAATTGCACTCATTTTCCATTCACACATTATAGCCTAACAAGATTTAAGGTAGGAGAAATTGATTTCTAGATAGGTTTGAAACTTGTATGTTTTAAAACAGAGACTTATATATATACGCTTTTAAACAGATTTACACAGACTGTCTTAACAAATATATACATATATATCCACACAGCATGCAAGCAATTTTTAACAACTAGCCAACAATTTCATATCAGCCACAACATAAAAACATAGGGATAGATAGAAGAAAGTTTGCTCACAAACAAACTAAGTTCAAAGTAAGCAGGCAACAAAACAATAAAATCAAACTATTTAGATTGTGGAGTTACTCACCTTCCAAATCATTGTTAAAGCTTTTCAGATTGAAGTTGAAGTCCTTTCTGAATTTACAAAGTTGAAATCTGGTTTAGTTTGCTAGTTGGAAGTTTGCACTTGATCTCAGGTTTGATTTGAATTGATATGTATTGTAGTTGAAGTTTTAAGTATGAAATGGTATTTACTCATATTCACTCAGCTTTGGATGAACGAACTAAAATGAAGAAGTTTGATACAAATAAAAGAGGTGTGCAGGTGATATTATTATTGTTTATACAGGTGATAATATTCTATACAAAGCAGGACAAAGATATCTTCTTAATAAGGTGGCTGATGATATCAATTCGTGCTAGCATTTAATGCCAAGGTATATGTCTCCATACTTACCTTATTTTATTTTTTATTTTTTTTCATAGATGTATATAGATACTCAGATTGTACAAAATTGGTCAAAGTTTTCTTTTAGCCTTGCTTTAGTGGGCTGACAGCTGATATTTTGTGTGCTAAGAAGATTGTTTTGTTATTTCTTGTTTTGCTTTCACACTCACGTACAATCCTATATGTATTTCATTTGTTTACTTAAGTATTTATATTTATTGTTTGTTTGTATTCAAGTTTAACCAGCCAAACATTTAATTTATAACATATATTTTATTTTACTTTACACTTATAACTTTTTAATATTGACAAGTCGTTTTTATCTTATACTTCTTACATACACTTGTTTTTATTTCTATATCTAGCCTACATATGGAATGAGTTTGTTCTTAGACTTATATCTATTACTTTGTTTAGTGGATGATATGATTTATATTTTGTTGTCTTTGCTTTGTATTTCTTCTTTCTTTTTGTCTTTACAATATCACTTTAAAATATGTTGTTTGAATTTTTACTAATTTATCTCTAGCTTAGATATTTATTTTATATTGTTGTTAGATTTTATTTAAGTGTTACTTTTATTTTTATACAATAGGTATGGCTATTTGTTTCATTTGTTTATAGGCTGAGATGATGTTGCTTTGGTTTTGTTTATATACTTGAGTATATTTATTTCTTTTGCTTTTAAAATAGTGGCTGCATTTATTATGTTTGTCTTGTATTCACATATATTATTTAAAAGACAATGTTTTTAAATTAAACACGTATTTTATTTGCATTTTGGAAAAACTCAAATCAATTTGTCAATTAAATTCACAATTTTTTTAAATCAAAAATTAATCTAATTGACAATTTAAAATAAATCAAAATCCGAGATCGTTACAGACTTCCCCCCTTAAAAGAATTTCATCCTCAAAATTCACAAGCACGAAAACAAAGACAGATGAAGAATTTTCATCTAATCAAACTGAATATCTATTCTTCATTTGGCTTACCAAATTAGAATATCAATAATAGATACGAGAACGAATCTATTTAACACTTCACAAGGTACTCGGGTATCCAGATCTACGAAATATGTAGGGCATTGGTTAGTCCGAAAGGGTAACTAACCATCCGTAGAATATATCGAGACCCAAACAAAAGATAAATGGATTAAATCTTCCAAAATTTCCAAACATCAGATATGGATTCCAAACTCAAATCGGAATACTTATACTTTGGGTATATATACTTGTCCCTCTTCGAACTTTGATATACCCAAGAAATTACAATAAAATTTCAAATTTGGTTTTAAACGAAATCATTTTATTGATTCAATTCAAATTTAGCCCCATATTCTATTAATCAATTTAACTTAATTTAAAATTTCCAATTTATTTTCATTAAGGTTTAAATCAAAAACTGATAAGAAATCGATGAATATACGAAGTAAAAATTTCCTACAATGGTTCGTAGGGCCACCATTACACCGAAACTTCTTTCTAGAGCTGATACGAAGCAATCAAAAGAATTTGGAAACGAATCAAAGGAGATGATAAAAAAAGTTGTTTCCACTGTTGCAGGGTATTGACAATTTATAGTTGTATTCCTCTGTCCCCTATCTCGTCCTCTTCTTGCACTCATACTCACTATCTGTGGATAGCAAGAGAATTTACTGAGATATTCAGGCGGATATCTTAGGGATAGACTCATCCTAGGGATACTTCACCCTATCTCTAACGAGCTAGCTAAAGTTCAACCTTAGCTCTGATACCAAATGTAACGTCTGCGAATTTTTCACGTTCGAAAATTGACATCCATACTATACATCGTACTCGAATGCCGTAGATTCGACCGTTCAAATCCGAGTCGCCGGAGCTTATAACACAGTTAAGTAAATAACACAGCAGAAGAAAAAGAATAATACATTGATATACAATATCTGATACAACAGAGTGATACAATGAATATCAATATACATCAGAGATATGATACAAGAAATAGCAGCGGAAAAGAAAACGATAACACCAGCAGCGGATAATCTCCATCTTCAAAGCGCTAATCCAGAAATAGCTTGAACTCCCAATAACAATGCACAAAGATAATCAAGTGCAGTCCATATACAAAGACTGAACTAGCTCCAGAAAATCTACTAATCTGACTATCTGAAAACCCAACTCTAGACTGCCCGTGTAGAAAAATTTGAGCATCCAGAGTTTAGGAAAGAAACAATAAACTCCAGATCAGTCATGGGACTGGTGTGAGCAACAAAAATAGTTTATCTTTAAAACAAATAACAGAGAATTTTAAAGTCAATTCGCAATGCTTTTGGAAAATGAAACTACCATAAGGCCTCCCTCCACACACACAATGCAAACATAGAATTGGAGGAGATTTCTCCTTATGATAGTCAAAGATGCTTACTACGTAAAAATCAAATCATTGGATATTATTATTAGTGCATAGTGAGGAAAAACATTTTGAAAGTACAATATAAATCTTAGCCAGCATAGGTACCATTATAGTATGCCTACTATAGCTACCATATTAAATGGCAGGTTCTACAACTAATACCGTACAAGGCTCGTATTGGAAGATGGATTTCCAACAAATGGTCAGGCTAAGGAACTTCCTATGCCACGAAGGAACGCCTCTGGCGGGACGCTCCGAGAGACAACCTGCTCTCTGCCAAATAAGGCCGGCTACCCCCCTTCCCGGGGAATATACAAAACCTCAGATATGCCACCCCCGGTCCTTTGGGACCTTTATCCGAGCGCTCGGTATCCAACATCACACATAATAAATAAAGTGTGTCCACATGAGTAAGTATCTGGGCTCCATACCATGATACTACCCTTTTCCAGAAGGAATGGTCATACCCTAGGGAAGCTACCCCTGAAACCTTGCCGCACAATTCATGTTTCGACCATTACCGGTTTGTGAGGTTCGACGAAGTCTCGTCCACAAAGCCACGCTTTGGTACAAAGCCATGCTTTGGGTCAATAGATGATCAAAGCAATGATCATAAAGATAAATGATCAAACAAATGATCATATCACAAATGATCAAACAATGATCATCACACAGGAACACTCAGCATGTCACATTACCAAATTGGCAATATATCGCTGATAACTTCAACTACATAACCTCTAAGCTCGTACGTCTCAGAGAAGGGTGTTAAGCTAAGAGAATAAATTCTCCGCCACCAAACAAAAATGTATTTGAAAGAAATCAGCTTTATATCTCAAAATGAAATGTCAGACATGTAACCATACAAGTCTGTTCCGGGTTCGAACAAAACCGAAGGCACTTCTTACGAAGCCCTTGCAAATCCGGGTATTCATAATCCCGACCGGATTTCCCATCACTTAGGGGATCGCTATACCAGGAGCTACCTAGTGCAGAGACAATCGATAGGTTATCCTATCGTTTTCGCAAATACCCGGTCTTCAACACCGATCTTCAAATGCTATCCATATACGACGTATCACTAATTCGGAATGGGTTATATGACACAAAGGTCTTTTCCCGGCTAACCCGAATAGTGAGCGCAATATTTAAAAATATATGGATATTGGGATTTCAATTAAGTCACAACTTAATAATTCAACTTCCTTTTAAATGGTTTCAATCAATTACCATTTCAAATCTTTTAAACAAAAAGATTTATTTCACAAAGTTCACCCAGTTTCAAAAAAAAATCATTCACAGATTTCAAAACAATTTCTGTTTCAATTTGATTCGTTAAATCTTTAAATCAAAGATTTAACTTATAGCTTTCAAAACAATTTCATTTCGAATGGTTTAAATAAATCATCATTTTAAATCTGTAAAAAATAAACAGATTTAATTCAAAGCTTTCAAAAAGAATTCATTCATAACTTGGAAAACCATTTTTCAGTTCAATCTTGAAATTCCTTTAATTAAACTGGAATTTCATTACTTATTTGAAAGCTTTTATTCCTTTAAAACAAACAGTTTTCATTTTGAAAATCTGATTTATTTATATGAGTTAAAGTTCTTGGGTTAAATCCAAATTCTTAAAATTTTACTTTTAAAATGGCTTAACTTCTTATATACACATTTATAACATTTTTAACCGTAATTTCCAAACATGGAATTCAATTTCCAAATTATTTTGAATTCAAATTCAAATTAATTTATTTAAATTGGAAATTTAATTAAGTTATTTAAAATAACTTTTATCTTAAAAACTCCATTTCAAAACCTTTAACATTTAACCCAAATTCATTTCCAAAATCAATTGAAATTAAAATTTCAATTTAAAAAAACATCAATTTTAAATTATCTGTGACTTAACCGATTTTCACGTGAAATCCATATTTGTGTGTGTATGGTGTAGTCTAGGGGTTTCACACACAATAGTGCAACATCATTCAATCATCACAGATTAAAATACAGAAATATAGTTGATAAGCGGTATAACTATAACGCTTATCATTCATTCACAGATCATAGATATATATCACAGATAATAAATTATATCACAGATAATTAACTACGCACACAAATCGTAATATGTCATAAAGCATCACAATTCAGAGATGTCAAACAATTCAATTATTCAATCAAGTCCAAAACATTCACAAGTAGGATCAATTAATATCTGATCATAATTAATTTATACCAGATTAATTACTTATGAATAACTACAAATCTTGGTTAATTAATCATTAATTAATGATAAACCATTTTAATTAATTGACCTTTAATCATTTATTAATTAACCTTTAATTAATTAATTATCCTCAAATTAATTACCTTAATTAATAAATCATATTAATTATTTATCCCATAAACAAATTACATAATTAATTAACCCCTTAATTGCTTTCACAAAGTAATTAACAATTTACAATTGATTATCTTAATTAATTAATCTAATTATTTATCAAAATTTATCACATAAATTTGATTACTTAATAATTTCTAGTTAATTAACTTCATTAGCTAATAACATTTCTTAATTTCTTTTAATTAATCTTTAATTATAAATTAATCTGAATCATTAATTTATGAATTGAATCAATTATCCCTTAAATTATCTTATTGGTTAAATCACTTAATTAATCAACTTTAAATCATAAATTAATTATTCTTTAAACTGATTAACCTTTAAACACTTGATTAAATCAATCTTTAATTATTCCTTTAAGCAATTATTATCCAAGAAATTAATCTTTAATTACTCACATTAATAAATCCCAAATGACAAATTAACCTCTAACTAATCTATAACCCTCAATTTTAGATAAACTAATTAAAAATAATTAATAAATTGGTTTCCCTAGTCATTAATTATCCAACTCTTTGATTACTTTTAAATAAACCATTCATCTTACTAATTACTTAATTTATCCATAAATTTAAACACTTGGATTTTCATCCTTTACCTAACTCATATTTAAGTTAAACAAATCTTACCATTTCAAATCAAGATAAAACGTTTATTTTATAAGGAATTAGATTTAAGAAATGATTTGAACTAAATTCATTTAAAATTTTTAAATATTGTTTTTATTAAATTCCCAACTCTTATAATTACCCGAGACAAGACACACCTATTCGAACGAAATTCCAGGCTCACCAAATTTTACTTCGAGCCAAGCTTTGAAATTCCCCGAGAACATCAACCAAACGCTTCGAGTCGAACCTCTCTTCTTCCCTAGCAACCCAGACCAAATGCACAGGTGCACGTATTCACGTGCACCAATGATCATCATCGTTCCGGTCGTCGTCGCCGATACTAACAAGTCGCCCATGACCTTGCTGAAACCTCCGATCACCCAGCTTGAAGAAATCAATAGCTGATCAAAATTGAGTCATTTGGGTTCGACTGGAACCCAAAACTACCCACAGAGTTCAACGCCGATGATGACCACGTCGACTAGAACCCACCGCACTACTTCCAGAGCAACCTCACATCATCATGTCGCGATCGCAATCATCGCGATCAAGCCCGAAGCTCCATTGTCGCCCAGAACACATTGACAGCATACCAGACAAAAAAAACTGCACACAAACCCTAGATCAAAACAATCTATCTCCCACGATGAATTGTAAAGTTATTGAACATTTTTCCGATGATCATTGTCCCACCATCAAGCTCCAGATTCAATCATGAGATTTATCATTGTTCCGATCATCAAATTTTCATCAAAACCCAATTTATGTTCAATTCGTGATTCCTCACCATTTACAAACTTACAAATTGTAAAAATCTGATCAAAATTCATCATTTTAAATTAGGAAACATATCATCTATTTAAAATTTAGAATTTTGAGACTTGAATCCTTTGACCCATAATGATTTTAACTGTAAATCCCTACTTTTGAATAAATTATTCCATAAATCCACCCAGATTTATTTTTAAGTTTGGTGTTACACAATTGCACTCATTTTCCATTCACACATTATAGCCTAACCAGATTTAAGGTAGGAGAAATTGATTTCTAGACAGGTTTGAAACCTGTATGTTTTAAAACAGAGACTTATATATATATGCTTTTAAACAGATTTACACAGACTGTCTTAACAAATATATACATATATATCCCCACAGCATGCAAGCAATTTTTAACAACTAGCCAAAAATTTCATATTAGCCACAACACTAAAACATAGGGATAGATAGAAGAAAGTTTGATCACAAACAAACTAAGTTCAGAGATAAGCAGGCAACAAAACAATAAAATCAAACTATTTAGATTGTGGAGTTACTCACCTTCCAAATCATTGTTAAAGCTTTTCAGATTGAAGTTGAAGTCCTTTTTGAATTTACAAAGTTGAAATCTGGTTGACTTTGCTAGTTGGAAGTTTGCACTTGATCTCAGGTTTGATTTGAATTGATATGTATTGTAGTTGAAGTTTTAAGTATGAAATGGTATTTACTCAGATTTACTCAGCTTTGGATGAACGAACTAAAATGAAGAAGTTTGATACAAATAAAAGAGGTGTGCAGGTGATATTATTATTGTTTGTACAGGTGATAATATTCTATACAAAGCAGGACAAAGATATCTTCTTAATAAGGTGGATGATGATATCAATTCGTGCTAGCATTTAATGCCAAGGTATATGTCTCCATACTTACCTTATTCTATTTTTTATTTTTTTTCATAGATGTATATAGATACTCAGATTGTACAAAATTGGTCAAAGTTTTCTTTTAGCCTTGCTTTAGTGGGCTGACAGCTGATATTTTGTGTGCTAAGAATTTTGTTTTGTTATTTCTTGTTTTGCTTTCACACTCACGTACAATCCTATATGTATTTCATTTGTTTACTTAAGTATTTATATTTATTGTTTGTTTGTATTCAAGTTTAACCAGCCAAACATTTAATTTATAAAATATATTTTATTTTGCTTTACACTTATAACTTTTTAATATTGACAAGTCGTTTTTATCTTATACTTCTTACATACACTTGTTTTTATTTCTATTCCTAGCCTACATATGGAATGAGTTTGTTCTTAGACTTATATCTATTACTTTGTTTAGTGGCTGATATGATTTATATTTTGTTGTCTTTGCTTTGTATTTCTTTTTTCTTTTTGTCTTTACAATATTACTTTAAAATATGTTGTTTGAATTTTTACTAATTTATCTCTAGCTTAGATATTTATTTTATTTTGTTGTTAGATTTTATTTAAGTGTTACTTTTATTTTTATACAATAGGTATGGCTATTTGTTTCATTTGTTTATAGGCTGAGATGAGGTTGCTTTGGTTTTGTTTATATACTTGAGTATATTTATTTCTTTTGCTTTTAAAATGGTGGCTGCATTTATTATGTTTGTCTTGTATTCACATATATTATTTAAAAGACAATGTTTTTAAATTAAACACGTATTTTATTTGCATTTTGGAAAAACTCAAATCAATTTGTCAATTAAATTCACAATTTTTTTAAATCAAAAATTAATCTAATTGACAATTTAAAATAAATCAAAACCCGAGATCGTTACAGACTTCCCCTCTTAAAAGAATTTCGTCCTCGAAATTCGCAGGCACGAAAACAAAGACAGATGAAGAATGTTTCATCTAATCAAACTGAATATCTTTTCTGCATTTTGCTTACCAAATCAGAATATCAATAATAGATACAAGAACGAATCTATTTAACACTTCACAAGGTACTCGGGTTATCCAGATCTACGAAATATGTAGGGCATTGGTTAGTCCAAAAGGGTAACTAACCATCCATAGAATATATCGGGACCCAAACAAAAGATAAATGGATTAAATCTTCCAAAATTTCCAAACATCAGATATGGATTCCAAACTCAAATCGGAATACTTATACTTTGGGGTATATATACTTGTCCCTCTTCGGACTTCGATATACCCAAGAAATTACAATAAAATTTCAAATTTGGTTTTAAACGAAATCATTTTATTGATTCAATTCAAATTTAGCCCCATATTCTATTAATCAATTTAACTTAATTTAAAATTTCCAATTTATTTTCATTAAGGTTTAAATAAAAAACTGATAAGAAACCGATGAATATACGAAGTAAAAATTTTCTACAACGGTTCGTAGGGCCACCATTACACCGAAACTTCTTTCTAGAGCTGATACGAAGCAATCAAAAGAATTTGGAAACGAATCAAAGGAGATTGATAAAAAAGTTGTTTCCACTATTGCAGGGTATTGACAATTTATAGTTGTATTCCTTTGTCCGCTATCTCGTCCTCTTCTTGCACTCATACTCACTATCAGTGGATAGCAAGAGAATTTACTGAGATATTCAGGCGGATATCTTATGGATAGACTCATCCTAGGGATACTTCACCCTATCTCTAACGAGCTACTTAATGTGTTATACTCCTGAGCTAAAGCTCAACCTTAGCTCTGATACCAAATGTAACGTCTGCGAATTTTTCGCGTTCAAAAATTGACATCCATATTTTACATCGTACTCGAATGCCGTAGATTCGACCGTTCAAATCCGAGTCGCCGGAGCTTATAACACAGTTAAGTAAATAACACAGCGGAAGAAAAAGAATAATACATTGATATACAATATCTGATACAACAGAGTGATACAATGAATATCAATATACATCAGAGATATGATACAAGAAATAGCAGCGGAAAAGAAAACGATAACACCAGCAGCGGATAATCTCCATCTTCAAAGCGCTAATCCAGAAATAGCTTGAACTCCCAATAACAATGCACAAAGATAAGCAAGTGCAGTCCATATCCAAAGACTGAACTAGCTCCAGAAAATCTACTAATTTGACTATTTGAAAACCCAACTCTAGACTGTCCATGTAGAAAAATTTGAGCATCCAGAGTTTAGGAAAGAAACAATAAACTCCGGATCATTCATGGGCCTGGTGTGAGCAACAAAAATAGTTTATCTTTAAAACAAATAGCAGAGAATTTTAAAGTCAATTCGCAATGCTTTTGGAAAATGAAACTACCATAAGGCCTCCCGCCACACACATAATGCAAACGCAGAATTGGAGGAGATTTC
Source organism: Allium fistulosum (assembly GCA_030737815.1). Taxonomy (NCBI): domain Eukaryota; kingdom Viridiplantae; phylum Streptophyta; class Magnoliopsida; order Asparagales; family Amaryllidaceae; genus Allium; species Allium fistulosum. The sequence goes on from CM060903.1 coordinate 1,060,143,791, forward strand.
TCCTTATGATAGTCAAAGATGCTTACTACGCAAAAATCAAATCATTGGATATTATTATTAGTGCATAGTGAGGAAAAACATTTCGAAAGTACAATATAAATCATAGCCAGCATAGGTACCATTATAGTATGCCTACTATAGCTACCATATTAAATGGCAGGTTCTACAACTAATACCGTACAAGGCTCGTATTGGAAGATGGATTTCCAACAAATGGTCAGGCTAAGGAACTTCCTATGCCACGAAGGAACGCCTCTGGCGGGACGCTCCGAGAGACAACCTGCTCTCTGCTAAACAAGGCCGGCTACCCCCTTCCCGGGGAATATACAAAACCTCAGATATGCCACCCCCGGTCCTTTGGGACCTTTATCCGAGCGCTCGGTATCCAACATCACACATAATAAATAAAGTGTGTACACATGAGTAAGTATCTGGGATCCATACCATGATACTACCTTTTTCCAGAAGGAATGGTCATACCCTAGGAAAGCTACCCCTAAAACCTTGCCGCACAATTCATGTTTCGACCATTATCGGTTTGTGAGGTTCGACGAAGTCTCGTCCACAAAGCCACGCTTTGGTACAAAGCCATGCTTTGGGTCAACAGATGATCAAAGCAATGATCACAAAGATAAATGATCAAACAAATGATCATATCACAAATGATCAAACAATGATCATCACACAGCAACACTCTGCATGTCACATTACCAAATTGGGAATATATCGCTGATTAATTCAACTACATAACCTCTGAGCTCGTACGTCTCAGAGAAGGGTGTTAAGCTAAGAGAATAAATTCTCCGCCACCAAACAGAAATGTATTTGAAAGAAATCAGCTTTATATCTCAAAATGTAATGTCAGACATGAAACCATACAAGTCTGTTCCGGGTTCGAACAGAACCGAACGCACTTCATACGAAGCCCTTGCAAACCCGGGTATTCACAATCCCGATCGGATTTCCCATCACTTAGGGGATCTCTATACCAGGAGCTACACAGTGCAGAGACAATCGATAGGTTATCCTATCGTTTTCGCAAATACCCGGTCTTCAACACCGGTCTTCAAATGCTATCCATATACGACGTATCACTAATTCGGAATGGGTTATATGACACAAAGATCTTTTCCCGGCTAACCCGAATAGTGAGCGCAATATTTAAAATATATGGATATTGGGATTTCAATTGAGTCACAACTTAATAATTCAAATTCCTTTTAAATGGTTTCAATCAATTACCATTTCAAATCTTTTAAACAAAAAGATTTATTTCACAAAGTTCACCTAGTTTCAAAAAAAATTCATTCACAGATTTCAAAACAATTTCCGTTTCAATTTAATTCGTTAAATATTTAAATCAAAGATTTAACTTATAGCTTTCAAAACAATTTCATTTCGAATGGTTTAAATAAATCATCATTTTAAATCTGTTAAAAATAAACAGATTTAATTCATAGCTTTCAAAAAGAATTCATTCATAACTTGGAAACCCATTTTTCAATTCAATCTTGAAATTCCTTTAATTAAACTGGAATTTCATTTCTTATCTGAAAGCTTTTATTCCTTTAAAACAAACAGTTTTCATTTTGAAAATCTGATTTATTTATATGAGTTAAAGTTCTTGGGTTAAATCCAAATTCTCAAAATTTTACTTTTAAAATGGTTTAACTTCATATAAACACATTTATAACATTTTTAACCGTAATTTCCAAACATGGAATTCAATTTCCAAATTATTTTGAATTCAAATTCAAATTAAATTATTTAAATTGGAAATTTAATTAAGTTATTTAAAATAACTTTTATTTTAAAAACTCCATTTCAAAAGCTTTAACATTTAACCCAAATTCATTTCCAAAATCAATTGAAATTAAAATTTCAATTTCAAAAAACATCAATTTTAAATTATCTGTGACTTAACCGATTTTCACGTGAAATCCATATTTGTGTGTGTATGGTGTAGTCTAGGGGTTTCACACACAATAGTGCAACATCATTCAATCATCACAGATTAAAATACAGAAATATAGTTGATAAGCGGTATAACTATAACGCTTATCGTTCATTCATAGATCACAAATATATATCACAGATAATTAACTACACACACAAATCGTAATATGTCACAAAGCATCACAATTCAGAAATGTCAAACAATTCAATTATTCAATCAAGTCCAAAACATTCACAAGTAGGATCAATTAATATCTGATCATAATTAATTTATACCAGATTAATTACTTATGAATAACTACAAATCTTGGTTAATTAATCATTAATTAATGATAAACCATTTTAATTAATTGACCTTTAATCATTTATTAATTAACCTTTAATTAATTAATTATCCTCAAATTAATTACCTTAATTAATAAATCATATTAATTATTTATCTCTTAAACAAATTACATAATTAATTAAGTGAATATTAGGCACACATCCTTAAAACGGAACTTAATTCAAAGCGGATCCCTGTGCTAAAATATATATTTTCTACCTCCCTATTTATGTTTTCCACCAATTTTTTTCCCAAATTACCCTTGAGCTTCGTTGTTGAGCTGATTCTTCTTCTTATTTTTCGATTTAAATGGAAAACTGCAATTAAATTAAAGACGAATCAATTTTTTTTATGAAATATGATATTCTTAATATTTGCACGTATGAATAATCGCAACAAATTTCTACAAATATATGTGCAATAGTTGCAGAAATTTCTGCAACTATACGCAATAGTTGCAGACATTTCTGCAACTATAAGCAATAGTTGTAGAAATGTCTGCAACTATAAGCAATAGTTGCAGTAATTTCTGCAACTATACGCAATAGTTGTAGGCATTTCTGCAACTATTAGCAATAGTTGCATTTCTGCAACTATATGCAATAGTTGCAGATATTTCTGAATCTATACGCAATAGTTGCAGACATTTCTGCAACTATTTGCAATAGTTTTTCTGCAACTATATGCATTAGTTGCAGAAATGTTTGCAACTATGTGCAATAGTTGCAGATATTTCTGCAACTATGCGCAATAGTTGCAGACATTTCTACAACTATGCGCAATAGTTGCAGACATTTCTGCAACTATTTGCAATAGTTGCATTTCTGCAACTATATGCAATAGTTTCAGAAATGTCTGCAACTATGTGCAATAGTTGCAGATATTTCTGCAACTATGCGCAATAGTTGCATAAATTTCTGCAACTATACCCAATAGTTGCAGACATTTCGGCAACTATTTGCAATAGTTGCATTTCTGCAACTATATGTAATAGTTGCAGAAATGTCTGCAACTATATACAATAGTTGCAGATATTTCTGCAACTATACCCAATAATTGCAGACATTTCTGCAACTATACCATATAGCTGTAGAAATATGTACAATTATTTGTAAATTTTGTAAATTTGCAAAAAAATCAAAAACGTTTAAAATTTGCTGAATTATCTGCAAATATTTGAAATAATTGCACCTTTAGTACAAATATGAATTTTTGGTATCAACAATGGATCTCATTTCAAAGATCATAAAATTTATGATTTTTTGGTGAAAACGGTTTGTTGATCCGGTTTTTGTACATAAAGTTATACGCGTTTGAATTGTTAAAAACGTAAAGGGTATTTGTGTATTTTTGCTTGAGCGAATTTGAAAATAGGGATCGGAAATGTAAGTTTTGTATGTGAAGGATGTTTTGTTTATTTTAAAACTTATTAGGGATGTAAGCCAAACTTACCCATTAATTAACCCCTTAATTGCTTTCACAAAGTAATTAACAATTTACAATTGATTATATCAATTAATTAATCTAATTATTTATCAAAATTTATCACATAAATTTGATTACTTAATAATTTCCAGTTAATTAACTTCATTAGCTAATAACATTTCTTAATTTCTTTTAATTAATCTTTAATTATAAATTAATCTAAATCATTAATTTATGAATTGAATCAATTATCCCTTAAATTATCTTATTGGTCAAATCACTTAATTAATCAACTTTAAATCATAAATTAATTATTCTTTAAATTGATTAACCTTTAAACACTTGATTAAATCAATCTTTAATTATTCCTTTAAGCAATTATTATCCAAAAAATTAATCTTTAATTACTCACATTAATAAATCCCAAATGACAAATTAACCTCTAACTAATCTATAACACTCAATTTTAGATAAACTAATTAAAAATCAATAATAAATTGGTTTCCCTAGCCATTAATTATCCAACTCTTTGATTACTTTTAAATAAACCATTCATCTTACTAATTACTTAATTTATCCATAAATTTAAACACTTAGATTTTCATCCTTTACCTAACTCATATTTAAGTTAAACAAATCTTACCATTTCAAATCAAGATAAAACGTTTATTTTATAAGGAATTAGATTTAAGAAATGATTTGAACTAAATTCATTTAAAATTTTTAAATATTGTTTTTATTAAATTCCCAACTCTTATAATTACCCGAGACAAGACACACCTATTCGAACGAAATTCCAGGCTCACCAAATTTTACTTCGAGCCAAGCTTTGAAATTCCCCGAGAACATCAACCAAACGCTTCGAGTCGAACCTCTCTTCTTCCCTAGCAACCCAGACCAAATGCACAGGTGCACGTATTCACGTGCACCGATGATCGTCATCTTTCCTGTCGTCGTCGCTAACAAGTCACCCACGACCTTGCTGAAACCTCCGACCACCCAGCTTGAAGAAATCAATAGCTGATCAAAATCGAGTCATTTGGGTTTGACTGGAACCCAAAACTACCCACAGAGTTCAACGCCGATGATGACCACGTCGACTAGAACCCACCGCACTCCTTCCAGAGCAGCCTCACATCATCACGTCTTGATCGCAATCATCGCGATCAAGCCCGAAGCTCCATTGTCGCCGAGAACACATTGACAACATACCAGACAAAAAAACTGCACACAAACCCTAGATCAACACAATCTATCTCCCACGATGAATTGTAAAGTTATTGAACATTTTTTCGATGATCATTGTCCCACCAGCAAGCTCCAGATTCAATCACGAGATTTATCATTGTTCCGATCATCAAATTTTCATCAAAACCCAATTTATGTTCAACTCGTGATTCCTCACCATTTACAAACTTACAAATTGTAAAAATCTGATCAAAATTCATCATTTTAAATTTGGAAACAGATCATCTATTTAAAACTTAGAATTTTGAGACTTGAATTCTTTGACCCATAATGATTTTAACTGTAAATCCCTACTTTTGAATAAATTATTCCATAAATCCACCCAGATTTATTTTTAAGTTTGATGTTACATAATTGCACTCATTTTCCATTCACACATTATAGCCTAACAAGATTTAAGGTAGGAGAAATTGATTTCTAGATAGGTTTGAAACCTGTATGTTTTAAAACAGAGACTTATATATATACGCTTTTAAACAGATTTACACAGACTGTCTTAACAAATATATACATATATATCCACACAGCATGCAAGCAATTTTTAACAACTAGCCAACATTTTCATATCAGCCACAACATCAAAACATAGGGATAGATAGAAGAAAGTTTGCTCACAAACAAACTAAGTTCAAAGATAAGCCGGCAACAAAACAATAAAATCAAACTATTTAGATTGTGGAGTTACTCACCTTCCAAATCATTGTTAAAGCTTTTCAGATTGAAGTTGAAGTCCTTTTTGAATTTACAAAGTTGAAATCTGGTTTAGTTTGCTAGTTGGAAGTTTGCACTTGATCTCAGGTTTGATTTGAATTGATATGTATTGTAGTTGAAGTTTTAAGTATGAAATGGTATTTACTCATATTCACTCAGCTTTGGATGAACGAACTAAAATGAATAAGTTTGATACAAATAAAAGAGGTGTGCATGTGATATTATTATTGTTTATACAGGTGATAATATTCTATACAAAGCAGGACAAAGATATCTTCTTAATAAGGTGGCAGATGATATCAATTCGTGCTAGCATTTAATGCCAAGGTATATGTCTCCATACTTACCTTATTCTATTTTTTATTTTTTTGATAGATGTATATAGATACTCAGATTGTACAAAATTGGTCAAAGTTTTCTTTTTGCCTTGCTTTAGTGGGCTGACAGCTGATATTTTGTGTGCTAAGAAGATTGTTTTGTTATTTCTTGTTTTGCTTTCACACTCACGTACAATCCTATATGTATTTCATTTGTTTACTTAAGTATTTATATTTATTGTTTGTTTGTATTCAAGTTTAACCAGCCAAACATTTAATTTATAACATATATTTTATTTTACTTTACACTTATAACTTTTTAATATTGACAAGTCGTTTTTATCTTATACTTCTTACATACACTTGTTTTTATTTCTATTCCTAGCCTACATATGGAATGAGTTTGTTCTTAGACTTATATCTATTACTTTGTTTAGTGGATGATATGATTTATATTTTGTTGTCTTTGCTTCGTATTTCTTCTTTCTTTTTGTCTTTACAATATTACTTTAAAATATGTTGTTTGAATTTTTACTAATTTATCTCTAGCTTAGATATTTATTTTATATTGTTGTTAGATTTTATTTAAGTGTTACTTTTATTTTTATACAATAGGTATGGCTATTTGTTTCATTTGTTTATAGGCTGAGATGATGTTGCTTTGGTTTTGTTTATATACTTGAGTATATTTATTTCTTTTGCTTTTAAAATGGTGGCTGCATTTATTATGTTTGTCTTGTATTCACATATATTATTTAAAAGACAATGTTTTTAAATTAAACACGTATTTTATTTGCATTTTGGAAAAACTCAAATCAATTTGTCAATTAAATTCACAATTTTTTTAAATCAAAAATTAATCTAATTGACAATTTAAAATAAATCAAAATCCGAGATCGTTACAGACTTCCCCCCTTAAAAGAATTTCATCCTCGAAATTCGCAAGCACGAAAACAAAGACAGATGAAGAATATTTCATCTAATCAAACTGAATATCTATTCTGCATTTGGCTTACCAAATCAGAATATCAATAATAGATACGAGAACGAATCTATTTAACACTTCACAAGGTACTCGGGTATCCAGATCTATGAAATATGTAGGGCATTGGTCAGTCCGAAAGGGTAACTAACCATCCGTAGAATATATCGAGACCCAAACAAAAGATAAATGGATTAAATCTTCCAAAATTTCCAAACATCAGATATGGATTCCAAACTCAAATCGGAATACTTATACTTTGGGGTATATATATTTGTCCCTCTTCGAACTTCGATATACCCAAGAAATTACAATAAAATTTCAAATTTGGTTTAAACGAAATCATTTTATTGATTCAATTCAAATTTAGCCCCATATTCTATTAATCAATTTAACTTAATTTAAAATTTCCAATTTATTTTCATTAAGGTTTAAATCAAAATCTGATAAGAAACCGATGAAGATACGAAGTAAAAATTTCCTACAACGGTTCGTAGGGCCACCATTACACCGAAACTTCTTTCTAGAGCTGATACGAAGCAATCAAAAGAATTTGGAAACGAATCAAAGGAGATGATAAAAAAAGTTGTTTCCACTGTTGCAGGGTATTGACAATTTATAGTTGTATTCCTCTGTCCCATATCTCGTCCTCTTCTTGCACTCATACTCACTATCAGTGGATAGCAAGAGAATTTACTGAGATATTCAGGCGGATATCTTAGGGATAGACTCATCCTAGGGATACTTCACCCTATCTCTAACGAGCTAGCTAAAGTTCAACCTTAGCTCTGATACCAAATGTAACGTCTGCAAATTTTTCACGTTCGAAAATCGACATCCATACTATACATCGTACTCGAATGCCGTAGATTCGACCGTTCAAATCCGAGTCGCCGGAGCTTATAACACAGTTAAGTAAATAACACAGCAGAAGAAAAAGAATAATACATTGATATACAATATCTGATACAACAGAGTGATACAATGAATATCAATATACATCAGAGATATGATACAAGAAATAGCAGCGGAAAAGAAAACGATAACACCAGCAGCGGATAATCTCCATCTTCAAAGCGCTAATCCAGAAATAGCTTGAACTCCCAATAACAATGCACAAAGATAAGCAAGTGCAGTCCATATCCAAAGACTGAAATAGCTCCAGAAAATCTACTAATCTGACTATCTGAAAACCCAACTCTAGACTGCCCGTGTAGAAAAATTTGAGCATCCAGAGTTTAGGAAAGAAACAATAAACTCCGGATCAGTCATGGGACTTGTGTGAGCAACAAAAATAGTTTATCTTTAAAACAAATAGCAGAGAATTTTAAAGTCAATTCGCAATGCTTTTGGAAAATGAAACTACCATAAGGCCTCCCTCCACACACACAATGCAAACGCAGAATCGGAGGAGATTTCTCCTTATGATAGTCAAAGATGCTTACTACGCAAAAATCAAATCATTGGATATTATTATTAGTGCATAGTGAGGAAAAACATTTTGAAAGTACAATATAAATCTTAGCCAGCATAGGTACCATTATAGTATGCCTACTATAGCTACCATATTAAATGGCAGATTCTACAACTAATACCGTACAAGGCTCGTATTGGAAGATGGATTTCCAACAAATGGTCAGGCTAAGGAACTTCCTATGCCACGAAGGAACGCCTTTGGCGGGACGCTCCGAGAGACAACCTGCTCTCTGCCAAATAAGGCCGGCTACCCCCCTTCCCAGGGAATATACAAAACCTCAGATATGCCACCCCCGGTCCTTTGGGACCTTTATCCGAGCGCTCGGTATCCAACATCACACATAATAAATAAAGTGTGTCCACATGAGTAAGTATCTGGGCTCCATACCATGATACTACCCTTTTCCAGAAGGAATGGTCATACCCTAGGGAAGCTACCCCTGAAACCTTGCCGCACAATTCATGTTTCGACCATTACCGGTTTGTGAGGTTCGACGAAGTCTCGTCCACAAAGCCACGCTTTGGTACAAAGCCATGCTTTGGGTCAATAGATGATCAAAGCAATGATCATAAAGATAAATGATCAAACAAATGATCATATCACAAATGATCAAACAATGATCATCACACAGGAACACTCAGCATGTCACATTACCAAATTGGGAATATATCGCTGATAACTTCAACTACATAACCTCTAAGCTCGTACGTCTCAGAGAAGGGTTTTAAGCTAAGAGAATAAATTCTCCGCCACCAATTAGAAATGTATTTGAAAGAAATCAGCTTTATATCTCAAAATAAAATGCAGACATGTAACCATACAAGTCTGTTCCGGGTTCGAACAGAACCGAAGGCACTTCTTACGAAGCCCTTGCAAATCCGGGTATTCATAATCCCGACCGGATTTCCCATCACTTAGGGGATCTCTGTACCAGGAGCTACCCAGTGCAGAGACAATCGATAGGTTATCCTATCGTTTTCGCGAATACCCGGTCTTCAACACCGATCTTCAAATGCTATCCATATACGACGTATCACTAATTCAGAATGGGTTATATGACACAAAGGTCTTTTCCCGGCTAACCCGAATAGTGAGCACAATATTAAAAAATATATGGATATTTGGATTTCAATTAAGTCACAACTTAATAATTCAACTTCCTTTTAAATGGTTTCAATCAATTACTATTTCAAATCTTTTAAACAAAAAGATTTATTTCACAAAGTTCACCCAGTTTCAAATAAAATTCATTCACAGATTTCAAAACAATTTCTGTTTCAATTTGATTCGTTAAATCTTTAAATCAAAGATTTAACTTATAGCTTTCAAAACAATTTCATTTCGAATGGTTTAAATAAATCATCATTTTAAATCTGTAAAAAATAAACAGATTTAATTCAAAGCTTTCAAAAAGAATTCATTCATAACTTGGAAAACCATTTTTCAGTTCAATCTTGAAATTCCTTTAATTAAACTGGAATTTCATTACTTATCTGAAAGCTTTTATTCCTTTAAAACAAACAGTTTTCATTTTGAAAATCTGATTTATTTATATGAGTTAAAGTTCTTGGGTTAAATCCAAATTCTTAAAATTTTACTTTTAAAATGGCTTAACTTCGTATAAACATATTTATAACATTTTTAACCGTAATTTCCAAACATGGAATTCAATTTCCAAATTATTTTGAATTCAAATTCAAATTAAATTATTTAAATTGGAAATTTAATTAAGTTATTTAAAATAACTTTTATCTTAAAAACTCCATTTCAAAACCTTTAACATTTAACCCAAATTCATTTCCAAAATCAATTGAAATTAAAATTTCAATTTCAAAAAACATCAATTTTAAATTATCTGTGACTTAACCGATTTTCACGTGAAATCCATATTTGTGTGTGTATGGTGTAGTCTAGGGGTTTCACACACAATAGTGCAACATCATTCAATCATCACAGATTAAAATACAGAAATATAGTTGATAAGCGGTATAACTATAACGCTTATCATTCATTCACAGATCACAGATATATATCACAGATAATAAATTATATCACAGATAATTAACTACACACACAAATCGTAATATGTCATAAAGCATCACAATTCAGAGATGTCAAACAATTCAATTATTCAATCAAGTCCAAAACATTCACAAGTAGGATCAATTAATATCTGATCATAATTAATTTATACCAGATTAATTTTTTGGCATAGCCGACGGGGTTGGATGGACCCCGACCATTTTATTATAACAAAATAATAAAAGCATACAGAACAGGTGAATGACAGATTGTCACTCAACATCAATCCTGGAAAAATTCCAGAAAAAGGAAAAACAGAGAAAGCGAGTCACAACGACTCAGCATACATTGAGAAACCCAATCAGTTTGTCAATGCAAATACACTTTAAATCTTGGTAGACCAAAATATATCACGAAACAGAGAATACCAAGGCCAAAATAGAGAGCAGATCAACCACTATATCTGAAGGTCCTAATGTCCAAATAGTAACACACTTTACTACCGAATTGTCAAACACTGTACGTGCTTCATACCTCGTGATGCGGGCTATGTGGGGAGGACCATCGTGTTCATGAAACCCACTTTCATGCGTCTAGTCATAGGCCCAGTGGTAGTCTGAGGAGAAGCAATAGGCGAGGTGGAGACGTTTGACTCGACAAGGGGAGGAGGCGCTCTATATGCCGCTGGCGGAAGGATATGATCATAACAGTTCGAATTAATTTTCTTTGGCAGTTTGGACAATTTTGCGTTATTAGTAGCAAGGGAGAGCTTTAAAGGCACAAAAGGGGCTGCATTTTTCGTCTTACTGTGACCTGGGGTGGCATTTTTGGCACTGGAAGCAAAACTAGGAGAAATTTCACATGGACCATCTAGCTGAGACGAAGAGTTAGGATCTGCACTCAAAAATTGGGCAGACATATGCACGGGGTGGGCATGAACCTGGACAGTTTGATTGCCACCACAGACTGCACTCTGAAGGATAGCATCGTCTATTTCACCCTCCTCTCAGGTTTCAGAGCATACAGTAGGAGCTTTACTTCGTTCAGGAGTCAAAGCAACTAATTCAATCACATTACTCATGGTGCTCTGTATGTTTTCATTCTTTGTTTCTCTATCAGATTTATCTAATTCTGAAGCATCAACCACAACACACTCGTTAACTTCCTTACTCTCTTGCACCACTTCCATGTCAGTACTATGGTCTAGATCAAGTTCACTGCTAATAATAGCAGGAGAAGTAAGATTCAGTTCATGCCTTTGTATTTTTTCCGCTCTTACTAAGGTCTTTTAATTAATTACTTATGAATAACTACAAATCTTGGTTAATTAATCATTAATTAATGATAAACCATTTTAATTAATTGACCTTTAATCATTTATTAATTAACCTTTAATTAATTGATTATCCTCAAATTAATTACCTTAATTAATAAATCATATTAATTATTTATCCCTTAAACAAATTACATAATTAATTAACCCCTTAATTGCTTTCACAAAGTAATTAACAATTTACAATTGATTATCTCAATTAATTAATCTAATTATTTATCAAAATTTATCACATAAATTTGATTACTTAATAATTTCTAGTTAATTAACTTCATTAGCTAATAACATTTCTTAATTTCTTTTAATTAATCTTTAATTATAAATTAATCTGAATCATTAATTTATGAATTGAATCAATTATCCCTTAAATTATCTTATTGGTTAAATCACTTAATTAATCAACTTTAAATCATAAATTAATTATTATTTAAACTGATTAACCTTTAAACACTTGATTAAATCAATCTTTAATTATTCCTTTAAGCAATTATTATCCAAGAAATTAATCTTTAATTACTCACATTAATAAATCCCAAATGACAAATTAACCTCTAACTAATCTATAACCCTCAATTTTAGATAAACTAATTAAAAATCATTAATAAATTGGTTTCCCTAGTCATTAATTATCCAACTCTTTGATTACTTTTAAATAAACCATTCATCTTACTAATTACTTAATTTATCCATAAATTTAAACACTTGGATTTTCATCCTTTACCTAACTCATATTTAAGTTAAACAAATCTTACCATTTCAAATCAAGATAAAACGTTTATTTTATAAGGAATTAGATTTAAGAAATGATTTGAACTAAATTCATTTAAAATTTTTAAATATTGTTTTTATTAAATTACCAACTGTTATAATTACCCGAGACAAGACACAGCTATTCGAACGAAATTCCAGGCTCACCAAATTTTACTTCGAGCCAAGCTTTGAAATTCCCCGAGAACATCAACCAAACGCTTCGAGTCGAACCTCTCTTCTTCCCTAGCAACCCAGACCAAATGCACAGGTGCACGTATTCACGTGCACCGATGATCGTCATCGTTCCAGTCGTCGTCGCCGATACTAACAAGTCGCCCATGACCTTGCTGAAACCTCCGACCACCCAGCTTGAAGAAATCAATAGTTGATCAAAATCGAGTCATTTGGGTTCGACTGGAACCCAAAACTACCCACAGAGTTCAACGCCGATGATGACCACGTCGACTAGAACCCACCGCACTCCTTCCAGAGCAGCCTCACATCATCATGTCGCGATCGCAATCATCGCGATCAAGCTCGAAGCTCCATTGTCGCCCAGAACACATTGACAGCATACCAGACAAAAAAAACTGCACACAAACCCTAGATCAAAACAATCTATCTCCCACGATGAATTGTAAAGTTATTGAACATTTTTCCGATGATCATTGTCCCACCAGCAAGCTCCAGATTCAATCATGAGATTTATCATTGTTCCGATCATCAAATTTTCATCAAAACCCAATTTATGTTCAATTCGTGATTCCTCACCATTTACAAACTTACAAATTGTAAAAATCTGATCAAAATTCATCATTTTAAATTTGGAAACAGATCATCTATTTAAAATTTAGAATTTTGAGACTTGAATTCTTTGACCCATAATGATTTTAACTGTAAATCCCTACTTTTGAATAAATTATTCCATAAATCCACCCAGATTTATTTTTAAGTTTGATGTTACACAATTGCACTCATTTTCCATTCACACATTATAGCCTAACAAGATTTAAGGTAGGTGAAATTGATTTCTAGACAGGTTTGAAACCTGTATGTTTTAAAACAGAGACATATATATATATGCTTTTAAACAGATTTACACAGACTGTCTTAACAAATATATACATATATATCCCCACAGCATGCAAGCAATTTTTAACAACTAGCCAAAAATTTCATATTAGCCACAACATCAAAACATAGGGATAGATAGAAGAAAGTTTGATCACAAACAAACTAAGTTCAGAGATAAGCAGGCAACAAAACAATAAAATCAAACTATTTAGATTGTGGAGTTACTCACCTTCCAAATCATTGTTAAAGCTTTTTAGATTAAAGTTGAAGTCCTTTTTGAATTTACAAAGTTGAAATCTGGTTGACTTTGCTAGTTGGAAGTTTGCACTTGATCTTAGGTTTGATTTGAATTGATATGTATTATAGTTGAAGTTTTAAGTATGAAATGGTATTTACTCAGATTCACTCAGCTTTGGATGAACGAACTAAAATGAAGAAGTTTGATACAAATAAAAGAGGTGTGCAGGTGATATTATTATTGTTTGTACAGGTGATAATATTCTATACAAAGCAGGACAAAGATATCTTCTTAATAAGGTGGCTGATGATATCAATTCGTGCTAGCATTTAATGCCAAGGTATATGTCTCCATACTTACCTTATTCTATTTTTTATTTTTTTTCATAGATGTATATAGATACTCAGATTGTACAAAATTGGTCAAAGTTTTCTTTTAGCCTTGCTTTAGTGGGCTGACAGCTGATATTTTGTGTGCTAAGAAGATTGTTTTGTTATTTCTTGTTTTGCTTTCACACGCACGTACAATCCTATATGTATTTCATTTGTTTACTTAAGTATTTATATTTATTGTTTGTTTGTATTCAAGTTTAACCAGCCAAACATTTAATTTATAACATATATTTTATTTTACTTTACACTTATAACTTTTTAATATTGACAAGTCGTTTTTATCTTATACTTCTTACATACACTTGTTTTTATTTCTATTCCTAGCCTACATATGGAATGAGTTTGTTCTTAGACTTATATCTATTACTTTGTTTAGTGGCTGATATGATTTATATTTTGTTGTCTTTGCTTTGTATTTCTTCTTTCGTTTTGTCTTTACAATATTACTTTAAAATATGTTGTTTGAATTTTTACTAATTTATCTCTAGCTTAGATATTTATTTTATTTTGTTGTTAGATTTTATTTAAGTGTTACTTTTATTTTTATACAATAGGTATAGCTATTTGTTTCATTTGTTTATAGGCTGAGATGATGTTGCTTTGGTTTTGTTTATATACTTGAGTATATTTATTTCTTTTGATTTTAAAATGGTGGCTGCATTTATTATGTTTGTCTTGTATTCACATATATTATTTAAAAGACAATGTTTTTAAATTAAACACGTATTTTATTTGCATTTTGGAAAAACTCAAATCAATTTTTCAATTAAATTCACAATTTTTTTAAATCAAAAATTAATCTAATTGACAATTTAAAATAAATCAAAATCCGAGATCGTTACAGACTTCCCCCCTTAAAAGAATTTCGTCCTCGAAATTCGCAGGCACGAAAAGAAAGACAGATGAAGAATGTTTCATCTAATCAAACTGAATATCTATTCTGCATTTTGCTTACCAAATCAGAATATCAATAATAGATACGAGAATGAATCTATTTAACACTTCACAAGGTACTCGGGTTATCCAAATCTACGAAATATGTAGGGCATTGGTTAGTCCGAAAGGGTAACTAACCATCCATAGAATATATCGAGACCCAAACAAAAGATAAATGGATTAAATCTTCCAAAATTTCCAAACATCAGATATGGATTCCAAACTCAAATCGGAATACTTTTACTTTGGGGTATATATATTTGTCCCTCTTCGAACTTCGATATACCCAAGAAATTACAATAAAATTTCAAATTTGGTTTAAACGAAATCATTTTATTGATTCAATTCAAATTTAGCCCCATATTCTATTAATCAATTTAACTTAATTTAAAATTCCCAATTTATTTTCATTAAGGTTTAAATCAAAAACTGATAAGAAACCGATGAATATACGAAGTAAAAATTTTCTACAACGGTTCGTAGGGCCACCATTACACCGAAACTTCTTTCTAGAGCTGATACGAAGCAATCAAAAGAATTTGGAAACGAATCAAAGGAGATTGATAAAAAAGTTGTTTCCACTATTGCAGGGTATTGACAATTTATAGTTGTATTCCTTTGTCCCCTATCTCATCCTCTTCTTGCACTCATACTCACTATCAGTGGATAGCAAGAGAATTTACTGAGATATTCAGACGAATATCTTAGGGATAGACTCATCCTAGGGAGACTTCACCCTATCTCTAACGAGCTACTTAATGTGTTATACTCATGAGCTAAAGTTCAACCTTAGCTCTGATACCAAATGTAACGTCTGCGAATTTTTCGCGTTCGAAAATCGACATCCATACCTTACATCGTACTCGAATGCCGTAGATTCGACCGATCAAATCCGAGTCGCCGGAGCTTATAACACAGTTAAGTAAATAACACAGCGGAAGAAAAAGAATAATACATTGATATACAATATCTGATACAATAGAGTGATACAATGAATATCAATATACATCAGAGATATGATACAAGAAATAGCAGCGGAAAAGAAAACGATAACACTAGCAGTGGATAATCTCCATCTTCAAAGCGCTAATCCAAAAATAGCTTGAACTCCCAATAACAATGCACAAAGATAAGCAAGTGCAGTCCATATCCAAAGACTGAACTAGCTCCATAAAATCTACTAATTTGACTATCTGAAAACCCAACTCTAGACTGCCCATGTAGAAAAATTTGAGCATCCAGAGTTTAGGAAAGAAACAATAAACTCCGGATCATTCATGGGCCTGGTGTGAGCAACAAAAACAGTTTATCTTTAAAACAAATAGCAGAGAATTTTAAAGTCAATTCGCAATGCTTTTGGAAAATGAAACTACCATAAGGCCTCCCGCCACACACACAATGCAAACGCAGAATTGGAGGAGATTTCTCCTTATGATAGTCAAAGATGCTTACTACACAAAAATCAAATCATTGGATATTATTATTAGTGCATAGTGAGGAAAAACATTTCGAAAGTACAATATAAATCTTAGCCAGCATAGGTACCATTATAGTATGCCTACTATAGCTACCATATTAAATGGCAGGTTCTACAACTAATACCGTACAAGGCTCGTATTGGAAGATGGATTTCCAACAAATGGTCAGGCTAAGGAACTTCCTATGCCACGAAGGAACGCCTCTGGCAGGACGCTCCGAGAGACAACCTGCTCTCTGCTAAACAAGGCCGGCTACCCCCTTCCCGGGGAATATACAAAACCTCAGATATGCCACCCCCGGTCCTTTGGGACCTTTATCCGAGCGCTCGGTATCCAACATCATACATAATAAATAAAGTGTGTCCACATGAGTAAGTATCTGGGCTCCATACCATGATACTACCTTTTTCCAGAAGGAATGGTCATCCCTAGGGAAGCTACCCCTGAAACCTTGTCGCACAATTCATGTTTCGACCATTACCGGTTTGTGAGGTTCGACGAAGTCTCGTCCACAAAGCCACGCTTTGGTACAAAGCCATGCTTTGGGTCAATAGATGATCAAAGCAATGATCACAAAGATAAATGATCAAACAAATGATCATATCACAAATGATCAAACAATGACCATCACACAGCAACACTCAGCATGTCACATTACCAAATTGGGAATATATCGCTGATAACTTCAACTACATAACCTCTGAGCTCGTACGTCTCAGAGAAGGGTGTTAAGCTAAGAGAATAAATTCTCCGCCACCAAACAGAAATGTATTTGAAAGAAATCAGCTTTATATCTCAAAATGTAATGTCAGACATGTAACCATACAAGTCTGTTCCGGGTTCGAACAGAACCGAACGCACTTCTTACGAAGCCCTTGCAAATCCGGGTATTCACAATCCCGATCGGATTTCCCATCACTTAGGGGATCTCTATACCAGGAGCTACACAGTGCAGCGACAATCGATAGGTTATCCTATCGTTTTCGCAAATACCCGGTCTTCAACACCGGTCTTCAAATGCTATCCATATACGACGTATCACTAATTAGGAATGGGTTATATGACACAAAGGTCTTTTCTCGGCTAACCCGAATAGTGAGCGCAATATTTAAAAATATATGGATATTGGGATTTCAATTGAGTCACAACTTAATAATTCAAATTCCTTTTAAATGGTTTCAATCAATTACCATTTCAAATCTTTTAAACAAAAAGATTTATTTCACAAAGTTCACCTAGTTTGAAAAAAAATTCATTCACAGATTTCAAAACAATTTCCGTTTCAATTTGATTCGTTAAATCTTTAAATCAAAGATTTAACTTATAGCTTTCAAAACAATTTCATTTCGAATGGTTTAAATAAATCATCATTTTAAATCTGTTAAAAATAAACAGATTTAATTCATAGCTTTCAAAAAGAATTCATTCATAACTTGGAAACCCATTTTTTAATTCAATCTTGAAATTCCTTTAATTAAACTGGAATTTCATTTCTTATCTGAAAGCTTTTATTCCTTTAAAACAAACAGTTTTCATTTTGAAAATCTGATTTATTTATATGAGTTAAAGTTCTTGGGTTAAATCCAAATTCTCAAAATTTTACTTTTAAAATGGTTTAACTTCATATAAACACATTTTTAACATTTTTAACCGTAATTTCAAAACATGGAATTCAATTTCCAAATTATTTTGAATTCAAATTCAAATTAAATTATTTAAATTGGAAATTTAATTAAGTTATTTAAAATAACTTTTATTTTAAAAACTCCATTTCAAAAGCTTTAACATTTAACCCAAATTCATTTCCAAAATCAATTGAAATTAAAATTTCAATTTCAAAAAACATCAATTTTAAATTATCTGTGACTTAACCGATTTTCACGTGAAATCCATATTTGTGTGTGTATGGTGTAGTCTAGGGGTTTCACACACAATAGTGCAACATCATTCAATCATCACAGATTAAAATACAGAAATATAGTTGATAAGCGGTATAACTATAACGCTTATCGTTCATTCATAGATCACAGATATATATCACAGATAATTAACTACACACACAAATCGTAATATGTCACAAAGCATCACAATTCAGAGATGTCAAACAATTCAATTATTCAATCAAGTCCAAAACATTCACAAGTAGGATCAATTTATATCTAATCATAATTAATTTATACCAGATTAATTACGTATGAATAACTACAAATCTTGGTTAATTAATCATTAATTAATGATAAACCATTTTAATTAATTGACCTTTAATCATTTATTAATTAACCTTTAATTAATTAATTATCCTCAAATTAATTACCTTAATTAATAAATCATATTAATTATTTATCCCTTAAACAAATTACATAATTAATTAAGTGAAAATTAGGCACACATCCTTAAAACGGAACTTAATTCAAAGCGGATCCCTGTGCTAAAATATATATTTTCTACCTCCCTGTTTCTGTTTTCCACCAATTTTTTTCCCAAATTACCCTTGCGCTTCGCTGTTGAGCTGATTCTTCTTCTTATTTTTCGATTTAAATGGAAAACTGCAATTAAATTAAAGACGAATCAATTTTTTTATGAAATATGATATTCTAAATATTTGCACGTATGAATAATCGCAACAAATTTCTACAAATATATGTGCAATAGTTGCAGAAATTTCTGCAACTATACGCAATAGTTGCAGACATTTCTGCAACTATAAGCAATAGTTGTAGAAATGTCTGCAACTATAAGCAATAGTTGCAGTAATTTCTGCAACTATATGCAATAGTTGCAGGCATTTCTGCAACTATTATCAATAGTTGCATTTCTGCAACTATATGAAATAGTTGCAGATATTTCTGAAACTATACGCAATAGTTGCAGACATTTCTGCAACTATTTGCAATAGTTTTTCTGCAACTATTTGCAATAGTTTTTCTGCAACTATGCGTAATAGTTGCAGACATTTCTGCAACTATGCGCAATAGTTGCAGACATTTCTGCAACTATTTGCAATAGTTGCATTTCTGCAACTATATGCAATAGTTTCAGAAATGTCTGCAACTATGTGCAATAGTTGCAGATATTTCTGCAACTATGCGCAATAGTTGCATAAATTTCTGCAACTATACCCAATAGTTGCAGACATTTCGGCAACTATTTGCAATAGTTGCATTTCTGCAACTATATGTAATAGTTGCAGAAATGTCTGCAACTATATACAATAGTTGCAGATATTTCTGCAACTATACCCAATAGTTGCGGACATTTCTGCAACTATACCATATAGCTGCAGAAATATCTACAATTATTTGCAAATTTTGTAAATTTGCAAAAAAATCAAAAACGTTTAAAATTTGCTGAATTATCTGCAAATATTTGAAATAATTGCACCTTTAGTACAAATATGAATTTTTGGTATCAACAATGGATCTCATTTCAAAGATCATAAAATTTGTGATTTTTTGGTGAAAACGGTTTGTTGATCCGGTTTTTGTACATAAAGTTATACGCGTTTGAATTGTTAAAAACGTAAAAGGTATTTGTGTATTTTTGCTTGCGCGAATTTGAAAATAGGGATCGAAAATGTAAGTTTTGTATGTGAAGGATGTTTTGTTTATTTTGAAACTTATTAGGGATGTAAGCCAAACTTACCCATTAATTAACCCCTTAATTTCTTTCACAAAGTAATTAACAATTTACAATTGATTATCTCAATTAATTAATCTAATTATTTATCAAAATTTATCACATAAATTTGATTACTTAATAATTTCTAGTTAATTAACTTCATTAGCTAATAACATTTCTTAATTTCTTTAAATTAATCTTTAATTATAAATTAATCTAAATCATTAATTTATGAATTGAATCAGTTATCCCTTAAATTATCTTATTGGTCAAATCACTTAATTAATCAACTTTAAATCATAAATTAATTATTCTTTAAATTGATTAACCTTTAAACACTTGATTAAATCAATCTTTAATTATTCCTTTAAGCAATTATTATCCAAGAAATTAATCTTTAATTACTCACATTAATAAATCCCAAATGACAAATTAACCTCTAACTAATCTATAACACTCAATTTTAGATAAACTAATTAAAAATCATTAATAAATTGGTTTCCCTAGTCATTAATTATCCAACTCTTTGATTACTTTTAAATAAACCATTCATCTTACTAATTACTTAATTTATCCATAAATTTAAACACTTAGATTTTCATCCTTTACCTAACTCATATTTAAGTTAAACAAATCTTACCATTTCAAATCAAGATAAAACGTTTATTTTATAAGGAATTAGATTTAAGAAATGATTTGAACTAAATTCATTTAAATTTTTTAAATATTTCTTTTATTAAATTCCCAACTGTTATAATTACCCGAGACAAGACACAGCTATTCGAACGAAATTCCAGGCTCACCAAATTTTACTTCGAGCCAAGCTTTGAAATTCCCCGAGAACATCAACCAAATGCTTCGAGTCGAACCTCTCTTCTTCCCTAGCAACCCAGACCAAATGCACAGGTGCACGTATTCACGTGCACCGATGATCGTCATCGTTCCAGTCGTCGCCAATGCTAACAAGTCGCCCACGACCTTGCTGAAACCTCCGACCACCCAGCTTGAAGAAATCAATAGCTGATCAAAATCGAGTCATTTGGGTTCGACTGGAACCCAAAACTACCCACAGAGTTCAACGCCGATGATGACCACGTCGACTAGAACCCACCGCACTCCTTCCAGAGCAGCCTCACATCATCACGTCGCGATCGCAATCATCGCGATCAAGCCCGAAGCTCCATTGTCGCCGAGAACACATTGACAGCATACCAGACAAAAACAACTGCACACAAACCCTAGATCAACACAATCTATCTCCCACAATGAATTGTAAAGTTATTGAACATTTTCCGATGATCATTGTCCCACCAGCAAGCTCCAGATTCAATCACGAGATTTATCATTGTTCCGATCATCAAATTTTCATCAAAACCCAATTTATTTTCAACTCGTGATTCCTCACCATTTACAAACTTACAAATTGTAAAAATCTGATCAAAATTCATCATTTTAAATGTAACGACCCCAGATTTAAATTTATTTAAATCGATAATTTATTGAATTTTTGAATAAAAATAGTGAAATAAAATGATGATAATTTGAATATGAAAATAAGATAATTTTTATTAGAGTTAAATTATAACAAATGGAATAAATGAAACAAAAATAATGATAGAAGTAAAATAAAATTCAAATAGAAGTTACTTGTATTTCAAAAATATAAAACTAGTACCATATTTATTCATAAAGCATGAATAGGTAAGTAGAAACAAACAATAACTAGTTAACTATAAGGACTTGTCTATATTACAAAGATAACACTAAAACAAGGTTGTAAAGCAAAGTATAACAGTAAAAATATATGTGCATGTTGCACGGCTGTAAGTAATTGTAAAAAAAGGCAAGTGTAAAACAAAGTATAAAAGGAAAGGTATCTTCATAAATGCTTGTACAGTAAATAAACTAGATATGCTTGTTTGTAGATAAGGCTGCAAGACAAAGAAAATAGATATGCATGTTTGTACAGGATGTACACTTGGAAAAATACATGTACAAAGATATAAGTACATTCGAAAATTTAAAATAAAGTATAAGTGTAGACATAAGGAGGCAAGCATTTAATGTTGAACATCTCTAGTACACAAACTAGATCATATCAGCCCCCATGAAATAAAAAAATCTCTGAGCAAATCTCGTACCAAAGAAAATAAACATCACCTTGCATACTCTATTCTATATCTAAATCTGCTCATTCATTTCGTTCAAAAGACTGAACCTTCCCAGTTTTTAAAAGTTCAAACTAGATCTAAATGATGTTCAAAACGAGAGACATAGCAAGTTTCCATCTTTACAACTTGAAAACAATAATCCAAACTAGAGTATTAGGGATCAAAGGAAGATCCAGCTTCCAGTTCAACATTGAAGAGGCTCTGTGCATTCTTTTTGAAAGAAGACAGGTGAGCAACTCTTCCTTTAAAAAAACCTGCTCTGTTCTTTCTTCTTCTCCAAGTGAGCAAACTTACTTATCTTTGTTTTATGTTTTGATGTTTGTGATTGATAATGTTATGGAATGTTGCCTAGCTGTTGAATACACTTGCGTGCTGTGTATATACATATATATAGGTGAGTAAACATAAATTTTAAAGAGTTTAAGTTTATATAAAACAGTTTAAACTTCATTTATAAGTTGTTTGTATATGCTTCAGTTTATATATATATGATTTGGTATGCTCTGCATTCTCTGAAAACTTGATACAGACTGTATTTTGGTTAGGATACTCAAACTATCCTTATTTAAAGCATTGTTAAGTTTTGGTTCCTCAACAAGCAAGATCATAAACTTCAAATTTAGATTTTTAAAGGTTGGTTTAAACCATGTTTTATAAGTTGTCATCACTGTATTATGTTCACAGGTATTCAACTAAATTTGATGAAAAATAAATTGTTGAAAAATATTAATTCGAGTTAATATATTGAATCTATACTAAAAACCAAGAATTTTAAAACAAAGATCAAGATTTTTAGATTAATATTGAAAAGGCAGTTCGTATATAAACAAATTTTGCATTTCTACAAATTTCTGACGACTTAATCAATTTTAAATGCTGAAATTTGTTATACAGCAAGTTTAATCATACACGAATCTAAGAAAAATGCTAAAGAATTTTTCTAATGCGTAGATTTTGAGGTCGAATTCAATTTAGGGTTTTACTTCGAGTCCTTACACTTGTCTGTAATGTGACGAGTTCGATTTCTTCTCGTGATCGAGCTTCGCGATACTTCGGGAAATGGTTGCTTGGGGTGTTGTCGAGGTGTGGTCGGAATTGGGTCGACTCCGGTGGCCTGTGCAGCGGAGACGAGACGGCAACGTGACGATCGTTTGGGGCAGTTTGGTCGCGATGGTTCGAGCTATGCTCGAATTCGATTCCAGGCGAATTAAAGGGAGCTGGGTGGTTGCGAAGCTTGGTTAGGGCGTCGACGATGTGGGGATGGTCGTGGTGTTGGTTGGAGGTGGCCAGTGTGACTGTGCACGTGCACGTGCATTTTTGGGTATCTGGGTAGTAGTTTGGGGAAGACGAAGTTCCTGTTGCTCGAGTGTTTGAGGAGTTCGACTCGTGAGTGCCTCGGGTGTTTTAGGGGTTTTACTCGAGTTCGTGCTCGAGAAATTTGAGGGTAATAGCCTGTTTGTTTTAAACTGTAGAAAATTTATATAAGTTTTGAAAACAGCGGGGGGAGGAAAAGGAAAAGACTCGGGGATATACCCGAGTATCATTCGGGTAGGACCCGAAGTGGGAGAGATGCCCAGTTTTTATAAAAAGTTTAAAAATGTTATTTTTGAAATTTAAACAAATTTTATTAAAACTTTCTTTAAAAACATTACTTTATAATATCAAAGAGTTTTTAGAATTTATTTAATCTAAAATTTGTTTAAGTTAATTTTAAAGATTTAAAAGGGTTTTAAAATGTAAATGGTAATTAGTGTATTAACAAGATAATGTATATTAAGTTAAAAGGAGTTTTATTATCTTGGAACGTACTTAAGTTAATTAGGAAATTAAGTATAATTAGTAAATTAATTAATTAAAGATAAAGGTTAATTAAGTGATTTATGTAAGAATAATTAAGTAATTTAATTAATTAATGGTTATAATTGATTAACTAATAAATTAGAGATAAATGAATTGGGAATTTATTAATTATGAAAATTTAAGGTTAATTAATTAATGAAGGTGATTAAAGAATGATAATTAATTGAGGAATAATTAATCAAAGAAATTAATTAAAGATAATTAATTAAATGGTGAATTAAATAATTAAAGAGTAATTATTTAATAATTAAAGGTTAATTAATTATTAATGGTTAGTTAATAAATTATTTAAAGGATAATTAATTATATTGGTTTGTAATTAATTAATGATTAATTAACCCGGATTAGAAATTCATAAGTAATTAATCTAATTTGAATAAATCAGATAATTAACTGACCTTACTTATGAATATTTGGATTTGATTGGATGATTGAATTGTTTGATATTCTGATCTATGATGCTTTGTGATATATTCTGATTTGTGTGTAATCTTTACTGTAGTTTATTTATCTGAAATTTGTATATATCTGTGATCTGTGAGTAAAAGATAAGCGATATAGTTTATATCGTTTATCAACTATGTTTCTGTATTCTGATATGTGATGATTCATTGTGTTGCACTATTGTGTGAAACCCCTGGACTACACTTTTACACACACAAATATGGATTTCACGTGGAAATCGGTTAAGTCACAGATAATTTAAATTTGATGTTTTGAAATTGAAATTTTAATTTCAATTGATTTTGAAATTTGAAATTTGGGTTTAAAGTGAAAAGTTTTTGAAATAGAATTTCAAAGATAAAAGTTATTTTGAGTAACTTAATCGAGTTTTGAAAATTTAAATAATTTGATTTGAATTCAAGTGTGAAATTGAATTCTATGATTCGAAACTAGGAATTAAAGATGATATAAATGTGTTTGTATGAAGTTGAACCATTTTAAAAGTAAAATTTTGAGAATTAAGATTTGACCAAAGATTTTAACTCGTATGAATGAATCAGATTTCTAAAATGAAAACTGTTTGTTTTCAAAAGATAAAAGCTTTCAGATAAGAAATGAAATTTCAATTTAGTTAAAGGAATTTCAAGATCGAATTGAAAAATGTTTTTTTCAAGTTATAAATGAATTCTTTTTGAAAACTATGAATTGAATCTGTCTATTTTTAACAGATTTAGAATGATGTTTGTTTAAATCATTTGAAATGGGATTGTTTTGAAAGCTATAAGTTAAATCTTGATTTAAAGATTTAACGATTTAAACTGAAATGGAAATTGATTTAGAAAATCTGTGAATGAATCTTTTATTTAAAAGATTTAAATGTGGAAATTGTTTAAACCGCTGAAGGTTGTTTAAAATAAATCTTTTTGTTGAAAAGATTTGAAATGGTAATCGATGGAAACCATTTAAAAAGAAGTTGAATTAATAAGTTGTGACTTAATTGAAATCCCATATCCATATGATTTTAAATTGCGCTCACTATTCGGGTTAGCCGGGAAAGGACCTTTGGGTCGTATAACCCATTCCGAATGTGTGATACGACGTATATGGATAGCATTTGAAGACCGGTGTTGAAGACCAGATATTTTTGAAAACGGAAGGATTACCGTCGAGTTACTCTGCATCGGCTGATCCCCGATATAGAGGTTTTATCACCCTTAGTGACGGGAAGTCCGAAAGTGATTGGAAATAATCCGGATTTGCAAGGGCTTCGTGAGAAGTGCCTTCGGTTCTGTTCGAACCCGGAACAGACTTGTATGGATACATGTCTGACATTACACTTTGAGATATAAAGCCGATTTCTTTCAAATACATCTCTGTTGGTGGCGGAGAATTTATTCTCTTAGCTTAACACCCTTCTCTGAGACGTACGAGCTCAGAGGTTATGTAGTTGAAGTTATCAGCGATATATTCCCAATTTGGTAATGTGACATGCTGAGTGTTGCTGTGAAATGATCGTTGATTGATCATTTGCGATATGATCATTTGTTTGATCTTATATCTTTGTGGCCATTACTTTGATCATTTGTTGACCCGAAGCATGGCTTTGTAGAAAGCGTAGCTTTGTGGACGAGACTTCGTCGAGCCTCACACCCCGGAAATGGTCGAAACAGGAAGGATGCGGCAAGGTTCTAGGGAGTAGCACCCCTTAGTGTATGTCATTCCTTCTGGATAGAGGTGGTATCATGGTATGGAGCCCAGATACTTAACCTATGTGGTTGCTGCATTTTTATTATGTGGTTTGTTGGAAATCGGGGATCCTCGGGAAGATCGGTTACGATCGGGGGATGACATACGCGTGTCAGTAGTTACCTATTTTTGCAGAGGTAACCCGGCCTTGTGTTGGCAGAGATCCGGTTAGGTTCTCGGGTCGTCTATTCCAGGGACGTACCCATCGTGGAAAAGGAAGTTCCTTAGCCTGACCATTTGTTGGAAATCCAAAGAAACAATACGAGACTTGTACGGTTTTAGTTGTATTACCTGCTATGGAATGTGGCGGTAACCTGCTATTGAACATAGTAGCTATAGTAGGCATACGATACTGGTCGTATGTTGGCTAAGATTAATATTATACTTTCGAAATGTTTTCTACACTATGCACTAATAATAATATCAAAAAGAATTTGATTTTGCGTAGTAAGCATCTTTGACTATCATAAGAAGAAATCTCCTCCAAGTCTGCGTTTGCATTGTGTGTGTGGTGGGAGGTCTTATGGTAGTTTCATTTTCCAAAAGCATTGCGGATTTCAATGTTTAAACCCTTTTTCTATTTGTTTTTAAAGATAAACTGTTTTTGTTGCTCACACCAGTCCCATGACTGATCCGGAGTTTATTGTTCCTTTCC
Organism: Allium fistulosum; assembly: GCA_030737815.1. Taxonomy (NCBI): domain Eukaryota; kingdom Viridiplantae; phylum Streptophyta; class Magnoliopsida; order Asparagales; family Amaryllidaceae; genus Allium; species Allium fistulosum. Next base: position 1,060,170,949 of record CM060903.1, read on the forward strand.
TAAACTCTGGGTGCCCACTATTTTCCACACGGGCAGTCTAGAGTTGGGTTTCTCAGATACTCAGGTTCAGTAGATTATCTGGAGCTAGTTCATCCATCGGAGTTGCTTATCTTGGAGTTGTGGATTCATTCTTGTCTGAAGATCATTTTGGAGTTACCACTTCTATTGATATTGTTCCGCTGCTGTTGTTATCTTTTCTTTCCGCTGCTATTTGTTGTATCATCTCTGATGTATATTGATATTCTTTTTAGCATTCTGTTGTATCAGATATTGTATCAAAGCTGTATATCAATATATTATTCATTTCTTCCGCTGTGTTATTTACTTAATTGTGTTGTAGCTCCGGCGAATCGGATTTGAACGGTCGAATCTGCGGCATTCTAGTACAATGTGAAGTACGGATGTTGATTTTCGAGCGGGCAAAACCCGAGTCGTCACATTTGGTATCAGAGCTAAGGTTGAACTTTAGCTCAGGGGTATAACACGTTAAGTAGCTCATTAGAGATAGAGTGAAGTAAACTCTAAAATGAGTATCCTCAGATATCCGTTCGAATGCCTCAGTAAATTCTCTTACTATCCATAGATAGTGAGTATGAGTGCAAGAAGAGGACGAGATAGGGGACAGGGGAATACGATTATAAATGGTCAATACCCTGTAACAATAGTGGAAATAGATTTCTCTATCAATCTCTTTTGTTCAACGTCTTTTCTGAATCCATCGATAATTTCTGGTAGATCCAGAAAGAAGATTCGATATATTAAAATGGGACATAAACTCCAAATAAGCCAGAATTGTTTGTTTGGATATATTGGTTGCCTTGTTTGTTTTGTTTGTTATGGTTAATAGGTATACTTTAGTTTAAACTGAAAATTCGAAATCGTATCCATGTATCTATCTATTCTTTGGGTCCCGATATATTCTACGAATGGTTAGTTATTCTTTCGAACTGACCAATGTCACTCCATATTTCGTAGATCTGGATAACCCGAGTATTTTGTTGATTGTTAAACAGATTCGTTCTCGTATCTGATTTTGATATTCTGATTTGGTAAGCCAAATGCAGAATAGATATTCAGTTTGATTAGATGAAACATTCTTCATCTGTCTTTGTTTTCGTGCCTGTGAATTTCGAGGACGAAATTCTTTTAAGGGGGAAGTTTGTAACGACCCAGATTTAAATTTATTTAAATCGATAATTTATTGAATATTTGAATAAAAATAGTGAAATAAAATGATGATAATTTGAATATGAAAATAAGATAATTTTTATTAGAGTTAAATTATAACAAATGGAATAAATGAAACAAAAATAATGATAGAAGTAAAATAAAATTCAAATAGAAGTTACTTGTATTTCAAAAATATAAAACTAGTACCATATTTATTCATAAAGCATGAATAGGTAAGTAGAAACAAACAATAACTAGTTAACTATAAGGACTTGTCTATATTACAAAGATAACACTAAAACAAGGTTGTAAAGCAAAGTATAAAAGTAAAAATATATGTGCATGTTGCACGGCTGTAAGTAATTGTAAAAAAAGGCAAGTGTAAAACAAAGTATAAAAGGAAAGGTATCTTCATAAATGCTTGTACAGTAAATAAACTAGATATGCTTGTTTGTAGATAAGGCTGCAAGACAAAGAAAATAGATATGCATATTTGTACCGGATGTACACTTGGAAAAATACATGTACAAAGATATAAGTACATTCGAAAATTTAAAATAAAGTATAAGTGTAGACATAAGGAGGCAAGCATTTAATGTTGAACATCTCTAGTACACAAACTAGATCATATCAGCCCCCATGAAATAAAAAAATCTCTGAGCAAATCTCGTACCAAAGAAAATAAACATCACCTTGCATACTCTATTCTATATCTAAATCTGCTCATTCATTTCGTTCAAAAGACTGAGCCTTCCCAGTTTTTAAAAGTTCAAACTAGATCTAAATGATGTTCAAAACGAGAGACATAGCAAGTTTCCATCTTTACAACTTGAAAACAATAATCCAAACTAGAGTATTAGGGATCAAAGGAAGATCCAGCTTCCAGTTCAACATTGAAGAGGCTCTGTGCATTCTTTTTGAAAGAAGACAGGTGAGCAACTCTTCCTTTAAAAAAACCTGCTCTGTTCTTTCTTCTTCTCCAAGTGAGCAAACTTACTTATCTTTGTTTTATGTTTTGATGTTTGTGATTGATAATGTTATGGAATGTTCCCTAGCTGTTGAATACACTTGCGTGCTGTGTATATACATATATATAGGTGAGTAAACATAAATTTTAAAGAGTTTAAGTTTATATAAAACAGTTTAAACTTCATTTATAAGTTGTTTGTATATGCTTCAGTTTATATATATATGATTTGGTATGCTCTGCATTCTCTGAAAACTTGATACAGACTGTATTTTGGTTAGGATACTCAAACTATCCTTATTTAAAGCATTGTTAAGTTTTGGTTCCTCAACAAGCAAGATCATAAACTTCAAATTTAGATTTTTAAAGGTTGGTTTAAACCATGTTTTATAAGTTGTCATCACTGTATTATGTTCACAGGTATTCAACTAAATTTGATGAAAAATAAATTGTTGAAAAATATTAATTCGAGTTAATATATTGAATCTATACTAAAAACCAAGAATTTTAAAACAAAGATCAAGATTTTTAGATTAATATTGAAAAGGCAGTTCGTATATAAACAAATTTTGCATTTCTACAAATTTCTGACGACTTAATCAATTTTAAATGCTGAAATTTGTTATACAGCAAGTTTAATCATACACGAATCTAAGAAAAATGCTAAAGAATTTTTCTAATGCGTAGATTTTGAGGTCGAATTCAATTTAGGGTTTTACTTCGAGTCCTTACACTTGTCTGTAATGTGACGAGTTCGATTTCTTCTCGTGATCGAGCTTCGCGATACTTCGGGAAATGGTTGCTTGGGGTGTTGTCGAGGTGTGGTCGGAATTGGGTCGACTCCGGTGGCCTGTGCAGCGGAGACGAGACGGCAACGTGACGATCGTTTGGGGCAGTTTGGTCGCGATGGTTCGAGCTATGCTCGAATTCGATTCCAGGTGAATTAAAGGGAGCTGGGTGGTTGCGAAGCTTGGTTAGGGCGTCGACGATGTGGGGATGGTCGTGGTGTTGGTTGGAGGTGGCCAGTGTGACTGTGCACGTGCACGTGCATTTTTGGGTATCTGGGTAGTAGTTTGGGGAAGACGAAGTTCCTGTTGCTCGAGTGTTTGAGGAGTTCGACTCGTGAGTGCCTCGGGTGTTTTAGGGGTTTTACTCGAGTTCGTGCTCGAGAAATTTGAGGGTAATAGCCTGTTTGTTTTAAAATGTAGAAAATTTATATAAGTTTTGAAAACAGCGGGGGGAGGAAAAGGAAAAGACTCGAGGATATACCCGAGTATCATTCGGGTAGGACCCGAAGTGGGAGAGATGCCCAGTTTTTATAAAAAGTTTAAAAATGTTATTTTTGAAATTTAAACAAATTTTATTAAAACTTTCTTTAAAAACATTACTTTATAATATCAAAGAGTTTTTAGAATTTATTTAATCTAAAATTTGTTTAAGTTAATTTTAAAGATTTAAAAGGGTTTTAAAATGTAAATGGTAATTAGTGTATTAACAAGATAATGTATATTAAGTTAAAAGGAGTTTTATTATCTTGGAACGTACTTAAGTTAATTAGGAAATTAAGTATAATTAGTTAATTAATTAATTAAAGATAAAGGTTAATTAAGTGATTTATGTAAGAATAATTAAGTAATTTAATTAATTAATGGTTATAATTGATTAACTAATAAATTAGAGATAAATGAATTGGGAATTTATTAATTATGAAAATTTAAGGTTAATTAATTAATGAAGGTGATTAAAGAATGATAATTAATTGAGGAATAATTAATCAAAGAAATTAATTAAAGATAATTAATTAAATGGTGAATTAAATAATTAAAGAGTAATTATTTAATAATTAAAGGTTAATTAATTATTAATGTTTAGTTAATAAATTATTTAAAGGATAATTAATTATATTGGTTTGTAATTAATTAATGATTAATTAACCCAGATTAGAAATTCATAAGTAATTAATCTAATTTGAATAAATCAGATAATTAACTGACCTTACTTATGAATATTTGGATTTGATTGGATGATTGAATTGTTTGATATTCTGATCTATGATGCTTTGTGATATATTCTGATTTGTGTGTAATCTTTACTGTAGTTTATTTATCTGAAATTTGTATATATCTGTGATCTGTGAGTAAAAGATAAGAGATATAGTTTATATCGTTTATCAACTATGTTTCTGTATTCTGATATGTGATGATTCATTGTGTTGCACTATTGTGTGAAACCCCTGGACTACACTTTTACACACACAAATATGGATTTCACGTGGAAATCGGTTAAGTCACAGATAATTTAAATTTGATGTTTTGAAATTGAAATTTTAATTTCAATTGATTTTGAAATTTGAAATTTGGGTTTAAAGTGAAAAGTTTTTGAAATAGAATTTCAAAGATAAAAGTTATTTTGAGTAACTTAATCGAGTTTTGAAAATTTAAATAATTTGATTTGAATTCAAGTGTGAAATTGAATTCTATGATTCGAAACTAGGAATTAAAGATGATATAAATGTGTTTGTATGAAGTTGAACCATTTTAAAAGTAAAATTTTGAGAATTAAGATTTGACCAAAGATTTTAACTCGTATGAATGAATCAGATTTCTAAAATGAAAACTGTTTGTTTTCAAAAGATAAAAGCTTTCAGATAAGAAATGAAATTTCAATTTAGTTAAAGGAATTTCAAGATCGAATTGAAAAATGTTTTTTTCAAGTTATAAACGAATTCTTTTTGAAAACTATGAATTGAATCTGTCTATTTTTAACAGATTTAGAATGATGTTTGTTTAAATCATTTGAAATGGGATTGTTTTGAAAGCTATAAGTTAAATCTTGATTTAAAGATTTAACGAGTTAAACTGAAATGGAAATTGATTTAGAAAATCTGTGAATGAATCTTTTATTTAAAAGATTTAAATGTGGAAATTGTTTAAACCGCTGAAGGTTGTTTAAAATAAATCTTTTTGTTGAAAAGATTTGAAATGGTAATCGATGGAAACCATTTAAAAAGAAGTTGAATTAATAAGTTGTGACTTAATTGAAATCCCATATCCATATGATTTTAAATTGCGCTCACTATTCGGGTTAGCCGGGAAAGGACCTTTGGGTCGTATAACCCATTCCGAATGTGTGATACGACGTATATGGATAGCATTTGAAGACCGGTGTTGAAGACCAGATATTTTTGAAAACGGAAGGATTACCGTCGAGTTACTCTGCATCGGCTGATCCCCGATATAGAGGTTTTATCACCCTTAGTGACGGGAAGTCCGAAAGTGATTGGAAATAATCCGGATTTGCAAGGGCTTCGTGAGAAGTGCCTTCGGTTCTGTTCGAACCCGGAACAGACTTGTATGGATACATGTCTGACATTACACTTTGAGATATAAAGCCGATTTCTTTCAAATACATCTCTGTTGGTGGCGGAGAATTTATTCTCTTAGCTTAACACCCTTCTCTGAGACGTACGAGCTCAGAGGTTATGTAGTTGAAGTTATCAGCGATATATTCCCAATTTGGTAATGTGACATGCTGAGTGTTGCTGTGAAATGATCGTTGATTGATCATTTGCGATATGATCATTTGTTTGATCTTATATCTTTGTGGCCATTACTTTGATCATTTGTTGACCCGAAGCATGGCTTTGTAGAAAGCGTAGCTTTGTGGACGAGACTTCGTCGAGCCTCACACCCCGGAAATGGTCGAAACAGGAAGGATGCGGCAAGGTTCTAGGGAGTAGCGCCCCTTAGTGTATGTCATTCCTTCTGGATAGAGGTGGTATCATGGTATGGAGCCCAGATACTTAACCTATGTGGTTGCTGCATTTTTATTATGTGGTTTGTTGGAAATCGGGGATCCTCGGGAAGATCGGTTACGATCGGGGGATGACATACGCGTGTCAGTAGTTACCTATTTTTGCAGAGGTAACCCGGCCTTGTGTTGGCAGAGATCCGGTTAGGTTCTCGGGTCGTCTATTCCAGGGACGTACCCATCGTGGAAAAGGAAGTTCCTTAGCCTGACCATTTGTTGGAAATCCAAAGAAACAATACGAGACTTGTACGGTTTTAGTTGTATTACCTGCTATGGAATGTGGCGGTAACCTGCTATTGAACATAGTAGCTATAGTAGGCATACGATACTGGTCGTATGTTGGCTAAGATTAATATTATACTTTCGAAATGTTTTCTACACTATGCACTAATAATAATATCAAAAAGAATTTGATTTTGCGTAGTAAGCATCTTTGACTATCATAAGAAGAAATCTCCTCCAAGTCTGCGTTTGCATTGTGTGTGTGGTGGGAGGTCTTATGGTAGTTTCATTTTCCAAAAGCATTGCGGATTTCAATGTTTAAACCCTTTTGCTATTTGTTTTTAAAGATAAACTATTTTTGTTGCTCACACCAGTCCCATGACTGATCCGGAGTTTATTGTTCCTTTCCTAAACTCTGGGTGCCCACTATTTTCCACACGGGCAGTCTAGAGTTGGGTTTCTCAGATATTCAGGTTCAGTAGATTATCTGGAGCTAGTTCATCCATCGGAGTTGCTTATCTTGGAGTTGTGGATTCATTCTTGTCTGAAGATCATTTTGGAGTTACCACTTCTATTGATATTGTTCCGCTGCTGTTGTTATCTTTTCTTTCCGCTGCTGTTTGTTGTATCATCTCTGATGTATATTGATATTCTTTTTAGCATTCTGTTGTATCAGATATTGTATCAAAGCTGTTGTTAACCATTAATTCTCCATGACTTAAGAAGTACGCGACTCAAGAGTTAACGAGTTAAGGGATTGCAAGACTTAACGAGTTAAGACTTAGATGACCTACGACTCAACAGGCTCCGACCTAAGGAATGGTCCGACTCAACGACCTACGAGTTAAGAAGCTCAACGACTTACGACTTAGCGTGCTACGACTCATAAAGTTAACTCTTCTACGACTCAACGAGACAAACTTTCTACGACTCATGGTCTTACGAGATAAGGAGTATACGACTCATCAGGTTCGACGGGTCATGGAGATTTACGACTCATGAGAACTGGCGACTCATCAGGTCTGTACGACTCATCAGGCTTACGACTCATCAGGCTTACGACTCATCAGCCTCACGACCTAAGGACATCACAACCTAACAATGTACGAGTTAAAGTGCCTGCGAGTTAGGGAAGTCGCGACCTAAGGAAGCTTGCGACCTAAAGACTCCGCGACCTAGTAGTGTTGCGACCTAAAGGCTACGACCTAAGGAAGGTTCCGAGTTATGAAATGCTCCGACTTAAGAAGGTTCCGACCTAACGGGTTACGACTTAGTGGGTTTACGACTTAAAGGCTGTGAGTTAAGGTCTTACGAGTTAAGGTCTGGTAAGTCGGCTACGACTTAATACTTGTCAAAGACAGCCACAGGATGGGCCCAGAATAACCATCCCTTAACTCGTCACCGACCTAACCCTATCCCTTAACTCGTCACCGACCTAACCCTATCCCTTAACTCGTCACCGACCTACCCTAAGTCGGCTACGACTTAAAGACTTAGAGAAATTTCCTAAGTCCAGATCAGCTCCTATAAATACCCCATCACTTCCAACTTGGAGGGGACTTTTGGCCATTCATTTCTCCAAGCGCCGTTACGCTGTCAAAGCCTTTTCTCATTCAGCAAATCAAAGATCTTCAAGCATTCGAGACACTACAACAATCTTCGAGAAGAGCTCCTTACATCCAACACGGATTCATCGAGTTTTATCATCAAAGATCGAGCTAGTAGTCAAGAATGTTTTCATGATCAAGTTGCATTGTATTTTGAAGGATATTGTATCAAATTGTAACCGAATCAGCAATAAAAGACTATAAAGTGGATGTAGGCTCAATTACGGGCCAAACCACTATAAATCTGTTGTTCATTTACCGCTTTTCTGCTATTTTTCAGCTTATATTTTGTTCCCGTACCAACGGGTGGTGCTTTCACAATTCTATTACACACACCGGGTGTTAGCGCTCACTTTTTACCGTTAACATTTTGGTGCTTTCACTGAGAACCCAACTCAGGCGATCATCCACCGTTGCTTCGCAAAGACTCATAAAAAGAACCTCTCTTAAAAACCAGATCCGAAATAATGGCTCCTGGAAGAAGAGGTAGACCTATCAAATCCGGAAATGCTCACGAAGGAACTTCCGCTTCCCCAATAACAGACCAAGCAACTCCAACCGTTGGAGTCACCAGGGCTGAATTGGATGACGCAGTTTCTGGATTATACCAACAAATTAAAACTCAAAACGCTTTGATGATGGATAGATTAACTGCTCTGCTCGGGGCAAATCGTCAACCAGAAAACCATCAAACTACTCTTCCCGAAATGCCACCTTTCCAAGCTGATGGTTCTATGCCGCAACCAACTTGTCATGAGCATATGCCCGGGCAAAATTCCGAGGGAAGAACTAATGCTTGCCCAGAGGTGTCTTTGAACAATAAAGAGTACCTGTCTGAAATGGTTGGCCGCATCATGAAAGAGAGCATGCAAAGGGAAGAAGATGAGGCTGACTGGGGATTTGCACCAAGCAGAACTCCGTTTACTGAAAGGATCCTAAGAGCGGAGTTTCCAAGGAAATTTGCACCTCCTACTATCCAAGCCTATAGGGGAACCAGTGACCCTAACCATTTCCTCTACAAGTACGATTGGCATATGACTGGTGCAAGAGCGTCAGACGAGATCAAGTGTCGATACTTTCCGGTATACCTAGAAGGTGTGGCTTTACTTTGGTTCACAAAGCTTCCAGTTCGATCTGTAGATAAATTCTCCGACTTAACGCAAAAGTTTAAAGAACAGTTCAGATTGTATGCTTCAAAAGCTAAGAATATAATGTCATTGTCCAACCTTGAACAAGCGCCCAGAGAATCAATCAAATCTTTCTTGAGTCGTTTCAATATAGCTTTAGCCGAGGTAGAAAATGCGGAACCACGCATGATCCTGACTTATTTGATGCGAGCCATTGATAAATCGAGTAAATTTGGGATATGGCTAAATATGAAGGAACCGAACTCACTTGATAAATTTTATAAAAAGGCCGATGAGTTCATTCGCCTTGAAAGCCTTTCTGCAACATCGAAAGTGGTTACTGCCCAGACTGATAATGACAATGTCCCACCTAAGAAAATAGAATCTGAAAGTCAGAAAAGGGAGAATAAAGGAGGAAAAAGCCAGGGAAATGAAAAGAAACCTCGCCGCTTTAATCCTTCGGACTTTACTCCTTTAACTGATACACCAAGAAATATCTTTTTTGCAACAAAGGACGTTGTCAGGTATCCTAAGCCACCTGAGATGACGAGAGGGGCAAAGCGTAATGGAAAATTCTGCCAATTTCACAATCAACCTGGCCATGACACTGACCAATGTCGCGAATTAAAGAAGGTGATTGAAGAATTGCTAGAGGAGGTTAAACTCCAACAATACGTTAAAAGGAACGGAGTCGATCCAACCTCATCCACTCGGGATCAACAACACCCTACCCATCAATCCGATTCTCACAACAACACTGCAGTGCAAGATTCAGAAAAGCTTGTCATTAATGCTATCACAAGGGGACCATACCCAGCAAGCAGAAGTTGGGATGACTACTAATTACCCACAAAACTGCGACTGGGGCATCTCTCACTTTCTCTGGCATAAAAATCCAAAAGCTATGAATCAAGCACAAATGGAAATCCAGCTTGGAGATTCTGAAACAACAATAACTAGCATTCATTTTTACTTAACAGCATTGCTTAAATTTGTAAAAATAATGATGGATGTGTAACTTCTACATTGTAAACCGCTGAGAAATCAGCGTTACTCAATAATGATAAACTAAGCATTGTGTTTTCTATTATAAAATGCCTGTTATATTTCGATGTGTAAATACTCTAAATGTATTGCTAAAATATCGATTTAATATTGCAGGTCATTAAAGCAAAGCTCACCCATCGCAAAGCTAAGCGAGCCTTACAAATCATTTATTAAAGAAAATTTCAAGCAACAAAAATTTCAAACTCAAATCCCATACAAGAGGAACTTCACATAAAAAGTTGTCGGCTCCACTATGTCAAGCCCTCGTTAACTGGTTGCGATCGTTGATATAAAAAGGCATCCAACCAAATAACTTGCGTTTACTCTGTGAAGTCATTCAACAGTGAAGTCTACTTCTTCGGATAAAGCAATTTACTTGCAAAAGAAAAGAACACGCGCTTGGAAACGATGATAAAGGATCGCAGATTGGCGGATGATGATACAACATGAGCGGGCAAACATGGAAGCAGCCAAAGGGAGGTATGCCTCTCAACAGGAAAGCAGGTAGATCCACTAAAGGGATACCTTCCCAAGCAGAAGAAATAAGACCCTCGCTAGCTGATTGTGATGCATCCGATCAGGCAGCTTGTGTCCATCCCATGGATCTACTTGCCCCTAAGACGCAACCTTCCTGGCACACCAACCAACTGATGCTCCTTCCCAAGGGCCAACAAAGCCCTCTAACGAGGCACGCCAATAAATGGAAAGCTTTCCTTAATCAAAAAGATCGGTGGGACTACCAAAGGGGCACCTTGTTAATTGATTGCGATCGTTTGTACAAACAAACATCCAATCAAACAACTTACGCCTGTCCCGTGGACCCCTCCGACCATGAGAAAGTAACTTCCAGGCAATAACAAGCCCTCTTCGGAGGCACAAGCCCTCTTCGGAGGCACAAGCCCTCTTCGGAGTCACAAGCCCTCTTCGGAGGCACAAGCCCTTTTCGGAGGCATATTTCACCCGTGTAGAAGTGCAAAATGCTTCTCTTCGGAGACCCACTTCACCAGTGATGAAATACTAAAAAGCCCTTTTTGGAGGCACATTTCACCCGTGTAGAAGTGCAAAATGCTTCTCTTCGGAGACCCACTTCACCAGAGATGAAATGCCAAAACTGCTTCTCTTCGGAGACCAAAACTACTTCTCTTCGGAGACCAAAACTGCTTCTCTTCGGAGACCAAAACTGCTTCTCTTCGGAGACCAAAACTGCTTCTCTTCGTAGACCAAAATTTCTTCTCTTCGGAGACCAAAATCGCTTCTCTTCGGAGACCAAAAGACCTCTTCAGAGGCGTACTTCACCTTGCTTGAAGTACCAAAAATAAACCCTTTACTGGGGCACAAAAATCAAAACCTTCTTCAGAAGCTCATTTCACTGTGCAGGAAAATTCACTTTCAAACAAATAAAAGTGATCATTCCCAGAAGTCGAAGTGTTCTTCAGAAAGAAAAAGAAAATAAAAATTTCTCCAAAGATAAGATATACTCTATTAAAAGCAGAATAATTCTTCCCTGAAAAAGGGGAAAGTTATTCTCTAAAATAAGAGTATCGGTCTTGTGACAGCAAGAAATATTACAATATACTTGTGGTACGGGGGCAGCATTATACAATTCAGTTACAGTAATAAAAGTAATATACAAGCGACATACCACAAGTTCATTGCAATATCACGTAATAAAGATGTGGAGTAAATGCGTTCTTGAAACACAGACAAAAAGTTCGTACAAGTGAAAAGAATCGTTTACTCTACACTTCAAATAAAAAACAGATGTATTCCTACATACACAAGGATTTGTACAAGAAAAATATCTATTTATTTCAACACTATGAGAAATTTTTTACATTGTACAGGTTACAAAAAGAAGCGGAGACCGGTATCCGCACAATACCCGGTCAATACCAAAAGCAGAAAGTGCAAAATCAAACTCATTTCCCCTTCTTCCCACCCTTGGAGCTTTTACCCGGCCTGGTAATTAGCTTCGCAGGCCGTATCGGAGAAGAAGGAGAAAGAGACTCAGCCGGATCAATCTCAACCTCATCCCCAGCAGCAGAAGAACTCTTCTTTCCTTTCTTCGAAACCACACGCTTCCCCTTCTTCTTGGAAGAAGACTCACTCCCCGGAGTAAGAAATGTAGAAAGCTTTGTGTCATAATCGAAAGACTGCTCCGGGGTCTTCTCGCTATCTTCCAGATCTTCTGCCTTCTGTTCTTCGGAAGCAGGTGGTTCATCTAAACCTTGAAGGGCCGCTATTGGTTCTTCCTGTGAACCAGGTTGAGAAGCTGGAAGAGGTATAACTTGAGGAGGAGGAGGAACGACAGCTGAAGAAGGAAGAAGTGGTGCAGTTTCCGGCACGACTGCTGCATAATAAAAGAAATCAAAATCAGTATTCTCCGAGAAAAAAGAAGACCGTGAATCGTCAAAGTTACCTGGAGAAGCCGGTTTAGCAAGATCAATCTCAAATTCCCGAGCTTGGAAGTCCTTCATTGCCTCTTCCTCTGTAGGGGTGGATACAGTTTCTTTGTCAACCATAGCGGGAGGCGTGGAATGAGAACTAGAGCCAGTAATATCCGCATGAGCTAAAGCCAAAGTATAAGCAGGAGCAATAGGAGGTGTTTCTTTCTCAGGAAGCTTCTCTCCCGTCGCCTCGGCCCGCACTCGGATGAGCTGCTCTTTTCCTTTGGCAAGGGCAGCGCGATCGCTCTCACTTAAGTAGGTAGCTTGAAGATCTGTTTCAGAGTATCCGGCACCACCAAATAAGTCAATGATTGCCTCCCATACCTCCGCTAAGGTGACTTCATACTCTGGTCCCAAAAATGAAAGGCTCCCACGCCCCAGGACACAATGCATATAAAAGTCGAACAGAGTCGCGTCAACGGTGGCTATGGTCGCCTTATGGGATTCTTCGGCTGCGGCTTTACCAGAGAGAACTTCATCACGTTCTCTTTCATCCTTCAGTAACTGGGATTGTAGCCTAGCAATTTCTAAGTCTCGAGAGCTGAGTTTCTCCTGAAGTTGAGCAGCGTCATCACGATATTTTCTAGTAACATGCTGTTCTGCCTCAAGCTTGACTTCAGTATCCCACTGAGCAGCATGGGCGTCTCGAACTTGTTTTTGAAGCATTTCTTCTTTCTGAGAATAAGAAGTGGAGGAAGTAGCAAGCTCATTTTTAAGTTTTTCAACTTCAGCTTCGAGCTTCCCATAACCATCGCTAATGCTTTTCATCTCCGCGTCATGCTGCTTACGCCATTTGTCCCATTCTGTTTTATCATTCTCCATGGTCATCATTGCCTCAAGGTTCATATGGTTGACCCTTTGAAGTTCATCAACCAGCTTCTGCCATCCAGACATTCTTTCGATGTCAAGTTTCACAGCATCGACATTTTTCAGCATCGCCTGCTTATCAATGGGGACCAAATCCAAATCAAAACGCACTCCTTTCAGACACCAATTCGGAAATCGGCTCTGGAGTGTGGGAGGACCATCTCCAGCTTGGTACTGTGGCCTATTAATGATTGTCTGGATGTCAGATTCCTTAAGGGCAGGGGAACCGGAAGATGTATTAGGAGGAATAGAAGCGGTAGTCTTTTCCAAGATATTAGATGTGTCTTTCTCGTCAAGTCTGACCCGTTTGCTGGACTCATCAGAAGTATGACTCTTCCCCCTATCATCGTAAGATTTCCTCTTATAAGGATCGTCGCTTCTGCGGGAAGAGTCACGTCGCTCGTCCCTATTTCCATAGTATTCCTCGTCTTCTCTCCGGCGACGCTCTTCATGAGCTCGCCTCTCGTGAGCCTTTCTGGTAGCCCTCTCCTCATCAGTTTCCTTCACAGCACCAATGTAACTCCTAAAGTCATAAGCCTCACGGCTTCCGTAACGCTGGAATTTGTTGTAGTAAGAGCCGCTTCGCCCCATCAGAGAACCTGAAATTGAAGAAAAAGACCAGTTTTAGAAATCCTCAAGTTGAAGAAGCTAAGTGCATATAAGTGCCAAAATACTAAGTGTGTGTGATGTGCAAACTACGCGCGTCAGACTACAAACCACTTTTGGGTGTAGAAATGGCAATAAGTTGTGTGGAAGGCGTTGTGGTTTGTTGCAAAGAAGAAGTTGCTTCGATAATAGGAGGAACCACTTTAGAAACATCATCTTTAAAGAGCTCCTGAGAGGTTATCATGATGTCGCTCAGACTGTCGAAAGTATCATCGCCATGGTGCATGGGAGAATTATCTTTTTCAACTTCCACCTCAGCCGTCTTTTCAAGAGTGTGAAGATTTTCCTCCTCTTCAATGACCGGGGCAAGTGCTAACTTACTGGACGACCCCGCAATGTCGGTAAGAGTAGAACACTTCACCAATGAAGTCTCAACGGTAAATTCTTTCGGTGAAGGTTCTTTAGCAGAAACGGGGGCATCTGACTCCTCAGCCGAAGAATCAGGGACTTCATGTGGCTGAGTGGAACGGGAAGGATGTAAGAGTCCAAATTCGTGGAGGAACTCATCTCTCAATAGAAATTGAACACTCCTCTCCTCAACCGGCACGGCCATAAGCCTCTCAAAGGTAATTTTGTGACGAGGTTCCCTAGAGGGGGGAGGAAGCGCTGAAACAGTAGAAAAAGAAGTTAACACTTGACAATTTGGACTTCAAAGAATTTAGAAAACACAGGGAAAAGATAGATAATCGTACTTCCCACTCTCCAAATGGCGTAAAATCCCGGGGGACAACGAACAAAGAAAAACTGGCTCAGAAACCCAGGAACGCTTTCGGGAAGACCAATAATCAGTTTACGATTCCTAGCACTCCTTACAACTGTGATAGAGGGATGGTCCTTGGTCTTTGTGAATGAGCATAGAAAGCAAATTTCTCCAAAACTGGGGAAACAGTCCAGCATTCTCCTAAAAAGCACACACAGTCCCAGCAGGATGGCGTAGCCATTAGGATGAAGTTGAAAAGGGGAGATAGATAATCGAAGAAGAAGTTCTCGGAGACAGTCATTAAACGGGGGAATCGCTCCACTCAAGCACATTTGGCGGTTCACTGCGATGAAGCCGTGGGGCGGCCTATCAGCAGTGTCATTTATTCCAGGGAGCAAAGCGTCAGATTCAGCGATGCCAAACTGGGTGCATAGTTGACGGAAGACTTTATGACTCAGAGTGGTAGAAATCCTTTCCGGGGGATCGTTCAGCGGGGTAGCAATTGGAAAAGCTTCTCCAGCTGATTCCAAATCTTCTTGATGGGATGCCATTCTACACAATCAGCCGAATGTTCAATAGTGAAGGTGCACGTTTCCTAAAAGTGTAAAGTGCTGTGCAAAACTAATGAAAATAAGAAAAAGCAAGTATAACTGGAATTAAACTAACTGACAATCAGTCGATTACGAGATTTCAAAACTTGTTAATACTCAAGTGCAGTGTTAATGCAGACAAATCAGTTTTAGTTAACCATTACGATTCTGCTTTAATACTTCATTTGAGTTGGTTATTGTGTAGCATTTCAATCATACAGTTCATTTAATTTTAATCTTTATCAACTAATCTGTCATCCGATATGGGCAGTCGGTGGCAGTATATTCGTCCCAGTTTTTTTGTAAATGTTATAACAGGCAGTTAGAATTATTGACAGTCTATAAAAGAGTGCAACAAAATTCAAGAGTCCAAAGTTCAAACAACTCAAGTCTTAGCATTCAAGGCAGTGGGAAATTTGCTCAAGTTCTAACTCGATCACAACTTAGCGAGGGGCAGATTTTCCTAAGTCCTAACTCGTTCACGGTCTAAAAGTTGTGCCATGAATCAAGTTGAGTCGTAACTCTCCAATCGTACCACACATTCAAGCAAAGTGGACAAGTGCTAAGTCGCGAACGACTCAAATGGTTCCTACGAGCCAGGGTTAACTATTCTCTAAGTCATGAGTCGTGAGGAATAAAAAGAGGCTTCAAGTCGTAAGTCGTAAGTCGTAACATCAAAACTGCTGGATCACGCGAAACTACCAATCCATCTAACTCCTGACTCGCTTAATCCTTAACTCGTTAACCATCTATCCATCCAATTCCTAACCCATTTACCTCCTAACTCTTGAGCTTTGTCACTCCTAACCCGTTAACTATTCAACCCGTTAATCCATTAACCAGTTAGCCTCTCCATCAACCCTATTTCTAAATCACCGTAAATCACAAATCGTTGCAAGTCATACCGAACCACCTTAAGTTCATGGATATCCTGTATAACGGTATTCGCAAGGCCCAAAGGGAAAAAATCATGGATAAAGGTCGACGGCAATGATCGGCGATTGGGAAAAGGGAAAAGATGCTTACGCGGTGTAATTGGGAATGGCTGGAAGTAAATCAAGTCGAAATCGCCTTTGGAAGCTTGAAATTGCGTTAATAGCAGATACGGCTTAAAGAACGAGTAATAGGAAGACGGAGAAAAGAGGAACGACCTAAGCATTTTATACCCCAGGTCGAAGGAATTGGAATCGGCCCACACGAGTTAAGATGAGTCGAAACACACGACCTACGACTTAGGCGTGTATTTCGAGGGGCAAATGTTAACCATTAATTCTCCACGACTTAAGAAGTACGCGACTCAAGAGTTAACGAGTTAAGGGATTGCAAGACTTAACGAGTTAAGACTTAGATGACCTACGACTCAACAGGCTCCGACCTAAGGAATGGTCCGACTCAACGACCTACGAGTTAAGAAGCTCAATGACTCATGACTTAGCGTGCTACGACTCATAAAGTTAACTCTTCTACGACTCAACGAGACAAACTTTCTACGACTCATGGTCTTACGAGATAAGGAGTATACGACTCATCAGGTTCAACGGGTCATGGAGATTTACGACTCATGAGAACTGGCGACTCATCAGGTCTGTACGACTCATCAGGCTTACGACTCATCAGCCTCACGACCTAAGGACATCACAACCTAACAATGTACGAGTTAAAGTGCCTGCGAGTTAGGGAAGTCGCGACCTAAGGAAGCTTGCGACCTAAAGACTCCGCGACCTAGTAGTGTTGCGACCTAAAGGCTACGACCTAAGGAAGGTTCCGAGTTATGAAATGCTCCGACTTAAGAAGGTTCCGACCTAACGGGTTACGACTTAGTGGGTTTACGACTTAAAGGCTGTGAGTTAAGGTCTTACGAGTTAAGGTCTGGTAAGTCGGCTACGACTTAATACTTGTCAAAGACAGCCACAGGATGGGCCCAGAATAACCATCCCTTAACTCGTCACCGACCTAACCCTATCCCTTAACTCGTCACCGACCTAACCCTATCCCTTAACTCGTCACCGACCTACCCTAAGTCGGCTACGACTTAAAGACTTAGAGAAATTTCCTAAGTCCAGATCAGCTCCTATAAATACCCCATCACTTCCAACTTGGAGGGGACTTTTGGCCATTCATTTCTCCAAGCGCCGTTACGCTGTCAAAGCCTTTTCTCATTCAGCAAATCAAAGATCTTCAAGCATTCGAGACACTACAACAATCTTCGAGAAGAGCTCCTTA
Organism: Allium fistulosum; assembly: GCA_030737815.1. Lineage (NCBI taxonomy): Eukaryota > Viridiplantae > Streptophyta > Magnoliopsida > Asparagales > Amaryllidaceae > Allium > Allium fistulosum. The sequence continues at coordinate 1,060,188,392 of CM060903.1, forward strand.
CATCCAACACGGATTCATCGAGTTTTATCATCAAAGATCGAGCTAGTAGTCAAGAATGTTTTCATGATCAAGTTGCATTGTATTTTGAAGGATATTGTATCAAATTGTAACCAAATCAGCAATAAAAGACTATAAAGTGGATGTAGGCTCAATTACGGGTCGAACCACTATAAATCTATTGTTCATTTACCGCTTTTCTGCTATTTTTCAGCTTATATTCTGTTCCCGTACCAACGGGTGGTGCTTTCACAATTCTATTACACACACCGGGTGTTAGCGCTCACTTTTTACCGTTAACAGCTGTATATCAATATATTATTCATTTCTTCCGCTGTGTTATTTACTTAATTGTGTTATAGCTCCGGCGAATCGGATTTGAACGGTCGAATCTGCGGCATTCTAGTACAATGTGAAGTACGGATGTTGATTTTCGAGTGGGCAAAACCCGAGTCGTCACATTAAATTTGGAAACAGACATCTATTTAAAACATAGAATTTTGAAACTTGAATTCTTTGACCCATAATGATTTTAACTGTAAATCCCTACTTTTGAATAAATTATTCCATAAATCCACCCAGATTTATTTTTAAGTTTGATGTTACATAATTGCACTCATTTTCCATTTACACATTATAGCCTAACAAGATTTAAGGTAGGAGAAATTGATTTCTAGACAGGTTTGAAACCTGTATGTTTTAAAATAGAGACTTATATATATATGCTTTTAAACAGATTTACACAGACTGTCTTAACAAATATATACATATATATCCACACAGCATGCAAGCAATTTTTAACAACTAGCCAATAATTTCATATCAGCCACAACATCAAAACATAGGGATAGATAGAAGAAAGTTTGCTCATAAACAAACTAAGTTCAGAGATAAGCAGGCAACAAAACAATAAAATCAAACTATTTAGATTGTGGAGTTACTCACCTTCCAAATCATTGTTAAAGCTTTTCAGATTGAAGTTGAAGTCCTTTTTGAATTTACAAAGTTGAAATCTGGTTGACTTTGCTAGTTGGAAGTTTGCACTTGATCTCAGGTTTGATTTGAATTGATATGTATTGTAGTTGAAGTTTTAAGTATGAAATGGTATTTACTCAGATTCACTCAGCTTTGGATGAACGAACTAAAATGAAGAAGTTTGATACAAATAAAAGAGGTGTGCGGGTGATATTATTATTGTTTGTACAGGTGATAATATTCTATACAAAGCAGGACAAAGATATCTTCTTAATAAGGTGGCTGATGATATCAATTCGTGCTAGCATTTAATGCCAAGGTATATGTCTCCATACTTACCTTATTCTATTTTTTATTTTTTTTCATAGATGTATATAGATACTCAGATTGTACAAAATTGGTCAAAGTTTTCTTTTAGCCTTGCTTTAGTGGGCTGACAGCTGATATTTTGTGTGCTAAGAAGATTGTTTTGTTATTTCTTGTTTTGCTTTCACACTCACGTACAATCCTATATGTATTTCATTTGTTTACTTAAGTATTTATATTTATTGTTTGTTTGTATTCAAGTTTAACCAGCCAAACATTTAGTTTATAACATATATTTTATTTTACTTTACACTTATAACTTTTTAATATTGACAAGTCGTTTTTATCTTATACTTCTTACATACACTTGTTTTTATTTCTATTCCTAGCCTACATATGGAATGAGTTTGTTCTTAGACTTATATCTATTACTTTGTTTAGTGGCTGATATGATTTATATTTTGTTTTCTTTGCTTTGTATTTCTTCTTTCTTTTTGTCTTTACAATATTACTTTAAAATATGTTGTTTAAATTTTTACTAATTTACCTCTAGCTTAGATATTTATTTTATTTTGTTGTTCGATTTTATTTAATTGTTACTTTTATTTTTATACAATAGGTATGGCTATTTGTTTCATTTGCTTATAGGCTGAGATGATGTTGCTTTGGTTTTGTTTATATACTTGAGTATATTTATTTCTTTTGCTTTTAAAATGGTGGCTGCATTTATTATGTTTGTCTTGTATTCACATATATTATTTAAAGACAATGTTTTTAAATTAAACACGTATTTTATTTGCATTTTGGAAAAACTCAAATCAATTTGTCAATTAAATTCACAATTTTTTTAAATCAAAAATTAATCTAATTGACAATTTAAAATAAATCAAAATCCGAGATCGTTACACAAAACCCAGAATTGAATATACCATAGTGCTCAGCACGACGAGACGAACAAAACGGTATACAGATATCAATGGTATGATTGAATTATAAAAATTTGAATTTTCTACTAGCGGAAAATGCAGCTAAAACGCAGAAAAATAAGATCGACGGAGCTAAAGAAGTTTGAATTTGGAAAAACGAAAAATGATGGCTTAGTTAGAAGATGAATTAGAATTTTTCTATGTAAAAATATTCTGGTTTGGAAAACATTTTATTATCATCAATTTTAATCGATATAAATTGGAATAAAATTACACTAGAAAATAACTTCCAAATTATCTGATTAAAATTTACCAGTTGCTATGATTAATTAGACGCATTCCAAATATCAAATTTTTATTTCAAAAGTTTAACGTTTAGTTTCATAAAATTTCAACTAATTACGTTATTAAAAAAGTTAAAATTTACGGGTCATTACAAAATCTGTCCACTAACGATTAGGAGGTGATCTTCGATCTTATTTTCATCTGTTTATTTCCTAAAGAACCGGGGTTGAGTTTACCGGAAATATCGAATGTTGTTTCTAAGACACCGGGATCAGATAAGATATCCGAAAACCACTTCGATCCAACGAGTATGTTTTCGATGTGAAAACAAGAGCATGGAGTCGAAGATGGTGCAGTAAAGTACAAGGGCTAATCGCTACTAATCCTTAGGATTTTTCCAAAATGGATGTAGTAGGAATAGTGCCTTCGGTTCCGTTCGGACCCATGACGGACTTGTATGGATGAATGTTATCAATACATTGTCATTGTAGGACAACGAGCATTCTAAAGAAAATTTCCTTAAAAAGGTAATCGTAGCCTCATCAACTGGGAATGACTAAAAAGCAATGGAGATGCAGCAAGGCTAATTAGGTAGCACCCAATTAGGGTATGTTTATCACCTTTCTAGATACCCTCGGATATTATTACTACGATTCGTTGAAGGAGCTCAGAAAGGGTGGGAACACCCGGGGTGACATCATATTCGGTCTATCCAGGTAAGGGATAGTCCGGTCTTTTGTTGCAGGGGATCCGGACGTGGTTCTCGGTACATAGTTTCTAGACGTGTACTGTGACAGGTGATACCCCAGTACCTAGTCATTCGTATGGAATACATTCTCCAATAAGTGTCGTAAGGTTTTGATTGTACCCAACTATGCTGAAACGTGAGATGCAAGCATTTAAGCTATTTGAATAAGTATTTGTATTTAGACACTATTATAATATCAGAGGATTTTGATATGAGATGTTTTGGTTCTTGTAAGGTAAAAACCCATCGTGTTTATTTGTGGCATGGTTTTACGAGATACCTTTATTTTCAAAGGATTTTGATAACTTTAATAATTCAAATTGAGTGTGTTTTCTCACATTGGTTTTCCAAACTGACTCGGTTGTTATTTTATTATAATGCTCGGGTTAGACCGAGTATTATAGGTCCAGGTTAGGATGCTATGGGGCTCAGGAGACGAGCCAGAGACCGAGACGTATTCTCGTACTTGTTTATTCTGCTGCAGTGTTTTGTTGAAATTACCAGCAATTATGAGGGCAGGTTGTTATAACTGTCCAGGCTGGTAACTATTGACTTATGTACTCTGATGTGAGATACGTATATTACTGTTTTTGATTTGTGTAAAGAACTATTTATATTATATGTTATCCAGTCTACTGTGAGATTCTATTTTGTTTAGTTTTCTTCTTTATTCTATCTACTTTCTTTCTCCTAAACAATCTGTCTTTCCGGCACTCGATCGTTGGGCATGTTATACAATGAGCGTATTTATGTCGATTTTCGAGGGTCGAAAATGCGGGTCGTCATAGTTGGTATCAGAGCTTAGGTTGGCGATATACCTAGGCTTTTGTGGGGATTACTCATTTGACATAGAGTCAGTAGTACTCTAGAATGAATTTGAGTGTATAAATAGCTATGAGCGTGTATTTGTTAGTGAATATATAATGTTTTTATATTGTGTTGACTTATCGGTTGAGTGTTTATGAATTCTGGTCAGTCACGGAAGTACAACCGTATTGATTGGGGTTTCTAAACTTTTAAACAAGGTAAACCGACACAGTATTGTTTTGAAGTGGGTGGATGGAACAATACCCAAACTATATTTTGTTATAAAAGAAATAATTTACTGAAATTATTATAGTGTATATAATTGGAATGTTTGGTTGTTAATTTTATAATCAAAACAAATTATAAAATTTGAAATGGTTATATATATAACCAAATAGAAAATTGTATAAGGACGATTTATACAAAGGAGTCATAACTAAAATTGGATTCAAACTAGAATTTAAACCTTAGAAATTTTGGAAAATGTTTTAAATTGGGTTTGAACTAGGTGTTTTGGATTTTTAAATCTTAGAGCTTTTGGAAATGTCTTCCAAAGTGATTTGAAAGGAATAATAGTAATAGTATTTTGGAAATTATTTTTGGAATTGAAATTGTTTTAAATGAATTTTGGAAGTAAGGAAGCACTGAACTCACTTTAGTCGCATGAAAATAAGTCGGGTGATGACGGTCGCATCATCAGTATTCATTTTTGAGTTTCTAAGTTACGGATTGATACCGTAGCGATTGGCATGAATATTTGCTTTGGACTTGTTTGATAAACAAGTTTTGTTTTAGGAATTTCAAAAAGGAATTGTTTTGGGCAAAACCAAGTTGGTTTGAAATCCGGAAGTATGATTTGATATACCAAAGTGGGTATATGTTATTTATGATTTCGAAATGTTTTGAAATAAAACCGGGTGATTGAATTATGGGATTTCCATTTAAATGATTTGTAAAGTCGGAGAAAATTAGTTATTGAACTTACAATTTGAAGTTGATATAGATAGGAGAGGAAAGTGTGAATTTTAATCCTGGAATTAAAATTTGATTTGAGTAAGTTAAAATGAATATTATGAATTGGAATTTAACTTAAGATAAGTTAAATAAAATTGTATGGGATTGATTTGAATTGAATATCAATTCTGAAAGGTAAAATGGTTATGTAATTATAAGTTATGATTATTGAATGGAATGGATACACTTAAGCTATTAAGTAATATGTATATAATCCAGAGTTATGATTATAAGATGTGAATAGACTCAAGTAAGCAATATGAGATTTTAAGTAAATAAGTTTTTGAACTTATGAATTTAGAAATGGAATAGTAAACCAAAATGAAAATGGTTTGGTATTATGGTAAAGGGATGGAAATTTATAATTTTGAATTATAAATGGAGGATGAATTGAAATTGAGTAAATTAAATATAAACATTAATTGTGATAACTATATGTTATAGATGTTGAATGTGAATAAACTTAAGTGGAAAATTCAGGGAATTACGGATAAGTAAGTTTGTATAACTTATTAAACTGAGAAAGTGGAAAACTACGACCAAGTTAAAATGTAAATGAATTAAATATGATGGATTGGATAAGATTGGGTATGAACTTAAGTTATAAAGCTGAATATGAACTTAAGTATCGATATGGAATATTTGTAATAAACATTAGAAATAATTTTGTGAAATGGTTTATAAATAAATTAGCTTATAATGAAATGCCGTTAACTATAAAATGAAGTGAATAAATCTATGTGAAGTCATTGAAAGTGAATGGAAAAGATGTAATATAAGTTGGAAGTAAAGTTAATAGAAATGCAAGTGCAGGAACCATGTTATGATATAATAAATTGTTTGAGAATCGATTTATATGGAATGATTGCCCCAATGAGACAGTATAAATTGAATATACTAAGTAATTGGAAGCAAATAAATTGAATGAAAATCAATTTAAAGGAGAAATGGAATTTGATCACCATGGAAACTTAACTTAAGTGACGATTTACGAATAAATTAACATGGATTGGAATGTTGTTTAATATAACATGAATCAAACAAGGTTTGGTGAACAACATAAATGGGAATCAAATGGAAATTAGATAAATTGATTTAGAGTCAATTTAAAAGAAATAAAATGAATTTGATAAAATGGATTTGCATATAATAAAAGTCAATAATGAATGGAATGCACATAAATTGATTGTGAATCCATTTGAAATTGAATAGAAGTGAATTTATGCAAGTAAATCACATATAAATTAATTTGGAATGGATATGAGTTTGTTGGTTGTAAATATGAATTGAATGCAATAAATTTTTGTTGCAAACCATTTCAAATTGAGTGAAATGATATATGGATCCATGGAAAGGAATTAAATTAGTGTTGAAACCTTATAATTTCTTGTAATATATGATTGACATGTTCGAGTTATGAATTTTATATGTTTAGCTAGTTAAAGGAATGGAATGTTATGGAAAATTTCATGTATGAAACTTATGTGCTTATTTTGAGTAAGTACGGTACAGGGAGCTATTTGTATAGATTATGATTGCGTAAATGCATATAAAATAAGCTGCTCGCTTAAAAACGCTAAATAAAGGTACGCCTACTCAATAAAATAAAGAAATGATAATATATTGATATATATTTTATTTCTCGACCGTGTGGGTCGATGTATATATTTTTATATCTCTTGTCATATTGCAAAAGGCTCTCCGTACAAAGGAGACTGTCAAAAAATTTCGGAAATTTACGGAGTTAGAAAAAAATTTGAAAAAATTTTGGAAAATTTTTGTTAACTAGAAAAGTTGATTTTTGAATTGTATTAGAAATCAAGGTTTTTGAGTTAGAAGTGGAAACAAATTGTTTTGGATAAGACTAAAAGGGTTGAGAGAAGTGAATGTTGGATTTTAAGTAAGTGGGTTTTGGATAAGTTAATGGGTTTGGGAGCATTTTTCCTACCTTAGCAATTTCGAGGACGAAATTCTTATAGGGGGAGGATTGTAATGAACCGGAATTTTGGTCGTTTGATTTTGAACGTTTAATCTAATTTTAAAGGTTGAATTTGAAATATTAATTTGTTTGAATATGGATTTTTTGATTGAATTAGTGAAATAGTTTAAAATTTTCAAATATATTGATTTAACGAATTGGGTGAATAGTAAGTTAATATTTGAAATTAGGTAAATATGTGAATTTGGTGTTAAATGTGAATGGAAATGATTTCTAAGTTGTTTTAAATTCTATATGGGTTAGGATTATAATATTGGACTTTTGGATGGGATTAAAAATCGATAAGTTAAAGTTTGAAATTATATATTAATTTAATAGTGGAAATTAATATATGGTAATAGTGTAAATAATAGAATTTGGATTTACTATAAATCAGAATGATTTCTAATATGAATATAAATTCTATTTGAATTATAATTGAGTTGGTAAGTTTTTAAAATGGAAATTTCAAGTAATTCCGTCAATATTTTGAAAATCGCTCGATTTAATCAACGCGTTAAAATAGCCATCTGAGGCACAGTCTCGGAATTCGACGAAACTAGTTCCATTGAATCCGTAATAGTTTGTTATTATCAGATTTCAAATTTCATAGCGTTTGGAGTTACCATTTGGTCGTGCGGGATAGAAACTCATTGAGTTTAATATCGAAAATTTAATATTTTAATTCGATTCAAAAAGCTATCTTCCACATATTATTGAATTAGGCCTCGAAAAATGTTCCATTGTGTTTGGAATAGGGGTAAAACATTATAAACGCCAGGCGACACGCTTCGTTTGGAGTTTGTCCGAAAAAGCATGTTAATTGTGAAAATAATATTAAAATAATATGTATATACGTATATATACGCGCAACAGTAAACCCTTTCCCATTTTCTTAACCTAGCCACTGTTTCTTTAAATCAATGGCCAAAATCATCAAGCTTTCCTCCCTCAAATCTCCTCAATCCACATCCTTTCACGCTTCGAGTTCAACACGAAAGTCGTAGGGCTTCTCGAGCTCGACGAATCTATACGGTGATGATGTGATTTCGTGAGATGGATCGATGTGGCTTCGCGCGCGAAGGGCTGACGTTCGACGATGTTTTTCTTGACATAGGTGAAGTCGGGTTAGGCCAGCCGTTGGCCGTAGGCACGTGGGTATGGAGGGAATGGCATGGTGGTTGTTGATCGTCCTCATGTGGTCGGAGATGGGAAGGAATCGCGGTCAAGCGATTGTGAAGCAGTTTTCGAACGCGATTCCTAGGCCTGGAACACGCGATGGAGGAAGAAAGCTTCCTATGGCCAGATTCTCACCATCCAGATTGTGCGGCTCTGATTTATTAGGTTTAATAAAAAAAGATTTATTTTTATAATTTATATTCAAAACTTTAAAAATTCGTAACTATTTCATACGAGGTCGGAATCGGACGAAACAAGTGGCGACGGAATCGTGGCGACGAGCACTACACTCTGAAATAGATCTGGAGACGTTTGGAGTGAGTAAATTTTAGGTTAAATCGAACGTGTTCGATTTAATTTGAAATTGGAACGTTTGGCAAATTTAAAACTCATGGTGAGAATTTCTCACTCATTTGGATTGCCACATTTAAATGTTTAAATTTAAATTATTTGATCTTGCTTGGATTGATAAATTATTATTATCTGTTGGATGTTAATATATATATAGTAGTATACATATTAGTAATTGGAGTGATATTCCTGCACATTATAGCAGATGAGACCCTATGCGCCCCACATAATAGCGGATGAGCCTATATACCACGATATTCTGCCTCGAAGCGGAATTGGTATTTTTATGTTGTATTAACATCCGTGGATGCAGGGAAAATAGGTTAGAGGGATCCAACTGGGTTCCTCAAAATGTTGAATTTTAATTTCATATATGGTGATATATATTTTGTTGGAGTAATCTGTGATAGATTATTGTGTGATTTGAATTGATTGGATACTATGGCAGTTTTGGCCGAGATTTTGGTATTTTTAAATACTAGTAATATATGGTTTGATTGAAAAAGAATTTTAAAGGGATGTTTGTAGTAAGACATTTATATAGAATTGTAGGTGAACTGGTTGATAAAATAATGGTTTTGAAATTTGTACCTAACTAATTCAGAATATTGTAATAGAGATTTTGGGATAAAGTATATAAAAGGATTTTAACTAATAAAATCTTAAGTGGTACTTGTTTAAATAAAAGGGTTTAAAAATTGAGATTTTTAATAGATTGGAAGGATAGAAGTGAATTTGGAAATAAGTATAAAATTGGTTATATTGGAGCTCAAGTAAGATTTCCAATTCTACGAAATGAAAATAGAATCGAGAAATTGGGCTTGTTTTAAAAAGAGGATTTTTAATTATTAACTAGGTAACTTTTATAAGTGTTAAAAATATTCCAGAAACTAGTTATGTAATTATTTTCAAATGTTTAAAGTATATTAAACTATTAATTAGTTACCTTATAAAGATTGTTAAAGATTTACTATTATTTAAGAATTAGTCAGCATTATTATTTTAAAAGATAAATTATTAAATATTAATATGGCTTTGTATAATAAATTTTATTTAAGTATATTTACCTAGAGTAAACTTGAAAATTTATTTGAGAAACTTATAAGCATTATTTTGAGATAATTTTTAAATTAAGTTTTCGGGAAGTAATGGTATACTCGCATGGCGTAATCGGAGGCAGTGAGTGCCTGCAGTTAAGTTTTGGATTTCTCTGGGATAGAGACATAACCATTGAGCTGTGAATCCATGGTTGATACCGCAGTGGTACTTTCCTTATTGTTTTAAAGGGTTTCAATATTTTGAAAAGGATAGTTTGTGAATATACTGAATTCGATAAGATAAGTACATACCTTTGGATAAAGAGATTTAATTTACTTAAAATTTAAATTAAATATGACTTAGAGTTTTTCAGTGGAAATGAGATTTTTGGTTGGATGATTGTTTATTTGATAGTTAAACAACTGACTATCAAATCTAGACCCAAATTATAACTTTGGGATATCTAGGAGAAACACGGGAATTATATGGTACAATTACCGTTCGAGGTGCTATACTGTACGTACAAACTCGTTTCATTCTTTTAGGATGATGTTAAGGAAATCCGTCCACTAACGGTTAGGAGGTGATCTCCGATCTTATTTTCGTTTGTTTATTTCCTAAAGAACCGAGGTTGAGTTTACGTAAATATCGAACGTTGTTTCGAAGAGACCGGGATCAGATAAGTTATCCAAAAGCCACTTCGATAGAGTACGTTTTCGATGTGAAAACAAGAGCATGGAGTCGAAGATGAAGCAGTGAAAGTGCAAGGGCTAATCGCTACTAATCTTGAGGATTTTTCCAAAACGGATGTAGTAGGAATAGTGCCTTCGGTTCCATTCGGACCCAGGACAGACTTGTATGGATGAATGCTATCAGTACATTGTTACTGGAGGATAATGAACATTCTAAAGGAAATTTCCTTAAAAAGTTAATCGTAGCCTCATCAACCGGGAATGACTGAAAAGCAGGGGAGATGCAGCAAGGCTAAGTGGGTAGTACCCAATAGGGTATGTTTATCACCTTTCTAGATACCCTTGGATATTATTACTACGATTCATGAAAGGAGCTCAAAAAGAGTGGTAACACCCAGGGTGATAGCATATTCGGTCTATCCAGGTTAGGGATAGTCCGGTCTTTTGTGCAAGGGATCCCGACGTGGTCCTCGGTACATTGTTTCTAGACGTGCACTATGACAGGTGATACCCCAGTACCTAGTCATTCGTATGGAATCCATTCTCCAATAAGCGCCGTACGGTTTTGATTGTACCTAACTATGCTGAAACGTGAGATGCAAGCATTTCAGCTATTTGAATAAGTAATTGTATTTAGACACTATTATAATATCAAAGGATTTTGATATGAGATGTTTTGGTTATCGTAAGGTAAAAACCCATCGTATTTATTTGTGGTGTGGTTTAACGAGATACCTTTGTTTTCAAAGGGTTTTGATAACTTTAATAATTCAAATTGAGTGTGTTTTCTCACGTTGGTTTTTCCAGACTGACTCGGGTGTTATTTTATTATAATGCTCGGGTCAGATCGAGTATTACAGGTCCATGTTAGGATGCTATGGGGCTCAGGAGACGAGCTGGAGACCGTGACGTATTCCCGTACTTGTTTATTCCGCTGTAGTGTTTTGTTGAAATTACCAGCAATTGTGAGGGTAGGTTGTTATAAATATCCAGGCTGGAAACTATTTATTTATGTACTCTGATGTGAGATATGTATGTTATAGTTCTTGTTTGTGTAAAGAACTATTTATATTATATGTTATTCAGTCCGCTGTGAGATTCTGTTTTGTTTAGTTTTCTTCTTTCTTCTACCTACTTTCTTTCCCCTCAACAATCTGTCTTTCTAGCATCGATCGTTCAACATGTTATACAATAAGCATATTTATGTCGATTTTTGAGGGTCTAAAAGGTGGGTCGTCACATTGAACAGATCACAAACCTCTTCCAAAGCATATATCACGTATATGATTTTGAAGTGGTTACATTTTAGAGTCATCTCATATAAGTACACTCCCTCGCTTATCAAGCGCTCCAAAACCAATCGATAGATTTCTGGTTAACTCAATGTTAACGTTAAAAAGTGAACGCTAACACCCGGTGTGTGTAATAGAATTGTGAAAGCACCACCCGCGTGACGGGAACAGAATTTAAGCAGTAAAATAGCAGAAAAGCAGTAAAAGACAGCAATTTATAGTGGTTCTGTCACGTACGGGAATTTTCGACTTTCGAAAATTCGACATCGATACTCACTTTATCGACTGCCGAGCAATCGAGTGCCGGAAACTCCAATAGTGAGGGCTTTAAGAAAAAGAAAATGGTAGAAGAAGAAGAAAAAGAGAAGAAAGAAAGAAGAAGAACAACAGAACAACATCAGAACAGAAAACAATATCAGAATCTTACACATCGCAGCGGAAAAATATATAATAGATAACACTAGTCTTTTAAAACAAAGAGCTATATCAGTTTATACATACATCAATCATCAGAGTCAATATACAACAATGGACAGTTATATAACTTGTCCTCATACAGAATACACAGCGGAATAAATATATCAGATACAAATACTACGTCTCGCCATCCAGCTTGCTTCCAAAGCTCCAGAATATCTAGAATATCCTGATAACATAACTCTAGACTGCCCGTGTGGAAATTGGTGGGCACCCAGAGTTTAGAAGGGAAACAATAAACTCCGAGTCAGTCATGGTGACTGGTGTGAGATCGTAAAACAGTTTATCTTTCACAAAGAAAATAAAACAAATTCGCAATGCTTTTGGAAAATGAAACTACCATAAGACCTCCCACCACACACACAATGCAAACGCAGAATTGGAGGAGATTTCTTCTTATGATAGTCAAAGATGCTTACTACGCAAAAATCAAATTCTTTTTTATATTATTATTAGTGCATATTGTAGAAATCATTTTCGAAAGTATAATATAAATCTTAGCCAGCATAGACATTTTGAACTATGCCTACTATAGCTACCATCCAAATAGTGGGGCGCCACCATAAGTGAATGATAGGTTCTACAACTAAATCCGTACAAAGCTCGTATTGTTTCTTTGGATTTCCAACAAATGGTCAGGCTAAGGAACTTCCTTTCCACGATGGGTACGTCCCTGGAATAGACGACCCGAGAAATAACCTAACATTACAGTTAGATCTCTGCCAACACAAGGCCGGGTTACCTCTGCAAAAGTAGGTAACTACCGACACGCGTATGCCATCCCCCGATCGTAACCGATCTTCCCGAGGATCCCCGATTTCCAACAAACCACATAGATAATAATGCAGCAACCACATAGGTTAAGTATCTGGGCTCCATACCATGATACCACCTCTATCCAGAAGGAATGACATACACTAAGGGGCGCTACTCCCTAGAACCTTGCCGCATCCTTCCTGTTTCGACCATTTCCGGGGTGTGAGGCTCGATGAAGTCTCGTCCACAAAGCTACGCTTTCTACAAAGCCATGCTTCGGGTCAATCAAAATGATCAACCTATGATCACAAAGATATAAGATCAAACAAATGATCATATCGCAAATGATCAAACACTGATCATTTCACAGCAACACTCAGTATGCCACGTTACCAAATTGGGATATATCGCTGATAAATTTCAACTACATAACCTCTGAGCTCGTACGTCTCAGAGAAGGGTGTTAAGCTAAGAGAATAAATTCTCCACCACCAATAGAAATGTATTTGGAAGAAATCAGCTTTATATCTCAAATTGTAACGTCAGACACACAATCCATACAAGTCTGTTCCGGGATCGAACAGAACCGAAGGCACTTCTCACGAAGCCCTTGCATATCCGAATAATTTTCTAATCACGTCTGGACTTCCCGTCACTAAGGGTGATAAAACCTCTAAACCGGAGATCAGCCGATGTAGAGTAACTCGACGGTAATCCTTCCGTTTTCAAAAATATCCGGTCTTCAACACCGGTCTTCGAATGCAATTCATAACGACGTATCACATATTCGGAATGGGTTATACGACCCCATGGTCCTTTCCCGGTTAACCCGAATAGTGAGCGATTTTTCAAAAATAAGTGTGGCATTCAAATTCATTCAATTCTCAACAAATACCTATCTAAAGGTAAATATTGATAGTCGGTTATTTAACTATCAATAAAGATGCGCAACATCATCAGATTCCAAATAATTTTCCAAATTATGTCATCTTCCAAAATATCTTTTACTAGATATAAAATTTCCACACTTTAAAAATAAATCAATATTTATTTTTCTAAAACAATTCCCCTTTCTTTTATAAATTCCATAGTGAATTTATATTTTTCAAAACATCTACTGATATACGATTTTCAAATCGATTCCAATATTCATTTTCAATTTATCTTTAAGAAGATAAAATCTCAAAACGTTTCATTTCATTTTGGAAATCATTCCATACTTTTTTAATAATAAGTGTTTCACAAATCTTTTATTTTCAACATTTGAAAATATTCGATATACTTAAATCAAAATTTAAGTATAAATTTCTTTAAGGAAAACATTACTATAACAACATTTATTTGAGTCAAAACGAATGTTACGTAAAACATCGTTACGACGACTCAAAATCACTAGTATGGGGATTCGGATTTTAAGATAGATATATGTAAATCCCAATACTACATAAAACATTTCCTTTCGGAAATCATTTACTATAACAACAGTGTTATAGTCCACCATTTCCTTATATTTCTCGAAAACGTCTATTTCAACAATAAATGTTGAAATCTATGATTTCGATAGTTCACACGTTTTAAAACATCTTTTAAAACAATTAACTTCATTTCAAATATCACTTTCCCAAAACCATATCCATTTTACTTAACAATATATTCACTGTCCAAAATCGTGAATATACTTCACTAATTACATTTCACTATTTTCTACACGTTTTATTTTCAATAATAATTCGCTATCCTAAATCGCAAATATATCTTCTTTGGTAATCTCCTATATTCAATTTATCAAATTAAATCGATTTCGAATTTATAAAACAACGTTTATAAATTCTATTTCTATTTATAAAAACTTCAATTTATAAATCTTCTTTATTTACCAATTCAATTCACAATTCAAATTTTTTTTAATACCACAATCCATATTATAAGTTAAATACTTATAATTCATTTATTTTCAAAAATCGTTCTTTTAAAACTTTACAACTGTAAAGTTTATCCCTTTATAAATCATTTTAACATCATTTCCATTTTAAATTCACATTCCCTTATTTCAATTGGATTCATTTTCCAAATATTGACTTTTAAATTTAAAATCGGATTTCAAATTTATTTCTAATTCTACTTCAATTCAAAATCAATTACAAATTGATTTCTAAATTTATTTTCACTACTAAAATAAATTCCTTATTCTTTTCAAATTATTCAATATCCTGTTTTTAAATGGATTCTTCAAATTGAAATTATTTTACATTGATTTCCCAAATTATTTCAATTTACCGACTAAATTTCTAATTGGATTTCCAACTTATCTCCTTTTAAATAAATTCCTTTTAAAGAAAATAAATTTCAATTGTTTTTTTCAATCTATTTAAAAATCCAATTTTTAACTAAATTCTTCAATTAAAAATCACTATTTTACGAAATCCATTTATTTAACATTTTCACTTGATTCTGGAATTAATTCGATAAGATTATAAAAATTAACTTTTTATACTTTAAAATTCCTTTCTTCGAAATTTATTCAATTTCAAAAATTGATTCACTTAGAAATTTCTACTTGAATTTCAAAAATTCAACTTTTGTTTATCTTTGGAATCCAATGATATCAAACATCCATTCAGCTAAATTTTAGCTTTTCAAACAATTTCCAAACATCAATTCAATAACATCAATAATCATTCACAGATTATCACATCACAGTAGAAATAAATTAAATCAATGTGAGGGGTCCAGTTGGATCCCTCCAACCTGTTTCCCTGCATCCAAAGATGTTAGCACAATACCAATTCCGCTCCAGTACGGAATTATCGCGGTATATGGGTTTTATAAAAATCCGCTTACTAACGGCGCAATAGGGTCTCATCCGCTATACGAGGCGGGAAATCATCAATCCAATATATACATATGCCAATATGTATATATTGCTATATATATAGATATATCCTATTATATCTAATACAAACAGCAATCAAACAATCAATAACTGCAAAAATAAATTTTCATTTGAGTGAGAAAAATCTCACCTTAGCTTCTAATTTGCCATCCATTCCCAATCCAATTTTGACCCAATTTCTTGATTTATACCTTGTATAAATAATTATACAAATTTATTAATATTCGAACCAATTCAAATAACCAATTTCCGTTTTTAATTGTTAAATTTTGATAGTTCGTTCTAAACCAATTTCTAAATTAATAAATTTTATTTAACCACCATTTAAATTTCTTTAAACCATTCCCTTTTATAAATTTAACTAAAATTAAATTTAAACAATTAAACTTTCCTTTTAATAAATTAAATTAACTAAGATAGGCATGAGTATATATTTTTCTTTTATTACATATATATATATATTTCAAATAGAAATCTGATTTCTATATAACTTTCAAACCTTATTAAAAATTCATATATATATACTTACTGTGAAATCATTACTTCCTTTTCTATGCATATATAAATTGCAAATAATCTATGCACACTTCACTTCAAATTTAAAATCCCCTATATATATATTTGAATTTAAATTGAATTAAATTAAATGATAAAAGCAAATATACCTACAGGAACGAACTCCTGTTCACGAGACTGTCGACTACCCTCCAGTTTTCCCTTCGATTGCTTGCCCTCCTCGAACTCACGGAAGTCGTGAACAATCGCGAGTCCAAGCCTTAGCTCGCCGGCCTCCAGACATCATTCGCGACGAACTCGCGACCGCCACTGCCATTTTGCGAAACCCTAATCCTCTTGCCTCGCAATCGCGACCCCATTAGCCGCCTTCGTCGTCGCCGCTCACGAATGACCTCCGATGTCGAGCATGCCACAATCCAGACCATCGCCATCATCCTTACGCGAGTCGCCTACTACCCATGACCCAGCGAACGCCTTCTCCTCGTCGACCACTGCAGGCCGAACGCGTCAACTCATAATCGAGTTTGCGATGATGATTCCCGATTTCGTTATTTTTTTTTTCTTTTGATAGGGAGCAGCCATTTTTTTCGAAAAGGGGGGAACGAGAGTTTCGTTCGATCGAACGAAAATGAGGACGAAGGAAAAAGGAATCGGCCATTTAAATTTTTTTCTCTGATTTTGAACGAGATAGGTAAAATTTAAAAAGGGAAGAACAGAGGGAACTACGTGATTTTGCAGAGAGGTAAGGGTCGCACGATTTTTCTCCTCAATTTTAGGCGTGAGATAAGGAAGAGAACGTGGTTGATGTTTGACAACTTTAAATTTAAATTTAAATTGAATTCCATTTAAATTCCAACGCATTTAACTATCGTATGGTCACATAACAACCCCGAAAAATACGAAATTGGAAATGCAGTAATAATACAATATTACAGACCCAATGAAACTGGTTTCGTCGAATTCCGAGACTGTTTGAAAAATGACTATTTTAAAATATCGATTCGAACAATTAAATTCAAAACTGATCAAAACAGTTAAAATTTCAATTCTAAAGCTTCTGTTATCTTCAGTGTTATCAATACGAATTTTAAAAGCTTTTGAAATATTTTTCTTTAGTTTATAATTGAAGATTCAAATTTTTTTATCCAGTTCAATAGATTAAATTATATAATTTAATCGCCAAATTTAAAGTGAAATCGTGAATTCAAATTAAATTACCGTTCAAATATTTAAAATTGATTAAATATTCTCAATTTAATTTGTTCGAAATTCTGGGTCGTTACAGACTTCCCCCCTTAAAAGAATTTCGTCCTTGAAATTACAAGTTAGGAAAAAATGTCCTTAACTCGTCTATTGTTTTTCAACATTTAATAGTTTTATCAAATTTTCAAAACAAATCTTTCTACTAAAGATTCGTTATTAATTCAACTAGCTTTCCAACTTCAATTATAAGTTTCAAAACAACATTGTTTTACTTAACAATTCAAATTTAAGTTTAAATTCAAATTTAAACTTCTAAATTTTCTTAAAAATTCTCTAACACTCGAGATTTTCGAAAAATTTCGCCAGCGTCTCCTTTGCGTGGCTAATACGGTACGACTACAAAACGTCCCTACGGACTCTCAGATTTCAAAAAGAAAAAGAAAAAAACCAAGCGGCTAGACAAGAAATCATCAAAAACTCATATTGGAATTCAAATACTTACCTTTTTCGAGCAATTCAAATTTATCTTTGAAGATCAAATCCAATTCCTTTTTCCTGTATATCCTACTGGCCGTAATATCTAGTTACAACATTCAATCCAATTTGCAAATTCTATTACAAAATTTCCAATATAAACTACTTATACCATCTGTTGAAGTTATATATCTATTTCATTCAATTTGAACTCTCATTCCAATTCATTTGTTACTTCCCCAAATTTATTTTCAACTTAATAAATTTTCAACTTCATAATATTTCATAAATATTTTTATATAGTATCCCAGAGTCTTTTCAACCTTTCAAAGACCATTTTGAAATCAATTCAATTTATCCTTTGAATTTCTAAAACTAAATCCAAATTTTTCAAACAACTTCCATTTAAAACAATTTGGCAGCAATTTCTCTTTTGGAAACCCGAAAATGAACACCGGTGATGCTGCAGTCATTACCGAAGTTATTTTTCTAGCGACCGAAAAGAGTTTAGAGCTTTTCATTCCTTCAAAACATTTTCCAAAACCTTTGAAATTCATTTTCAAATCAAAAAGAATTTAAACTTTCCAAATCTCCAAAATTTTCAAATTGTTTTCAAAACATTCCCAAATACTTTTCTGGAACTCCGTTTTAAATTACAATTCACATTTATAATTTATATTCTTTAAATTTCATTTGTATATGGATTTATTTCTTAACTTTGGAGTTATGATATCAATTTCTTATTCAATTTTAGTGATGATAATTCACTATTATTTCTTCCTAACATCCATGCAACCATATACTATAATAATTTACAGAAAATCATTTCTTTTCTATACAAAAATAGTTTTGGGTAAAATTATTTCATTTACCCTATTTAAAACAATATTGTGCCGAATTGTTCTATACAAGTGTTTAGAGATCCCTATCGATAGAGTTGTACGGACAATACCGACCAGAATCCATATACCACTCAATAAACCAATCATCACAATATAAAACAATTTTATATTCACTAACAAATACGCACTCGTATCTATTATTACACTCAACTCATTCTAGAGTACTACTGACTCTATCTCTAATGAGTAACACCCAACAGAGCAGGGTTGTCGCTTAACCATATGCTCTGATACCACGCTGTCACGTACGGGAATTTTCGACTTTCAAAAATTCGACATCGATACTCACTTTATCGACTGCCGAGCAATCGAGTGCCGGAAACTCCAATAGTGAGGGTTTTAAGAAAAAGAAAAAGGTAGAAGAAGAAGAAAAGGAGAAGAAAGAAAGAAGAAGAACAACAGAACAACATCAGTACAGAAAACAATATCAGAATCTTACACATCGCAGCGGAACAATATATAATAGATAACACTAGTCTTTTAAAACAAAGAGCTATATCAGTTTATACATACATCAATCATCAGAGTCAATATACAACAATGGACAGTTATATAACTTGTCCTCATACAGAATACACAGCGGAAAAAAAAACAGATACAAATACTACGTCTCGCCATCCAGCTTGCTTCCAAAGCTCCAGAATATCCAGAATATCCTGATAACATAACTCTAGACTGCCCGTGTGGAAATTGGTGGGCACCCAGAGTTTAGAAGGGAAACAATAAACTCCGAGTCAGTCATGGTGACTGGTGTGAGATCGTAAAACAGTTTATCTTTCACAAAGAAAATAAAACAAATTCGCAATGCTTTTGGAAAATGAAACTACCATAAGACCTCCCACCACACACACAATGCAAACGCAGAATTGGAGGAGATTTCTTCTTATGATAGTCAAAGATGCTTACTACGCAAAAATCAAATTCTTTTTGATATTATTATTAGTGCATAGTGTAGAAATCATTTTCGAAAGTATAATATAAATCTTAGCCAGCATAGACATTTCGAACTATGCCTACTATAGCTACCATCCAAACAGTGGGGCGCCACCATAAGTGAATGATAGGTTCTACAACTAAATCCGTACAAAGCTCGTATTGTTTCTTTGGATTTCCAACAAATGGTCAGGCTAAGGAACTTCCTTTCCACGATGGGTACGTCCCTGGAATAGACGACCCGAGAAATAACCTAACATTACGGTTAGATCTCTGCCAACACAAGGTCGGGTTACCTCTGCAAAAGTAGGTAACTACTGACACGCGTATGCCATCCCCCGATCGTAACCGATCTTCCCGAGGATCCCCGGTTTCCAACAAACCACATAGATAATAATGCAGCAACCACATAGGTTAAGTATCTGGGCTCCATACCATGATACCACCTCTATCCAGAAGGAATGACATACACTAAGGGGCGCTACTCCCTAGAACCTTGCCGCATCCTTCCTGTTTCGACCATTTCCGGGGTGTGAGGCTCGATGAAGTCTCGTCCACAAAGCTACGCTTTCTACAAAGCCATGCTTCGGGTCAAACAAAATGATCAACCTATGATCACAAAGATATAAGATCAAACAAATGATCATATCGCAAATGATCAAACACTGATCATTTCACAGCAACACTCAGTATGCCACGTTACCAAATTGGGATATATCGCTGATAAATTTCAACTACATAACCTCTGAGCTCGTACGTCTCAGAGAAGGGTGTTAAGCTAAGAGAATAAATTCTCCGCCACCAACAGAAATGTATTTGAAAGAAATCAGCTTTATATCTCAAATTGTAACGTCAGACACACAATCCATACAAGTCTGTTCCGGGATCGAACAGAACCGAAGGCACTTCTCACGAAGCCCTTGCATATCCGGATAATTTTCTAATCACGTCTGGACTTCCCGTCACTAAGGGTGATAAAACCTCTAAACCGGAGATCAGCCGATGTAGAGTAACTCGACGGTAATCCTTCCGTTTTCAAAAATATCCGGTCTTCAACACCGGTCTTCGAATGCAATTCATAACGACGTATCACATATTCGGAATGGGTTATACGACCCCATGGTCCTTTCCCGGTTAACCCGAATAGTGAGCGATTTTTCAAAAATAAGTGTGGCATTCAAATTCATTCAATTCTCAACAAATACCTATCTAAAGGTAAATATTGATAGTCGGTTATTTAACTATCAATAAAGATGCGCAACATCATCAGATTCCAAATAATTTTCCAAATTATTTCATCTTCCAAAATATCTTTTACTAGATATAAAATTTCCACACTTTAAAAATAAATCAATATTTATTTTTCTAAAACAATTCCCCTTTCTTTTATAAATTCCATAGTGAATTTATATTTTTCAAAACATCTACTGATATACGATTTTCAAATCGATTCCAATATTCATTTTCAATTTATCTTTAAGAAGATAAAATCTCAAAACGTTTCATTTCATTTTGGAAATCATTCCATACTTTTTTAATAATAAGTGTTTCACAAATCTTTTATTTTCAACATTTGAAAATATTCGATATACTTAAATCAAAATTTAAGTATAAATTTCTTTAAGGAAAACATTACTATAACAACATTTATTTGAGTCAAAACGAATGTTACGTAAAACATCGTTACGACGACTCAAAATCACTAGTATGGGGATACGGATTTTAAGATAGATATATGTAAATCCCAATACCACATAAAACATTTCCTTTCGGAAATCCTTTACTATAACAACAGTGTTATAGTCCACCATTTCCTTATATTTCTCGAAAACATCTATTTCAACAATAAATGTTGAAATCTATGATTTCGATAGTTCACACGTTTTAAAACATCTTTTAAAACAATTAACTTCATTTCAAATATCACTTTCCCAAAACCATATCCATTTTACTTAACAATATATTCACTGTCCAAAATCGTGAATATACTTCACTAATTACATTTCACTATTTTCTACACGTTTTATTTTCAATAATAATTCGCTATCCAAAATCGCGAATATATCTTCTTTGGTAATCTCCTATATTCAATTTATCAAATTAAATCGATTTCGAATTTATAAAACAACGTTTATAAATTCTATTTCTATTTATAAAAACTTCAATTTATAAATCTTCTTTATTTACCAATTCAATTCACAATTCAAATTTTTTTTAATACCACAATCCATATTATAAGTTAAATACTTATAATTCATTTATTTTCAAAAATCGTTCTTTTAAAACTTTACAACTGTAAAGTTTATCCCTTTATAAATCATTTTAACATCATTTCCATTTTAAATTCACATTCCCTTATTTCAATTGGATTCATTTTCCAAATATTCACTTTTTAATCTAAAATCGGATTTCAAATTTATTTCTAATTCTACTTCAATTCCAAATCAATTACAAATTGATTTCTAAATTTATTTTCACTACTAAAATAAATTCCTTATTCTTTTCAAATTATTCAATATCATGTTTTTAAATGGATTCTTCAAATTGAAATTATTTTACATTGATTTCCCAAATTATTTCAATTTACCGACTAAATTTCTAATTGGATTTCCAACTTATCTCCTTTTAAATAAATTCCTTTTAAAGAAAATAAATTTCAATTGTTTTTTTCAATCTATTTAAAAATCCAATTTTTAACTAAATTCTTCAATTAAAAATCACTATTTTACGAAATCCATTTATTTAACATTTTCACTTGATTTTGGAATTAATTCGATAAGATTATAAAAATTAACTTTTTATACTTTAAAATTCCTTTCTTCGAAATTTATTCAATTTCAAAAATTGATTCACTTAGAAATTTCTACTTGAATTTCAAAAATTCAACTTTTGTTTATCTTTGGAATCCAATGATATCAAACATCCATTCAGCTAAATTTTAGCTTTTCAAACAATTTCCAGACATCAATTCAATAACATCAATAATCATTCACAGATTATCACATCACAGTAGAAATAAATTAAATCAATGTGAGGGGTCCAGTTGGATCCCTCCAACCTGTTTCCCTGCATCCAAAGATGTTAGCACAATACCAATTCCGCTCCAGTACGGAATTATCGCGGTATATGGGTTTTATAAAAATCCGCTTACTAACGGCGCAATAGGGTCTCATCCGCTATACGAGGCGGGAAATCATCAATCCAATATATACATATGCCAATATGTATATATTGCTATATATATAGATATATCCTATTATATCTAATACAAACAGCAATCAAACAATCAATAACTGCAAAAATAAATTTTCATTTGAGTGAGAAAAATCTCACCTTAGCTTCTAATTTGCCATCCATTCCCAATCCAATTTTGACCCAATTTCTTGATTTATACCTTGTATAAATAATTATACAAATTTATTAATATTCGAACCAATTCAAATAACCAATTTCCGTTTTTAATTGTTAAATTTTGATAGTTCGTTCTAAACCAATTTCTAAATTAATAAATTTTATTTAACCACCATTTAAATTTCTTTAAACCATTCCCTTTTATAAATTTAACTAAAATTAAATTTAAACAATTAAACTTTCCTTTTAATAAATTAAATTAACTAAGATAGGCATGAGTATATATTTTTCTTTTATTACATATATATATATATTTCAAATAGAAATCTGATTTCTATATAACTTTCAAACCTTATTAAAAATTCATATATATATACTTACTGTGAAATCATTACTTCCTTTTCTATGCATATATAAATTGCAAATAATCTATGCACACTTCACTGCAAATTTAAAATCCCCTATATATATATTTGAATTTAAATTGAATTAAATTAAATGATAAAAGCAAATATACCTACAGGAACGAACTCCTGTTCACGAGACTGTCGACTACCCTCCAGTTTTCCCTTCGATTGCTTGCCCTCCTCGAACTCACGGAAGTCGTGAACAATCGCGAGTCCAAGCCTTAGCTCGCCGGCCTCCAAACATCGTTCGCGACGAACTCGCGACCGCCACTGCCATCTTGCGAAACCCTAATCCTCTTGCCTCGCAATCGCGACCCCAGTAGCCGCCTTCGTCGTCGCCGCTCACGAATGACCTCCGATGTCGAGCATGCCACAATCCAGACCATCGCCATCATCCTTACGCGAGTTGCCTACTACCCATGACCCAGCGAACGCCTTCTCCTCGTCGACCACTGCAGGCCGAACGCGTCAACTCATAATCGAGTTCGCGATGATGATTCCCGATTTCGTTATTTTTTTTTCTTTTGATAGGGAGCAGCCATTTTTTTCGAGAGGGGGGGAACGAGAGTTTCGTTCGATCGAACGAAAATGAGGACGAAGGAAAAAGGAATCGTCCATTTAAATTTTTTTCTCTGATTTTGAACGAAATAGGTAAAATTTAAAAAGGGAAGAACAGAGGGAACTACGTGATTTTGTAGAGAGGTAAGGGTCGCACGATTTTTCTCCTCAATTTTAGGCGTGAGATAAGGAAGAGAACGTGGTTGATGTTTGACAACTTTAAATTTAAATTTAAATTGAATTCCATTTAAATTCCAACGCATTTAACTATCGTATGGTCACATAACAACCCCGAAAAATACGAAATTGGAAATCCAGTAATAATACAATATTACGGACCCAATGAAACTGGTTTCGTCGAATTCCGAGACTGTTTGAAAAATGACTATTTTAAAATATCGATTCGAACAATTAAATTCAAAACTGATCAAAACAGTTAAAATTTCAATTCTGAAGCTTCTGTTGTCTTCAGTGTTATCAATACGAATTTTAAAAGCTTTTGAAATATTTTTCTTCAGCTTATAATTGAAGATTCAAATTTTTTTATCCAGTTCAATAGATTAAATTATATAATTTAATCGCCAAATTCAAAGTGAAATCGGGAATTCAAATTAAATTACCGTTCAAATATTTAAAATTGATTAAATATTCTCAATTTAATTTGTTCGAAATTCTGGGTCGTTACAGGTTCGGCTTGAGATTAAGCCTACGTCCACTTTGAATCTCTTTATTATTGAATCCGGTTACAAATCGATACAAATCTCTTATGAAAACAGTACAATTTGATCACAAGAAACAATCTTGACTACTATCTCAATCTTCGACGATAAAACTCGATGAATCCGTGTTGGATGTAAGGAATTCCTTTCGAAGCTTGTTGTAGTGTCTCGAATGTTTGAAGATCTTTGATTGCTGAATGAATGGAGATTTCGACAGGGTAACGGCGCTTGAAGAAATGAATGGCCAAAAGTCCCCCATTTGTTGGAGATGGTGGGGTAATTATAGGAGCAGCTCTGAATTCTGGGCAGAAAAATTGCTAAGTCTTAGGTCGCGTTCGACCTAAGCTAGGTCGTAGGTCTTCTTGTGACTTCGGAGGGGCTGATGAAGCTGCATTTGGCTTCATTTCAACAAGTGGTATGTCGTGAACGACTTACGGTAGGTCGTCTCCCTTCCTTTCCTTTAGCTCGTCAAGCTGCTTAGGTAGTAATACTGCTAGGTCGCAATATCCCCTAAGTCGTTAGGTCGGCGACGACTTAAGAAATCGTACGCGACTTAGTATAAGTCGTAGGTCTTAAGTTAGCAACATTGCCTAAGTCACTCCCTTATCTCGTAGACTCTTAAGTCGTAGCATTTCTTAACTCGGAGCATTTCATAACTCGGAGTATTGTTAGGTCGGTAAGCTTTTAGGTTGTAACATTGCTGGGTCGCAACATCGCTAGGTCGCAATGTTTCTTGTAGTTAAGTCGCAAACTTCTCTTAGGTCGTAGCTTCCTAACCCGGTAGGTCGTAAGTCCTTTGAATAGTTAAGTCGTAGGTCGCTGACCTGCTTCAAGAGTTAGGTCGTTACATCCTTAGGTCGCTTCAGCAGTTAAGTCGTTAAGACCACTTAGGTCGTAAGTCGTTAACTGTTTAACTCATTAAGTCGTAGCTTCCTGTAGGTCGTTGCATATCCTAAGTCGTTCACTTTGATAACTCGTAGGTCGTTGCTAAAGAGGCATTAACATTTGCCCCTCGAAGTACACGCCTAGGTCGTGGGTCGTGTGCTTCGACCTTCTCTTGTGCTTTGATTAGTTGTTATATCGTGAACGACTTAGCGAGGACATAGGTCGTGCGGTGCCGGTTCACATTTCCTTGCCCTGGGTATAAATATTTTAGGTCGTTACTCCCTCATCTCATCTGACTTTGCATTCTGCCATTAACAAGATTTCAAGCTCTCAAAGGCGAATCCAACTACTCGTCCATCAAACATCTTCAATTTCGTATTGCGTAAGTGATCCCATTCTCTACTCAATCCTCGGCTATCACCGAACTATGAATTTTGCTTACCTTATGCCTTGCTTCATGATTTTTGTTTCAATTGATCGCCGAGGAAATCGAAATGGTTCGATTTGGCTTTCGGTGATTTGCGAGAAGAAGGGGAAGAGTTTCAGTGCATTAGGTTGGCTGATTTGTGATCTTAGAGGGGATAAAGAGGCCATTATCGGGTTGGAGAATTATGAGGAATGGGATTCTTAGTAGAGGAAAGAATTTGAAGAGAGGAACTGATGCTTTGGTTTGAGTAGGAGATAGCTCGAGATCCCCTGAGAACGACCTAACACTTTTTCAGCATAGATCGCGCACGACTTAACTCTTCTGGTTGCTTACTGCAGCATTGGGTTTAGGTTGTTGCCGAGCTAGGACAATGTTACTTTGACTTTTCTTTTGTGCGGCTTACGGCCTAAAAAGTTAACGACCCATCTTGTTGCAATTTCTCATGGATCGTTGACGAGTTAGCACTTAAATCCTTAACTTGCGAGCACATCTGAATGACTAGGTCGTGGATGAGATAGCCCTTAACTCGTAACTCGCGAACTCATCTGAACGACTTAATAACTTAAAAACTCCATTGCTTCGAATTCTTGGACTTGAACGATCTGACTTAAGAGAACATGCCTTGGACATTTGCAAAAGCCTTGATGGAATTTGACTAAACCTTAGTTTCAAACTGCCAGAATGAATTGCTTGAACTTCTAACTGCTTGAACTTAAACTTTTTGTTGTACTTTCTTGCGGATTACTTTAATTTTTTAGCTGTCAACCTGTTAAACATAACACTTGCAGAAAAGGGGGACGAATATACTGTCATCGACTGCCCACATCGAACGACAGATTAGCCAATAAGAAATAAGCAACTCAAATGAACTTATGTGCATGAAATGTTGTGAATTGATAAGTTCAGGTGAAGAATTAAAGTAAAGCCTAAACAATCAATTAAAGCTGACTTGTATGCATCAACACTGTACTTGTACTTCTAATAACAAGTCCCGGAATTCTTTATTTGACAAAAATCAACCAATTTGATTCCAGTTATGTTTACCTGTTATTTCACTAGTTTTACACAACACTTCACACTTTTAGGAAACGTGCACCTTAATATTTGATCATCCAGTTAATTGTGTAGAATGGCGTCTCAACAAGAAGACTTGGAACTAGCTGGAGAAGCTTTTCCAATTGCTACTCCATTGAATGATCCTCCAGAAAGGACTTCTACCACTCCGAGCCATAAAGTTTTTCATCAGTTATGCATCCAGTTTGGCATTGTCGAAGCTGATGCTTTGTTCCCTGGAATAGATGATACTGCTGATAGGCCGCCCCAAGGCTTTGTCGCAGTTAACCGCCAAATGTGTTTGAGTGGAGCTATCCCCCCGTTTAACGACTGTCTTCGAGAACTTCTCCTCCGACTATCTATTTCCCCTTTTCAACTACATCCTAATGGCTATGCCATCCTGCTAGGGCTGTGTGTGCTTTTTAGGAGAACGTTGGACCGTTTTCCCAGTTTTGGAGAAATTCGCTTCCTGTGTTCATTTGCAAAGAACAAAGACCATCCCTCTATCACACTTGTAAGGAGTGCCAGGAACCATAGACTGATTACTGGTCTTCCCGAAAGCGTTCCCGGGTTCCTGAGCCAGTTTTTCTTTGTTCGTTGTTCCCCGGGATTTTACGCCATTTGGAGAGTGGGAAGTACGACCTTTTGTCTTTGCTCCTTATTTTTTCTGAATTCTTCGAAGTCCGAATTGTCAAGCATTAACTTCTTTTTCTACTATTTCAGCGCTCCCTCCTCCTTCTAGGAACCCTAGTCACAAAACAACCTTCGAGAGGCTTATGGCCGTGCCAGTTGAAGAGAGGAGTGTTCAATTTCTATTGAAAGATGAGTTTCTCCATCAATTCGGACTTTTACATCCTTCTCGCTCTACTCAACTGCATGAAGTCCCTGATTCTCCAGCTACGGAGTCAGATGCCCCCGCTCCTGCTAAAGAACTTTCACTGAAAGAACTTACCATTGAGACTTCATTGGTAAAGTGTTCTACTCCTACTGACATTGCAGGGTCGTCCAGTAAATTAGTGCTTGCCCCGGTTATTGAAGAAGAGGAAAATCTTCACGTTTCTGAAAAGACGGCTGAGGCGGAAGTCGAAAAAGATAATTCTCCCGTGCACCATGGCGACGATACTTTGGACAGTCTGAGCGATATCATGATAACCTCTCAGGAGCTCTTTAAAGATGATGTTTCTAAAGTGATCTCTCATGTTATCGAAGCAACTTCTTCCTTGCAACAAACCACAACGCCTTCTACATAAGTTATTGCCATTTCCACACCCAAAAGTGGTTTGTAGTCTGACGCGCGTAGTTTGCACATCACACTCACTTAGGATTTTGGCACTTATATGCACTTAGCTCCTTTAATTTGAAAATTTCTAAGACTTGCCTTTCTTTTTCAATTTCAGGTTCTACAATGGGGCGAAGTGGCTCTTACTTTGACAAATTCCAGCGTCACGGAAGCCGCGATGCTTATGACTTTAGGAGTTATATCGGTGCCCCGAAGGAAACTGATGAGGAAAGGGCTGCCAGAAAGGCTCACGAAAGGCGAGCTCATGAAGAACGTCGTCGGAGAGAAGATGAAGAGCACTATGGGAGTAGGGACGAGCGACGTGACTCTTCCCGTAGAAGCGACGATCCTTACAAGAGGAAATCTTACGACGACAAGTGGAAGAGTCATACTTCCGATGATTCCAGCAAACGGATCAGACTTGGCGAGAAAGATACGTCTAATATCTCGGAAAAGACTACCGCTTCTATTCCTCCTAATACATCGTCCGGTTCTCCTGCCTTTAAGAAGTCTGACATCCAGGCAATTATTAATAGGCCTCAGTATCAAGCCGGGGATGGGCCTTCCACACTTCAGAGCCGATTTCCAAATTGGTGTCTAAGAGGAATCCGTTTTGACTTAGATTTGGTTCCCATTGATAAGCAGGCGATGTTGAGAAATGTCGATGCTGTCAAGCTTGACATTGAAAGAATGTCTGGATGGCAGAAGCTGGTTGATGAACTTCAAAGGGTCAACCATATGAACCTTGAGGCCATGATGACCATGGAAAACGATAAATCTGAATGGGATAAAGTCTGCAAGCAGCACGATGCGGAAATGAAAAGCATTAGTGATGGTTATGGGAAGCTCGAAGCTGAAGTTGAAAGACTCAAAAATGAGCTTGCTACTTCTTCCACTTCTTATTCTCAAAAAGAAGAAATGCTCCAAAAACAAGTTCGAGACGCCCATGCTGCTCAGCGAGATACTGAAGTGAAACTTGAAGCAGAACAGCATGTTACTGGAAAATATCGTGATAGCGCTGCTCAACTTCAGGAGAAAATCAGCTCTCAAGACTTAGAAATTGCGAGGCTACAGTCTCAATTATTGAAGGCTGAAAGAGAGCATGATGAAGCTCTCTCTGGTAAGGCTGCAGCTGAAGAATCCCATAAGGCAACCAAAGCCACCATTGACGCGACTTTATTCGACTTTTATATGCATTGCGTCCTGGGGCGTGGGAGCCTTTCATTTTTGGGACCAGAATATGAAGTCACCTTAGCGGAAGTAAGGGAGGCAATCATTGACATGTTTGGCGATGCCGGTTATGCTGAAGCAGATCTTCAAGCTACCTACTTAGATGAGAGCGCCCGCGCTGCCCTTGCCAAAGGAAAAGAGCAGCTTACCCGAGTGCGGGCCGAGGCGACGGGAGAGAAGCTTCCTGAGAGAGAAATACCTCCTATTGCTCCTGCTCATACTTCGGCTTCAGCTCACGCGGATATTACTGGCTCTAGTTCTCACTCCACGGCTCCCGCTAAGGTTGACAAAGAAACTGTGACCACTCCTACAGAGGAAGAGGCAATGAAGGACTTTCAGGCTCGGGAATTTGAGATTGATCTCGCCAAACCGACTTCTCCAGGTAACTTTGATGAGACGAATTCAGTGAATCGCTTATTCGACTTAACCGAGTTCGACGAACTTCTTACTTATTACTTAAGCTTTGACGATCCACTGTCTTCTTTTTTCTCGGAGAATACTGATTTTGATTTCTTTTATTATGCAACGGACGCGCCGGAAACTGCACCAATTTCTCCTTCTTCAGCTGCCGTTCCTCCTCCTTCTCAAGTTACTCCTCTTCCAGCTTCTCAACCAGGTTCACAGGAAGAAAAGATAGCAGCCCTTCAAGGCTTGGACGAACCACCTGCTTCCGAGGAGCAGAAAGCAGAAGATCTGGAAGATAGTGAGAAGACCCCGGAGCAGTCTTTTGACTACGACACAAAGCTTTCTACATTTCTTACTCCGGGGAGTGAGTCTTCTTCCAAGAAGAAGGGGAAACGTGTGGTTTCGAAGAAAGGAAAGAAAAGTTCTTCTGCTGTTGGAGATGAAGCAGAAGTCGATCCGGCTGAGTCTCTTTCTCCTTCTTCTCCGATACGGCCTCCGAAACTAATTACCGGGCCGGGTAAAGGCTCCAAGGGTGGGAAGAAGGAGAAATGAGTTTGATTTTGTCTTTTCTGCTTTTTGCATGTATTGACCGGAAGTTGTGCGGATACCGGTCTCTGCTTCTTTTTGTGATCTACACAATGTAAAAAAAATTTTTTTATAGTATTGAATAAAATAGCTATTTTACTTGTGTACAAATTCTTGTGTATGTGAGAACGCATTTGTTTCTCATTTTTAGTGTAGAATAAACGATCTATTTTTCATGATATTGCAATGAACTTGTGGTATGTTGCTTGCATGTTACTTTTATTAATATAATTGAATTGTATAGTATTGCCCCCATACCGTAAGTGCATTGCAATATTTCTAGCTTTTTCAAGACTGATACTCTTATTTCAGAGAATAATTACTCCACTTTTAAGGGAAGAAATATTCTGCTTTTAATAGGGTATATCTCGTCTTTAGAGAAGTTTTTACTTTCTCTTTCTTTCTGAAGAACACTTCAACTTTTGGGGATGATCATTTTTATTTGTTAAAAAGTAAATTTTCCTATGCAGTGAAGTGAACTTTCTGAAGAATTTTTTGGTTTGTTTAGCGCTTCCGAAGAAGGCTTTGTTTTTGTGCCTCTGAAGAGGGCTTATGTCTGGTACTTCAAGCGTGGTGAAGTGTGCCTCCAAAGAGGTCTTTTGGTCTCCGAAGAGAAGCAATTTTGGTCTCTGAAGAGAGGCAATATTTGGTCTCCGAAGAGAAGCAATTTGGCATTTCATCTCTGGTGAAGTGGGCCTCTGAAGAGGAGCATTTTGCACTTCTACACTGGTGAAATGTGCCCCCGAAGAGGGCTTGTTAGAATTTCATCTCTGGTGAAGTGGGCTTCCGAAGAAGAGCATTTTGCACTTCTACACGGGTGAAATGTGCCTCCGAAGAGGGCTTTTGCCTCCGAAGAGGTCTTGTAATTGCTTGGAAGTTACTTTCTCATGGTTGAGTGGATCCACGGGGCGGACGCAAGTTGCTTGATTGGATGTTCGTTTGCACAAACGACCGCAATCAATTAACAAGGGCCCTGTTCCTTCAGCTTGGGAAAGTGCCCCTCCGGTGGTTCCACCAATCTTTTTATTGAGAGAAGCATTTCCATTTGTTGGCGTGCCTCGTTAGAGGGCTTTGTTGACCTTTGGGAAGGAGCATCGGTTGGTTGGTGTGCCAGGAAGGTTGCTTTTCAGGGGTGAGTAGATTCACGGGACGGACGCAAGCTGCCTGATCGGATGCATCACGATCAGTTAGCAAGGGCCCTATTCCTTCTGCTTGGGACGGTGTCCCTTCGGTGGTTCTACCGGCCCTTTTATTGAGTGGCATACCTCCTTTTGGCTGCTTTCGTGTTTGCCTGGCCATCTTCTCCCATCATCTGCTCATTAGTGATCTTTTATTATCATTTCCAAGCGTATCTTCTTTCCTTTTGCAAGTAAATTGCCTTATCCGAAGAAGTGGACTTCACTGTTGAACAACTTCACGGGACAAATGCAAGTTACCTAGTTGGATGTCTGTTCATATTGACAATCACAACCGGTTAACCAAGGCTTGCCCCAGTGGAGTTGCCAACTTTTTATGTGAAGTTCTTCTTGTATAGGATTTGAATATGGAATTTTTGCTGCTTAAATAAATGATTTGTAGGGCTCGCTTCGCTTTGCGATGGGTGAGCTTCGTTTTAATGACCTTCAATATTAGATCGACATTTTAGCAATACATTTAGAGTATTTATATATAGAAATATAACAGGCATTTTGTAATAGAAAACACAGAATTCATAGTTTTTCATTATTCAGTCACACTTATTTCTCAGCGGTTTATAATGCAGAAGTTACACATCCATTATCATTTTTAAAAATTAAGCAATGGTGTTAAGTAAAAAATGGATGCTAGTGATTGTTGTTTTAGAATCTCCAGACTGATTTTCCATTTGCACTAGACTCGCAGCTTCGGATATATATGCCAAAGAAAGTGAAAGATGCCCCAGTTGCAGTTTTGTGGACAATTAGCAGTCGTCCCAACTTCTGCCTGCTGGGTGTGGACCTCCTGTGACAACATTAATGACAAGCTTTTCTGAATCTTGCACTGCAGTGTTGTCGCGAGAATCAGATTGATGGGTAGGACGTTCTTGATCCCGAGTGGATGAGGTTGGATTGACTCCGCCTCTCTTAACGTATTGTTGGAGTTTACCCTGCTTCAGCAATTCTTCAATCACATTTTTTAATTGGCGACATTGGTCAGTGTCATGGCCAGGTTGATTGTGAAATTGGCAGAATTTTCCATTACGCACTGCACCTCTCTTCATCTCGGATGGCTTAGGATACCTGACAACGTCCTTTGTTGCAAAAAAGATGTTTCTTGGTGTATCAGTTAAAGGAGTAAAATCTGAAAGATCTAGTCTCAATTATTGAAGGCTGAAAGAGAGCGTGATGAAGCTCTCTCTGGTAAGGCTGCAGCTGAAGAATCCCATAAGGCAACCAAAGCCACCATTGACGCGACTTTATTCGACTTTTATATGCATTGCGTCCTGGGGCGTGGGAGCCTTTCATTTTTGGGACCAGAATATGAAGTCACCTTAGCGGAAGTATGGGAGGCAATCATTGACATGTTTGGCGATGCCGGTTATGCTGAAGCAGATCTTCAAGCTACCTACTTAGATGAGAGCGCCCGCGCTGCCCTTGCCAAAGGAAAAGAGCAGCTTACCCGAGTGCGGGCCGAGGCGACGGGAGAGAAGCTTCATGAGAGAGAAATACCTCCTATTGCTCCTGCTCATACTTCGGCTTCAGCTCACGCGGATATTACTGGCTCTAGTTCTCACTCCACGGCTCCCGCTAAGGTTGACAAAGAAACTGTGACCACTCCTACAGAGGAAGAGGCAATGAAGGACTTTCAGGCTCGGGAATTTGAGATTGATCTCGCCAAACCGACTTCTCCAGGTAACTTTGACGAGACGAATTCAGTGAATCGCTTATTCGACTTAACCGAGTTCGACGAACTTCTTACTTATTACTTAAGCTTTGACGATCCACTGTCTTCTTTTTTCTCGGAGAATACTGATTTTGATTTCTTTTATTATGCAGCGGACGCACCGGAAACTGCACCAATTTCTCCTTCTTCAGCTGCCGTTCCTCCTCCTTCTCAAGTTACTCCTCTTCCAGCTTCTCAACCAGGTTCACAGGAAGAAAAGATAGCAGCCCTTCAAGGCTTGGACGAACCACCTGCTTCCGAGGAGCAGAAAGCAGAAGATCTGGAAGATAGTGAGAAGACCCCGGAGTAGTCTTTTGACTATGACACAAAGCTTTCTACATTTCTTACTCCGGGGAGTGAGTCTTCTTCCAAGAAGAAGGGGAAACGTGTGGTTTCGAAGAAAGGAAAGAAAAGTTCTTCTGCTGCTGGAGATGAAGCAGAAGTCGATCCGGCTGAGTCTCTTTCTCCTTCTTCTCCGATACGGCCTTCGAAACTAATTACCAGGCCGGGTAAAGGCTCCAAGGGTGGGAAGAAGGAGAAATGAGTTTGATTTTGTCTTTTCTGCTTTTTGCATGTATTGACCGGAAGTTGTGCGGATACCGGTCTCTGCTTCTTTTTGTGATCTACACAATGTAAAAAAAAATTTTTATAGTATTGAATAAAATAGCTATTTTACTTATGTACAAATTCTTGTGTATGTGAGAACGCATTTGTTTCTCATTTTTAGTGTAGAATAAACGATCTATTTTTCATGATATTGCAATGAACTTGTGGTATGTTGCTTGCATGTTACTTTTATTAATATAATTGAATTGTATAGTATTGCCCCCATACCGTAAGTGCATTGCAATATTTCTAGCTTTTTCAAGACTGATACTCTTATTTCAGAGAATAATTACTCCACTTTTAAGGAAAGAAATATTCTGCTTTTAATAGGGTATATCTCGTCTTTAGAGAAGTTTTTACTTTCTCTTTCTTTCTGAAGAACACTTCAACTTTTGAGGATGATCATTTTTATTTGTTAAAAAGTAAATTTTCCTATGCAGTGAAGTGAACTTTCTGAAGAATTTTTTGGTTTGTTTAGCGCTTCCGAAGAAGGCTTTGTTTTTGTGCCTCTGAAGAGGGCTTATGTCTGGTACTTCAAGCATGGTGAAGTGTGCCTCCAAAGAGGTCTTTTGGTCTCCGAAGAGAAGCGATTTTGGTCTCTGAAGAGAGGCAATATTTGGTCTCCGAAGAGAAGCAATTTGGCATTTCATCTCTGGTGAAGTGGGCCTCTGAAGAGGAGCATTTTGCACTTCTACACTGGTGAAATGTGCCCCCGAAGAGGGCTTGTTAGAATTTCATCTCTGGTGAAGTGGGCTTCCGAAGAAGAGCATTTTGCACTTCTACACGGGTGAAATGTGCCTCCGAAGAGGGCTTTTGCCTCCGAAGAGGTCTTGTAATTGCCTGGAAGTTACTTTCTCATGGTTGAGTGGATCCACGGGGCGGACGCAAGTTGCTTGATTGGATGTTCGTTTGCACAAACGACCGCAATCAATTAACAAGGGCCCTGTTCCTTCAGCTTGGGAAAGTGCCCCTCCGGTGGTTCCACCAATCTTTTTATTGAGATAAGCATTTCCATTTGTTGGCGTGCCTCGTTAGAGGGCTTTGTTGACCTTTGGGAAGGAGCATCGGTTGGTTGGTGTGCCAGGAAGGTTGCTTCTCAGGGGTGAGTAGATTCACGGGACGGACGCAAGCTGCCTGATCGGATGCATCACGATCAGTTAGCAAGGGCCCTATTCCTTCTGCTTGGGACGGTGTCCCTTCGGTGGTTCTACCGGCCCTTTTATTGAGTGGCATACCTCCTTTTGGCTGCTTTCGTGTTTGCCTGGCCATCTTCTCCCATCATCTGCTCATTAGTGATCTTTTATTATCATTTCCAAGCGTATCTTCTTTCCTTTTGCAAGTAAATTGCCTTATCCGAAGAAGTGGACTTCACTGTTGAACAACTTCACGGGACAAATGCGAGTTACCTAGTTGGATGTCTGTTCATATTGACAATCACAACCGGTTAACCAAGGCTTGCCCCACTGGAGTTGCCAACTTTTTATGTGAAGTTCTTCTTGTATAGGATTTGAATATGGAATTTTTGCTGCTTAAATAAATGATTTGTAGGGCTCGCTTCGCTTTGCGATGGGTGAGCTTCGTTTTAATGACCTGCAATATTAGATCGACATTTTAGAAATACATTTAGAGTATTTATATATAGAAATATAACAGGCATTTTGTAATAGAAAACACAGAATTCATAGTTTTTCATTATTCAGTCACACTTATTTCTCAGCGGTTTATAATGCAGAAGTTACACATCCATTATCATTTTTACAAATTAAGCAATGGTGTTAAGTAAAAAATGGATGCTAGTGATTGTTGTTTTAGAATCTCCAGACTGATTTTCCATTTGCACTAGACTCGCAGCTTCGGATATATATGCCATAGAAAGTGAAAGATGCCCCAGTTGCAGTTTTGTGGACAATTAGCAGTCGTCCCAACTTCTGCCTGCTGGGTGTGGACCTCCTGTGACAACATTAATGACAAGCTTTTCTGAATCTTGCACTGCAGTGTTGTCGCGAGAATCAGATTGATGGGTAGGACGTTCTTGATCCCGAGTGGATGAGGTTGGATTGACTCCGCCTCTCTTAACGTATTGTTGGAGTTTACCCTGCTTCAGCAATTCTTCAATCACATTCTTTAATTGGCGACATTGGTCAGTGTCATGGCCAGGTTGATTGTGAAATTGGCAGAATTTTCCATTACGCACTGCACCTCTCTTCATCTCAGATGGCTTAGGATACCTGACAACGTCCTTTGTTGCAAAAAAGATGTTTCTTGGTGTATCAGTTAAAGGAGTAAAATCTGAAAGATCGAAGCGGTGGAGTTTCCTCTCATTTCCCTGATTCATTCCTCCGTCGTTTTCCCTTTTCTGATTCTCAGAATTTCTTTTGTTTGAAGCAAGATCATTATTGTTGTCCTTGGCAACTAATACTTTTGCTGAGGCGGAAAGGTTATCCAGGCGCATGAATTCATCGGCCTTCTTATAAAACTTCTCAAGGGAATTTGGTTCCTTCATTTTTAGCCATTTCCCAAATTCACTCGATTTATTAATGGCTCGCACCAAGTAGGTCAGGATCATACGCGGTTCTACATTATCCACTTCGGCTACAGCTATATTGAAACGGCTTAAGAAAGATTTGATTGATTCTTCGGGAGCTTGTTCAAGACTAGACAATGACATTATATCCTTGGCTTTTGAAGCATACAATCTGAACTGTTCTTTAAACTTTTGCATCAAGTCGGAGAATTGATCTATTGACCGAATTGGAAGCTTTGTGAACCTAAGTAAGGCCACACCTTCCAAGTACACTGGAAAGTATCGACACTTAATCTCGTCTGACGCTCTTGCACCGGTCATATGCCAATCGTACTTGTATAGGAAATGATTAGGGTCACTCGTTCCCCTATAGGCTTGGATAGTAGGAGGCGCAAATTTCCTTGGAAATTCCGCTTTTAAAATCTTTTCCGTAAACGGAGTTCTGCTCGGTGCAAATCCCCAGTCGTTCTCATTCTCTTCCCTTTGCATGCTCTCTTTCATGATGCGGCTAACCATTTCGGACAGGTACTCTTTATTGTTCAAAGACATCTCCGGGCAGGCATCAGTCCTTCCCTCGGAAGCTTGCCTGGGCACATGTTCACGATCAGTTGGCTACGGCATAGAACCCTCAGTTTGGAAAGGTGGCATTTGAGGAAAGGCTGTTTGATGGTTTTCTAGTTGACGATTTGCCCTGAGCAGAGCAGTTAATCTATCCATCATCAAAGCGTTTTGGGTTTCAATCTGTTGGTACAATCCAGAAACTGCGTCATCCAATTCAGCCCTGGTGACTCCAATGGTAGGAGTTGCTTAGTCTGCGGTTGGGGAGGTGGAAGTTCCTTCATGAGCATTTCTGGATCTGACCGGTCTACCTCTTCTTCCAGGAGCCATCATTTCAAATCAACTTCTGGTTCTTAAGAGAAGTTCTTTTTATGAGTTTTTTTTTGCGAAGCAACGGTGAAAATCTTCCTGAGTTCAATTCTCAGTGAAAGCACCAAAATGTTAACGTTAAAAAGTGAACGCTAACAACCGGTGTGTGTAATAGAATTGTGAAAGCACCACCCGCGTGACGGGAACAGAATTTAAGCAGTAAAATAGCAGAAAAGCAGTAAAAGGCAGCAATTTATAGTGGTTCGGCTTGAGATTAAGCCTACGTCCACTTTGAATCTCTTTATTATTGAATCCGGTTACAAATCGATACAAATCTCTTATGAAAACAGTACAATTTGATCACAAGAAACAATCTTGACTACTAGCTCAATCTTCGACGATAAAACTCGATGAATCCGTGTTGGATGTAAGGAATTCCTCTCGAAGCTTGTTGTAGTGTCTCGAATGTTTGAAGATCTTTGATTACTGAATGAATGGAGATTTCGACAGGGTAACGGCGCTTGAAGAAATGAATGGCCAAAAGTCCCCCATTTGTTGGAGATGGTGGGGTATTTATAGGAGCAGCTCTGAATTCTGGCACTAGTACAAAACAGATCAGTTGCTTCGCCTCATTTGTGTCGGTTGTCCATAAAACCGACACAAATAGTGTAATTTGTGTCGGTTGTTCATTAACAACCGAAACTATTGACTTATGGGGTAAGAAGAAAATGTTAAAAATGTAATTTGCATCTGTTGTTCTTAAGAAACCGACACAATTGAAGGGAAGCAATAGATCTATTTGTGTCGGTTGTTTGAACAACCGACACAACTAAATACCATAGCATCGGTTGTCCAAAAACCGACACAATAAGCTCAATACTTTCCCCTCAAATCCATTTCAGCCGCCCCCTCTTTTCCCGCGTACGCTAAATTTTAGAGGTAAAATTTGCGTACCCGCCCCGAACAAGTTAGAGGTAAAATTAGCCGTCTTATCTTCTTTTCTTCTTCGTTCGTTTATTCCTTTTCTCTCTACCCGCGAACGCTAATATTGAATTTTATTCCACAAATTAACACCTCCGTTCAATGACTTCTGACTCTTGAATTAGGGCAAGCGACAAGGGCATTGCGTGTGAGGCGACACTGGTGACTGGGTTAGGTATTAATTCTGATTCTTTTTTATCTAGTTTTACCTCCAACTTTGTATTTGCATAATTGAATTTGGGTACAAATGCATATCTTGATATATTCCTCTCCTTGTTGTTGGCTTGTTGAAGTAATTGGGAAATAAGATATTTTGATATTTGAAACAGTTTATAATTCCACAAATGAATCCGTGTTATATTGGGAAATAAGGTTTTCTCTGTAACTTGAGAGTACTAGAGTAGAACACCATATGCAGTAGTGATGATCTCCTCTTGTTTTGGTCTAATGTAGAAATTATATTAACATTTAGTTGCTTTGGCATGAGCTAACATGGTATGACTGACATGTTTTATAATCTATCTTTCCTTTACATAAATCATACTTAAATTTATAGTTTCTGAATTTCCCAAAGCCGAACTAGTCATCAATACTTTTGATCTTTGACAGCTCTAAATTTCAGAGTCTAATACAATAGAAAGACTATTTTGTCTTGGCACTATACAAAATGGAAGAAATGCCAAAAGGGGATAATGGGAATAATGCACGTACAGTTACCTTGATTTCATGGCGATCATGATTCCAAAATTAATATCACATCAAAAGTAAAACTCCCTCACTAGTCACTTTTATATGTAATAAGGGTCCATTCTTTGACAAATTGCCTACCGATACGATACAAAGGAGGACCGATACGTGTCAGTAATGCAGTAGGCAACACACAAGCATGCGAGGCTTTATAAGGTAGAGAGAATTCTGGAGATTTGCAGTAGAATTTGAAATAACTGCAGACTCGTGAGCAGTAGATGTCAGTTTCTTTATCTTTTTTCTCTTTTTTTTTGTTTTTTCAGTTTCGACAGGTGACCTCCTGTTTTTATGAGCCTAGACAACTTGCAACTTTACTATAGATAGCTTAACTCTGTATTTTCTCTCTTATTTAACTCCCTGGGAATTTTCATTACTGTTTTACCAATCTGTAGTATATGGTAAGTAAATAAAGGATTGAGATGCAGGTTACTGTACCATATAAGCGATACCTGTTTCTATGATTTCACTTGTATATGTTATATTCTTTAACATCTTCAGGTACCATGTTACAATTATTATCATCGCTTAATTATTGATCCATTTCTGATTCTAAAATGCACCTTTTATATAAGCGATACCTTTTACAAAATCATATTTTTGCATGCACTCTAGCTATATTTATTATAGATGGATCTGTTTAATCTTCTAACTTTAATTGATACTTTATTTTTGCATGCAGTCTATATTTATTATATCATTGAAATAGTAAAATCATATTTAAAAGAAAATTAATCTTCTTGAAGGATTGATGCGACATATAGTTTCGGAAAAAATAGATCGTATAATTTTAGATTGTTTTTATATAGAACAAAAATATAACTATTTTTTTTTATGTTTTCCTCCCATGTAAAAGAAGAGGATAGTGCGCAGATTCATATGATTTAGTTAAGCCTTTCTATTTGTGCGATAATTACTTGCCATCTCTTTACAAATTGTTAAAGATAATCCTTTATAGGAAGAAACTATGTCTTGCCTCTGTACGATCTTTCACCAGAATTTATTGGTTTACGCATCACGACTTAGTCTTTGGACCTGAGTATTTCAAAGGGGTATTGGAGTAGAGTAATTTTTATTCTTGTTGACTGTGGATGCAATCTTGCAATGGTGTAATATGTACGTGTAGCTCATACGTGCGGACATCTTGAATTCATTTTCCATGGATCACACTACAACTTACTTTCGTCGTGTATGCTAAGAGAACAAGACTATATATTGACTATTAATTAATGCAGCTGATACACATGACTGTGTATATTATGTGATGAGGTATATGCATGACATAGTGAAAAACCACAATCAAAGCATCGATTTACAAAAGGTACTGCTTTAGTTTTT
Organism: Allium fistulosum; assembly: GCA_030737815.1. Classification (NCBI taxonomy): domain Eukaryota; kingdom Viridiplantae; phylum Streptophyta; class Magnoliopsida; order Asparagales; family Amaryllidaceae; genus Allium; species Allium fistulosum. The sequence continues at coordinate 1,060,228,994 of CM060903.1, forward strand.
TCCTTCATATTATACATTAGCTACATTATAGGTATGCATAGGTTTATGATGTATATATCAAGCCTGTATATCACTTGGGTCTGCTTTGTTTAATTTGATTCCTGACATGCTTAGTTTTTTTTATAAAAAAATCCTTATCTTCTACTCTATTTTATTTAGGGTATGATGTAAAAAAATTGATTTAACTTGGTTTTAAATTTGTTTAATTGGAAGTTATCAAGTAAAAAGGGGTAAAAAAAAGTCTTTTTACAGTAAATAGCTTAAAGGGGAAAAAATTCGAAACAAACATTTCGTGCTTTCACTTATATAATCTTGATCGTCTTTGGAAATGATTAATTTTAGCAGTAACTTCACGATTTTTAATCATGTATGTGATGAGGTAAGGGGAGTTAAACAATCTTTGGTTTATGGCTAAATTACGGTGAACTAGTCTGGGTCGAGGTTCGAGCGTTGGCATGGAGGAGGCTAAGATAGTGGAGAACCCACGAAAATATTTCGATGTCATATAGGAGATCATGGTGGCGAGGCTGGGTTGATTTAGGGTTAGGAGTTTGGTTTTGGGTGGCCTGGGTTAGGTTAGAATAACAGCGAAATGAAACAGTGAAGTAATGTTGAGGCAATGACAAGTTGATGAGCAGTTTTATGATAGTTTATGATAGTAATGAGGAGTTTGGTTTTATGAGCAGTTTTATTGCTTTCTTTCTCTCGTTTCTATCTCGTGTAGTGGAAGAAGGATTAGAGACAGGTGGAATGGGTTTGAGATTATAGGGAGGTGGGTTACTGGTGGTAGCTTGGTGGTAGAGGCTTGAACAGGTAGATCTGTTGTACAGAGAGTTTGGAGGCAGTAATGTGGTGATTTTGTGATAAGGCAGGGGCTGGTTGAAGTATTAGGTAGGTTGAAATGTGGTTGTGATATGGTGAATGGCAGGCAGTGATTCAGTTGGTTGAGTTGTGATGATAGATGGACTGTACGTGACAATGTGGATGAGCTGGTGACAGGCAGAAGTGGATTTTGTGAAGATAGTTCTGTGAAGGGTTTGAGTGACAGTGGTCAGTGGGAAGGTGCTGTTGGCAGTATCAATGAAGTGTGGAAGTGGTATATTATTTGATGAAATGGGTTTCGACAGTGATTGTGTATTGCAAGTGATGGTTTGAGTGGAGGGAAGTAGTAGTGTTTCTCTGCAGCAGTGAGTGGAATGGTGGAGCAAGTGTTGCTAGCAGTAATTTGTGGTGTGGCTGTTGTAGGGGAGGTGGGTTAAATGCTTGGAAGAAAGTGGGATGACTGTGAAGTTTCTGATGGTAGAGGAATGTTGGAATGTGCAAGACAATGGGAAGTATTGATGTGTGTATGTAGATAGGGTAGGAACAAGTGATGGGAGAATTGAACAGAGGCAAGGCAGTGATGGGTAGAGGCGATGGGTGATCAGTGATCTGGTTGGTTGGATTGTGTATGCAGTGTGAAGTCGATTGTGGCAGGGAGGGGATCTACTGGAAGGTGCATAATGTCAGTTAAAGTTTTCAAGTTTTTGTTTGGCAGTGAAGAAAAGCAGAAGTAAGTGTTGAAGGCAAGGCAATGGGATTGGTGATATGTTGGTTTTGCAATGTTGAATGGAGATGACTGTTTAGAGTTATGGGGATGGTTATGTTGGAGAAGTGAGCCATTGGCAATGTTGTGAGTTATGGGGATGATTGAGAATGAATTAAGGAAAATGACATCGGAAGAAGAAAGACCTGTTCCCTTTGATGCAGCATTTAGCCTTTTTTGACGCACACGCGGGTGTATATGTGCACACAGATGGAATACATGCTTCTGCTGTATATCTAAATATCTTGATTACCTTAAATTGGATTTTATTATACACCCATGAAATCAAGCCAATTTCATGTTTCACTCTCCTAACATTTCAAGTTGGCTAATCAGAAAAAACAATAATGTTGCTTCATATTTTTTCAGACTCATGCATTCAACCAGTTTCAGTCACCATTTCAGTTCTGGGAACGTAGCCAATGCAGCACAAATCAGACGATTTGTTGTTACACAAATGCACAACACATCAGGTCAGTTTTCAATGATAGGAACCACTTCAGCAGCACACTAAAGCCAGCTTAGAAGAATCTATGATCCAATATATTATAATCGTTCATTCTCTGCTCCTCTAGGCACTTTGTTGCAGTAAGTAATGGCAGTGATTGAAATTGTTATGGGTAGAGGTGATTGAAATTGAAGTTTGACGAGTAATGAAATGTAGGAGACAAGTTGAAGTAGTTTGGAGGGACGTGGGAGGTGTCTGCAGTGACCAGGTGGTGGCAAGTAGGTTGAATTGTTGTGAAATGATGAAGAATGATGGATGTTGCAGTGCAATATTGTAGATCCTATGCAACTTGGCGCCACTTGTGTTGCGAGGCTGATATTGCTACATCCTGCTGTGCACTTGGCAGCGAATATGTGCTTTTCGGCTTTCACCTCTCTGAAGTTCTTTGCAGCGATGATGTTGCTACATCATGCTGTGCACTTGGCGCCACTTGTGTTGCGAGTCTGATATTTTACTGCTTTCTAACTATGCAACTTCTTTTACTTTATACGTACTTAATACGATTAACTATTCATTTAATCATGCACCTTTTTGCATAGTTGACTTTTTGTACATCGTCTCTACTAATGTGACTATTTTCTTATCTTATTAAAGACCGACACAACTGTTTGAATTACACTCTCAGATTCTTTTATGCAGAGCATTCCTGACTTAATTATTGTCTTTTGTATAACAATTCTCTTAATTGCAGGACTTTGTACGAGACGGTTCTTATAACCAACAAGAGATAGACGAGGTTCGAGAGAATTTAGCTAGTTATATCATGTATAATTGGATGTAGTTGTTTTTTTGTTGTGTACGCTGATCTTTTGTAACGTACGTTGGTATTTTGTTATGTACGACGTTATGTTTGTGATAGATTATATTCTATTTTGTTCTGTAAACAAGAATTATGTTGATGGATAATATAATTATATTTTTTGTTCAATCAGTTCATAGTAACGTTCGTTTATAAAAAATTAAAATTCAATTTCATACTGTTTTTATAATCTTAAACGGTAATAATTTTTTTTTTTTGCTTCAGATATAACTTGTGTCGGTTGTTACTTCAAAGGGAACCGATACAACTGCATATCAATTGTGTCGGTTGAAAAAACAAACAAAACCGACACAAATATCAATCATTTGTGTCGGTCGTCAATAAGGAACCGACACAAAACAAGCAACAGTTGTGTCGGTTTTTCTTAAAGGACCGACACAATAAACGGAATTTTGCTTCACTATACAAGCTGATTTGTGTCGGTTCTCTATTACCAACCGACACAAATAATTGATATTTGTGTCGGTTGTACAACCGACACAACAGAAAAATGTCTTTTGTGTCGTCTTCATTTGAGTCGGTTGTACAACCGACACAACAGGGGTTACACAACCGACACAAATGACCAGTTTTGTACTAGTGTGGGCAAAAAAATTGCTAAGTCTTAGGTCGCGTTCGACCTAAGCTAGATCGTAGGTCTTCTTGTGACTTCGAAGGGCTGATGAAGCTGCATTTGGCTTCATTTCAACAAGTGGTATGTCGTGAACGACTTACGGTAGGTCGTCTCCCTTCCTTTCCTTTAGCTCGTCAAGCTGCTTAGGTAGTAATACTGCTAGGTCGCAATATCCCCTAATTCGTTAGGTCGGCGACGACTTAAGAAATCGTACGCGACTTAGTATAAGTCGTAGGTCTTAAGTTAGCAACAATTGCCTAAGTCACTCCCTTATCTCGTAGACTCTTAAGTCGTAGCATTTCTTAACTCTGAGCATTTCATAACTCGGAGTATTATTAGGTCGGTAAGCTTTTAGGTTGTAACATTGCTGGGTCGTAACATCGCTAGGTCGCAATGTTTCTTGTAGTTAGGTTGCAAACTTCTCTTAGGTCGTAGCTCCCTAACCCGGTAGGTCGTAAGTCCTCTGAATAGTTAAGTCGTAGGTCGCTGACCTGCTTCAAGAGTTAGGTCGTTACATCCTTAGGTCGCTTCAGCAGTTAAGTCGTTAAGACCACTTAGGTCGTAAGTCGTTAACTGTTTAACTCATTAAGTCGTAGCTTCCTGTAGGTCGTTGCATATCCTAAGTCGTTCACTTTGATAACTCGTAGGTCGTTGCTAAAGAGGCGTTAACACTCAACCCTTGTCCTTTTAGAAATAAATAAATAATACATAAGGGTGGAGATCATCTCCTATCCGGATGGATTTCCTTATCATTTGTGCTAGAATAGCAAGACAAGTTTATACGTAGGTTATATCATCATCGAGTGAATAACTATATTGTATAATCCCCATGTTTCCTCTAGATATTTTCTAAGTTAATTTTGGTCATATTCAACAATAATGAAACAATCACATATGGAAACCAAGTCTCGTATGCTTGTCACATTTCTGACCTTTTCAACTTCTATATCCCTCGATCAAGAGTGAAGCCCGGTAGATTAGAGCACTATTGCTTCTACCCCCAACTCGAATCATCATTCTTAACTCTATCAGTAGAATCGAGTCAACTTCATCATATTTTACTACTAAGTACATGACTAAAATGTTTCCATATATGCAAGTAACACACAAAGCATGATTAACACGCACAAAGCACAATCAAGTCACATAAATGACTTTTAATCCATTTTTTATTTAATTAATGTTTTTGTTAATTAAAACCTCATTTATTAGTAAAACTCTTTTTATCTAATAAAACTTCTTCATTTAATTAAAAGAAAATTCTTTAATTAAAACTCCTTTATTAATTAAACTTTCCTTATTAAACTTGTATATAGTTTAATTTCCCATTATAAAAGGTATATACTATTCCTTTATACTCTTTTTTATACTTCATAAGTATTCATATACTTATCTCGAATGGTATAAGTATATTCGCAAATCATTAACAAGATTTATTTACATTAAAATATAATAAAAAGGTTAAGAACAAATGTTACTCAAACACTTTTATTTAAACCCCTTCTCTTTTATAAGTTAAACTTTTACTTTTTTCTATTTTTTACAAAAGATCTCATACTTGTTATTATCTTTAAAATATCCATTATTAAAAATCTAATTTTTATACTTAAGGGTTTAAGACAAGTGTTACTCAAACACTATCACAACAAACCCAAAACCATTTCACACTTAACCATTTTCTTTAAAACTTGCTTTTTAGAGATTTAATTACACTAACAAGGGTTAAAGACAATTGTTACTTACGTAGTTGTCACTAAAAACCCAACACCATTTCTTTATAGCTATCTTTAAAATATTCGTTATTAAATATCTAATTATATTCCTAAGTATAGTTAATCAGGGTTAAAAACAAATGTTACTTAAACAATGTTTACTATAGCACAAAACCATTTTTATATTTATAATTAAATTTAAGACATTCATTTTAAAGATCTAAGCATATCCATACTTATTAATTAAGGACATACACTTTTAATTTAACTTCTCCAAACCATTTATTTAAATTAAGTGTTAAAAATCCAAACTTCTTTTACTACATTTATAAAATATTTAACATACTATTTAAGACTTATATATATCTATATATATCTGTGTGTGTGTATATGTGTATGTGTATATATAAATATAAATACTTTTAAAATACTTACTATTATGATAAAACACTTTTAAACTTCTTAAAAATATATTAAAATTATTTATATAGAATATTATGTAAAAATAATAAATTTTGAAATAAATATAAAACCAAATGTAAACATGTTTAAATTTTAAAAGCCTCTTACTTCAAAAATTCATAATTAATTATTATAAAAATATTTAAACTTGAAACCAATTTTAAAACACTCTAATATAAGTTAGAAAACAACCAGGATTATTGCCGGCTTAGATGTTCAGCCTTCACTTATGGACCGTATTGGTTCAAGTCAAAGGCAAGACAAAGAGTGTTAACGCTAAAAAGTGAACGCTAACACCCGGTGTGTGTAGTAGAGTTGTGAAAGCACCACCCGTTGGTACGGGAACAGAATACAAGCTGAAAATAGTAGTAAAACGGTAAAAGACAACAGATTTATAGTGGTTCAGCCCGTAATTGAGCCTACGTCCACTTTATAGTCTTTTATTGCTGATTCGGTTACAATTTGATACAATATTCTTCAGAATACAATATAATTTGATCACAAAAACACTCTTGACTGCTAGCTCAAACTTTGATGAAGAAACTCGATGAACCCGTGTTGAATGTATGAAATTCCTCTCGAAGCTTGTTGTAGTGTCTTGAGTATTTGAAGATCTTCAAGTGTGGATGAGTTGAGAGTTCGGCAGAGTAGCGACGCTTGAAGAAATGAACGGCCAAAAGTCCTCTCCATGTTGAGGGTAGGGGGGTATTTATAGGAGCTGAATTCTGGACAGAAATCTTGCCCAAGTCTTAGGTCGCGTACGACCTAAGTTAGGTCGTATATCGCGAGTGACCTAAGATAGGTCACGGTTCTTTCACGACTTAAGAAGCTGGACTGGTGGAGTTGCACTCGGTTTCCTTTGAAGTGGTAAGTCGTGAACGACCTAAGATAGGTCATCCCCCTTTCTTTGCCTTTAGCTCGTTTAGCTGTTTTGTGAAGTTAGGTCGCGAAGCTCCTTAACTTGTTAGGTCGCGAACTCTCTTAGATCGTTAAGTCGTTGAGAACTGGAGCCGCTAGGTCGTTAACTCCTTTAGGTCGGTAAGTCGCTGAGCCTCTTTAAGAGTTAGGTCGTGCAGTCTGTTAGGTCGTGACATCCTTAGGTAGTGACATCCTTAGGTCGTGAGCTCTCTTAAGTCGTGAGTTCTTTTAGGTCGTTAAGAGCTATTAGGTAGGTCGCCGAAATAAAGGAGTTAACATTTGCCCCTCGAAGTACACGCCTATGCCATAGGTCGTGTGCTTCGACTTACTCTCGTTAGATCGCAGGTGACCTAAAACTTGCCTATTCGACTTCCTCTCTCAGCCCCATATAAACTGTTAAGTCGCCTTCTTCCTCCTTATCCTTCTGCTCTGATTTTCCGTTGCCATTGACAAATCTCTGAACTTCCAAGGGAGAATTCAACTTGTTTAATCGACAATTCATCCTTTCTACAAATTACGTGAGTGAGTTCAATCTCTGTCCCACCATAATCGCCGCCCAATCATGAGTTCATGTTTTCCGACCCAAGTTCTATTCCATGCATTCGTGTTTCGTTTTTTGAATGATTATTATGACATCGTTTTTTGAATGTTGATATGATTTGTGAATGCACGGGAATGCTCGTAATGGATCGGAGGGATTTGAAATCGATTTGCTGGGCGATCAATTGGTATGTGGAGATGAATCGAATTCAAGAAAAGGATGATCGTTTTCTTTGTACTGGCAGTATCGGGTTATCGGATCCATTAAGGGATTGCGTGGAGGGGAAGTCGGCGACTTAACAGATTTGTACGACTTAAGAATTTTATGTTGAGTCTTCCACGACCTACGAGCTTAGATATTTGAATGACCTAAACATTCTTGCGACCTAAGAGTTCCTACGACCTAACTAAAGCCAAGCATTACCGACCTATGCTAGGTCGTGAACGACCTAAGACTTGAACCCTTGGACTTAGATGACCTTTGAACATAATGACTTTAACAATTGTACAACCTAATTTCTGCGACATAAGCTCTAAGTCGCGGCCGAGCTAGGACTTGCAAATTTAAATCGCCTTGAACTTTCCAATTTGCACTGTACGACCTAAAAAAGGCTCCGACCTATGCTAGGTCGTGAGCGACCTAACACTTTGGAATTTGAGCAGAACATGACTGAACTTTGAATTGTTCGAACTGTTTTGGACCTTGTTGTACTTCTTTTCAGATTGTCTTGACTTTAATGCTAATAACCTGTTTTAAAAACAATGTTTGCAGAAAAATGGGACGAATATACTGCCATTGATTGCCCACATCGAATGACAGATTAGTCGACAAAGAACAATTAACTTAAATGAATTTTGTGAATGAAATGCTGCGAACTAACAAGTCTAAGTGAAGTATCAAAGCAAAATTGAGATGATCAACTAAAGCTGCTTTATTTGCATCGACACAACACTGTACTCGGACTTAAGATATCAAGCCTTGAAAATTTATAATCGACGAATATCAATTAACTTGGTTTCAATTATATTTGCTTGTTATTGTATTAGTTTCGCACAACACTTCACTCTTTTAGGAAACGTGCACCTTCATATTTAAATATCCAGTTGATTGTGTAGAATGACATCTCAACAAGAAGACTCGGAACCAGCTGGAGAAGATTTCCCGATTGCTAATCCACTGATCGATCCTCCGGAAAGAACTCCGACCACCCTAAGCCACAAAGTTTTCCGACAACTATGTACCCAGTTTGGTATCGCCGGATCAGATGCTATATTCCCTAAAGCGAATGACACAGCTGACAGGCCTCCTCTCGGTTTTGTCGCAGTGAATCGCCAGATGTGTTTAAGCGGAGCTATTCCACCTTTTAACGAATTTCTCTGAGAACTCTTTCTTCGATTAGCCATTTCGCCCTTCCAGCTACACCCCAACGGTTACACCGTTCTGATGGGGTTGTGTGTTCTGTTTAGGAGGACGCTTGATCGTCTTCCGAGCTTTGATGAAATTTGCTACTTATGCACTTTTTCAAAGAATAAAGACCACCCTTCGATCGTGCTAGTAAGAAGCACCAGAAACCGGAAATTGATTTTGGATTTGCCTGATAGTGCTCACGGATTTCTAAATCAATTCTTCTTTGTTCGATATCCTCCGGGATTCTATGCAGTCTGGAGAATCGGGAGTAAGATTGCCCTTCTCTGCCCATCTTATAAGTTTTTCGAAACCCGAATTATCAAATGCTTATCTTCATTCTTTTCTTTTTTCAGCACTTCCTTCCCCGCTTAGAAATCCCAGCCTCAAGTCAATCCTTGAGACTTTAAATGCTGTGGCGGCGGAAGAAAGAAGCGCCAAATTTTTGTTGAAAGATGAATTTTTGCACCAGCATGGACTTTTACACTCTTCCCGATCTACTCAGCCTTGTGAAGTCCCTAATTCTCCAGTAAAAACATCGGATGCCCCAGTTCTTGCTGAAGAACTTATACCAAAAGAACTTACCATTGAGACTTCATTGGTAAAGTGTTTTACTTCTACCGACATTGCGGGGCCATCCAGCAAGTTAGCACTTGCCCTGGTTGTTGAAGAGGAGGAAAATTCTCACATTTCTGAAAAGATGGCTGAGGTGGAAGTTGAAAAAGATAATTCTCCCGTGCATCACGGTGGTGATACTTTTGACAATCTGAGCGATATCATGATAACCTCTTAGGAGCTCTTTAAGGATGATGTTTCTAAAGCGATCTCTCCTGTTATTGAAGCAACTTCTTCTTTGCGACAAATCACAACGCCTTCTATACAGGCCGTCGCCATTCCCACACAAAAAAGTGGTTTGTAGTTCGACGTGCATAGCTTACACGCCACACACACTTAGGATTTTTTAGCGCTTTCATTCACTTAGCTTCTTCAATCTTAAAATTTCTGAGACTTGTCTTTTCTTCAATTTCAGGTTCTCTGGTGGGGCGAAGTGGCTCTTATTATGATAACTTCTGGCGTTTTGGAGGACGTGATACTTATGATTATAGACGCTATCTCCCCACTCGCAAAGAATCTGACGAAGAACGAGCCATTAGAAAAGCTCAAGAGAGGCGAGCTTATGAAGAACAGCAGAGGAGGAGAGACGATGACTCCCACAAAAGAAAACATCATGATGACAAAGGAAAGAGCCACGGCGCCGATGACCCGAGTAAACGGGTTAAACTTAGTGAAAAGGACGCGTCTGCAATTTCTGAGAAAACGGACGCTCCTATCTCTTCTGATATCCCACCTGGCTCTCCTTCCTTAAAGAAGTCCGACATCCAAGCGATCATCAACAGGCCCCAGTATCAGGTTAAAGATGGCCCCCCAATGCTTCAAGGCCGGTTTTCGAACTGGTGCTTAAAAGGAATGCGCTTTGACCTAGATTTGGTCCCGATTAATAAGCAAGCCATGCTTAGAAATCTTGATGCAGTTAGGCTTGACATTGAGAGGATGTCGCAATGGCAAAAGCTTGTTGATGAACTCCAGAGAGTCAACCATATGAATCTTCAAAACATGCTGACTCTGGAGAATGATAAAGCTGAATGGGACAAATGGTGCAAGCAGCACGATGTGGAAATGACGAGCATCGCGGATGACAACGCAAGGCTTGAATCTGAAGTCAAGCGACTTAAAGAAGATCTCGCCACTTCTTTTGCATCGCATACTCAGAAAGAAGAAGTCTTTCAGAAGCAAGTGCGGGACGCACACGCTGCGCAGAGGGATGCCGAAATGAAGCTTGCAGTTGAGCAGCACATCACTGAGAAATATCGCAAAGAAAATGCCGAGCAGCGGAAAACATTTTACTCCCAGAACATGGAGATTGAGATGTTAAAGGCTAGGCTTCTTAAAGTCGAGAAAGAGCGCGACGACGCGGTTGCCGGACAAGTTGCGGCCGAAGAGTCTCACGAAGCAACTAAAGCCAACATCGATTCTACTCTATTTGACTTTTATTTGCACAGCGTTCTGGGTCATGGTAGTCTTTCGTTCTTGGGTCCTAAATATGAAACTACACTAGCCGAAGTTTGGGAGGCCATACTTGATATGTTTGCCGGCTATGCGGAGGCAGATCTTGCAGCGCTTTACTTGGATGATGAAGCACGTGTCGCGCTTGCTAGAGGGAAAGAGCAGCTTGCTAGGGAACGCGCCGAAGTGGCAGGAGAAGAGCATTTGGAGAAAGCAACTTCAACCGACCCTGCTCATCTTCCGGCTCCGGTTGACCCTGACATTGTCGGCTCTAGTTCTTATTCTTCACCTCCCGCAAAGGCCGAAATTAAGACTGCAACCATCGATCCTCCCACTACTCAAGTTGAAGGGAAGACCCAAGACGACGCCGAAGCTGAAAATTTTGAAGTTGTTATAAATAAACCAACTTCTCCAGGTAACTTCAAGTTTGACTATTCATTCGATTCAACCGAACTTGATGAACTTCTTGCTTATTACTTAAGTTCTGATGATTTGATGTCTTCTCTTTTTTCGGAGAGTACTGCTTTTAACTTCCTGTCTTTTGTAGCGGAAGCACCTGGCGCTGCGCACTCCTCTCCTCCTCTAGCTGTTCCTCCTCCAACTCTTCAAATTACTCTGGCTTCTCAGCCAGGGTCGCAGGAAGAACAGATAGCAGCCCTTCAAGGCTTAGAAGATCCACCTGCTTCCCAAGAGCAAAAAGCAGAAGAGACGGAGGACAGTGAAAAGACTCCGGAGCAGTCGTTTGATGATGACACAAAGCTTTCCACTTTTTTCTCTCTGGGAAGTGAGTCTTCTTCGAAGAGGAAGGGGAAGCGTTCAATAAAGAAGAGGAAGAAAAGTGCTTCAATTGGAGAAGACAAAGCAGAAGAAGATCCGACCACTCCTTCTTCTCCAACCCGTCCACGTCGGATTCCAAAACTTACCATCAAGCTGGGCAAGAGCTCCAAAGGCGGTGGGAAGAAAGAATGATCAAGTTGGATTTTCTACTACTTGTTTTGCTTTTCGCATGTATTGACCGGAGATTGTGCGGGTACCGGTCCCCGCTTCTTTTGTAATCTGCACAATGTAAAATGTTTTCATAGTATTGAATAAAATAGCCATTTTACTTGTACAAATTCTTGTGTATGTGAGAATGCATTTATTTCCCATTGTAACGTAGAATAAATGATTCTTTATTTACTTTATATGATATTGCAGTGAGCTTGTGGTATGATGGTCGAGTGTTGTTTCTATTAATATAGTTATATGCCCCCGTATCACGGCTCACTGCGATATTCTATAAAGACTTGTATTCTTATTTTAGAGAATAATTCTTCCGATTTGAGGAAATATTATCCTGCTTTTAATAGAATATGTTTCGTATTGGAGAAATTTTTACTTTCTCTTTCTTTCTGAAGAACACTTCAACTTTCAGGGATGGTCACTTTTTATTTGTTAAAAAGTGGATTTTCCTACGTAGTGAAGTGAACTTTCTGATGAATTTTTTGATTTGTTTAGTGCTTCCGAATAAGGCTTTATTTTCGTGCCTCCGAAGAGGGCTTATGTCTGGTACTTCAAGCATGGTGAAGTGTGCCTCCGAAGAGGTCTTTTGGTCTTCGAAAAGAAGCGATTTTGGTCTCCGAAGAGAAGCAATTTTTGGTCTCCAAAGAGATGCGATTTTGGTCTCCGAAGAGAAGCAATTTTTGGTCTCCGAAGAGAAGCGATTTTGGTCTCCGAAGAGAAGCGATTTGGCATTTCATCTCTGGTGAAGTGGGCCTCCGAAGAGAAGCATTTTGCACTTCTACACTGGTGAAATGTGCCTCCGAAGAGGTCTTTTTAGCATTTCATCTCTGGTGAAGTGGGCTTCCGAAGAAGAGCATTTTGCACTTCTACACTGGTGAAATGTGCCTCCGAAGAGGTCTTTTTAGCATTTCATCTCTGGTGAAGTGGGCTTCCGAAGAAGAGCATTTTGCACTTCTACACTGGTGAAATGTGCCTCCGAAGAGGGCTTTTAAGCATTTCATCTCTGGTGAAGTGGGCTTCCGAAGAAGAGCATTTTGCACTTCTACACTGGTGAAATGTGCCTCCGAAGAGGTCTTTTTAGCATTTCATCTCTGGTGAAGTGGGCTTCCGAAGAAGAGCATTTTGCACTTCTACACTGGTGAAATGTGCCTCCGAAGAGGGCTTTTTAGCATTTCATCTCTGGTGAAGTGGGCTTCCGAAGAAGAGCATTTTGCACTTCTACACTGGTGAAATGTGCCTTCGAAGAGGGCTTTGGTTGATCGGTGTGCCAGGAAGGTTGCGTCTCAGGGGCGAGTGGATCCATGGGACGGACGCAAGCTGTCTGATCGGATGCATCATGACTAGTTAGCAAAGGTCCTGTTCCTTCTGCTTGGGAAGGTGTCCCTTTAGTGGATCTACCAGCATTCTTATGGAGAGGAATACCTCATTTTGGCTGCTTCTGTGTTTGTCGGCCCATGTTTCCTCATCATCTGCTCATCAGCGATCCTTTATCATTGTTTCCAAGCACATCTTCCTTTCTGTTGCAAGTAAATTTCTTTATCCGAAGAAGTAGACTCCATTGTTGAGCGACTTCATGGGGCCAACGCAAGTTACTTGGTTGGATGTCTTTTTATATTGACGATCGCAACCAGTTAACGAGTGCTTGACACAGTGGCATCGCCAACTTTTTATGTGAAGTTCCTCTTGTATGGGATTTGAGTCTAGAATTTTTGTTGCTTGAAATTTGCTTAATAATTGATTTATAGGGATCGCTTGGCTTTGCGATGGGCGAGCTTCGCTTTAATGACCTGCAATATTAGATCAATATTTTAGCAATACATTTAGAGTATTTACACATCGAAATATAACAGACATTTTGTAATAGAAAACATAGAATTCATAGTTTTTGATTATTCAATCATACTGATTTCTCAGCAGTTTACAATGCAAAAGTTACACATCCATTATCATTTTACAAATTTAAGCAATGTTGTTAAGTAAAAGATGGATGCTAGTGATTATTTTTTTAGAATCTCCGGGCTGGATATCCATTTGCGCTTGATTCATAGCTTTTGGATTTTTATGCCAGAGAAAGTGAAAGATGCCCCAGTCGCAGTTTTGTGGACAATTAGCAGTCGTCCCAACTTCTGCCTGCTGGGTGTGGACCTCCTGTGACAACATTAATGACAAGCTTTTCTGAATCTTGCACTACAGTGTTGTTGCGAGAATCGGATTGATGGGTAGGACGTTGTTGACCCTGAGTAGATGAGGTTGGATCGACTCCGCTTCTCTTAACGTATTGTTGGAGTTTACCCTGCTTTAGCAATTCTTCAATCACATTTTTTAACTGGCGACATTGGTCAGTATCATGGCTAGGTTGATTGTGAAATTGGCAAAATTTTCCATTACGTATTGCGCCTCTCTTCATCTCAGGTGGCTTAGGATACCTGACAACATCCTTTGTTGCGAAAAAGATATTTCTTGGTGTATCAGTTAAAGGAGTAAAATCTGGAAGATCGAAGCGATGGAGTTTTTCACATTCCCCTGATTCTTTCCTTCGTCGTTTTCCCTTTTCTGATTCTCAGAATTTCTTTTGTTAAAAGCAAGATCATTGTTGTTGTCCTTGGCAACTAATACTTTTGCTGAGGCGGAAAGGTTTTCCAGGCGCATGAATTCATCGGCCTTTTTATAAAACTTCTCAAGGGAATTTGGTTCCTTCATTTTTAGCCATTTTCCAAATTCACTCGATTTATTGATGGCTCGCACCAAATAGGTCAGGATCATACGCGGTTCTGCATTATCCACTTCGGCTACAGCTATATTGAAACGGCTTAAGAAAGATTTGATTGATTCTCCGGGCGCTTGTTCAAGACTAGACAGTGACATTATATCCTTAGCTTTTGAAGCATGCAATCTGAACTGTTCTTTAAACTTTTGCGTCAAGTCAGAGAATTGATCTATTGACTGAATTGGAAGCTTTGTGAACCAAAGTAAGGCCACACCTTCCAAGTACACTGGAAAGTATCGACACTTAATCTCGTCTGACGCTCTTGCACCGGTCATATGCCAATCGTACTTGTATAGGAAATGATTAGGGTCACTCGTTCCCCTATAGGCTTGGATAGTAGGAGGTGCAAATTTCCTCGGAAATTCCGCTTTCAGGATCCTTTCAGTAAACGGAGTTCTGCTTGGTGCAAATCCCCAGTCACTTTCATTCTCTTCCCTCTGCATGCTCTCTTTCATGATACGGCCAACCATTTCGGACAGGTATTCTTTATTGTTCAAAGACATCTCCGGGCAGGCATCAGTCCTTCTCTCGGAAGCTTGCCTGGGCACATGTTCACGATAAGTTGGCTGCGGCATAGAACCCTCAGCTTGGAAAGGTGGCATTTCAGGAAAAGTTGTTTCATGATTTTCTAGCTGACGATTTGCCCCAAGTAGAGCATTTAGCCTATCCATCATCAAAGCATTTTAAGTTTCAATTCGTTGATATAATCTAGAAACTGCTTCATCTAATTCAGCCCTTGTGACCCCAATGGTAGGAGTTGTTTGGTCTGCTATTGGGGAAGCGGAAGTTCCCTCATGAGCATTTCCGGATCTGGTAGGTCTACCTCTTCTTCCAGGAGCCATTATCTCAGATAAACTTCTGGTATTAAGAGAGGTTCTTTTCACAAGTTTTTTGCGAAGTAACGGTGAAAATCTCCCTGAGTTCAATTTCTCAGTGAAAGCACCAAAATGTTAACGCTAAAAAGTGAACGCTAACACCCGGTGTGTGTAGTAGAGTTGTGAAAGCACCACTCGTTGGTACGGGAACAGAATACAAGCTGAAAATAGCAGTAAAACGGTAAAAGACAATAGATTTATAGTGGTTCAGCCCGTAATTGAGCCTACGTCCACTTTATAGTCTTTTATTGCTGATTCGGTTACAATTTGATACAATATTCTTCAGAATACAATATAATTTGATCACAAAAACACTCTTGACTGCTAGCTCAAACTTTGATGAAGAAAATCGATGAACCCGTGTTGAATGTATGAAATTCCTCTCGAAGCTTGTTGTAGTGTCTTGAGTATTTGAAGATCTTCAAGTGTGGATGAGTTGAGAGTTCGGCAGAGTAGCGACGCTTGAAGAAATGAACGGCCAAAAGTCCTCTCCATGTTGAGGGTAGGGGGGTATTTATAGGAGCTGAATTCTGGACAGAAATCTTGCCCAAGTCTTAGGTCGCGTACGACCTAAGTTAGGTCGTATATCGCGAGCGACCTAAGATAGGTCGCGGTACTTTCATGACTTAAGAAGCTGGACTGGTGGAGTTGCACTCGGTTTCCTTTGAAGTGGTAAGTCGAGAACGACCTAAGATAGGTCGTCCCCCTTTCTTTGCCTTTAGCTCGTTCAGCTGTTTTGTGAAGTTAGGTCGCGAAGCTCCTTAACTCGTTAGGTCGCGAACTCTCTTAGATCGTTAAGTCGTTGAGAACTGGAGCCACTAGGTCGTTAACTCCTTTAGGTCGGTAAGTCGCTGAGCCGCTTCAAGAGTTAGGTCGTGCAGTCTGTTAGGTCGTGACATATTCCTTAGGTCATGACATCCTTAGGTCGTGACATCCTTAGGTCAAGACATCCTTAGGTCGTGACATCCTTAGGTCGTGAGTTCCTTTAAGTCGTGAGCTCTCTTAAGTCGTGAGTTCTTTTAGGTCGTTAAGAGCTGTTAGGTAGGTCGCCGAAATAAAGGAGTTAACAAAGAGTTTGTTGGATATTTTTGAGAGACAGAGGAGAGCATTCAAGTCATTGGATCGCTATGCCATTGTGATTCAAAAGGATGGTTACGGAGAGATAGTAGATTGTGTGTTACTCTTATTATGGAGTTGATTGACATCGTACTAGCAAAGTCTCATCATTCTAGGATGACCATTTGTCCTGATGGTGATAAAATGTATCGTGATATAACGAGAGTTTTTATTGGCCTAGTATGAAGAGGCATGTGGTGGGGCATATTTCCCAATATAGTACTTGTTAGAGAGTAAAGGTGGAGCAGAAGAAGTCTAATGGATTATTACAACCATCAGATATTCCGCAATGGAGATAGGAAAGTATCTCTGTGGACTATAGTGAAGGATTACCTAGGAGAAGAAGGGGGAATGAGAGTATTGGGTCATAGTTAATCGACTGCGAAAATGTGCTCATTTTATTCCACTCAAAAGTACGAGGACATCATCATCTTTGGCGACCTTACATGTAAGGGAGATAGTTTAATTATATGGAGTTTCTTCTAACATAGTCAGTGACCATGTGACGACCCACCTTTATGACCCCTGAGAACGACACTTAATACAACCTTGGTATTCATGTGTCGTTGCCCAAGTATCTGAAAGACGAGTTGTCATGGGGTAAAATATAATATAAGAACACAACAATAATCTTACAATGGAACGGTTAAATATAACATAAAAATAAGACAGTACATAAGGTTACTCCCAACATGGAGTTATCGGAGTTACAATAAAAGTACTACTCTCAGTCTAGGTAGTTATAACAATCTGCCTTTAAATATACATACATAGAGCCAACATCTCATAACAGCGGAAATAAATAGCTTGATATATAAGGAGCCTCCTGCTCGTCCACCATCTTCAAAAGAGCTAAAAGAAACCCATCATTTCCGGACTACTCAAATATAAATGAGTACTCGAGAGTTTAGGGAAGACAAACAATTCGGATCAGACAATAAGTCCGGTATGAGTAAACTCCAAATAAAAAAATAGAACCCACAAAATAACCGGTGAGACCACGTCACAAAAATGCAAAACGGGTTTCCCCTTACAAGGACAACATCCAAGCATAAAAGAATGGACACATAATTAAACATCGCGAAGAGCGCAAGACGCTTCCCGATTCAATTAAGAAAGAATCAATCCACAAATTTGAATCAAAAATAAGAAAAAGGAATTTTTCCAAAAATGACTAGGAGGGTGCGCCCCCCTTATCGAAAGTATACCTCTAGAAAATATACTTGAGAACTACGATGGCTCTCGGAAACCTCCAAGCCGGACCCAGCCAACCTTACCGAGTATCCGAGTATTTCACATCTCCGTGCGCATACAACCGGAACCAATCTAGAGTAGATGTGAAAATACCCTAATGGGAGCAACCCCACATAGCTTGGACCTCACTCGCTCTTTATTTAGTCATTTTCGATATAGGATATCAATGCTCTAAATGAGCAATAAATCGTCTTAGATTGACGAAACAAAAACAAAAGGAAGAAGTGTATCAAAATTGATAGTCAAGATATCAACTATCGGGGATAACAAAACGATCGTATATGGAAATTAAATCTTATATTTTTTTCAATGCTTGGAAAATATCCATATACTTATCTCATCGGTATAAGTATATTCACAAAACATTTGGGATGATTTCATATTTCAAAAGCATACTCTAATAAAACATACTCTAATAAAACATTTCTATGTTCATACCAATATTCCTTATATTCAACGATGATTCCTTGTTGCTACTCTATGAGCATTCACAGCTATTTTATTCATATCCTTAACTCTTACCCCATCTTACCTAGGCAGTCATCCCTATCCACTCCATACCAAAATTGGTTTGGTTTTCACCACTCCTTATAAAATTAAAACTTCAAAGTCATGAAGTACTTAACCCAAAAATTCTTATCTTCAAAAATATAAACTTAGAATCTTTTTATTAAATTCAAAAAGCCAACATCAGCAATTTTAAAAAGATTATTTTCCTAAAACACGCATATCTACATTCTTTTCAAATTATAATGGTTAAGCTTTTGTTACATGAATAATCATTAAATCGATTTTTTTCTTTATAAACACTTTGTACAATAGAGGCTTACTTATTCAAAAGTAGGATTTTTAACCCAAAACATTTATTTGCGTTCAGAACAGCTAATTTTCATACAAAACTATTTTTTTCAAAAACATCTTTTATAAGTTTAAACAAAGAAAACTGGAGTAGACAAGAATAAATTCCATTCTATTATTTTTCTACTACTCATGCTATTTCTGTTTTCAACCTTAGCGGAGATTCTAGCAGCTTATGAGGGAGACTTCTAAAAAATATGTGCAATTACTGCATATATTTATGGAAATTATCCATTTTTCTACGCTTTGCCTCTAGTTTCTTACAACGTTTCTAACTTTATTACTAGCAAAACTTTAATATAAATTCCTAATGTCTTTCCTATTTAAATTTCATAATATTGCTACTATTAAAATTTCTCCTACCTATATTGCCTTCTACTGGCTTCTCCTTACATAACTCTTTTCCTCTTTTACTGTTTTACCATTGACTCATTGTAGTGCATTCACCTACTGCTTTAGTCATTGGGATTTTCTTCGTCAACATGAAAAGAGATATGTATAAATCTATTTTAGTTGTTTCTCTCCGTATTTTCCTATATAGGAATATTGTTCCTATCTACTTTATCGACCGTTCTTCACCTTCTATTCTCTTTACTACATTACAATCAAGTACCATTTACATTTATCCACCCCTTAAAAAGAATTATAAAAATGAACTCCTAAATTAACAAAAATAAGAAAATCATCGAGCCAAACATGCGCTATCTTTTTCATTCATTTCAAAAATGAAAAACCCCTTCTTTCACATCGGGTTAATCACCATTTTAAAACATGCGAAATAAATGTTTTGGGGAAAAAGAGAGTGTATGTTTCTTTTAGACTTTTCTTTTGCATGGGGTTAATCACCGTTTTAAAAAGGAAAACTTCAAAGAGAGCGTATGTTTCTTCTTTTCCATTTACTCCTAACCTATTCTTATTAAGAGTATATATAAAAAAATCCGGTCATCCTCTTGTGGTGATTGATATAAACCTTCTTCTGGGAACTTGCTTAATCCTTTTTCACATCTTAGTTCCAAATGCTTGCAACATATAGACTCCTACTTCCCATCTATATGGACTAGTCATAAGGCAGCCTAGGCCCAACAAAGTAGTCAATTAACATCCATCCTCTAGGATCCTTCTATATGTCGTACTCATGCTCTTCTCAGTCCACTCCATATGGCACAGCCACCATCCCATGGGTTAATTGGGGTAAACGCATCAATTTAACTATTTTTATTTTTCCAACTCATAGTTGCATCATCCATCGTTTCAAAATATGGTCACAACTGCTTCTATATTCGGAGTTCATAGAATTTGGCGTATAATATATATAGGTAAAACTACAAATACATTCTCTTAGTGCATCCCAATTCCTATGATCGACTAGCCTAACTCTGATATTAAATGTAACAACCCACATCTTAATGGGCTCAAATTTTGACTAAATCATAAACTCAATTCCACTAGGGTACGGATCGTTGGTGTTGGTAATTTGTAATAAATATAAGTATATCAGAGAGCTATTTACATAAACTCATAGCGGAATAGAAAAATATGATATAACATATGTACCGACTAAAGCTACTACCTTAGACTTAATATTATTCCTAGGATATCTAGTTTCCTTGTCAATGCCGAGCATGAATGCGAAGACTTCTCCATCTACCATTCCCATTTTTCTCCAGTATCTTGTCACTCTAAATCTATCCTATGAATTGTAATGACGAGGAGGCAGAACACTGTTTGGGTGACTAGTAAATTACATACTTTATCCATAATACTAGTTTATGCTGATTGATTTCTATTTAAGTGTCATGTCTCCTATTCAAGGCTTACACATTTAATTTCTTATGTGCGTACGTTATATCCAACCTTCCCGGAGTATAACTATACACACACACGTTGTACTGCCTAAAAGAAAACTCTAACTACTTAATACTTCTTGAATAGGGAGGAGGCATACTCAACGACCATTTAATCCTCAACCCTAAAGCGGGCCCTCCGTAATGTAATCGCTAGCCAACTGGCTGTAGCTACGAGAGCGATGACCCCTAGGTATGGTTTTATAATTTAATTTGTTGTATATTAGTGCATCTCAAAGATTTATCTAATGGTTAATTGGCCCACCTTCAATGAACAAACAGCTAATTAAATTTTGTGGTCTTTGCGTATCCTATACGGATTCTACACTAGTAGGAAGAAAAATCTGTTAGGGCATAACCCAAATCTTTGCTAACAACTGCTTAGGACTATTCGTAGTCCAAGTCTATGTGTCATCCCTACCTCCTAATACATGTTTATCAACAACACTGACTAGCCCACCGATCCTCGTAGTCGAAATCCTATTTAAACTAACCTAATATAAGTCAAGGAAAAAGCCCACTCTAGTTACTTAATACTCTTGTTAGAAATGAAGTAGACTCCCATTTCCCTATTAGGCATTGTCATAGTATTATTTCAGACTTCTTATACAGAGAGAAGGTAAAACCAATGACCATTAAATACCTTCCACCCCGAAGTAAACCTCTTGACATCCCTAAAGGTACTAAGTCATTTAATACTCAAATCTGAGGTAAACCCTTGATTTATTTTATCATACTTATACGCAAACATATATCCCTTCCCCACAGGTCCTATCATTGGAGATGTCCTGTAACAACTCGTCTTTTCAAACCTCAGAAGTCGAAACTAATACATCCATGGTATTCACGTACTGAACATCCAATTACCGGAAAGATAGTTTGTTGGGATAAAAGAAAAGAAAAGACAGAACAGAATTTCACAAGGTGATGAGTAATATATACTATACAATTGATCTTTACAAAGAAAACTATGATACACAAACTTCAATCAGAGTAACTAACCTATCATCATCTTGGACAATCATAACAACATGTCCATATAATTGGTGATAAATACAAACAAGAAAATAAAGCAAAAATAAAGAAAATAGGGAATACATCTTTGAAGCATCTAGCTCATCTCCTGAAGCTCCAAAGCATCCATAACTAAATCTGAAATTGCTCGAGCTAACCCGAGCATTATAGGAAAGTAATGCCTGTATCAGTCTGGTAAACTAGCATGAGAAACACAGTCAAATGGATTTTTAACGTCATAAAAACTTTCCAAAAATAAAGGTATCTTGTAAGACTACACCGCACATAAACGCGGATGAGTTTTTACTTTAAGATAACCAAATCATTTCTATAAGATATCTTGTGATATTATAATAATGTCTAGGGTTTAAAATAAATATATAACATAGCTGAAATGCTTTTATCTCACATTCCAGAAGTTGGACACAACTAAGTCCGTAAAGCCACATATAGAAGATTGGATTTCATCACTGACAAGGCTACTTAGGTACCGCCTGCTATATTATATTTCCAAACAATGTATCGAGGGCCTCACATGGACCCCCTGCAAATCAAAATCGGCTGCCCCTTTAACATGGTATACCAGATTACATCATTCCTCGAGCACCGAGGCTGCAATCATATTGCCTTTAGCCCCACTCTTCCCATGCACACGCATACCAAAATCCATAAATATCCATTCTCGATCGAGGAATAATGCTCCTAATGGTAGCGAACCACATAGTCCTAAAGCATATCCTTTGTATTAGTCATTTCTGAGTGATGAGGCTTGTGAGGTCAGGATTACCTTTTTTGCTCTCTTAGCTATTCCCACTTGGAATGCTAACACTACCTTCCAAGCAACAGTGCAATACTAGCATTTATCCATACAAGTTGTTCAGGATATGAATAAATTGTAGACACTACATCCATTTTGAAATCACACTCGGGATTAGTAGCAAGTAGCCCTTGCGCTTCAAAGAACTTCATCTTTGATTCCATTATATCTAACCAATCTCGAACCTCTTTATGTGTGTCACTTAGGCAAACAGTATGTTACTATTAGTGGCAAAGCAAAGTCATGACTAGGGCTACGCGTAGACGAGCCACTAGTGGATGGGGTCATGATGTCTGTCTAGGTAACTGAAGACTATAGGAGTGGACGGTTACTCTTTGGTAGGCGAGTAGACCTGGGTTCCTAGAGCAGGCTTGCGATAGGTGGCTTTCAGTTTCCCTATCTAGTTCACGGTATGTGAGTGTAGTAGATTGGCGTATAACTTGAAGTCAGTTACTCTACGGTTGGCGAGCAGAACTATATTCCTAGAGCAGGCTTGCGGTATGTGGGTGTCATTCTGTCGTTAGAATCATAGTATATGTGTGTATAGTAGATTAGCATATATATATATACACACACACACACACACACATCTTTTTCCTATAATAAGTTGACTAGACTGGAGAATGGATGAGTCTGAAGTGTACCCGGTCCCAATTATATCCATACTATTTGATGATGGCATTTTATAATATGAGATTTAGAGATATTTTGGTCAGTGCATCGTTATTGCCTAGCACTTAAGGATATCTCATAGTTGATTGTTTTAGGATTTGATAGTGAATCCAAGACATGGATGATTCACCTACACAATGTTGGTTTATGTGAATTCTGATTTGATGTGTTTTATATAGGTGATGGCATTTTTATGCTGGACTTTGAGGGTGTTTCTATTATGTTACACTATTATTAGTATGACATCCCCGTTATACTATGTATATTCTATATCTATGTTTATACTGATCCATATATTTAGATATAGTCTGACCCGTGTGTTATTTATAATACTCAGGTCAGTCCGAGACATTTAGGTACATGGACAAGGAGACTAGCATGTATTTTTTTGGGCTTAGAGGATACTAGATATCAGTATTGTAGTATATTATTTTGTGTTGTATTGAATCACGTATGTATTTGACATTGTGATTTATATCATACCTTGTATTTTACATTATATCTTATTGCTACGACTGACTCTGTGATCTCTGATATTTACTGTATATTGTTCTATCAAGGTAGCATACGTGTTTATTGCTTTGTACCGGTACTGTGTACGTATATGTGAGATATTTATTTGATGTTTTAATACTTACCAGTGTTAGTCCAAGGGACTATTCACATGTGTACTCCATATCACCTTATTCTCTGTATTATTCGATAGTATTATTTTGTAATACTCTTGGATAGTATAAGTATAAAGGTAGGGGTGTTATAGTTGGTATCAGAGCAGGTTCAGAATAATACATCATATATAAGAGACACAAGTCAAGATCTTATTGAGACTTAGAGTCCATACTCCTTGGGGTGTGTTGGATAGTAAAGTGATAGTAGGAATATACGATGTTTACTAGGGTAATCATCTGGGAACATATTTGTTATTTTTACTATTATATATATATATATATATATATATATATATATATATATATAATTTTATCCCTATCACTTCAGTGTGGTTTTTTCCTTGTGGAATTTAAGTTTTTAATGGAGATATGAAATAAGGGATTGTAAACCGGATCAGTAGAGTCGACACATTGGCATTATTGAATAAAACCTCTATATGGCTTTGAATAGAGTGGCCTAATCCATTAGTAACTAGAGTGCGCATCAGATGCTGATAAATAGCTTTCTGTTAAAGGCATTTGTTTGTCTGTTTGATGTGTGAAGCTTTGTGTTGTTATTTATGGTTGTTAAATGAAATATATATACGAATTTTGAAAATGATTATTTTTATTCAAACAAGCATATATGATTTAATAAAATATGAGATTGACTTTTATAAAGTGATTGAAAGTATTATAGTAGTTTATTTTTGTATTAATTTATCCGTCGAGTGTTTTTAGAATTTTGCTCGATACATTTGGCCAAGTTATCAATATTGATTCCTAATCATTTGGACGAGACAAATGGACATAATATTTTGAAGTGTGGTACATTAATTTGAAGAGAAGTATTATTTTGAGATGATTATGTTGAAACAATGACTTTGGGTTCTGAATTGGTGATTGCAAAATTCTTGTGAATAATCTCATAGTATAAAGACACTGATTTGGCTTGATTAAAATGTGAATTAACATTCTTCAACTAATACCATTACCTCCTACGAAAATTAAAGGTAAAATCCTTGCCTTGGTTTGATCGATATGTAATTTGCATTGAAGAATATATGGGTTATTTCAGCAATATTTAAGCTTTCGATCGGGCTTATAGATGGCTATAAATATGATATCTAAACATAGCAATAACTCACATACTCAATGATGAAGTATTACCACTTGTTCATGCATTTCATTGATGTACTGTTTGGGGTAATTTATGTTTATTTGCGGCCAGGACGTTCAAATCTTTTAAAGGAATGGTTGTAGCACACCCTTGTAGTAGTCCCATGTCATTTGGTAAAAACATAGTATGATATTTGACTATAACATAATCTTTCAAATAACATCAATGATTTTAATAAACAAACCTCACATCATTGGTGGAGACAGTGAAATTTGAGGCATATGTGCATTATGCAGGTGTGCAACATTACAATTATATCCTTAACTTGCATGCAATCAAATGTGTGAAAACTGTTCAACATAGTATAGTTTGGACTGTGCTACGTGTGTTGCTGTTTTTTTTTGCACTAACTGGAAGAAAAAAAACCTCTAAAGATAAGTGAAGTGAGATTAAGATTTTCGGGACTACCAAGGCTTGATATCCAACAGGCAAAGCTTGGCTTGCTGACAGTCTAGTGTCAGGGTGTTCATTGTCTTGCTCAGATTTTCATGTTTAAAAATAATAATAATAATAAGCTTTGATACATCTTGATATGCTTGCTTGTTCTTATGTTAATTCTTTAGTAAAGTACAAGGTGTATTAGGCATTTGAGAGACGTGTAGGACAGTGCCAACTGATCTTACTGCAACTAGTATGAAATCAAATTTGTGACATATTTATATCTTGTTACGTTTCTGTGAACAAACTTTCACAAGGTAGTTGGTGGAAGAAATTAAATATATGGCTAGAAGCAAAAGTTATTTTTTATTGTATTCTGATTTTGAAAAAAAAAAAATTTATGAAATGTAAAACATTACAAAAAGAAATATTTAGTTTTTAGGTTCAGTACTTTTGTAAGACACAATGTGACAATATATATCAGAATTATGAAAAATTAACACTATCTGGACTAACCTACAGAAGCACCACATTTTGAAGTTACTGGATTGATTACTTATACCTTGTATTCATTGTTTGAGGTTAATTTAACCATGATATGCAGTAGATTTTAATTAGATTTGTAGTAAACAACTTCATAAAAATATTTTTCCACCCCAACTATTGAATTTTCATCTATGAAAATTTACATGGGTTGGTCATTATTACTGCATATTTACATCCAAATTTGCTTTAGAAGGCACATTTGCTTAGTTGCTATAATGCATACAAACTAGTGGACCATTTCGTTTGCACTAATAAAGTTTTGGAATGAGTGTTAGATTCCTACAGTCTACCCTTTGCATTTCTCCAACCCACAATATTTTATATTGTAAATAACTTAATTTAGTGGTTTTGTTATTAAAAAAAAATAGAAATAGAAAAAAAATTAACATATGGTTGGAATGCAATGAATTGGTTTAATCATAATTCTCAAACCATCAATCTGTTTTCAATGATTTTAAATTTGTTTTGAAGCTATGCTGTTAAAGAGTAGTTTTCGTTTGAAATGCGATGCAAAGTTTTGAAGTTAACAATTTTTAAAACGTAAATTAAAAACAATGAACATTGCTGTTTTGAAATCAGAAAATTTCATGAAACAACGCTGAATTCATTTTATCATAACTTTTGAAAGGTTGGTCCAATTTTGACAATTCTGCACATTCTAGAAAGCTAGAAGTATAAGCTGCAATTTTTATTTGAAGTATTTCATAAAATTTTGACGTTTGTTACGCCAATAACGCTAATTTGTGTTGCCGACCTACTATGTTTATCGGAAAATCTGAGATGAGCTCTTCTACAAAACTCCATATAACTTGGGATGTAATCCACATTTTTGCAATCTGAAAGAGGTTTTAAAAAGCTAACACACCATATAACAATTTAATTTCAAAAACCGTAAGTTGTTTGATAATTTCTGCTTTTGAAAGTTAGTTGGAAAGCGAGTTAAATATTAACGTTATATTGTTTTATAATAAATGATTGCACACTTACCATACTTCTTTTTATTTGCGACTAATGTTCTAATTGAGTTAAGTACATGTGCTTTTGGAGCTTACTTGGATTAGTTTGCTGTAATAGCTCGCTTTTGCTTGCGAAAACATGAAATAATCCGCTTAAAATGCTAATAAAAAGGTACGTTTTTATGTTATTGCGAGATATATATGATATTATCTTGTTTCTCCATGTTTCAGGATGTGCCTTGTCGGGATGCATGTTCGGAGATGTATATCATGTAATTACATTGTGTTTTGATTTTCGGAACGCTCTCCGTACAAAGGAGATTCTATCAAAATTTTCTAAAAAATCCGACATTTAGAATATTTTCGTAAGAATTTATCGTATGCAAAAATAGAAAGTCGTTTAATTGAATCTATTTGAGAAGTAACATATAATAAGTTGAGTTGGAGTGTGAAGCCATATAAAGGATTGAATAGTTGAGTTTGATAGGCGAATTCCCTATAACAAATTGCGATGACAATTTTATAAATGGAGGAGTATAACAACCCTGCTTTCTATGCTGTGTGAATAAATAAATTTTAGTTAAATAAAAGTGAATATTAGGCTCAGGTCCCTAATAAGTTTCAAAATACACAAAAAGCCTAGTAAAAAAAAGTATGTAAATTAGGTCTCTAGAATTAAGTTACTAAGTAATTGCATATAGTTATGCAATTATGCACTGAATAATTATAGACATTTATGCAATTATATCTAAAAGTTGCATAAATTTATGCAATTTTTTCGGTGAATAATTGCGGAAATTTTCGCAAATATTTTGGTGAATAATTGCGGAATTTTCTGCAAATTTTCGAAAAAAATTACGGAAATTTCCGCAACTTTTTGGTGAATAATTGCGGAAATTTCAGCAACTTTTCAGTGAATATTTATGGAAATGTCTGCAATTTTTTGATATAATTGCATAAATGTCTGTAATTATTCACTGAATAATTGCATAAGTGTATGCCATTATTCGGTAACTTAATTCTAAGGACCTAATTTACAAACTTTTTTTTACTGGGGTTTTTGTGTATTTTGAAACTTATTAGGGACCCATGCCAAACTGTCCCTAAATAAAATCTATTTAATAAAAGATTTTGTTTTAATAAATTAAACTAAATCAATAAATCCTTTTTCGGAGAATACACTGAAATCGAATAAAATGTTTTAGTAAATATGAAATATTTTATATAGTGAATTTTTTTTAGAATGATCGAAATAGTTCAAAATAAATCTATTTTTGGTCATACGATGAATGGTTAGTTAGAAACAAACAAATATTGAATTAAATGAAATTGTCTATTATCAAAAAATATTTTGTACACTGAAATGTAAATTAAATTAAATCAGTTTGAGATTCACTTACAAATTGATACATGGATTATTTAATATAAGAAAAAGAATTGAATTAATTAAGTTAAATAAGAGCCCGATTAGGCCTAAGCCTATTAATAACTTACCATAATCTATATCTCCACAAAATTCTCTCTTGCTCTACCCAATTTCAAAACCAGTATCCCCATTCGATTTTCGCCCCAACCTTCCCAAATCAAATTCGCGTTCGAGAGAAAAATGTGTGAAATGAATTTCGCACTCAATCCTGATTAACTTGATGGAGGCGATCAAATTAGGGCTTAAGGATAGGATGCGTGAGCACATGATGCCCGATGGAAGTCACGGGATGCTCGATGCTTGAAGGGGAGGTGATGTCATGCTGAAGGTTTGTGGAGTGCTTGAGGTTTTAGTGGTGTGTGTGAGAGTCGGGTTGAGATGGAAAACGCGATCGACTGGGATGCGATGATGGAAGCCGACAATAGGGAGGAGCTGTGTTCTTGAAGGCTAAGCGTGAGGCTGGAATTGTGGCAGATGTGCAAGTGATTCGAGCAATGGAGTGCGTGCATTTGTGCGAAGATGTAACAGTAGTGGTGGTTGATGAGGCAGACAGTTGTAGGCGATGATTGAGAAGTTATTAGGCAGCAACTAATGGTGTAACAACGATGGTAATAGTATTATAAGACTTCGCTCGATAATTCTTTGAGTTTATCCACATAACTATATCTACCATTTTTACAAGTTATCTTATTCATCCCAATAATTGATTACATATCTTAGTCGAATTGATTCTGATTATTGGCTAAATCGATTGATTGGTATATTGGTTTGAGATTGATTGTTGTTTGGATGCACTAGTACAAAACTGGTCATTTGTGTCGGTTGTGTAACCCCTGTTGTGTCGGTTTTACAACCGACTCATATGAAGACGACACAAAAGACATTTTTCTGTTGTGTCGGTTGTACGACCGACACAAATATCAATCATTTGTGTCGGTTGTTATTAAAGAACCGACACAAAACTATGAACAGTTGTGTCGGTCTTTCTAAAAGGACCGACACAAATCAGCTTGTATAGTGAAGCACACTGTCGTTTATTGTGTCGGTCCTTTTAGAAAAACCGACACAACTGTTCATAGTTTTGTGTCGGTTCTTTAATAACAACCGACCCAAATGATTGATATTTGTGTCGGTTATGTTTGTTTTTTCAACCGACACAATTGATATAAAGTTGTATCGGTTCTCTTTGAAGTAACAACCGACACAAGTAATATCTGAAGTAAAAAAAAAATATTATTACCGTTTAAGATTATAGAAACAGTATGAAATTGAATTTTAATTTTTTATAAACCAACATTACTATGAACTGATTGAACAAAAAATATAATTATATTATCCATCAACATAATTCATGTTTACAGACCAAAATAGAATATAATCTATCACAAACATAACGTACATAACAAAATACCAACGTACGTTACAAAAGATCAGCGTACACAACCAACTACATCCAATTATACATGATATAACTAGCTAAATTCTCTCGAACCTCGTGTATCTCTTGTTGGTTATAAGAACCGTCTCGTACAAAGTCCTGCAATTAAGAGAATTGTTATACAAAAGACAATAATTAAGTCAGGAATACTCTGCAATATATATAAAAGATCAGTCTGAGAGGAATGTAATTCAAACACAGGTTGAACCATGCATAAGCTGAATATTGGAAACAAATTAAATGATAGCTACAAGGAAATTTATTTCGAGATCCCTGTTTTATAGACAGCCCCTACTTCATCACCAACTGTGATATCTCCTCATAACCATCAAACTGATATCCTCTTTCACAAACATACATCACTTCACTCTCTCCAAAACATTCAAATATACATTTATGGTAATATTATACATTTATGCATAAGCTGAATACTCTGCAATATATATAAAAAATTATTTCCTTGTTTACTATTTCTAACTCATTCAAAATCAAGTCGTACTTGTTATTAATAGCATCAGATGTAGTTTTCTCGGTATCTTCTCTCAGTTTTATTTGTAGAGAGTTGCTAAGAATTCAACTTCATATGTTAACTACTTTCCGATAAGTTTATAAATAGCTAAATTATCTATAATAAGTTCTAGTATGAAGAAATTTTACTTCTTTAATATGTTCTAATATGAAATAGAGGAGTTTAGCAAGCTAAATTAAGGAAGAAAAATGCATTCATTACCGTATCATTATCTCTTAAAAGTACAAGGCTTTTAGGCCATTGAACAAAACTCCCAACCGCTTCTCCTATCGTGCTGTGATGTTTAGTTGGAACAGGAAGTGAGGTTCCTTCATGACTAGACTCCACTGTCTGCACTTCCTTATCAATAATGTAATAATGTAATAATGCTGAAACTGTTACCTACTCACGGTTGATAATGTGTGTTGTCAGTTGGTATAAGAATGAATTTTTCTCAGAAATCAATGTGTATTTACAGAATGAAGTAGTTCAACCAATATTTTAATCACAATATGAAAATAATCACAGCCAGCAAATGAATCAGGATTTGCTTGTGGTGAACCTGACGAGATGTCCTATAACCGCTATGACTATTCCTAGAACGGATCCAGCTAATACCTGAATATAAACATACGAATATATAAAATTTCTACGACTGTGAGTACTATTTTTTTTAAACAATAAATAGATAAAAAAGAAGTGATGAGATGATGAGCAAAACCTGACAAGGAGTATGGCCAAGAAGCTCTCGTAATGGTCTTGCTTCAGCTAACGGGTGTTCAGAAGGCAGTTCATATACAATTTGATTCAATACCTGGAAAACATCCAATATATAAAAATGTTTTAGTGTATCAATGAATGGTAATATATGACTTTGAATGTGAGTTTATAAACAACCTCAGCCTGCTTTCCAGCATGTAAACGAACACCAACAGCATCATACATTACCTGACATACACACATGTATCATATGAAAACATGATTAATATCATAATTATGTAATTTCAGAGTAAACATAATATAAATAGATCGTAAAACTGTGCTTACCACGCATGCTAATATCATAGCAATAGCAAAGACAGAATCAGCAAAGCCTTCTTGAAATCCGATTGCTACAGCCAGAGCGGTTACTGTTGAAGAATGAGAAGACGGCATCCCTCCAGATGCAATCATTAGTTATGACATAACACTCATCTTTGTTTTTATCCTTTCATCTGCAAAGCTGCAATTTATTCGATTTTCCTTTTTGTTGTGATATAGACAATGGCGAAGACATGGAATTGAAAGAAGCGTTTCGTAAAGAGAGATGCAATATTCTTCCACAAAGAAGACAACGATTTGGAAGTTCCGTCTCCTAAATTTCTTTAATGTAAAGCTTACGTTCCGATGTATATACATTTTTGCTGAACTGGTAAATATCTATCTTGTATTATTTTCTTTCTTAACGGCTTTTGTAAATGTTCTTGCCTACAGCTTATTTGGAGCAAAAGATACAACTACAAAATCGAACTTAATATTGTTTACAGAACATACTAAAATGATACGGTACCGTTCACTTCCTGCACGTACTGTCCTCTGCCTTCTTCTCAACACTTCATAGCCAACCTCCTACATCTTGCTGTTAACTCCACAAAACAAACAAGTCTACATTTCCTTTTGCATATCAACTTGCTTTCACCCACCAACCACCAGTGTACTTCCTTTAACTGCTTTAGAATTTCTTTTCTTGTTTAGATACTCCCTTGCTTTTTGCCATCATGCAATTTTAGTTTTGTTGAAACTTTTTAGTGCTGTCTGTCGTTTTTGAAACACAAGTCCTCTTTTAGATGTTGTGTTGTATACTGTTTTAAAATTTGCTTACTACGGATCATTTTGTGTTCTTTTATTTATTATATAAACATCAGCTTAGCAACGTATATTGTGACTTATTTTTGCCTGGAAAAAAAGGGAATGGTGAGTGGTACAAAAACATTAAATCATATTGAATACCAAGTACAAATAATTATTTGTGTAATATACTTCACCTGTAACTTTATAGTGCTAAATCAAATCGAAATTTGAAGTCTTCCTTTACACATAACAAATCTACAGCATGGATAAAAACAATAATTCATCGCCAAATAAAACTTACTAGGCCTGTGAGTAGTCTTCTTCACTGCCATGGCCACATTGGATCGAGGAAGAAACACTCCAGTTCCCTGTCAGTTACAGCAACCAATTATACTATTTAAATACAAAGATCATATAAGAAAATCATCATAATAATTAAAAGATCGACTTTGAACGAAACCTTAGCATTATACAGAGGTTGGTACACTCCACGATTCACTGTGCCTAAAAATACACCAGTGCCATTGGAAACCCAATACCTGTTAACTTCAAACCCGTACGCCGTAGCTCCTACAACCGCAAATATCTTGTTCGGATTCGAATAATTGCACTAGATTGAACAGGTAACACAATTATTGCAAACTGAGAAGAAATTAAGGCTACAACTAGCAGTTGATGGTGAAAAGTTTAAACAATTTCGGGTACATTTTGGGTTAAGAAATGGAGTATTCTGTGAGAAATCTATCAAGTGGTTCAAATCTATATGCTCTTGTTTTCTTTTATTATTATTTTCGTTATTTGAATTCATATTTTTGTGTAGTAATTAATTTTTAATCTCTGGCTTTTCTGTCCAATGGTTCTAATTAAGTAAAAATTATAATGAAATCAACTAAATATTACATTTTAGAATATTTGATACGTTGACATTCCAATAAGCATTTCCAAAGGGATTTTTGATGCAACTCATGGCAGTAACAGATGGTCTCCTGCTAGTGTACTGTAGATTACACCTAAATAGTGAACAAAACAAAATTGCCAACTTTAACAAAGATACAAATTTTCCTAGTGACCACTTGTAAGTGGAAAGGAATTGGGAACATGGATCCAATGTTTCTTGTGCACCAAATTTCAAGATAAAGAAAAATAAAACAATGAAGGAAAAAATGTATGAACAAAAATCAAACAAAAAGGATATGAAGGGAATAAGGATACGATAGGGAATACTAATTTGTGAGACCAAGTGTATGCATATTTTATGACACATGCAAATCATGACATAAATTTTTTATGAAGGATATGAAGTAATCACTCGATTTGACATATTTAAAATCATTACACATGCAATTTTTTTGCTCTAGTATTTATATTTTTAAAAATTTTATCCATTTCCTTTCTTGGCAATTAGACAACAAACAGGCAGTATTAATTAATTGGGCTTTCACAAAAAACTGGAAGCTTTCAAGAACAAATGATCTTTATTAAATAAATAAATGTAATCACGTCAACTATTATAATCAAACACTAACATTACATGGTTGTTTTAATTAATTGGGCTGCTCACACTTACTTACAACTCAAACACAAAGAAATTACTATTTATCAGCCTTGCTTTATTTCTAGCCACTGCAACAAATCAGGCTATGCAACCGAAGTACCAAATTCATTCTATCTAAACGTTTTCTTGAGCCGAGCCCATTGATTGCACACACCCAAAGATGGAAAACAACTTAACATCAGATTATAAAACTAATGCGGGTATATTTTCTACATACCCAAAACTATGGAAGTTCAATATCGTTTAAATAAAAAATCATTGGTTAAGTAGAATGAGTATGAATAGAAGTATAAAAACCATCAGCTATAGCCGAGTCATCTTTCACTGCCTTTCTTTTAAATTAAGCGGGAACGTATGTGTTTAAAAAAGTGTGCATTATACATTAAAATATCATAGTTTTAATCAAAAATGCAATGTTGTGTATGCGTCATGGGATAATTCTTTTGTCTAAAATGCCTATATTAATGTGAAATACCCAAGCAATCCATTAGTTACACACTGTTATTCTAGAATTAGTGTAAGAATAATTACAAATAGAGTAGTTTCAACCCAATTATCAATTTCATCCTAATAACATTAACCCTTTTGCTGCGGGATTGTATCTACCAAAGCTTTAACTTCATAAATCTATGGACAATTATTTAAAAGTGTTTTCATCAAAACAATTGAGTTTATTTGATTTACAAAATACTTCACTAATTATTCATGATTAAACTGATTTTAAAAAATTCAAAATTTAAGAAAGTATACCTCATATATATGTAGTTATACATAAGCAAGAAGATTCACAAAGTTCATAAAATGTTTTTACTTAGTATCCAAGAATCTGATTTAGAACACCAAGTGATACTATATATGAACAAGACACAAAGGCAAGAAAACATGGATGGAAATACAAAATTATATAGCAGTCATCCGTTTATTTCAACAGTAGTAGGGACGAAATTGTTTGCATATAGGAACAAAAGTAATAAAAACAATGAAATAAAGCATCAGGTCAGGTGCACAAGTACAACAGGGGAAGTGCAAATTAAGAACCATTACCAAAAGACAAAAAAATGAGGACATGTAAATAAAATAACAGGGGAAGTGAGCTAGTCTTTTTATCTATAATTTCTATAATGTATGCACATGAAATAATTGGTTCTCATGAAAACGTGGAAAACCATCTGAAATAAATAGCTGCGCAAGTTACAAACCTGTATACCTTTTTCTATTTCTAAATACAAGAAGTTACTATGCGTTTGCATTACTTGCAGCAACCTTTCTTACGAGATCAAACATATATAATATAAGTTTTGCTAGCTTTAACCACAGTGTATTCTTTATGACATTTATTTTTCATGCATATTAATTATTCAGGCTAAGAAAGTTAAGATCATTTTGATGATATCTTAAAGGAGACTGATGATTTTATCATATCTTAAAGGAAATGCACCATGCCTGCTTGTACCCTGAGAAACTGATATTGTTAAATCTTGAATCAAAACGTCCAAATTGTTCGATATTTTATCATGCAAGATGGTCAAAATCAAGTTGGGCATGTATGGACAAACCTAGTTTGCAATAACACATTCTTATATGGGGGCAGTATGAAATTCCACAAAAACATATATTCAGTATAAAATCTTCCACAAAAGTAACACGCTGCAAGTGAATTTAGATTTAGGCCATTATACGGGTACAAAAGGAACTGCTAAAAATGATACACTTTTTCATATTTTAATTCAATATAGAGACTACCATATCTGTTTAAGTCCAACACAAAAATAGCACATTTATTAACAGTAATTTTGCCGCATGGTCTCCTATAGTACTGCTTCCTTTAATATTTCAGTCCAATCCCGTACACAGTTTTGCTAGATTACCAATTAACAGGTTAACATACAAAAGACACCACAAGCCATATTTCAATAAGAAAAGCTTACAATGTCGGGCTGCTCCATTTTATTGTGTTTTGTATGTGACTGCGCCACCATGCCAACTTGATCATTGTGTTTTGCAGCAGCTAACAGTTCTTCAGTAAGTGCAATGGCCTGCATTTTGTATAAATCGCCTAATCAGTTACATATATAATTACATCTTCTTATCATTAGTTCATTGCGTTGAAATATGAGTTTCAAACTTAGAGATTCAGCACGGACACAACACATCATGAATTTCCAAGCAGGTAAGGATACATATTAGACCTGCAAAAGAATCAAAGATAAAGGGTGATGGGAATCTCTATAAAGCCAAGGAGCACATACTTCATTATTGTTTGTATCAGACATCCCCAATGTTTTTTCTTTTCACCTTACCTGATATGTAATGTACATTCCTCACATCTCAACGGCTACGTAGAGATATGGTCACTGTTAAAAGCAACATGAAGTCGCAAGACAGACTTCAACACTTGATAAAATGAACTTAAAAACAAAGCAAGTACAAAATGGGGAGAATTAGACAGTCAGATAGTTCTATAGGCACGATCACAGTTTGTACTTAACTTAATCCCGTAATCCTATACTCACTGACCCAGTAATACAAATTTTCAAAGAACTGAATAAAATTTGGAAAAAAATATGAATAATCCAATTAAATAAAAATAGGAAAAACTATCACCTCTTCAAGCTCCTTTTCTAGGTCAACATATTCCGAGTTTCCCGGCTCATCGTCCAAAAGTTCTTTAACCTGAATTAGGATAATATTGTTATACTAGGTATATATGAAAACTATCTGAAAGCTTAAATCCACCATTGATCATACCATATATCCACAAAATAAGCCAATGCAAGTGCGTGCATGGGAACGATTATCGGTTGGAGAACAAGTTGTGGTGTTATTGGACTATCACCTTTTAGATCAAATATGCTGTTGGACTTATCACTTTAAGGTTAAGTGAATTAATTTTAATTCTTGAACATTTTAAAATTAAAATCCACCATAAAATTATTACCATCAACCGAGACTTCTACCTCATGGAAAATCCTTTAACAGTGTAGCTTCCTGCCGCTGTCGATCGATACCTCATGGAAAAATAATAATATGTGGCTATTACTACAATAGCTCTAAAAATATTTACAAAACCAAACAATCACATATTCTTCTTTTTTTAGAAAAATATATCTAACCTATTTCAGTTATTTATACTGGGCCTTGAACTCAACACATGCTCTGCAAATTCAACTTCTTTTTGGAACTACTCATGCGTTACCCTGCTTTTCCTTAAATATGATTTTCTCGAACTTTTCCTAGCTTCTAACAGCAAAAACAACCTTATAATGGACATCTGCACCAAATGACGCTTTTGACTGGAACATCTCTTTTAGGCAAAACCACGAGGGAATGTCTTCACTCAATTTCAAAAGCTAATTAACATTATGGAACATAGTACTATGACAGACCTACATGATCAACTTGTCTGATGTTGGGGTAAAAAGGAAAGCTACACTTCAAGATATATGTACAAATTTTAACCTTTTCAGGCACGTTTATTTTGAGCTATTTTTAAACCAATTTGGAAAATCGAAGCACTTTACAAAGTAAAAGTTCATATGTGAATTGTTCTACATGGTAACCTTAACACTATTACATTTTAAATACCAAAATAACAAATAATTTCAACCATAATCCATTTTTTTGTAAAATAGCCCCAGAAACCACTACTCACTTGTTCTTTAAATGCGACTTTGAAACGAGATGTATCTATCAGCAACATAGACATATTTATACTGCATTAATCGGTTGTAACGAGAACCTAATTTGTATGTGAGAGTGACAAATATTGAGATTTTTATACCAGTTTGATTAGGATGTATGTAAGAATGCCGTAAATTGAGGT
Organism: Allium fistulosum; assembly: GCA_030737815.1. Lineage (NCBI taxonomy): Eukaryota > Viridiplantae > Streptophyta > Magnoliopsida > Asparagales > Amaryllidaceae > Allium > Allium fistulosum. The sequence goes on from CM060903.1 coordinate 1,060,266,127, forward strand.
TTTGAACCTATTTGTATCCGATAGTTGTCTGTTACTTAGCAGTCATATATATACCTGAGCTCAAGGCTAAATTGTTTCGACTTTTGCTTTGTTTTGTCACTGGAAATATTATTCTTTATTGATCATTTGTAATAGTTTGCTTTGTTATGTAAATAAAATGAAACGGATTTGGTATGAACTTGTTTATATTGTCAAGACAGCTTAACTGAAAGAAAGATAATCCTCTTTTACTAACTTAATTGGATGGCAGATTGTTTGTTTTGAAATTTAAGCAAGTTAGGTATTCAAACAAACTGAAATTGAACGTAAATGATATACAACAAACAAACTACAGTTTAGGTATTCAAACAGTGACACAAACTCCTATAAACATACTCGAGACCATGGCTGGACAAGACATTTCACAACAAAACTCAACTGAAGAATCAACGCACAAGTAGATGTAGATCTCACGCACGCATAAACACTCAACAGTGCAATCTACAAAAAGAACAGACTGCTTCCCAAAACAAAACTAGAGCAGTACCAAGCAATAAAAATATTGACACTAACTTAGCATGCTTAGAAGTATTATCAACAGATGATATATAGAAGAAAATCTCTGCTGATCGGTGTTTAATAGTGATGTCTTTATTTAAAAAATTGTCTTCCAAATCTCCAAACATCAATTTGGAATGTTAAAAGCTTAGTAAAAACAGACTGAAGAAAGGAAATTACAGTGGAAGTGGGAGAACCGGATCTGATATCAAGAGAGCCTTGAGAAGTGCCTAGGTCGTTCTGGAAGTGAAGGACATCGGCTGCTACTTGGGATGGAAGAAGGGTGGGACCTACGGAAGCTTCAATGGATGAAATGAGGTCGTTCATTAGATCTTTCTGCGATGGAGGCAGGTATGGGAATCCTTTCATTGGTGCCGGATAGGACGTTTTTGATGCTTGTGTTTTATGGGTTCGAGTTCTTCTGAGATAGTTGTTGCGGGTTAGAGGAGAAGGAGAGTAGATGGTGCACAAACTCTTCAATCACTCGACTTTAGTTCAAAAGAGAGAGAAGCATAAGGAGATGGAATAAAATTTATGGTTAAGGAGACGAAGAAGAAAAGAAGGAGACGGGTCGGGTACGTAATGGCTAAATTTTTCCTCTAAAATTTATGGTTCGCGGTAAAAGATGGGGCGGCTGAAATTAATTTGGGGGGAAAAGTTGCGTGCCTATTGTGTCGGTTTTTGGACAACTGATGCTATTGTATTTAATTGTGTCGGTTGTTCAAACAACCGACACGAGTAGATCTATTGCTTCCCTTCAACTGTGTCGGTTTCTTAAGAACAACCGATGCAAATTACATTTTTAACATTTTCTTTTTACCCCATAAGTCAATAGTTTCGGTTGTTAATGAACAACCGACACAAATTACACTATTTGTGTCGGTTTTATGGACAACCGACACAAATGAGGCGAAGCAACTGATCTGTTTTGTACTAGTGATGTTAGATGATTGTGATAATTGAAAATATTGGTTTACGAATGGAACCACGTCTGTTTGTAAATTGAGTTAAATATTATTTATATGTCAATATGTGTAACGAACTAGTATTACGAACCATTCAAATCGAAAATCATCCACACATGTCAGACTTGAATTGCTCAAAACAACAGATTGTTAATTTATATTTGGCAAAACTTAGCATATACAGTAAATAAAATCAATCATAGAAACAGAGTAATATAATAATAAGCAGCGGAAATAGATAAATAGTAGTTCATGAAGGTACAATATAAACGGCGGAGTTTTAAACAAAATACAACAGATATCCAATACATAGAAGTCTCAAATACAAGCAGATGAAAAGTCTAAACAGAAATAACTAGAAATAACTACAAAGCTGAGTAGATAACAGATAGATCCAAGCAAAGCTCCAAGCACCAAAGGTGAGTTTAAAAGCTATGACACTCAGTCTGATCCGAGCATAAGCAAAACACAAAACACTCGAGTCAGGATTAACATTCTTATACCAGTAAATTCAACTCAAGTGAAATGTCAACTGATATACAAATAACTTAAAGGATGTTTGGGATTCCCATCCTTTAAGGATTCGTTAAACCATCTACATACATAGTACAATATGCTACATAGATAATGTCTATAGTAAAGTAAACTATTAAAATAGCGTTAAGGCGTTACCCATATCCCCCTTAACATATTTTTACATATTACCGTAGTCTATACAGATACTGTAAGCTCCACCAAACCAATGGTTTACTCCGGGAGCACTCCATAGGTACAGTACAAAACAAACTCGTAAAAGGCACGATAAGGCATGTGACAAGGCACGCGAGGCAATGCCAGGGTAAGATTCTACCGTTTGCACTCCCGAACTTGTGGTAACGCATAACAACTACTACCGCCCACTTCGAGACACACTCCCAAATCAAAGGTGCACCAAAATCAAATCATAAAGTAATAGAATTGTATCGAAGAAATGTGCCCGATCGGAGGAGCGATCTCATTTGGCCCGGTATAGCTTCTGTTTAGCCACATCAAGCTAACTCATGGAAGTTAGGGTTGCGTTAATACTTCATACAGAATCATTGCCAAACCATCCTACTTCATTCAGGAATCTCCACCACGTACACAGTTGTTAAAGTGGTTTTTGGTATTGGCAGAGAGTATGACAATATCCGATCCCGGTCTCTTTAATAACCAAACACTTATTTCACACCATGGTCATTTTATATTTCAAACAGTTTATACTTCATATCAAATATCATATTCATTTTAAAAACCATATCACTTTCAAAATCATATTCACTTTCGAAATCACATTCACTTTCGAAATCATATACCCAAAATAGTTTAAACCATCATATCAAAATATTCGCATTTAAATTCATTAATTTCTAAATTATAACAGTTCCAACTTAAACAACTTAAATCTTGAATTTTGGTTTACATATATAGAAATAGTTATAAATTAAAAATATTTTATATATTTAAAATAGGCTATAGATTAAAATAAGGGGCATTTCACCGGAAGGACAAACTTTGCAGTCCAATTAGTTTCTAGGACACACATTCAAAGAAATTACTTTCAAGGCCAAAGTCAACGGAATAATTACTTTCAAGGACAAAGTCAACAGTCCAATTACTTTCAAGGACATAATTTCATAGGTTTTTAGGCCCTAGAAACTAATTATTTTACGTTTTGTCCTTGAAAGTAATTATTTCAGATGTGTGTCCTAGAAACTAATTCCACTTACTAAAGAGGCCCTTGTGGCTAATTTCCACTTAAAATAATTTATATATTAAAATATTTTATATATGAAAAATAGTATATAATTAGAATTGTTTCTTCCAATTCCACAAATCAATTCAAATCGACTCTAGTTCCAAATTCAATTTAAATCAAGATCTTAATTCGACAAATTTTCAAATTAAAAGGTTAAAGGTTTAATTCAAATTCTCATTTAAAAACCATTTTATATCGATTTCAAATCCAGGATGGAATTAAAAATTTAAACCCCTTCTAATTCAATATATTTTCAATAAACAATTTACAATAACTTAATTTAATAAATTTCATTTATATTTCAAAATTCAACTTTAATCCTATTAAATTTCAAAATATCCACTTAATCATTCTAATAACATTTAGATAAAACCTCAAATTACAAATCTAAATCAAAGTTAAATATTCAATTAAAATTTTATTTAAATTTGAAATATCCGTTAAATCACCCTTATCAAAATCAAGTTATTAAGTTATAAAATCATATCTTTAAAATCTTACTATCAATAATTTTCAAATCAACTCTTCTTTCTTAAATTACAAATCAATTCTTATATCAATTAAATTTTCAAACCAATTAAATTCAAATCAATTTCAATTCATCTTTCCATCCTTAATTTATTTAAAGTTATAAAATCTATTTTAAAATATTTAAAACATATTATATATAAATAAAAGTTAAATTAAATTCTTATTAAATTTTATTATATTAATTATTATTAAATTAAATCTTATTTTATATATTTAAAAAAAATAAAGTTATAAGTAAAATTTATAATTTACATTTTAAACTTAACTTATAATTTTAAAATTTCCAAAACATATAATTTATAAAAATTTAAATTTTACACATATAAAATAAACATTATATTAAAATTTAAAATCAATATTTATCAAAATCCACTTATTTCCTTTCAAACTTTGGAAGTCATTTAAAATATACCAACGATGTCCATATATAGTTTTCTATTCTATGGTCAAGTGATATGGATATTTATCATTTTAATCTACAATTTAAATTTAATATTTACAGGTATATATCATTTCAACTCGCAATCCTAAAATTTCAAAATCACTTGGGTTTGTCATTTCAACCCAGAACGGTTTTCCCCTAATCTACAAGATCGTTCGAGTATGTATCATTTCAACCCATAGGGAATTCTAACCTAACAAGGAACTTGTAGAGTGAGAACCAATATGATAATAATATAACATATCAACAATAGGTATTATCATCAGTAACAAATTTAAATATAATATATACAATAGGTTATGGTGTCATATGTCATAGATAAACAATTAGAGATAATGGCATATCATATTTAACAATTAAATAACTTAACAATTCAAATTTAACAGCATATTTAAATTGTCATTTCATGTGAATTAAATTTTACTAAATATAAGAATGTTAATTGTGAGTGATTGCTCACCTTTCGAGGCTAGAGAACAATGATGGCGAAGATGGTGATACGGACACGCAAACAGATATGGACATGACCAAAGTAAATCAAAGCTGCTGAGTTTTCCGGACAGAGATGAACAAAACAATAAACTGGACAGCGGCGAATTAAGAACTTGAATTCAATGGAAAAACAAATATATATTATAATTAAAAATTCAATATTCAATTTAAAAACATATATCAAAATAATATATATATATATATTAAAATCAATACTAATTTAAACACATATTAAAATAAATTTTTTATAATATATATAAATATATATTTGAAAATCAAAATCTTTATATATATATATATATATATATTTCAAAATAAATTTTTAATTCAAACAAAAATTTAAAAATGAAAATCTTCATACTATATTATATTGTAGAAATCAATATTTTACATATAATACGTATTAACTAAACATAATACATATTATACATATATACACATATATATATATATATATATAATATTTTCCAAAATCAATATCCTTTTTTCTTCACAAACAAAACTTATAAATATATAGTATATATATATACCCTTATTTATAAAATTTAGAGGGGCTGGAGATCACTGAAGAGGGTGGTAGGCTGTGGGTCAGAGTAAATTGCTTGAGTTGGAGGCGATGTAGAGATGCTGGAGTAGGTCACGACAAGGGTTAGCTCGGGTGCAGTTTTGTGTTGGGATGGCTTTGGCGATGCTATGGCGGAGGGCTTGTCTGGGTTTCGGGCAGGAGTTGCAGCAGTGGGTGCAACTGTAGGAAAGTTGAGTGGTGGCGGGGAAGACCGCTCGGCCATAGGTCGATGAAGAGGGTTGTGCTCGAAGGAGTGGGCGATGGTGTGATTCAAGGCGGAGGAATGGTGTTGTGGCGTGGAAAGGTGGGGAATGGTCTGTGCAGGTGATCTGATGTTAGGTCCAATATATACGCATTCGTATATACGTATGTTTTTTTTTTCACAAAGCAAGGCTGAAGACGCGGGGGGAGGGGTGGTACTGGTTGCTCCTGTGGTGTTCAACGGCCACTGACTTGGCTAATGGAGAGGGTGAGTAGGATTGTAACGACCCAGAATTTCTATCATTGAAATTCGTAATATTTAATTGATTTTAAATATTAACAAGTGGAATTAATAAGTCGAAAAATTTAATTTCGAATATCTGTATTTAATTGGATAATTAAATCGATAAATTAAATAGTGAAATTCCAGAAATAATTGAAATCTGAATTAAATGTGATTAAAAATGATTTATAAAGTTATATTAAATCATATTGAAGTTATAGTGATGTTATAGAACTTTTAAAATTGAATTTTAAGTTAAATTTGTGAAAATTGAATATTTTAATATTTAATCGACTAGTGAAATTAGCCATTTTTCGAACAGTCTCAGAATTGGACGAAACTTTTTCCATTGGATCCGTAATAGTTTGTTATTATTGGATTTCAATTTTCGTAGCAATCGGAGTTGTCGTTTGACCGTGGCAGCTCGAAACGCATCGAAATTGTTTTAATATTAATTTGGCGAGTAAAAATAGTCATTTTTCAAAAAGTCTCGAATTTGGATGAAACTAGTTTCATCGGATCTGTAATGTGATATTATTGTAAGGTTTCAAATTTCATGTCAATTGGATTTACCGTTTGTCCGAGGCAAGTGAAAACGCATCGAAATCGGTTTAATTTAAATTTGATCGTTTAATTCCATAACTCGCACAGATGATCGAATTGGCTCCCGAAACCTATTCCATTGTGTTCGGAACGTGGGGTAAACCTTAGAAACGCCAGTCGGCACGCTTTGTTTGGAGTTCGGAAAATTTCGGGTGAATAGTGTTTCGTCAATTTTCTATAAAAGCCCCTCATTTCTTTCAATTTTCACAAAAACTAGGGTTTCTTCTTCCAGCCGCCTCTATTGTCTTTAATGGCCAGAAATCACTCTCCCTCTTCCCTTAATCTCTTCCAATCTGTGAATAATTAGACGAAACGTTCAACTACAAACTTCTAGAGGACGATGAGAGCTTCGATTCTATACGGTGATGATCGAATTTGGAGCGTCGTACTGGTCGCTAGGGGGCCGCATCCTCCTACAGCTCATGCACGAAAATAAATGCTAGGGGAGGCCGAGTTTCAAGTGGTGGCTGGCGTGGGTAGCTCTCGAGTTGGGCTACGCGATGGAAGTGGTTGATCGTTGTAGATGTCGTCGGAGCTGGAGTATAATTCAACCCAAAGTGGCGGCTAATGGGTTGGTTCAAACGTGATGACCTAGGGAGTTTTCACGTATGGGGAAGAAGGCTAAACCACGGCCTAGATCTGATGGGCAAGGATTTGCACGGCCCAGATTGATTTGAGGGTAAAAATAGAAAAGGAATTGAAATTAATTTATATTATAATGTGTACGAACTTTGAAAAATCATAACTTCTTCATACGAGGTCCGTTTCAGACGAAACTTTTTGCATTGGAATAGTATCGACGAGCTCTTCGCGATGGAGCTGGATTGGAATCAATTGGAGTCAGTGAAAATTTCGGGTAAAATTAAACGCGTGTTTAATTTTATTCGAAATAAAACGATACAAATTGCTATCGGAAATTCAAGGTGAGAACTTCTCACTCAATCGAATTGTTTCGATTTATATTTTAAATAGTTAGATTTAAAATTGCTTGATTGTGTGATTGGATGATAAATTATTATTTGTTGTTGATTAAAATAGACATTATACGCCGTTATTAAGCGGAGGTTATTTATTAAAAACATATACCGCGAATATTTCACCGTAAAGTGAAATTGGTATTATATATGTACTTGGAGTTAATTTCCCACATTATATAGTGGATGAGACCCTATTGCGCCGCATAATAGCGGATAATATTTATTAAACCCATATACCGCGATATTCCGTACTGGAACGGAATTGGTATTGTGCTAACATCTGTGGATGCAGGGAAACAGGTTGGAGGGATCCAACTGGATTCCTCACCAATATTTATTTGATTACAGATATTGTGATATTTGTTGATTATCATATGATGATATATGATGTTTGGATGCCGTGATTGATTTTTCGGTGCTGTTGCATCATCGGATCCATTTTTGAAGTTTAAAAATAATGATTTTGATTTTTTAATTAGGATTTTTGAATGATTATGAACGATTTATATAAAAGATGTACAAAAATGATATTTTATAAATTAAGAATATTGGAATTATAAAACGAATATTTTCCAAGTGTTAAAATGGAAAAAATGGATTTCATAAGTGAACGGAATTTATAGATTTATAAATTGTGAAGTTATTAAATGAATAGATTTTGTAAAATAAAAGATTTATAATTAATTATCTTATAAATCGGATTTTGGCATTTAAATGAGATATGAATGGAATTTGTTAATAATGAGATTTATAAGTTGAAGTTTTATAAATAGAAATGGGATTTATAAACATTGTTTTATAAATCCGAAACCAATTGAATTTGATAAATTAAACATAGAAGTTTAATAAAGGAGATATATTCGTGATTTTGGACAGCGAATTATCCTTTAAGTTAAATGTTGTAGTAATAAAAGTTTGGTTGGGAATTTTATCCACGATTTTGGACAGTGGATAATCTTTTAAGTGAAATGTGTAGAAACGTTAAATGTGTTAACGAAGTATATTTACGATATTGGATAGTGAATATATTATTAAATAAAATGAATATGTTTTGGAGAAGTGATATTACGAAATGAAGTAATTGTTTTAAAAGATGTTTTAAAACGTGTTAAGTATCGAAAACATAGATTTCAACATTCATTGTTGAAATAGACGTTTCGAGAAATAAGGAAATGGTGGACTATAACACTGTTGTTATAGTAAATGGTTTCCGAAAGGAAATATTTTGTATAGTATTTGGGATTTATATATCTATCTAAATTTCGAATCCCTATACTAGTGATTTTGGGTCGTCGTAACGATGTTTTACATAACATTCGTTTTGACTCAAATAGATGTGTTTAAGAAAATGATTTCCTTAAAGAATGAAATATATACTTAATTTTGATTTAAGTATATTGAATATTTTCAAATGTTGAAAATAAATAAGATTTGTGGATTACTTATTATTAAATAAGTATGGAAATGTTTTTCCAATGTGAAATGAAACGTTTTTGAGAATTTATCTTTGTAAGGATAAATTGAAAGTGAATAATTGAAATTTGTTTTCAAATAATTGAAGTGTGAAAATTATATATCTGGTAAAGATATTTTTGAAAGATAAATAATTTGGAAAATTATTTGGAATCTGATGATGCTGTGCAGACCTATTGATAGTTAAATAACCGAATATCAATAATTACCTTGAATGGGTATTTGTTGTGATTTGCTTGAATTTGAATGCTACACTTATTTTTGAATAAGCGCTCACTATTCGGGTTAGCCGGGAAAGGTCCTTTGGGTCGTATAACCCATTCTGAATATGTGATACGTTGTAATGGATTGCATTTGATGACCGGTGTTGAAGACTGGATATTTTTGAAAATGGAAGGATTACCGTCGAGTTACTCTACATCGACTGATCTCCGATATAGAGGTTTTATCACCCTTAGTGACGGGAAGTCCGGACGTGATTTGAAAATTATCCGGATTTGCAAGGGCTTTGTGAGAAGTGCCTTCGGTTCTGTTCGATCCCGGAACAGACTTGTATGGATTGTATGCCTGACATTACAAATTGAGATATAAAGCTGATTTCTTTCAATTACAAATCTGTTGGTGGCGGAGAATTTATTCTCTTAGCTTAACACCCTTCTCTGAGACGTACGAGCTTAGAGGTTATGTAGTTGAAGGTTATCAGCGATATATTCCCAATTTGGTAACGTGGCATGCTGAGTGTTGCTGTGAAATGATCATTGTTTGATCATTTGTGATATAATCATTTGTTTGATCATTTATCTTTATGATCATTACTTTGATCATTTGTACACCCAAAGCATGGCTTTGTGACAAAGCGTAGCTTTGTGGACGAGACTTCGTCGGACCTCACACCCCGGAAATGGTCAAAACAGGAAAGATGCGGCAAGGTTATTAGGGGGTAGCGCCCCTTTAGTGTATGTCATTCCTTCTTGATAGAGGTGGTATCATGGTATGGAGCCCAGATATTTAACCTATGTTGTTGCTGCAAATTTATTACTTTGTGGTTGTTGGAAATCGAGGATCCTCAGATAAAGATCGGTTACGATCGGGGGATGACATATTCGTGTCAGTAGTTACCCAGTAAGGGGTAACCCGGCCTTGTGTTGGCCGAGATTCGGTTTGGTTCTCGGGTCGCCTTTCCAGAGGCGTACCTATGTGGCAATGAGAAGTTCCTTGGCCTGACCATTTGTATTGTTAGTTGTATTAGTTGTATTACCTGCCTTGGAATGTGGCGGTAACCTGCTATTGAACATGGTAGCTATAGTAGGCATAAGTGCGGAATGCCTATGCTGGCTAAGATTTATATTGTACTTTCGAAATGTTTTCTACACTATGCACTAATAATAATATCAAAAAGGATTTGATTTTTCGTAGTAAGCATCTTTGACTATCATAAGAAGAAATCTCCTCCAATTCTGCGTTTGCATTGTGTGTGTGGCGGGAGGTCTTACGGTAGTTTCATTTTCCAACAGCATTGCGAAATTGACTTTAAAATCTTCCTGTTGTTTGTTTTGAAGATAAAACTGTTTTAAGTTCTCACACCAGTCACCATGACTGACCTGGAGTTTATTGTTTCCTTCCTAAACTCTGGGTGCCCACCAATTTCCACACGGGCAGTCTAGAGTTAGGTTATCAGGTCATTCTGGATTCGGGATGCTATGGAGCTTAGTGGCGAGCTGGATGGCGAGATGTACCACTTGTATATGATATTATTTATTCCGCTGTGTATTCTGTATGAGGATAAGTTATATAACTGTCCAGTGTTGTATTGTTGTTGTAAACGCTGATGTTGATGTAATGTATAAAATGATATAGTTCATTGATGTAAAGATTATTCATTTATCTATTATATGTTGTTCCACTGCGAATGTGAGATTCTGATATTGTTTCTGTTTCTGATGTTGTTATGTTGTTCTTCTTTCTTTTTCTTCTATCTTTTCTTCTACCTCTTCTTTCTTAAACCCTAAGAATTCGGTTTTCCGGCATTCGATGGCTCGACAGTCGATACAGTGGACGTATTGATGTCGATATTCGGAAGTTGAAGAATCGGGTCCTTACAAGGATGGTCGAGATCTGGAAGATGTTGGTGGAGATCGAGGAGTTGTGGTGGTGAAGAAAAGGAGGACGAAGACGTGAGCAGGTGCCAAGAAATTATGAATAGTATATTATATTATTTTCTTATTTTAGCACAGAAATGAAACACAAAGGAGGAGAGAGATAGATAGAAATGAACCAGCATAATATTTATTGAAACTATGGAATAACAAAAGTCAAAAGCTGACAATATTAATAGGTGATGGCTATTCGTTTTATATGGAGGACAATTGAATGGACGGGTAAACAAAAAGGTTAAAACAGATAGCGATACGGCTAACCGTTTCACTGATTTCGTCGCGTACCGGACGTCGAAATACACGATTGAATATACTATGGAGATCATCACGACGAGACGAATAGAATGGTACATAGATATCAACGATACGACCATCCTATCAAATGTCGATATTTCACTGCCAAACTGTTGTAAATTCGTAGAAAATAAAATAAACGGAGCTAGAGAAGTTCAAATTTGGCGAAACAAAATACGACGTCTCACTCAGAAAATGATTTACATTTTTATTATATAAAAATATTCAGATTTCGAAAACATTTTCTTTTCATCACATTAACTGATTTTAAATTTGAAATTGAAAATTTCACAACAGAATTTACTTTCATATTTACCAATAAAAATTTACCATTTGCTATGTTTAAATGGACACATGCCAAATATCAAATTTTCTTTTCAAAATTCTATTGTTTAGTTTCAAACAAAATTTTAGTTAATTATGTTATTAAAACCGTTAAAATTTACGTGTCGTTACACTCCCCCCACTCAAAACTTTTCGTCTCTGAAAAGGAACGAGATAGGAGAATAGAAGCAATAATAGATACGAGCACGTATTTGTTAGTTAATATAAAATTGTTTTATATTGTGATGATTGATTTGTTGAGTGGTATATGGATTCTGGTCGGTATTGTCCGTACAACTCTATCGATAGGGATCTCTAAACACTTGTATAGAACAATTCGGCACGATATTGTTTTAAATTGGGTAAATGAAATAATTTTACCTCGATTATATTTTGTATATAAAGAAATAATTTTTCAGAAATTATTAAAGTGTATATGAATTGATTGTTAAGTTGTTTGAATAAGTTGAATTAAAACAACAATTGTGAAAGAATAAATTGTATAAGCAAATGAATTATAATTTATGAAGTTATAATTAAAATGATTTGCAATTGAGAAATAATCTTACATATAAATAGTGAAATTTCATAAATAAAAGATTTGTAATGACATTTATAAATCAAGGAAAATTTCGAGTTTCTGTGTGATTGATTTGCTACCCATAGTAAATTGGAAATTGAAGTTTTGTGGTGATAAACAGATTTGATTTAAAATCTAAGTTGAAGTTGATAAATATAAGTGAAATGAGTTTTATACTTATAATATGATTTGGAAGTTAAATAAATAAGTTGTATAACTTATATACTGAATGAATATAAGTGAATCAATAAAATCCAAGTGGAAACCTAAGTTAATTTGAACAAATGATGTTTGAAATGTAAAATAACTTAAGTGATGTTGAACGAAGTTGATTTTGATATCAAAGTAAATTAATAAAGTGAATTTATTAAATGAATGTGAACTTGAGTTATATAAATGAAATTCAACTTTATTTGTAAAATGAATTAGCAATTGAATTAATAAATGGATTGAATGTTAATCAATTGAATGTAAATAAATTGAATGGAAGATCAATTTAATATTAAACCAATTGGAATTAAATGTGTTGGTTATACATTGGTTGTTATATGGATGTTGGTTGATTGTATATAAATTCATTAAGTGTTAATGAAATTGAATTAGTGAAATTGGAAGCTAAAGTGATTGAATTCAAATTGATAATATGTAAATTTGAATAGAATGAAATTTTTTTTGAAAGTGAACAAAAGTGATGTAAATTAGTAAATGTAAACTAATTTAATTTGAACGAATGAATGTTGATAAAATCCAATGTAAGTAAATCAAATATGATTTAAAATTGAAAACCAATTCAATGAATGTTAATGAGAAGTGAATTTATATTGATTTGGTTATGAATTGATTTGGATAGACATTGATTTGTTGGATGATAGTTGTTTGATGGTTGCATTTGTTGTTTGTTGCATTTGCTATATTGACACATATGTAGTTGTTATTTTCTATATACATGTTCTCATTTGTTTGATTGAGTGTTTAGTAGGTGCGGATGGCGTTTGCTTCGCATTTGGAGCTCGCTTTCGCGCTATATTAGCCGTATACGCTCGCTAATAATATATAAGGTACATATCTCGGATTAAATATCGTACTTTTACACTTTTTTCCCTATGGGATGCCTCATCACTTGATGAGATGTATATTTGTGATATATGTACATTGTCATTTTTTTTCGAATCGAGCCGCGCAAAGGAGGCTATGGCGAAATTTTTCGATAATTTAAGGCGTTAGAGTATTTTTGAGAAAATTGGGAAATTTTGGAAACTTAGTAAAACTTTTTGTAAGAAGTTTAACTATTGGATTTTTGGAAAAGGTTAAACACTTAAGAGATTTGTAAATTTAATTTGAACGGTTTGTTTTGGAAAGTTAATGGATTCTGTGAATTCTTCTTACTTGGTAATTTCGAGGACGAAATTCTTTTAAGGGGGGAAGTTTGTAACGACCCAAAATTTCTATCATTGAAATTCGTAATATTTAATTGATTTTAAATATTAACAAGTGGAATTAATAAGTCAAAAAATTTAATTTCGAATATCTGTATTTAATTGGATAATTAAATCGATAAATTAAATAGTGAAATTCCAGAAATAATTGAAATCTGAATTAAATGTGATTAAAAATGATTTATAAAGTTATATTAAATCATATTGAAGTTATAGTGATGTTATAGAACTTTTAAAATTGAATTTTAAGTTAAATTTGTGAAAATTGAATATTTTAATATTTAATCGACTAGTGAAATTAGCCATTTTTCGAACAGTCTCAGAATTGGACGAAACTAGTTCCATTGGATCCGTAATAGTTTGTTATTATCGGATTTCAATTTTCGTAGCAATCGGAGTTTTCGTTTGACCGTGGCAGCTCGAAACGCATCAAAATTGTTTTAATATTAACTTGGTGAGTAAAAATAGTCATTTTTCAAAAAGTCTTGGATTTTGATGAAATCAGTTTTATCGGATCCGTAATGTGATATTATTGTAAGGTTCAAATTTCATGTCAATTGGATATACCGTTTGTCCGAGGCAAGCGAAAACGCATCGAAATCGGTTTAAATCGGTTTAATTTAAATTTGATCGTTTAATTCCATAACTCGCACAGATGATCGAATTAGCTCCCAAAACCTATTCCATTGTGTTCGGAATGTAGGGTAAACCTTAGAAACGCCAGCTGGCACGCTTCGTTTGGAGTTCGGAAAATTTCGGATGAATAGTGTTTTGTCAATTTTCTATAAAAGCCCCTAATTTCTTTCAATTTTCACAAAAACTAGAGTTTCTTCTTCCAGCCGCCTCTATTGTCTTTAATGGCCAGAAATCACTCTCCCTCTTCCCTTAATCTCTTCCAATCCGTGAATAATTAGACGAAACGTTCAACTACAAACTTCTAGAGGACGATGAGAGCTTCGATTCTATACGGTGATGATCGAATTTGGAGCGTCGTACTAGTCGCTAGGGGGCCGTGTCCTCCTACAGCTCATGCACGAAAATCAATGCTAGGGGAGGCCGAGTTTCAAGTGGTGGCTGGCGTGGGTAGCTCTCGAGTTGGGCTACGCAATGGAAGTGGCTGATCGTTGTAGATGTCGTCGGAGCTGGAGTATAATTCAACCCTAAGTGGCGGCTAATGGGTTGGTTCAAACGTGATGACCTGGGGAGTTTTCACATATGGGGAAGAAGGCTAAACCACGGCCTGGATCTGATGGGCAAGGATTTGCACGGCCCAGATTGATTTGAGGGTAAAAATAGAAAAGGAATTGAAATTAATTTATATTATAATGTGTACGAACTTTGAAAAATCATAACTTCTTCATACGAGGTCCGTTTCAGACGAAACTTTTTGCGTTGGAATCGTATCGATGAGCTCTTCGCGATGGAGCTGGATTGGAATCAATTGGAGTCGGTGAAAATTTCGGGTAAAATTAAACACGTGTTTAATTTTATTCGAAATAAAACGCTACAAATTGCTATCGAAAATTCAAGGTGAGAACTTCTCACTCAATCGAATTGTTTCGATTTATATTTTAAATAGTTAGATTTAAAATTGCTTGATTGTGTGATTGGATGATAAATTATTATCTGTTGTTGATTAAAATAGACATTATACGCCGTTATTAAGCGGAGGTTATTTATTAGAAACATATACCGCGAATATTTCACCTTAAAGTGAAATTGGTATTATATATGTACTTGGAGTTGATTTCCCACATTATATAGTGGATGAGACCCTATTGCGCCGCATAATAGCGGATAATATTTATTAAGTGAATATTAGGCTCAGGTCCCTAGTAAGTTTCAAAATACACAAAAACCCCAGTAAAAAAAAGTGTGTAAATTAGGTCCCTAGAATTAAGTTACTAAGTAATTGCATATAGTTATGCAATTTTTTTTGGTGAATAATTGCGGAATTTTCGGCAACTTTTTGAAAAAATTGCGTAAATTTCCGCAATTTTTTGGGTGAATAATTGCGAAATTTTCCGCAATTTTTTGAAAAAATTGCGTAAATTTCCACAATTTTTTGGATAAATAATTGCGGAATTTTCCGCAATTTTTTGATATAATTGCATAAATGTCTGCAATTATTCACTGAATAATTGCATAAGTGTATGTCATTATTCAGTAACTTAATTCTAGGGACCTAATTTACAAACTTTATTTTACTGGGTTTTTGTATATTTTGAAACTTATTAGGGACCTGTGCCAAACTGTCCCATTTATTAAACCCATATACCGTGATATTCCGTACTATAATGGAATTGGTATTGTGCTAATGTAACGACTCGGGTTTTGCCCACTCGAAAATCAACATCCGTACTTCACATTGTACTAGAATGCCGCAGATTCGACCGTTCAAATCCGATTCGCCGGAGCTATAACACAATTAAGTAAAACAACACAGCGGAAAAAAAAATGCATTGATATATAATATCTGATACAACAGAGTGATACAATGAATATCAATATACATCAGAGATATGATACAAGAAATAGCAGCAGAAAAGAAAAGATAACATCAGCAGTGGATAGAATATCTCCAATAGAATGCTCCAAGATAAGCAACGTCAGTCCATGAACTCCACGAACTGAACTAGCTCCAAATAATCTACTAAACCTGAATATCTGAAAAACCCAACTCTAGACTGCCCCGTGTGGAAAATTGTGGGCACCCAGAGTTTAGGAAGGGAACAATAAACTCCGGATCAGTCATGGGACTGGTGTGAGCAACAAAAACAGTTTATCTTTAAACAAAGCAACAAAGGCTTTTAAACATTGAAATCCGCAATGCTTTTGGCAAATGAAACTACCATAAGGCCTCCCGCCACACACACAATGCAAACGCAGAATTGGAGGAGATTTCTTCTTATGATAGTCAAACATGCTTACTACGCAAATCATTGGATATTATCATTAGTGCATAGTGTAGAAAAACATTTCGAAAGTATAATATTAATCTTAGCCAACATACGACCAGTATCGTATGCCTACTATAGCTACCATGTTCAATAGCAGGTTACCGCCACATTCCATAGCAGGTAATACAACTAAAACCGTACAGGGTTCGTATTGTTTCTTTGGATTTCCAACAAATGATCAGGCTAAGGAACTTCCTTACCGAAATAGAAACGCCTCTGGAAAGACACCCCAGATCCTAACCGGATCTCTGCAAACAAAAGGGCGACGCTACCTCACGCTGTACAGCTGTAACTAGGTAACTAAAACACTGACGCTACCTCACGCTGTACAGCTGTAACTAGGTAACTAACGCACGAGTCATGTCATCCCCCGGTCGTTACCGACCTTTATCCGAGCGCTCGATAACCAACATCACACATAATAAATAAAGTGTATCCACATGAGTAAGTATCTGGGCTCCATACCATGATACCACCCTTCATCCAGAAGGAAATGACATACCCTAGGGGCGCTACCCCTACAAACCTTTGTCGCAACATTCCTGTTTCGACCATTACCGGGTTGTGAGGCTCGACGAAGTCTCGTCCACATACACTACGCTTTTTCACAAAGCCACGCTTTTTCACAAAGCCACACTTCGATCAACAAATGATCAGCAGCACTTCGTATGCCACATTACCAAATTGGGAATGTATCACTAGTAACCATCAACTACATAACCTCTGAGCTCGTACGTCTCAGAGAAGGGTGTTAAGCTAAGAGAATAAATTCTCCGCCACCAACAGAAATGTATTTGATAGAAACCAGCTTTACATCTCAAAGTGTAACGTCAGACACACATCCATACAAGTCTGTTCCGGGTTCGAACAGAACCGAAGGCACTTCCGAAGAAGCCCTTGCAAATCCGGGTATTCACAATCTCGATCGGACTTCTCATCACTTAGGGTGATAAAACCTCTATATCAGGGATCAGCCGATGCAGAGTAACTCGACGGTAATCCTTCCGTTTTCAAAAATATCCGGTCTTCAACACCGGTCTTCAAATGCTATCCATATCGACGTATCACATATTCGGAATGGGTTATACGACCCAAAGGTCCTCTCCCGGCTAAACCGAATAGTGAGCGTAATATTTAAAAACATATGGATATGGGATTTCAATTAAGTCACAACTTATTACCCAAAATCTTTCTTTTCAACTGATTTAACAAATTACCATTTTTAAATCTTTAAACAAAAAGATTCAACCTTTACGGTTTAAACAGTTTCCACACTTTAATCTTTTAAACAAAAGATTCATTCACAGATTTTCCATTAATTTCCATTTCAATTTGATTAACTCGTTAAACCTTTAAATCAAGATTTAACTTATAGCTTTCAAAACAATCCCATTTCAAATGATTTAAACCAATCATTATTTTAAATCTGTTAAAGATAACAGATTCAAATCATAGCTTTTCAAAACAATTCATTCATAACTTGGAAAACCATTTTCAATTCAATACTGAAATTCCTTTAATTTAACTGGAATTTCATTTCTTATCTGAAAGCTTTTATTCTTTTAAAACAACAGTTTCATTTCAGAAAATCTGATTCATTCATACGAGTGGAAATCCTTGGGTTAAATCCAAATTCTCAAAATTACAATTTTTTTAAATGGTTTAAATTCAGATAAACACATTTATAACATTTTCAATCCCTAGTTTCAAATCATAGGATTCAACTTCAAACTTGAATTCAAATTTAAATCAAATTATTTAAAATTTCAAAACTCGATTTAGTTATTCAAAATAACTTTTATCTTTGAAATTCCATTTCAAAAGCTTTTCACTTTAAACCCAAATTTCTAATTTCAAAATCAATTGAAATTAAAATTTCAATTTCAAAAACATTGATTTAAATTATCTGTGACTTAACCGATTTCCTCGTGAAATCCATATTTATGTGTGTAAAAGTGTAGTCCAGGGGTTTAACACAATAGTGCAACATCAATCATCACAGATATATCGATAAGCGGTATAATCGATAACGCTTATCTTCATTCACAGATTCATAGATAAAATAAATTTATCTGTCACAAAGATTCACTATTACAATTCGATGTGGGTTTCGGATAACCAACTGGAATCCGACTCCCTGTCGCATCAAAGTTTAAATGCCGTTTTACGGGCCAAGGGGTTGCATATTCATATAACAATATATACATCATAGATATAACAGCTTTGCACAAAACATAACATAGCATCGCATCACATAACTAATATACCGATCTATCACATAGCATGTAATAAAATATCAAACATCTATAAGTAAGATCGATTAATTGTTTGAGTAATCCAAATTAGTTTTAATTACTTACGAAAATTACCAATCCTGGTTAATTAACATTAATAAATTACAGATCATTTTGATTTAATTATTCTTTAATCATTTATTAATTAACCATCAATAATTAATTAACCTTTAATTATAATTCATTAACCTTTAATTATTTAAAGAATTAATCTTTAATTATTTAATTCACTATTTAATTAATTAGTTTTAGACCTTATTTAAATAACCTTAAAATTTGATTCCCATTTACTCATAGGTTATCTTGGGTTAATAATTTACAAACTAGTTTTCCTTACTAAATTTCAAAACGTGGTTATCACAACCTGACCCAAGCCAAAGAATCAAATTACCCGAGCCATAGTTCAAACTTCTCGAGTCAAGTCTCGAGTTCTCCTCATCTTCTTCCCTGAGTTCCTGTGCAACTTCTTCTGCTCCCATTTCCTCCTCTCTATTTTTTTTCTTTTTCTTTTCCAGTTTAAAAAATCCAAACCAACATAGCAGAGTATACTCGCGTTCGCGAGTTTCGTTCCGAAGCAACTACAAAATTTCTCGAGTTTCTACTCGAGTTCCACCCAAATCCCAAAACCCCTTATGCTCGAGAATCCACGAAGTTGCTGCACACCCACGCCACCGTGCACGTGCACGGTGGTTCGCCGCCACTCCGGTGATCATCACGATCATCGGCAAGTCGGAAAATCTCCATAAACACGAAATCGAGCTTCGATTCGACCTCGAAAATTTGAAAACGAAAATTCACCCTCTCGTTGAAAACTGAAACTCGAACATCTTCAACCCAATGCCTCGTTCCCCTCGCATGGTTCACCAGAAAATCCACGATTCCGGCTATCGCACGTCGACACCTCGTACTATCTCTTCCCACGAGCATGTGCAGCTCGATCGCGTATTTGAGACGAAAATGCCAAATTACAAACACATTCAAAACTTGGAAACCAAACCCTAAATTCATCTCGCCTAATCAATTTATGCATACGAAAATTTTTTCGACCATTTTCCCAAGCTCCACGATGTTCAAGCATGCTTCAATACGAATTTCAATTTTTATAAATGATTTGATCATCAGAAATTCGTAAAAATACCATTTTTGTTCATATACAAATTTCTCTGAGAATACCAAACTAAAAATCTTCATTTTTGTTTTAAAAATCTTGTTTTTCATTGGGGATTCAAGTTGTAAAATTGAATTAGTAATTTAAAACACTTGAATTTAACATAATAACTGGATGTTGTACTGTAAAACAAGATGTCAGTTAATATACTCCACTAACAGGTTGAAAACAAATTTTTTTACAAACTTGATTTATGTTTAAACAACATATTTTGCTTTAAACTCAAAGTTAAATAGTAACTAGATAAAAGCATTTTGAATTTTGAATAACCTGTTAACTCTGTAACAAGCAAAGCAGAGAAAACTAGGGCACACATACATATTAACACAAACTATATTCGCAATATATGTTTTACTCTACTCAAATTTCAAAATCTATGTTTTACTCACAGATTCTCAAACATTAGATTCAAAGAAATGGTTTTAAAAATTAAAGTTGCTCACCTGGTAAAAGTTTGGAACAGAGAAGATCCTGTTTTGCTTTGAACATTGCAGTTTGAATCTGCCTTTGAATCCTCTTTGTGTTTTGTTGTATAACCCGAGTTTGAATTTGTAAAACAAATAGTGATGTTTGCTTTTTTTTTTCTTTTTTTTTTCTCAGTGAAAAGGAACGAACTGGAATGAAGTCGAAATGAGAAGTTGATATAAGAAAATGAGTTGTACAGGATTATTTATTTTGTACAAGTTTTGATCAGTGATATTTTTCATTTGGGGGCTATGAATATACATTTGTGGTGGCTGATATGTTTCATCTTGTACAAGCATTTATTACACTGTCATACTTATCCCCATATCAATTCGTATGTACCTATGTGCTTTCTTTTTGCCCTGCATATCTTCATTGTTAAAGTATATATTACTTGCCTTGTACCAATTTATAAATTTTTTTCTTCACTTCGGCTGATACCATTTCGAATTGACCATTTGTTTATGCTAGAGATGAAAGCATTAAATGAAATGGTCCTTTATGTCTTCATTTGCAAGCTATTACCATACTTTGTTTACAGCCTAGCTTACTTGTATCATATTTTATTTTATTTTTATTTTTCTTCTTTGGTACTTGTTTGTTTGACTATGCTGAGAGATTTTGTTTCGCAAGCCTAGTTATATCTTATATTTTAGTTTGTTTCATTCCTTGCTTATATTTGTATTTGATATTTAGATATATATTTCAAATCCAACATATACATATATATGTGCAATATTTAAATTCAAATGATTTAACATCTATTTTATTTGAGATAGGGGAAACTCGCATCATATATAAATAAATTTTACAATTTTTATTCAAAAATTCATTAAATTATCAATTTAAATTTAATTAAAATCCGGGGTCGTTACAGCTAACATCTGTGGATGCAGGGAAACAGGTTGGAGGGATCCAACTGGATTCCTCACCAATATTTATTTGATTACAGATATTGTGATATTTGTTGATTATCATATGATGATATATGATGTTTGGATGCCGTGATTGAATTTTTGGTGCTGTTGCATCATCGGATCCATTTTTGAAGTTTAAAAATAATGATTTTGATTTTTTAGTTGGGATTTTTGAATGATTATGAACGATTTATATAAAAGATGTACAAAATTGATATTTTATAAATTAAGAATATTGGAATTATAAAACGAATATTTTCCAAGTGTTAAAATGGAAAAAATGGATTTCATTAGTGAACGGAATTTATAGATTTATAAATTGTGAAGTTATTAAATGAATAGATTTTGTAAAATAAAAGATTTATAAGTAATTATCTTATAAATCGGATTTTGGCATTTAAATGAGATATGAATGGAATTTGTTAATAATGAGATTTATAAGTTGAAGTTTTATAAATAGAAATGGGATTTATAAACATTGTTTTATAAATCTGAAACCAATCGAATTTGATAAATTAAACATAGAAGTTTAATAAAGGAGATATATTCGTGATTTTGGACAGCGAATTATCCTTTAAGTTAAATGTTGTAATAATAAGAGTTTGGTTGGGAATTTTATCCACGATTTTGGACAGTGGATAATCTTTTAAGTAAAATGTGTAGAAACGTTAAATGTGTTAAAGAAGTATATTTACGATATTGGACAGTGAATATATTATTAAATAAAATGAATATGTTTTGGAGAAGTGATATTACGAAATGAAGTAATTGTTTTAAAAGATGTTTTAAAACGTGTTAAGTATCGAAAACATATATTTCAACATTCATTTTTGAAATAGACGTTTCGAGAAATAAGGAAATGGTGGACTATAACACTGTTGTTATAGTAAATGGTTTCCGAAAGGAAATATTTTGTATAGTATTGGGATTTATATATCTATCTAAATTTCGAATCCCTATACTAGTGATTTTGGGTCGTCGTAACGATGTTTTACATAACATTCGTTTTGACTCAAATAGATGTGTTTAAGAAAATGATTCCTTAAAGAATGAAATATATACTTAATTTTGATTTAAGTATATTGAATATTTTCAAATGTTGAAAATAAATAAGATTTGTGGATTACTTATTATTAAATAAGTATGGAAATGTTTTTCCAATGTGAAATGAAACGTTTTTGAGAATTTATCTTTGTAAGGATAAATTGGAAGTGAATAATTGAAATTTGTTTTCAAATGGTTGAAGTGTGAAAATTATATATCTAGTAATGATATTTTTGAAAGATAAATAATTTGGAAAATTATTTGGAATCTGATGATGCTGTGCAGACCTATTGATAGTTAAATAACCGACTATCAATAATTACCTTGAATGGGTATTTGTTGTGATTTGCTTGAATTTGAATGCTACACTTATTTTTGAATAAGCGCTCACTATTCGGGTTAGCCGGGAAAGGACCTTTGGGTCGTATAACCCATTCCGAATATGTGATATGTCGTAATGGATTGCATTTGATGACCGGTGTTGAAGACCGGATATTTTTGAAAACGGAAGGATTACCGTCGAGTTACTCTGCATCGGCTGATCTCCGATATAGTGGTTTTATCACCCTTAGTGACGGGAAGTCCAGACGTGATTTGATAATTATCCAAATTTGCAAGGGCTTAGTAAGAAGTGCCTTCGGTTCTGTTTGATCCCGGAACAGACTTGTATGGATTGTATGCCTGACATTACAAATTGAGATATAAAGCTGATTTCTTTCAAATACATATCTGTTGGTGGTGGAGAATTTATTCTCTTAGCTTAACACCCTTCTCTGAGACGTACGAGCTCAGAGGTTATGTAATTGAAGGTTATCAGCGATATATTCCCAATTTGGTAACGTGGCATGCTGAGTGTTGCTGTGAAATGATCATTGTTTGATCATTTGTGATATGATCATTTGTTTGATCATTTATCTTTGTGATCATTACTTTGATCATTTGTTGACCCAAAGCATGGCTTTGTGGCAAAGCGTAGCTTTTGGACGAGACTTCGTCGGACTTCACACCCCGCAAATGTTCAAAACAGGAAAGATGCGGCAAGGTTATTAGGGGGTAGCGCCCCTTTAGTGTATGTCATTCCTTCTGGATAGAGGTGGTATCATGGTATGGAGCCCAGATATTTAACCTATGTTGTTGCTGCAAATTTATTACTTTGAGGTTGTTGGAAATCAAGGATCCTCGGATAAAGATCGGTTACGATCGGGGGATGACATATTCGTGTCAGTAGTTACCCAGTTAGGGGTAAACCGGCCTTGTGTTGGTAGAGATCCGGTTTGGTTCTCGGGTCGCCTTTCCAGAGGCGTACCTATGTGGCAATGGGAAGTTCCTTGGCCTGACCATTTGTTGGAAATCCAAAGAAACAATACGTGACTTGTACGGTTTTAGTTGTATTACCTGCCATGGAATGTGGCGGTAACCTGCTATTGAACATGGTAGCTATAATAGGCATAAGTGCGGAATTCCTATGATGGCTAAGATTTATATTGTACTTTCGAAATGTTTTCTACACTATGCACTAATAATAATATAAAAAAGGATTTGATTTTGCGTAGTAAGCATCTTTGACTATCATAAGAAGAAATCTCCTCCAATTCTGCGTTTGCATTGTGTGTGTGGCGGGAGGTCTTATGGTAGTTTCATTTTCCAAAAGCATTGCGAAATTGACTTTAAAATCTTCCTGTTGTCTGTTTTAAAGATAAAACTGTTTTAAGTTCTCACACCAGTCACCATGACTGACCTAGAGTTTATTGTTTCCTTCCTAAACTCTGGGTGCCCACCAATTTCCACATGGGCAGTCTAGAGTTAGGTTATCAGGTCATTCTGGATTCGGGATGTTATGGAGCTTAGTGGCGAGCTGGATGGCGAGACGTACCACTTGTATATGATATTATTTATTCCGCTGTGTATTCTATATGAGGACAAGTTATATAACTGTCCAGTGTTGTATTGTTGTTGTAAACTCTGATGTTGATGTAATGTATAAAATGATATAGTTCTTTGCTGTAAAGATTATTCATTTATCTATTATATGTTGTTCCGCTGCGAATGTGAGATTCTGATATTGTTTCTGTTTCTGATGTTGTTCTGTTGTTCTTCTTTCTTTTTCTTCTATCTTTTCTTATACCTCTTCTTTCTTAAACCCTAAGAATTTGGTTTTCCGGCATTCGATGGCTCGACAGTCGATACAGTGGACGTATTGATGTCGATATTCGGAAGTCGAAGAATCGGGTCCTTACAAGGATGGTTGAGATCTGGAAGATGTTGGTGGAGATCGAGGAGTTGTGGTGGTGAAGAAAAGGAGGACGAAGACGTGAGCAGGTGCCCAGAAATTATGAATAGTATATTATATCATTTTCTTATTTTAGCACAGAAATGAAACACAAAGGAGGAGAGAGATAGATAGAAATGAACCAGCATAATATTTATTGAAACTATGGAATAACAAAAGTCAAAAGCTGACAATATTAATAGGTGATGGCTATTCGTTTTATATGGAGGACAATTGAATGGACGGGTAAACAAAAAGGTTAAAACGGATAGCGATACGGCTAACCGTTTCACCGATTTCGTCGCGTACCGGACGTCGAAATACACGATTGAATATACTATGGAGATCATCACGACGAGACGAATAGAATGGTACATAGATATCAACGATACGACCATCCTATCAAATGTCGATATTTCACTGCCAAACTGTTGTAAATTCGCAGAAAATAAGATAAACGGAGCTAGAGAAGTTCAAATTTGGTGAAACAAAATACGACGTCTCACTCAGAAAATGATTTACATTTTTATTATATAAAAATATTCAGATTTCGAAAACATTTTCTTTTCATCACATTAACTGATTTTAAATTTGAAATTGAAAATTTCACAACAGAATTTACTTTCATATTTACCAATAAAAATTTACCATTTGCTATGTTTAAATGGACACATGCCAAATATCAAATTTTCTTTTCAAAATTCTATTGTTTAGTTTCAAGCAAAATTTTAGTTAATTATGTTATTAAAACCGTTAAAATTTACGTGTCGTTACACTCCCCCCACTCAAAACTTTTCGTCTCTGAAAAGGAACGAGATAGGAGAATAGAAGCAATAGAAGGGAAAGATAGATTCAAAATATATAGTAACAGATAAAACAATTAATTTAGAACCATATAAATTATATTAGTTTTAAAATTGGTTAATATTCAACAAATTTGGTTTCAATCCAATTTATTCAATCAATAAAAATTAGTTGTATTCATATTTGGTTGATTTCAATATATTAATATTTGTTACAAAATTTTCTTTCAAAACAAATTTATTTTTATCTAACTTATTTATTTTATCCATTTATCCTTCGTTAAATTGATTCCACTTAAAAATTCAATTTCAACTATTCTTTGAAATTTACATTTGTATCATAAATTTTTTTTTTCAAAATATCATTTATTTATTACCAATTTATTTTCTTAAGTTCATATTCATTTGCTTAAATAACATCTTCTTTTATTATTATTCAATTTATTCCACTTAACAAATTCTTATAACATAAATTAAGTGTATAAACTTTTATTATAACCACCAAATTTTATTTATAGATTCCCTTAACAAAATTACATTTTTGGACATCATATTACATACATTCAAATTGTATACTGTTCAATTACATTCAAACCCTTTCCAAGTAAGTTTTATTTATGTTTCGAATGTAATTGAGCACTATACAAATTTACCTATTATTTACAACATTTCTATTAATCAAAAATTTAGTTTAAACATTTTCATTATTTAAATTTCTCTTGTATAACCATCAATTACAAATTTACATCAACATTTTAACTTTTGAATATTTCAGGTAAGTTATATGTGCTTTAAAAATGCAATTGAGTATTATTCAAATAAATTTTATCCTAGTCCAACCATTTTAAGTTGTTTCAATTTCGTTTCTCATTTTAAACACTCTAATTATTCAAAAAAAAATTCATTTCAATAGTTGAAAACCATCAGTTAACACAAAATTTAAGAATTAAATTTCTGGTTTTCACTTCAAATCATTTTGAAATAAATATATACATATATATGTTTTGTACATCAAATTATATTTAAGAAATTTAAATCAAATTCAATTTCCAAATCAAAAGTGTAGCAAAGCTACTAAGTGGTCTCTCTACTTCGAGACTCGAGACATCCGATAAAATTGGAACGATACAGAGAAATTAGCATGGCCCCTGTGCAAGGATGACACGCACAAATCGAGAAATGGTCCAAATTTTTATGTAACAGCCCGCACCTCACTTAATAGTATTATCCACGATGTGGGACTATTATTCTCATTCTGAAGGGGTGTTACAATCTCCCCCCCTTTAGAGCCTAACGTCCTCGTTGGCTCATAAACACAACAACACCCAGGCGTCGTGGCTGTAACACATACAGACCACAATTCAGGCTAGGTTTGGCTCTAATACCAATGTAACAGCCTGCACCTCACTTAATAGTATTATCCACGATGTGGGACTATTATTCCCATTCTGAAGGGGTGTTACAATGAATGTCGATGATACTGCAGTCATCACCGAAATTATTTTCCAGCGATAAAAGAGAAGAGTATAGACTTACTTCTTTTAATATTCTTTGGAGACAATTTCCATTCAAAAATACTTTCAAATAATAATATTTTTCAAAACCTTGAAAACTAAATTTCAAAAACAATATTGTGTCATTTTTCCTTGTTTAAGTATTTTGGAATTCATATAGATAGCGTTGGCTAGAGGAATCGATCGAAACCCTAAATCAAGATTGACAATTCAAACAACACAATATAAAATATTTTATGTTAATTTCAAATACACTCCCTCATAGGATGATTCAAAAATGGATTTGAACAATGATAGGGATTCAGATTTAGAGGGACCAAATCAAGGAGAATTCATAACTATGAAGATAGACTCGAAGGGAGGTAAGATAATTAAATTACAAAACAGGAAAGATAGATAGACTTATACTAATCATGGGCGACCTTAATCGGATCAACCGAGACTTATAAAAGATGAGAATATCATCAAAGAAAATAAAGACAAACTCGTTGAGAACATCGTGGAAAACACGGTTCATGAGATCGACAAAGAAGGTGGAAGCATTGGTTAATCTAAAGGGTATGACTAACCGTTAATAGAAACCATTCATCCGGGAGGAAGGACAAAAGGTCGAGCTCTAGGAATAGGATCGATGTGGAATTCAATTTCCTACTTGAGAGGGAAAGAAATGATTTCACCGAAGACATCAAGATAATCCCTGACTATCCGTGTGGAGTCGAGATCACTAGGATGAGTATCAAACGAAAGATAGAACTACCTGCATACCTTGAGGCATTCGACATTCGATCACAAGAGAATTACCAAGGTCGTCTATTAGAGAAACAATTTGGGCTTTGTAGGAAATAATAGCATCTAAATCGAGGACATAGAAATCTCCGGTAAAACGATGCCTGTTGTAAAGGAGTTTCACCCCTTTACAAATCATATTGAGGTTGGCGGGACCGCCGATGGAATGAGAGACACACAAGGATGACATTGCCAATTGAGGTTGAATTTATTTCAGAGATCAACAGAAATAGAGCTATGGGATGCTCCAGTATCAAACGAACACGAACAGGAAAAGACAAGAATGGATTTCAGAACAAAGGGGAAAGTTCAAAGTCCAAAAAAATCTTAATCCACTAGAATTCTAACGAAGAATTTCAAGCTCGAACGAATATGATTCTATAATTGATTCTACTCATTCTAAGGTATCACTACCCTATCTCTAATAAGTTTTTACTCCATATGCTAAGTTTGCCTAAACCTGGCTATGATACCAACTTTAACGACCTGGTATCAAACCATTCAAATCGACAATCATCTTCCCATGTTAGACATTAATTGCTCAAAACAACAGATTGTTAATTTATATTTGGAACTTAGCATATACAGTAAATACAATCAATCACAGAAACTGAGTAATATAACAACAAACAGCAGAAATAGATAAATAGTAGTTCATGAAGCTATTATATAAACGATAGAGTCTTAAACAAAATACAACAGATATCCAATACATAGAAGTCTCAAATAGAAGCAGATGAAAAGTCTGAACATAAATAATTGGAAATAACTACAAAGCTGAGTAGATAACAGATAGATCCAAGCAAAGCCCCAAGCTCCAAAGGTGAGTCTCAAATGCTGTGACACTTAGTCTGACCCTAGCATAAGCAAAACACAAAACACTTGAGTCAGGATTTTGTATGAGGTATCGAAGAAATGTGCCCGATCGAAGGAACAACCTTACTTGGCTCGGTATAGCTCCAGTTTTAGCCACATCAAGCTGACTCATGGGAGTCAGGGCTGCGTTAATATCTCATACAAAATCGCACCAAACCATCAAACTTCGTTCTGGAATCTCCACCACGTACTCACAGTAGTTAAAGTGGTTTTCGGTATTGGTAGAGAGTATGACAATATCTGATCCCAATCTCTTTAACAACCAAACGCTTATTTCACACTGTGGTTATTTTATATTTCAAATGGTTTATACTTCATATCAAATATCATATTCATTTTAAAAACCATATTCACTTTCGAAATCATATTCACTTTTGAAATCATATACCCAAAATAGTTTAAACCTTCATATCAAAATATTCGCATTTAGATCCATTAATTTCTAAATCTTAACAGTTCCAACTTAAACAACTTAAGTCTTGAATTTTGGTTTATATATATAGAAAAAGTTATAAATTAAAAATAGTATATATATATATAATAGGTTACAGATTAAAATAGTTTATATATCAAAAATAGTTTATAATTAGAATTATTTCTTCCAATTCCACAAATCAATTCAAATCGACTTTAGTTCCAATTTCAATTTAAATCAAGATCTCAATTCGACAAATTTTCAAATCAAAAGGTTAAAAGTTCAATTCTGATTCTCATTTAAAAACCATTTTATATCGATTTCAAATCCAGGGTGGAATTACAAATTTAAACCCCTTCTAATTCAATATATTTTCAATAAACAATTTACCATAACTTAATTTGATAAATTTCATTTATATTTCAAAATTCAACTTTAATCATATTAAATTTCAAAATATCCACTTAATCATTTTTAATAACATTTAAATAAAACCTCAAATTACAAATCTAAATCAAAGTTAAATATTCAATTAAAATTTTATTTAAATTTGAAATATCCATTAAATCACCCTTATCAAAATCAATTTATTAAGTTACAAAATCATATCTTTAAAATCTTATTATCAATAATTTTCAAATCAACTCTTGTTTCTTAAATTACAAATCAATTCTTATTTAAATTAAATTTTCAAACCAATTAAATTCAAATCAATTTCAATTCATCTTTCCATCCTTAATTTATTTAAAGTTATAAAGTCTATTTTAAAATATTTAAAACATATTTATATAAATAAAAGTTAAATTAAATTTGTAACAACCCGTAAATTTTGACAATTAAATTTGTTAATTTATAAGATTTTGTAATTAAATTTAAAAAGAAATAAAATCCTTATAATTTTTAATGAAGAATGTTAAGAATGAACCTATGAAATATTTTGTTGATTATTATAGACTTAATAAAAGAGTTGAATTGAATCAATCTATTTATTTGAAACCAATAAATTGGTATGCAAATTTATAATAATTGGGTTTATTGTAAGAAATTGAAATTTGATACTATAGTGTAATGGAATTTAGATAAGAATGGAAATATTGTTTGAGAATGAAAACTTATAAAGATAAGCATTTAATTATCCAATGCAATAATTTATTTATTTAACTTAGGCAATAAAGTTAGTCAAAGCTAGATTTGTATAAGTTGAATGAAATGGGTTAATGTAAGTATTATATTAAGTTATAAATCAAATGGAAGAAAACGAGCGTAAAATTTGAATTAAAAATAAAATAAATTGATTATAACATAAACTTAAGTGTAAATTTTAAGGGTATGATAACAATTATTATAAGTTAATTAATTAATTGGTCAATGAATTGATTGGAAATAAAGTTCATTTAAATGATAAGTAATTATAATGCTGTTTTGGATAATAAACGTTACTTTAGTGATTATTAATATAGTAACGGAAGTGTGTTAGTAAATTAATAGTAGCGTATATTTCTTTTTAGTAGTAATTGGTGGATTGGGAAATAAGTTCAAATTATGTTAATTGAGAAATTAATAGGTAAAGTATGTAAAGAAATTTATAGAATGTAAATTTAATGTTGTGAATTTTATAGAATGTAAAGTATTTAAAAACCTCAATTAATGTGTTCAATGGATAGAAGTGCACATTTAAAAACGTAATATTCATTCAAATTAAAATGTAAATAGGCGTATATTAATGAAATGAAATAAAGTTAGCGTTGAATATGGAATTATAAATCTGGTTTGATAAGTGACGAACTTATAAATGCAATTAATATAGGTGGTTTGTTTATGTAAGGTGTTAAATAAACTTTGGAAATAAATTGTAATTAAATCTAAATTTAACATTTTGTTAATATAAATGAAAGTAATAATTGTAAGTAATGTTAAATAAGATAAGATTTTAAGTAATGTTAAGGTAATTCATATTGGACAATTTATTGAGTTTTAAGGATTGGAAATAAAGCTTTATCAATTTATTTGGGTTTTAACCATAATAAGTGAAGTAATTGTAAATTTATGAAATTTAAAAATATAAGTATTATGCTAATTAAGAAGGAATGTAAGGATTTCAAATAGATTTTTGAATCCAATTTTATATTTGAAATTTATGAATGGAATAATCATTGATTTATTTAATTTGATAGAATTGTTGAAAATTATTTATAATTTTGAAAATAATGAAATTGAAGATTTGACCCTGCAATTGATAGATTAATCAACTTTAAATTTATATCTAAACTTGTTAAAAAATTTGTAGATGATTAAGAATTATAAAAGTAATAAAAAATTTCAATTATAGAATTGAGATTGAAATTTGATTTAATTAATTAATTATTAATTTATTTAATTAATGGAAAAATAGCCATTTTGGCCACTGACTCGGATTTCGACGAAACTAGTTTCATCGGATCCGTAATGGTGATTTATTGTAGGACTTCAAGTTTCGTAGCGATCGGACTTGTCGTTTGATCGTACGGACTCGAAACGCCTTGAAATAATTGCAATTGAAATCAATTTGGAAAATATTGTTTTTAGCATAACTTCTTCATATGATGGAATTTGGACTTGAAACTTTTTTCATTGTGTTTAAAATATTTTAAAACATCTATTTTGATATATGGGTTGACCCAATTTCGTTCCGGGGTCAGGACGGGCTTTTTGGACCACGTTGAAGTTAGCGCGTACACCTGTTTTATCCATCTATTCTATTTTCAACCTTCTCTATAAATATCCCCGCTAAACCCTAGCCTCCGCCTATTCTCATTTGTCTGCGCGTAAAATTTCTTCAGCTCCTTCTCCTCCTCAATGGCAGACAAAATTTCAGATCCAGATCCATTTCAAAAATCAAAGTCAAAAATTCAAAGTTCTCAGAAAAATCTCAAATTTATATATGTTGAAGCTCTCGACGAACGTAATTCAATGGTGTAATTCGTTTTTCAATTCGACGCATCGTTTGACCAGAAATCGCGGTCAAAATTGAATTGGGCGTTTTTGACTGGTGCGTCTGATCGGAAATTCCTTTCTGGGTTTTGTAGAGGGGCTAGCACGTTGTTCATCGGCGAAGTTTGGAGGCGAATTGACGGTCGGATTGGCGGCAAATCGTGATTTGGGTTTCGAATTTGATGGTCAAAGGGAGCGGAGCTTGGGTTCGAACGCGCGTAAGGTTCATTGCATGGATGTGGAGGGAGACTTGTTGTTGCTGACGTGGCAAAGGGGAGGAGGTAATGTGTTCTCTTTTATTTTATTTTAAAATTAAAATTCAACCACAATAATCGCTATATCTTTCACATACGAACTCCGTTTCACGCGCGGTTTCTTTTGTTAGGATCGTATTAAAATTTCGGACTTGATGCCGCTGGTTTGGACGAATTCTGAGACGGTCAAATTTTTGGGTTTAAATCGGATCTAAATTCGATTTAAATCTCAAAGGTGAGTGTTTTAACCCACTCACAACTTCTAAGATTTCTTATGTTTGTTAAATTAAATTTTGATGTGATTTAAAATTTATCTATGATTGTTTGGGCATATATTTAATCATCATCTCAGTTAGATAGCATTTAGTTAAATTAAATTGTTATTTAATATTATTATTGCATATAATTTGCCAGTTGAATTTATTTATTATTGCATATAAACTGTCAGTTGAATAGTTATTAATTTTTATTGAATATAAACTATTCGTTGATGCCTGTTATATTTTATATGCTTTATATTGATGTTTTGTTTAAATTGGATGATGATTGTAATAAATGGTTGTTTATTGATATTTGGATGAATGGATGCTATATTTTATATTGTATAAACTGCAAGTTATTATGCATTTTTATTTTATTCGGGATTGCGGTTTGAAATGATATATAACCGTAATTTTATTTTAAATTGCGGATTGAAATGATAAATATCCGTATCACTTGACCATAGGATAGAAAATTATATACAGGCACTGTGGTCTATATATAAAATATTTTAAGGGATTTTCTATGGTTTGGAAAGAAATATACGGTTTAATAAATATTAAATTTGATATTATATAAATATTATTTTATATATGGTTAAATTCTAAAATTTAAGCTATGTATGACTTGATGATGTTTTAAGTTTGATTTACGAATATTTCAAGTTTGAGCTTTATTTAAGTGATATTGAATTTATTAAATAAATATTTCTAAACTAAATAATAGTAAATTGAATTAAGGTATATATAAGATTATCATATTTGGTTGGGAATTTTGGAATATTTAAAGATTTAAAATATATCAAAATTGAAATGTTTTATTGAAATTAAGGTATTATTGTTTTTCAAAGTATTTGTTTTCGAAATTGTTATAACTTTGAAAGTAATATGGTTTGAAAATGAATTTATTTGAAATAGAATTTATTTAAGAATTATCTTTAAATATATTGATTTGAAACCGATTGAAATTTTGAGATTAAGAATATGACTACATTATGTGATTTGGGTTTAAGATGGTTTTAAAGAATATTTCAAGTTTTATAATTAAAAGTAAGAATAGTGATTGAAAATTTGGATTTTATTTAAATGATATATTATTGAATTTGGTTTTTAAGTATATACTATTTTGAAGTAAATGATATGTTTTGAAATAGCAATAATAATTTGGTTTTAAAGTATATACTATTTTGAAGTAAAGGATATGGTTTGAAATGGCAATAATATTTTGGTTTTTGATATATATACTATTCGAAATAAAGAATATGTTTTGAGAAGGGCAATGATTGTGTTTTTAAAAGTATATATATTTTTTAAAATGACCACGGTGTTATAATAACGATTGGTTGTTAAAGAGACCGGGATCGGATATGGACATACTCTCTGTCGATACCGAAAACCACTTTGACAACTGTGTACGCGGTGGAGTTCCAGAATGAAGTAGGATGGTGGCGACGATCCTAAGGTATATACGTGGACCCAACTCCCGTGAGTTGGCATAAGGTGGCTAAAACAGGAGCGATCTCGGACCAGTGAGGTAGCACCTCGTATCGGACACACTTCTTCGATACCATTCTATTACTTTGTGATTTTTGGTGGCCACCCTTGATTTGGGAGTGTTGTTCGAGGTGGAACGGTAGTGGCTGCTATGCGTATCCATCAGTCCGTGTGCGTAATTGGTATATCTACCCTGGCATTGCCTAGTTGTGCCGTGTCACCTACCATATCGAGCTTTACTACGATTATGATTTTAAGATCCGACCGCGTTAAGGTTCTCCATCCCCTTAACGCTATTTTCTATATGATTATACTTTATTGATTAGACATTATTATAATAGCGAATATTACTACATAGTAGATAGTTTAACGGATCCTTAAGAGGTGTGAATCCCGAACATTTCTTAAGTTACTGCACTCACGTTAGACACTGGATAGGAGATGTCAAACCCCGTAAACATCTCTGACGCCGTTTACACTCATATTTATTTCATTAATTTAACTTACATAAGATCTTTTAGTTCTGACTCGAGTGTTTTGTCTTTTCAATTCGCTCGGGTCAGCCTAAGCATTTCAGGATTTGAAGGGCCTATTTCTGGAGGACGAAGACGAAGATTTTATTACTACTATTTATTATATTACACTACACCATTGTATTCCGCTGCATTTATTATCATTCTCTGGTATGTGTAACTCTGATATGTATTGTATAAGTATAATCAAATGTTTTGTAAAACAGCTTCATGAACTGTTATTTGATTTTTATATTCCATCGTTCCGCTGCAAGATTCTATTTTGTTCTTTTATTTCTCCACTTTTACTTATTTACCCCATAACAATCCACCCTTCTGTATGGTTTAAGTTGGCACGTGTGTCTGCTTAAGCATATAAAAAGGTGGGATGTTACAAAATTCCTATTAAATTTTATTATATTAATTATTATTAAATTAAATCTTATTTTATATATTTTTAAAATAATAAAGTTTAAGTAAAATTTATAATTTACATTTTTAAACTTAACTTATAATTTTAAAATTTCCAAAACATATAATTTTTAAAAATCTATATTTTACACATATAAAATAAACATTATATTAAAATTTAAGATCAATATTTATCAAAATCCATATATTTCCTTCCAAACTTTGGAAATCATTTAAAATATACCAACGATGTTCGTATATAGTTTTCTATCCTATGGTCAAGTGATACGGATGTTAATCATTTTAATCCGCAATTTAAATTTAATATTTACGGGAATATATCATTTCAACCCGCAATCCTAAAATTTGAAAATTATTGAAAATCGCTTGGGTTAATCATTTCAACCCATAACGGTTTTCCCCTAATCTACAAGATCATTCGACTATGTATCATTTCAACCCATAGGGAATTCTAAACTAACAGGGAACTTGCAGGGTGAGAACAAATATGATAATAATATAACATATCAACAACAGGCATTATCATCAGTAACAAATTTAAATATAACATATACAATAGGTTATGGTGTCAAATGTCATAAATAAACAATTACAGATAATGGCATATCATATTTAACAATTAAATAACTTAACAATTCAAATTTAATAGCTTATTTCAATTGTCATTTCATGTGAATTAAATTTTACTAAATATAAGAATGTTAATCGTGAGTGATTGCTCACCTTTCGAGGCTAGAGAACAACGATGGCGAAGATGGTGACATGGACATGCACACGGATATGGACACGAGCAAAGTAAATCAAAGCTATTGAGATTTCCGGATAGAGACGAACAAAACAATAAACTAGACAGCGGTGAAGCAAGATCTTGAATTCAACGGAAAAACTAATATATATTATAATTAAAAATTTAATATTCAATTTATAAACACATTTCAAAATAAAACCTATATATATATTTTTTTTAAATCAATACTAATTTAAACACATATTAAAATAAAATCTTTATAATATATATATGTTTGAAAATCAAAATCTTTATATATATATATATATTTCAAAATCAATTTTTAATTCAAACACAAATTTAAAAATGAAAATCTTCAAACTATATTATATTGTAGAAATCAATATTTTAAACATAATACGTATTAACTAAACATAATACATATTAAACATATTATACATATACATACATATATATATATATTATTTTCCAAAATCAATATCCATTTTTCTTCACAAATAAAACTTATAAATATATATAGTGTATATATACACACACACACACACACACCGTTATTTATAAATTACAATGGGCTAGAGGTCACTAAAGAGGGTGACAGGCTATAGTAGGAGGAGATCACGGGTGTGGGTCAGTGTAGATTGCGTGAGTTGGAGGCGATGCGGAGATGCTGTGTTGCTGGAGTAGGTCACGGTAGGGGTTAGCTCGGGTGTAGTTTGGTGTCGGGGTGGTTGTGGCGACCTATGGCGGAGGGCTTGTCTGGGTTTCGGGCAGGAGTTGCTGTAGTGGGTGCAACTGTGGGAAAGTGGAGATTAGGGTGGTCAGAGGGTGCTTTGGGGAAGAAGGAGCGGACGCGGCTACATGTCAAAGGTGTAGGGGAAGTTTCTCTCGGAGGGCAGTGGAGTGGTGGCGAGGAAGGCTGCTCGGCCACGGGTTGGTGAAGAGGGTTGTGCTCGAAGGAGTGGGCGGCGGTGTGATTCAAGGCGGAGGAGATGGTGTTGTGGCATGGAAAGGTGGGGAATGGTCTGTGCAGGTGCTTTGATGTCAGGTCCAATATATACGCATTCATATATACGTATGTTTTTTTCCACAAAGCAAGGATGAAGACGTAGGGAGGAAGGGTGGTACTGGCTGCTCTGTGGTGTTCGGCGGCCACTGACTTGGCTAATGGAAAGGGTGAGTAGGATGGCCGAGATCGGGAAGATGTTGGTGGAGATCGAGGAGTTGTGTTGGCGAAGAAAAGGAGGATGAAGACGTGAGCAGGTGCCAAGAAATTATGAATAGTATATTATATTGTTTTTTTAATTTAGCACAAAAATGAAACACAAAGGAGGAGAGAGATAGATAGAAACGGACCAGCATAATATTTATTGAAGCTAGGGAATAACAAAATTCAAAAGCTGACAATATTAATAAGTGATGGCTATTCGTTCTATTTGGAGGACAATTGAATGGACGGGTAAACAAAAAGGTTAAAATGGATACCGATTTCACCGTGTATCGGACACCGAAATACATGATTGAAGAGACGAACAGAATGGTACATGACGAGACAAACATAATGGTACACAGATATTAGCGATACGACTATCCTATAAAAAGTTGATATTTTGCTGCTAAATTGTTGCAAATTCGTCGAAAATAAGATAAATGGAGCTAGAGCAGCAGTTCAAATTTGGCGCAACAAAATACGACTCTCACTGAGAAAACGATTTACATTTTTATTATATAAAAATATTCAGATTTCGAAAGCATTTTTTTCATCAAATTTACTGATTTTAAATTTGAAATTGAAAATTTCATAACTAATTTACTTTCATATATTCCAATAAAAATTTACCATTTGCTATGTTTAAATGGACGCATACCAAATATCAGATTTTCTTTTCAAAATTTTATTGTTTAATTTCAAGCAAAATTTCAGTTAATTACGTTATTAAAACCGTTTAAATTTATAGGTTGTTACAATATTTGTGTATTTTATAGATGACCGGAGTTTGATGGTACTAGACTCATGTCATGTGATATTTATAGTGATGTTGGTTGATATGTTTGTGGAGTAATTTTACTCCATAATTATACATGTAAAGATATTTATTTATTGCTTGTTTTATTGAGTGTTTGAAAAGCTTAGGAATATTATTTGAGAATTTTAAAATCTTATTAATGTGTTTTATAAATATTTTATTAAATATTATTTATAGTATTTGTTTTAAATCCTTCTTTTAATAATATATATATATATATATATATATATATGAATTTGAGATGATGGATTTGAATGTTTGATTTAATTGTTTAAAGAAACATTATGTTGAAATTTATCATTATTATTATTTCATTTCTGGATTGAATTGGAATTTTTAAGTATAAATTCTATATTTTCAAATTTCTCATTTTCCATGTTGATTCGATATTGTGAATGATTCACCGTTGAGATGGATTTGATTTTTGAATTAATATGATATGGTGATGACATACTTCTATTTGATTTATGAGATTTCATTTCTATGTAACAAGAAATCTGAATATATGGTTTAGTAATACCTTCTGGTATGGGACTTTCAGTAACACTTTTCTGGTTATTCGACGGACATGTTATATAGAGGTATACAGTGTGGATCGAGTGTAGTTTATGAGCATTGAATAATTATTCGAGTAACATGTAGTGGTACGAGACACTGTTATGTTATTTGTTTGATTATTCATTGTAAGTATATGTCACTCAAATAGGATTACACTCATATGTACATGTGATACTCGGTGAGGAATATCAAATTGTTAGTTGTTGGCCTATGAGAGCTGCTCGTCGACCTACTATTAGAGATATGCATGGTTATAGGGTATGAGTAATATATAACCATCCACGTTCGGTCTAGCTTCCTTTATTTTTCGGGAGTGAACCTGATTGGCCAATATCCACCTTGGCGGCAAGATTGTGGGGACGTGTCTTGGATCCACGACACTGTAGTTATATATCCCTTTAATGTGCATCATAGTATTAGTCGTAGTAGATGGGTAGTTGCTCATTTCCCCTTGTGTCGCTTAGGCTAGCAATCTATTACTATTAAGGGCAAAGTAGGGTCATGACTGAGGCTATGCATATATGAGCCACTGGTAGATGGGGTTACGTTGTTCGTTGAGGTAACTGAAGATTGTAGGAATATACGGTTACTATATGGTAGGTGAGTAGACCTTGGTTCCTAGAGCAGGCTTGCAGTAAGCGGTTGTCAGTCTCTCTATCTAGTTCAGCATATGTGAGTATAGTAGATTGGAATATACCTTGAAGACTATAGGGATAGACGATTACTCTACGGTTGGCGGGTAGACCTGTATTCCTGGAGTAGGCTTGTAGTAGGCGCTTGTCAGTCTCCTGTTAGATCCATTGTATATGTGTGTGTAGTTGATTGGCATATATGTCTCTTTCCTATAATGAGTTGATTAGACTAGAGACTAGATGAGTCTAAAGTGTAGTCAGTCCCTGTTATATCCATACTATTTGATGATGGCATTTTATAATATGAGATTGAGAGATATTTTGGTCGTTACTTTTTATTGTCTGACACTTAAGGATATCTCATAGTTGATTGTTTCTAGAGATATGGATGTTTTATTTGAATTTTGACTTGATGTGTTTATATGGGTGATGACATGTTTATGCTGGATTTTTAGGTTGTTGCTATTATGTCACACTATTCTTAGTATGTCATCACCATTATACTATGTATATTCTATATATATGTATTTATTTATCCATATATTTAGATAGAGCCCTGTGTTATATATATAATACTCAGGTCAGTTCGAGACATTTCAGGTATAGGGACTAAGAGACTAGCATGTTTTTTGGGCTTGGAGGAGACTAGATATTCAGTATTGTAGTATATTATTTTGTATTGTATTGACTCGTGTATGTATTTGACATTGTGATGTATATCATAACTAGTATATTTCATATATTATATCTTATCGCTACGACTGACTTTATGATCTATGATATTTACTATATATTGTATATTGTTCTATCTTGGTGGCACATGCGTTTATTGCTTTGTACTGATACTGTGTATGTATATGTGAGATATTTATTTGATGTTTTAATATGTACCAGTGTTAGTCCAAGAGAATATTCACATGTCTACCCTCATATCGCCTTATTCTCCATATTATCCGGCAGTATTAGTTTGTAATACTCTTGGATAGTACGGGTATATAGGTGGGGGTGTTACACATACTTGGTCCAATTTCCATACGATCGATTTACATACACCCAAAGTGTTTTGGGTTTATTGTTATCTATGTTTTAAATGACATTTGTTTTAACACAAATATGTATGATTTTGGAAGTGAAATATTTCATAATGTTCTGTGAATATACTTTTAACTTTGAGATAAGTGTATGTTTTCATTTCTATGAAAGTGTAGTGTTTTTTAATATACTTATTATGATGAGATAATTATATGGATATCATTTCCAAGCGTTGAAAGAGTATAAATGAATAATGAATGAGTAGTATACATATGTATATCTTTGTAAAAGTATTTTGATACAAGTATTTAAAAAGTGATTTTAATTAAGGAAGGGATTAGTTAAAGAGGCTTAGGGGTAGCTAATTGCTACTAATCCTGAAGGTGATTTCAAAATGGATGTAGTAGAAGTAGTGCCTTCATTTTGTTCATATCTAGAACAACTTGTATGGTTGAATGCTGACATTGCATTGTTGCTAAGAGGGCAGTGTTAGCATTCCAAGAAGGATTTGCTAAGAGAAAAAAGGTAATCGTGGCCTCACAAGTCTCACAACCCGATAATGACAAAAATCAGGGGATGTAGCAGAGCTATGTGGTTCGCTATCATTAGGAGCATCTTTCCTCACTTCTGGATTGTTATTTATATATTTTTGTATGCATGTGAATGGAAAAGGGTGGGATCGGGTGCAATGTTTGCAATCTCTATGCCTGAGGGATGATTGTAATCCGGTTATGTCATGTTCAAGTGGTAGGCCGGTTCTGTGTTTTGTGGGGGTTGCAAGGTTTGCAATCTCGATAAATTTTCTAGAGATGTACTATGACAGGTGGTACCCTGGTGCCTTGTCATCGATGGAATCCATTTTCTAATATATGCCTCATGGTTTTAGTTGTAAAACAGAGTACTATTTAATGTAATTATGGATAACCATTCCAGATAGGTTATATATTTATTTTTGGGATAGTTTGGCTCACATCCCTAACAAGTTTTAAAATAGATAAAACATCCTTCACAACCAACATTTACGTTTCCGCTCCCTATTTTCAAATTCACGCACGCAAAAATACACAAATACCCTTTATGTTTTAAACTTTTCAAACGCGTATAACTTTATTTACAAAAACCTGATCAACATACCGTTTTCACCAAAAAATCACAAATTTTATGATCTTTAAAATGAGATCCATTGTTGATACCAAAAATTTATATTTGTATTAAAGGTGCAATTATTTCAAATATTTGCAGACAATTCAGCAAATATTTAACAGTTCGATTTTTTTTCAAATTTATAAAAATTGCACAAAATTGCAGATATTTTTGCAACTATATGGTATAGTTGCAGAAATGTCTGCAACTATTGGGTATAGTTGCAGAAATTTATGCAACTATATTGTATAGTTGCAGAAATATCTGCAACTATTGCATATAGTTGCAGAAATGTCTGCAACTATTACAAATAGTTGCAGAAATTTCTGCAACTATTGCTTATAGTTGCAGAAATAACTGCAACTATTGCAAATAGTTGCAGAAATGTCTGCAACTATTGCATATAGTTGCAGAAATTTCTGCAACTATTGCTTATAGTTGCAGAAATAACTGCAACTATTGCGTATAGTTGCACAAATGCAACTATTGCGTATAGTTGCAGAAATGTCTGCAACTATTGCGTATAGTTGCAGAAATTTCTGCAACTATCGTATATATTTGCAGAAATTTGTTGCGATTATTTATAACTGCAAATATTAAGAATATCATATTTCGTAAAAAAAACTTGATTCGTCTTCAATTTAATTTCAGTTTTTCATTTAAATCGAAAAAAAAGAAGAAGAATTAGAGCTCGCAGTGAAACGCAAGGGTAATTTAGGGAATAAATTAGCG
The DNA here is from genome assembly GCA_030737815.1 of Allium fistulosum. Lineage (NCBI taxonomy): Eukaryota > Viridiplantae > Streptophyta > Magnoliopsida > Asparagales > Amaryllidaceae > Allium > Allium fistulosum. Next base: position 1,060,308,065 of record CM060903.1, read on the forward strand.
GAAAACAGAAACAGGGACGTATAATATATATTCTTTATGACAGGGACCCGCTTTGAAATTAAGTTCCGTTTTAAGGATGCGTGACTAATTTTCACTTTATTTTTAACCCTAGACATTATTATTATAACATCATTAGATTTCTAATAAAAATTTTTGGTTATCATAAGGTAAAAACACATCCATGATTATGTGCAGTGTTGTCTTACGAGAAACCTTTATTTTTGAAAGGTTTTATAATGTTAAAAATCCATATGATTTATGTTCTTCATGCCGTTTTACTAGATTGATCCGAGCATTATTTTCTTATAATGCTCGGGTCAACCCGTGCATATTTCTAGATTTAGTTATGCATGCTTTGGAGCTTCAGGAGATGAGCTGGATGCCTTCGAGATGTATTTGCATATCTTTTATTTCCACTATATTTTTTGTTTGTATTTCTCAGCATTTGTGAGGTCAGACTATTATAACTGTCCGAGTTGATGAATATCATCTTACTCTGGTTAATATATGTATATTAGGGTTTTCTTTTTTAAATACCATGTGTATATTATATCTTACTCGTCACGATATTAGATTCCATTCTGTATTTTATTTTCTTTCACTCCAACGATCAGCCTTTCTAGGACATGGATGCTCGGTACGTGAATACCGTGGATGTAATAGTGTCGACTTTTGAGGGTCAAAAAGGCAGATCATTACATATGGTATCAGAACTTAGGTTAAGCGAACACCTAGGCCTTGGTGGAGTAAACTCATTAGAGATAGTGTTAGTAACACCCTAGAAGAAGTTTGAGTCCGTGCAGTTAAAGCCTCACTAAAGCCCCACAAAATCCCTGCTATAGCGCTCTTCGTCCGCTACGATTTTTCAATATAGCACTACTAAATAATACATACGCTTTAAGCCCCACTATTTTCCGCTACTCCCGCTAAACCAAGGCCTTTTAACACCCGCTATAGCTACATTAGTATAAAAAGATTGATTTGATAAGTTCTCTTTTAAACCAAATCAACAAATAAGAATATAAATTTGAAATGGTTTATAACCAAATAAATTCTATAAGTATGACTTATCCAAAGAAGTATAACTAAAATTTTGATTTAAACCAGAATTTGAATCCCGAAAATTTTGAAAAAGAGTTTTAAATGAATTTAAACAAAAAGGTTTGGAGATTTAAAATCTTGGAAATGTTTGAAATGTTTTCCAAAGATTCGAAGTTAATAATGGAGCATTATTTTGGAAAATATTTTTGAATGGAAATTGTTTTGAAAATGGAATTGTGGAAGTAAAGAAGCACTGAACTCACCTTAGTCGCTGGAAAATAATCCTAGTGATGATGGCCACATCATCAGAATTGATTTTCGAGTTTCTAAAGTGATGGATTGCCACCGTAGTGATTGGTTATGATATTTGTTTGGACTTGTTGGGTATACAAGTTGTTTTAGAAATTTCAAAAAGGGAAATTGTTTCGGTAAAAACAAGTGTTTTGGAAACCGAAGATTTGATTTGATATACCAAGTGGGTATGTATTGATTAGTATTTCAAAATGGATTTGAAATGAAACCGGGCAATTGAATTCAGGGAATTCTATTTAAATGAAAATGAGATAAAAAAGGAAAAAAAAATGAAGCAACTATTGAACTTATTAAGTGAATAAAATATATTTGCAATTAGCTCAGGATAAGTTAAATAGATTTGAATTTGGAATTGAACTAATTTGGATAAAGTTGAAATGTAAAATGGTTATAATTGTGAAATGAAAATTTATACCCTCAAGCTATTACGTGATATATATATACATAATCGAGAATTGTGATTATAAGATGAAAATGACTTAAATGAGCAATATAAGATCTTGAGTGAATAAGCTGTTGAACTTATGAATAGAGAAATGAATTGTAAACCAAAATAAATGGTTGGTGTTTTATGGAAAATCCAAATTTAATACTAAATGAAATGTAAAGTGAGATAAGGTGAAGTAAATATGAAATGTGGATGGACTTAGGTTAATAAATAAGTGTTGAAGCTTATATATTGAGAAGTAAAATTTAGTTGAGTTTGGGTTGAATTGAACTGAAATCAAAAATACAGTTGTGTTATAAATAATATTGAATGGAATTAAATTCCTATTTAAGTTAGTAATGGAAGTGATATGAATTTAAGTTGGCTAAATGAAAGTTAGTTGAACTTGAATTAAATTGGTAAAAGATTAAATGAAAGTAGATGCTCACTCAACTAAATCCAAAGGAATTGTATGAAGATGAATTTAGCGTAAGCTAAATTAAATAAAGACAAGTTGAAGGTGGATCTAGAGTAAACTAAATTAAATGGAAATTGTATTGGAATGCATGAAAATCTTGGTAGCTTGTTAAAAATTTGAAAGGTAAAGAAAAATCCAGTTTGGGTATAGGATAATTGGAATAGTCATGTTATTTATAATTTCAGCAATGAATTGAGAAGGAGAATTAAAATTTAAAATGGATTGAGTAAGCAAACCAATTGAATTAAAATTTGTAAAAGGATTGGAATTTGATTGGATGAGAATCAAATTAAAATGGAAATAGAATTGATGCAAGAAGAAATGGAGTTATTATGAAATTGGCATAAACTTAAGAAAATAGTGAAATGATTGTGGTCGAGCTTTCCGAGTGGTCTTGAATGAAATTTGTTTAGATAATAAAATTGAAATGCAAGTGAAAGGATTTTAATTAGGGTACTTTTGGCCCAGGTCCTTATTAAGTTTCAAAATTCACGAAAAGTCCTTCACTAAATTTCAGTGTAAATTAGGTCCCTGTTTTTTATTCACGATTATTGCAGAGCATGATGTAACATTTCATAAAAGTTGCTGACATTTCCGCAACATTTCTATACACTGTGAACATAGTGTATGAAAGTTGCTGAAATATCAACACTTATTTATAAAAGTTGCTGATATTTCAGCAACATTTATGTACACTGTGAACACAGTTTATAAAAGTTGCTGAAATATCAGCACTTATTTATAAAAGTTGCTGACATTTCAGCAATAATTTTTCTTTGTTTTTACAATAAAACTTTGACACAGATAGTTATTGAAATATCAGCACTTATTTATAAAAGTTGCTGACATTTCAGCAATAATTTTTCTTCGTTTCCAGAAAACAGGGACCCGCTTTACAATGAAACTTTGACAGGGACCCACTTTACAATATGAAAGTATGATAGGGATGCCTCCCTAATTTCCACTTTTAATTAATTATTGTGATGAAATAAGAATGTATAAGTTGTAAATAATCCAGAATGGAATAATATTAATATAAATTTAAGTTGGAATTAAATTTAAATGGTATAAGCTTAAGAAGTGATTATTTGTTTGAATAACAACAAACGTGCATAGAAATTAGTCGTTTTGCCGTAAACGAAAGTGAATGAATTAAGAGAAGTAAATAGAATTGGTTTTGAATCAGTTGGAATGGATTGAAATCTAATTAAGTGGTTTTGCATATAAATGAAAGTGAATTGTAAAGAAATGCAAATATATCAAATTGAAAATAAAAGTTTGATTGTGAATCAATTCGAAATTGGGAAGAAGTTAAATGAATTGATTTTTGAGATCAATTGAATTAAATATGAGTTGTTTTGCTTAAAAATGAATTGAATGTAAGTAAGACATATAAAACGATTTGAAGTAAATATGAATTGCTTATGGTAAATATGAATTGTATATAGAAAACTTGAATGTAAATCATTCTAGTGAAAACTTGTATATAGAAAATATGAATTATATTCTTATTTGATTACAATATTAACAACCAAACATCCAAATATATATAATAATTTAGACAAATCATTTCTTTTATATCAAAATATAATTTTGGGTAAAATTATTTCATTTACCCTCTTTAAAAACAATACTATGTTGGTTTATCTTGTTTAAGAGTTTAGAAACCCCTATCGATACGGTTGTACTTCCCGTACCGACCAGAATTCATAAACACTCAACCGATAAATCAACACAATATAAAAACAAATTTATCAAATCAGTTGGAATGGATTGAAATCTAATTAAGTGGTTTTGCATATAAATGAAAGTGAATTGTAAAGAAATGCAAATATATCAAATTGAAAATAAAAGTTTGATTGTGAATCAATTCAAAATTGGGAAGAAGTTAAATGAATTGATTTTTGAGATCAATTGAATTAAATATGAGTTGTTTTGCTTAAAAATGAATTGAATGTAAGTAAGACATATAAAACGATTTGAAGTAAATATGAATTGCTTATGGTAAATATGAATTGTATATAGAAAACTTGAATGTAAATCATTCTAGTGAAAACTTGTATATAGAAAATATGAATTATATTCTTATGTGATTACAATATTAACAACCAAACATCCAAATACATATAATAATTTAGACAAATCATTTCTTTTATATCAAAATATAATTTTGGGTAAAATTATTTCATTTACCCTCTTTAAAAACAATACTATGTTGGTTTATCTTATTTAAGAGTTTAGAAACCCCTATCGATACGGTTGTACTTCCCGTACCGACCAGAATTCATAAACACTCAACCGATAAATCAACACAATATAAAAACAATTTTTATATTCACTAACAAGTACGCGCTCATAGTTATTATTACACTCAAACTCATTATAGAGTACTATTGACTCTATCATTAATGAGTAATTTCCCCACCAAAGCCTAGGTTGTCGCCAACCTATGCTCTTATACCAAGTGAGATGACCCGCCCTTCGCGACTCTTGAAAATTGACACAAAATACACCACTGTATAATATGCCGACGATCGAGTGCCGGAAAAGACAGATTGTTGAGGAAAAAGAAAAAAGATAGAAGAAAGAAGGAACTAAACAACATCAGAATCTCACAATCGCAGCGGAACAAAATATAATAAATAATAACAGATCTTTACACAAATGAAACCATATCTGTTATATAAAATACATCATCAGAGTATTACAAACAAAGCAACAATTACCAGCCTGGCAGTTATAACAGTCTGCCTCACAACTTGCTGGTAATTTCAAACAACCATAGCAACGGAATAAACAAGTACGAATAATACGTCTCGGACTCCAGCTCCTCTCCTGAGCTCCACAGCATCCTATCCTGTAATCTATAATACTCGGTCTGACACGAGCATTATAATAAAATAACACCCGAGTCAGTCTGGAATACCAGTGTGAGAGAAATACATCCAAACTGATTATTAAAGTTTCAAAAATCCTTTGAAATCAAAAGCATCTCGTAAGACCACGCCACAAATAAACATGTCAGGTTTTTACCATACGATAGCCAAAACACTTTTTATCAAATCCGTCTGATATTATAATAGTGTCTATAGAAAGTAAAATAGAATCTAGATGAAATGCTTGCATCTCACGTTTCAGCAATAGTTGGGCACAATCAAAACCGTACAAGCGCGTAGGGAGAATGGATTTCCAACGAATGACTAGGCACTGGGGTACCACCTGTCACAGTACTTGGTCTAGATCAGCGTACCGAGGACCACGCCCGATCCCTTGCAACACAAGGCCGGAATTACCTAAGGGTAACTCCGAGTAAGATCACCCCACGGTTGGGATCAGCAACCGCACCACTAAGCCGAAATAAAAAGGGACATCTAGACAGGGATGACCTCACCCTAATGGGCGCTACCCACATAGCCTTGCTGCATAACCCCTGATTTTCAGTCATTCCCGGTTGATGAGGCTCGAGGCTAAGCGTTACCTTTATAGAACATATCCCTTAGAATGCCCATCGTCCACCTGATGATGTTCCGAAAGCATTTGTCCATACAAGTCCGTCCCGGGTTCGAACGGAACCGAAGGCACTACTCCAACTACATCCATTTTGGAGTCACCCTCAGGATTAGTAGCGACTAGCCCTTGCACTTCACCGCTCCATCTTCGATTCCAACTCGTTTTCCCACGAAAATGTACAAACCGGATCGAAGTGGTTTTCGGGAGATAAAACCTGATCCTGGACTCTTCGAAACGATCAGCGCATTGGCCAATATTGATAGTCGGTTATTTAACTATCAATTAACATTCACAAACATCCATCAAACAATAAATAATTACCCAAATTATTTATTTCCTCAAAATATCTTCGTAAGATATACTTCTATTTTCAACCCTTTGAAAACAGTTTAAACCCACTTCCTTTTACGGAAATAAATTTCCCAACATTTACTATTTCCCCTGAAATCACCAAGTACAAACACTTAAGATTTAAAATAATTTAAATCACTTTATCCAAAATATATTTAAAAATATTTATGGTAAAACCATTTATAAAATATAAAACTAATTTTAAAATAAAAGTTAAGTCGAACTAAATTTTAAAATAAGAGTCACAAACTTCTACATAAGTTTTCAAATGAAAATTTAACCAAACTATCTTTAAATAAACCCATTTTATAAATATAAATACTAATAATAATATTTCTTTAAAACATAATACCAATCAATCCTTTAAAAGAATTACTACTATAACTCATTTAGTAACTATTTAATTTAAAATTCTTACAACTTAAATAATAATTTCTTGAAAACATCATTTTCAAAACAAATTTAAAGCCTTTACTTTTATTTAAAATCTGCTTTAAAACGTATTTGGCTTCTTAGGGAAATACATTTTCATTTCAGAATAACCCAAAGAATTCTTCCTATAAATCCTACTTGATTTATCTCAATTCAAATTTACGTTTCAATCCCGTAAATTTCTTCCAACACTTAAAAATAAAACTCCCCTTATATTTTTAAGCACACTTCCCATTTCCTGGAAATCACTTCCAAAATATATACTTCAATTATTTAAAATAAGTTTCAAAATTCTTTATTCAAAATATACTTTTGAAAATCTATAAAAGTTTCTATTGGGTAACTTAAATCAAAGATCTCCTTTTAATATAAAGATATTATATCAAATACTTATAATAAAATTTCCTTTTGAAATCAAAATACTAATTTATCTTTAAATTAATTAAATACCATATTTGCTTAATAAATACTTATTTTCCACTTAAAATAATTAAAGATAATAATTTTCTAAAATATTCTAAAAACACATTTTTAAACTTTCTGGTTTATACTTTGAAAGTTCACTTTTGAAACATACTTCATTTCCCAGGAAAATTACACTTTTCATCCTTTTAAAATAATCTCACTATTATTTTAAAAACAATTTGCACCTTCTCATAGAAATTCCCATTGGAAATCTATGCTTCAAATTTATTTCCCAATAAATATCTCATTTCGTTTATAAACCCAGTTTATAAAATTTCCATCCCTCATTTCCTTTTTAAATCCCAGTTTCAGAAACATTTCAAATTTCAAACCCATTTCTTGAATTTAATTCCCTTAAATTCATTACTCCAAAATTTCATTTCAATTCCCTTTATGATTTCAAATTTATTTTATTGATATTTAAAATACCCAATTAATATTATCCAACCATAACACAGCATAACAAAATTCCAAATCAATCTATCACAGGATATTAGTGAATTATATCACAGATTATAAATATAATTTATATTTGTGAGGAATCCAGTTGGATCCCTCCAACCTGTTTCCTTGCATCCACAGATGTTAGCACACGGATAAATATCGATCAAATCTGATAATAACTATCACGTTCAACAAATCAACCAATCAATCATTTAAATATTAACTATTTAAATTAAACCGGCATCCAGATGTGAGTGAGATTTACTCACCTTGAGTTTCGAAACGCCGAACGTTTAAATCTCACATTAAATCGAGCACGTTCGATTCAATGCAAAATTTCATTTGCTCAAAACAATCCAAGATCTGCACCACAGCGAACTGCTCGTCGCTGCGATTCCGGCGCCACCAAATTCGTCGAAATCTGATTATGTATGCAAAAGATATGGTGGTTTAAAGTTTTGAATATAAATTAAACAAAATTTTCTTTTTATTTTAATTTGATTATACCAGAACAAAATCTCGGCCGTTACTTCTGCAAATTCGAATCAAGGTCGTAGCCTTCTGTTTCCTCAACCTCGCGTTCATCCCCAGGTTTCGTACCCATCGGCCGCCATCCCACTTCAATTATCGCCGCCTTCTCGTCGAGTTCGACGGTGATCAGAAACCACCATCACGAAGCCCATCGCGGCACGCACCCCCGACCGGAGCAACGCCAAGCTCGGCACCCTATTTTCCTTGATCCCTGCGCTCGAACGCATGATGAACGCTGCCATAAATCTCCACCCACACAGCCTTATATTTGATCATCACCGATCAACATGTAGAGCTTGTAAAGCTCTACATTTTTCGTGTTGAACAATTAAGCTAATACTTCTTAAATCGACCAGAAATTGGAGAAAAGGAGGATGAATTCACGGCCATTAAAACAATGCCGGCCGCTACAAGAAATTAGATTAGGGTTTCTGTTTTCAATGTGAATATATATATATATATACATATATATATATATATATATACACACACACACACACACACACACTTATATATTAATTTAATAATATTTTCCACAAATTACTTGACATTCAAACGAATTCCAATTGAAACGTGCCGACCGGCGTTTATAAGGTTTTACCCGCATTCCGAACACAATGGGATGTGTTTCGGAGGCTAATTCGGTCATATGTGTGAGTTACGGAAATAAACGATCAATTTTAAATTAAATCGATTAAAATAGTTTCTATGCGTTTTGAGCTGCCACGGTCAAACGACAACTCCGATTGCTACGAAAATTGAAATCCGATAATAACTAACCATTACGGATCCAATGGAACTGGTTTCGTCAAATTCCGAGACTGTGCCCTGGAAGGCTATTTTAACTCGTCGATTAATTCGACCGATTTCCAAAATCGACGAAATCATTTAAAATCTCACTTTTAAAACTTTACTACCTCAATTATAAATCAAATAGAATTTATATTCACATTAGACATCATTTTGATTCATCCCGAATCAAAATCTGATTATTTACATTATTATAATATTAAATTCCATTATTAAATTAATATAAAATTCCAATTTTAACTTATCGACTTTTGATTCCATCCAAAAGTCCAACATTAAAATTCAAATCAAACTAGACTAAATAAATTTTTGAAACCATTATCGTAACCATTTACATCCAGATTCACAAATTATTCCAATTTAAATATTTAATTATTATTTATCCAAATCCAATTTAATAGTCATATTTGAAATTTTAACCAAATTCATCGATTCACCCAGATCTTTGTATTTCAAAAAAAAATTATAATTCACATTCAACATTTAAAATAAATTAAATGTTCAAAATCTAACGACCAAAATTCCGGATCGTTACACCTGCTCAGACATGCTCCCTCTTTATAGCCATGCACACCCAACTCATATACTAACTCACACACATATACACCATACACATGCATGCAAACATCTTCCCTCCGTTTCCACTACACGGCCTAAGCCCACACACATTTATGCAAACATCTTCCCTCCATTTCCACTACACTGCCCAAGCCCATACACATGCATGCAAAATCTTTCCTCCAAGTTTACTGTACGGCCCAAGCCCACACCTATGCACACTTGAGCCTGCGTCCTTCCCCATAAACTAAAATAATGCACGCATGTACAGTACCTCTCCCTTCATGCATGAACGCCTAACCAAAACACTCACGTTCCCAAGTTGTACACGTTATTACACCACCCACGTATGTAATTGGAACAAAAAAGATAAACAAAGAAAGAAGAAAACGTGCACGAGTGGAAAAAAATGTGCTGCTCTTTTACATTTTGGGTTCATGCGTGCATTGCTTTGAGAGAAAGAAAAATAATGAATGTCCTGTTCATTTGCAGAGAACCAAAAAAATAAAAATGTGTACCAGATTAATGTGTCCAACCTCCTTTCTTTTGTTCTTTTGTGGCATGCCTGTTCCTATATATAAACACAGGAGAATTAATTTAAAGGACAAAAATTTGTATATTTTTAGCCTCAAGGACACGACCTCAATATTTTAACCACAAGGACAAACATTCTTCTAAAAATTATTCATAAGGACAAACATTCTTTCAAAATTATTCATAAGGACAAACATTTTTTTAAAACTGCTACCGAACTAAAAACTGATACCTCAAAACTGCTACCGATAACTACAAACTGATACCTAAAAACTGTAAAAACTAATACCTACAGAAAGTTGTCCTTCAGGCTAAAATACCGAAGGTCTGTCCTTGAGGCTAAAATGCTGAGAAATTTTATTCTTTCCCGTAATTTCCTGTATATAAACTTATTTGCTTAAATGCTAAGGAATGAAAACTAAATGCAAGGACAATTCATTAAATGCTAAGGCCAAAAGCATGTGCAAAAAGTACAGGGGAAAGATAATGAAAAGATTTGAGGTGTTGTGTTCAAATAAATATTTGTTTTAAAAAGTTAGATGCGGTACACCGCCACACAGTAACGCATTTGCGTATGAGCCGGAAACGACAAAAATAAAAATACGATCATGCACAACAATGCGACACAGCCAGAAAACAATAATAAAATACACTGGTTAACTTATTCGGTGTTGTTTCAAAAATACCAATGTTTGACGTAAAATACGACAATTTTTTTTTAATTATTTTCCATATTAAAAATTATGAAAAAATCCTATAAATTAAATTAAAAATCAAGGAGTTATTTGAAACATAGATTTTATAATATTCAAATTCAAATCAGAATATTTAAATAAATTAATTATTCAAACTCGAATACTCAAAAATACAGGTCTTTACATTGATTATTTTCTATCTCTCGGCTCACATACCAGAAATTGCAGTAGATAAAATAGATGTCGAAGCAATTGAAAAAGAAGCCGAAGCAATCAAAGCGCAATTTCCATACATAGATTTTGGATTTTCAATGAAGAATTTTCCTTTTAAATCCAGTTTTCGTTTCTAAGCTTATCAGTCATAATCTGCAAAACCCTAAGATTTTATATCAAAAATTATGCTCTACCTCTAGATTCAAACTAGATTCAGATTTTGTTCCCTTTTGGGTTTCAGAATTCTATACAAGATATACCTCTAAATCTGATTAGATTAGGTTGTAATTGCATTATTTTTCAATGCTTTATCATGGAATAACACTTTTATCTCATTTTTTAAATTATTTCACTGTTTCTGTTTTCTGAAGTTACTTGTTAACTGGATGAAAGAATGGTAAGGTATGATTGTTTGGTGAATGGACTGCAGCTCATGAATCATGATGTATTGTTTTGATTGTTAATTTCATTATTATTTTCTACTATTATTAAAGCTTAGTTTAGTACAATCATGAAGCAATTGTCTATATCTTAGAAAAGATAAAAGACGATAAAGACAAGAACTAATAACTCAAAGTTTACAAGGTTCGCTAAATAAATATTTTAACAAACAATCAAATTCATTAGTTGAATCCGAACAACTAATCAATATGGTGAAAAATGAAAATGTTGATGAATTATTAAATCTATTTAAATTAAAATACGATATTGAAAGGCTGAAAAAGGATGAGAGTGATGAAAACCAAGAAGTAAATGGGAAAATGAGAACACTTTGGATAATAATGATATTAACAATCTTTAGGAAAACGACTGTATCGTTAATAATTATAAGCATTTGGAAAATGATTTGAATTTAAACATTTATGATCCTAGAATTTGGGATAACCTCCAAGGAAAAATTAGAAACTTAGTAATTGAAAATGGACCTATATAGGGAACTAATATTAATTTTCCAAAAGATGAATGCTCTAGAAGATTTTCTCCAAATTATTATATTCAAAATCTACCAAACGGAGCAACTCGTGATCGAGAATGGTTAGTATATTCAAAAGATTTAGATAGATCTTTTTTTGTAACGACCCGGAATTTTACCACCTTGATTTGCGAATATTTAATAAATTTTAAATATTAAAATAATATGTTTTATAATTAAATATATATATATATAACTCTTTTAAATAATAACAAATGATGGTAAAATAAATTTGTAATGACCCAGGATTTTGCCACTTTGAAGTAGGCTATTTAAATATATTTTATATAACAATAAATGGATTTTTATTGGCAAATAAACCTATAGAGTTTGCAATCAACTACACTGCTAATTTCATAAACAAAAGTCAAACAACAATAGAGCAGATCAATCAACACAAAGAGGTGGCTATTATAACAGATCTAGAGGAGAGACGGACGGAACAACAACAATAGACCAAAGTGTCAAATTTGTGAGAAAGTTGATCACACTGCTGTAAAATGCTATTTCAGATACTCAAATCAGAACAATAACAACCAAAAGAACAACTATTTTAGTGCTAATGTGGCTCAATCAAGTTCAAACACCCAAGTAGACAACAATAAAGGTTACAGTTCAAGTGAGACTAGAAAGCCTGAACACATACAAGATGACCGATGGTACCCTGATCTTGGGACAACTAATCATATTACTAATAATCTTGATAACTTGAATCTTGACAACAAGGAGTACAGAGGTAAACAGTTAATTTGCATGGGCAATGGTAAGTGTATCAAAATTTCTCATATTGGCAATGCTTTTATTAAAAGCAAGAAACAATTATTTCTGCATAATTTATTAAGAGTGCCAAAAATAAAGAAGAATCTTATAAGTGTATATCAGTTTGCTAATGACAATAAGGTCTATTTTGAATTCTACCCTAAGTATTGTCTAGTTACAGACATGCTAACTAAAGATATTCTTTTGCAGGGTGATGCAGAAAAAGGACTGTACAAATTTAAGTCTGCCAACTGCAGCAGTCTAGCAAAAGAGCAAAATTATTGTAATCTATGTGAGGAAGGAAACTATAAGAATGTATTTTATCTTTGGCACTACAAACTTAGTCACCCAAGTGTAAAGTTATAAGACAAATCTTACCGAAAATAGAATATCATTTGATAATATTTCATTAACGTATGTATGCACTTATTGTTAAATGGGTAAGAGTCATAAGTTAGCATTCAATGATTCTTTAACAGAGTACTTAAAACCACTAGAATTAGTTGCCACTGATCTATGGGGAACAGCACCTATATGTTCAGATTTTGGGTACAAATACTACGTTTCATTTGTTGATGCACACACAAGATATACTTGTATATACTTTCTAAAAAAAATCTGAAGCATGTAATGCAGTAATAAAATTTATAACTATGGTTGAAAAGCAAACCGATTCTCAAGTCAAGATTATGCAATCAAATGAGGGAACTAAATATAAAACACTTGGTAATTTCTTTCAGAAAAAGGGGATAATTCATAGAAACACATGTTCCTATACATCTGAACAGAATGGCTTAGTTAAAAGAAAACATAGGCACATAGTAGAATCTGGACTTACTTTACTAGCTCATGCATTATTGCCCTTAAAATTCTAGTCTGAAGCATTTAATACTACTATATATCTAATCAATAAATTGCCAACAAAGGTTCTAAAAGGAATTCGTCCTATAGAAAAACTGTATGGGGTCAAACCAGATTATCATAGCTTAAGAACTTTTGAATGCTTATGTTTTCCTTACTTAAGACCATACAATACTTAAAAATTGAACTTTAGATCAAAACCATGCATCTTTTTGGGATATGCAATAAACCAAAAAGAATACAAGTGTCTTTATGATAGTAGAAGAAGTTTCATTAGTAGGCAGGTTGTTTTTTGTGAAAGTATTTTCCCCATTAGCAAATCAGAAATAAAGACTACAAGTAAAGTCTACATTCCAAAAACCTCAATACCAGAATTATCTATATATTCTAAGGATGAACATCAAGTGGATGCAAAGTGGACTACTAGTGATCACATTGTTCAGCCCACAATAACTGCTCAATAAGATTATGAATGGACAGATGATCCTAGTCATGCCAGTCATTCACCTGCACAATCAATGGATAGTATATATCAAAATGACGGAAAAATTCAACAAAGTAACTCAAGAAGCAATTCAGATCATGCCAATGTTGAAGACTTATCTCACATTGAAACTCAAGTAAGATCAAGTCATGCCATGATCATAAGAGCCAAAAGTGGGCATCTTTGAGCCGAAGATAAGTCCAGATGAACCATAAACTTATGAGCAAGCTGTAAAAGACAAAAACTAGAAAGCAGCAATGGATGAAGAGTATAATGCACTTATAAAGAACAAAACGTGGGATCTTGTATGTCCACCAGATCATAAGAATATAGTTGGATGTAAGTGGGCATACAACATAAAGAAAATTCCTAATGGTTCAATCAGCAGATACAAAGCAAGACTTGTTTTCAAGGGGTACACTCAACAATATGGATTTGATTTCAACGAAACTTTTTCCCCAGTGGTCAAATCAACTACCATAAGACTTATCCTTACTATTGCACTGCACAAAAGAAGGTGCATCAAACAATTAGATGTCAATAATGCATTTCTAAATGGTATTTTGCAGGAGGAGATCTATACGGAGCAACCACCGGGATACAATAAGAGTACAAACTATGTGTGCAAGTTAAACAAGGCAATATATGGCCTTAAACAAGCACCAAGAGTCTGGTTTGATAGACTGAAAGGAACTTTGACAAATATGGAACATCGGTCTGCCAAATTAGATAACTCATTGTTCACTAAAATCAATGATTATTAACCAATTACATTCTAATATATGTTGATGATCTAATTATTAAAGGTAATAACAAGGATGAAGGCAATCACAATATCTCCTATCTGAACAAGCAATTCTCAATAAAAGACATTGGAAGCCTTAATTACTTCTTAGGGATAGAATTCAAAAGGAATGCAAATTCTGAAATAATTTTATGTCAAATAAAATACATTTCAGAGCTACTGGCTAAAACAAAAATGGATGGTGCAAACCCACAACCAACACCGATGATAAGCAATCAACATTTGTCTAAGCATAGGGGAGAAGCCATACCTAATATTAAACAATATAGAAGTGTTGTAGAGGCATATTACAATATGATACTATAACATGACCAAATATTGCATTTAGTGTTAACAATGTTTCTCAATTTATGCAGAATTCTTTGGACGAACACTGGATAGCACTGAAAAGGATTCTCGGATATCTCAAAGGAATATGGATTATGGTCTATCACTCAAAGCTAGCAACAATCTAAACATATCAGGATATGCTAATGCTGACTAAGCTACAAACCCAGATGATAGAAAATCGGTTACTGGATACTGTATATATGTCGGAAACAATCTAATATCATGGTGCTAAAAAAACAATAAACAATTTCTAGATCCAGCACTGAGGCTGAATATAGAAGTGTAGCTAGTGCTACGGTAGAAGTAATGTAGTTGCAACTAATGCTAAGTGAATTAAAGCTAAATTCAGAAGTTAAACCAATTTTATGGTGTGATAATCAATGTACTGTGTTCATGATTGCAAACCCCATACTTCACTCCAGAACCAAGCATATTGAGATAGACTTATACTTCATTCGTGAACAATTGTTAAAAGGAAATCTACAAATCAATCATATACCTGCTACCTACCAAAGGGTAGACACTCTCACCAAAGCCTTATCAGCAAGGAATTTCATCAGATTCAGATATGGGAATCAAGCAAAATGGAAACCACTCTAATCATCATCAGTCAGATCTGAGTAGAAACATGGAAGCTCAAGGGAACTCAAGCCCAAAGCCATCATCTTCCTCTCAACTCGATCCATCGAAGTGGAAACGAGCAACTCAAACATCAAAATCTCATACAGATTCCACTTCTATCGAGGAGAATAAAGCTTAGAGTTGAATTGAAGTTAGAATTGAAGTGGAGCATTGGCTAATTTGAAGCAATTTGTGAATAAATTAAAGATCGGCTACAATTTGGGGAAATCGTCTTGCAAACCCAAACCCTAGAGTCGGGTTTGAAGGGGGCAAATGAGACGCATACAATTGACCAAGTCTAGTAGCTACATATTATCATATCTCTCAAGCAATGCGGGTTGAAGCAATAGGCCGGTTCTCAAAGCCCAACATCATACTAAATTGTTCTTATAAATACATTGTATACTGTAATCCATTTGTAATGAGAAATGTTTATCAGTTTACAAAAGTTTGTATCGGAAATTCATTGAAAATCAATAAAATATTTCTCTCTCAAATTCTTTGTCAAACTCATAAACAACAACATACACTCGTATGAATAAAATCATGACATGAAATAAGGAAGCAAGCTTTCAAAGAATAAGAATTTAAACTTAAAATCAAACATCAGTCTTTCTCTAAACTAACTCTACTACCACTATGGAAAATAATACTAATAGTAATAGTAACACAAGATACAAAATTAGAGCTTAGATTTGCTAAAATTTCCATAAATGATTCGTTTTCCAACAAATCAAACTAAATATCTTAATACAACCACTTTTACAAAGTAAATGAAATCACGATCGGAATCGCAAGTTAAGTAGGGGTAAAGATTATTCAAACAATATAAATAATACAAAACGTAGAATTCGAAATATGTTTCCGATCTCACCTTTAGCGATGGCCTAAAAAACTAGCGTCGAGTTATGTGATTCTTTCTTCTTCCTCTTGTTGGATGTGATACCTGATTCCATCGTTGATGAAGAAGAAGGAAGTAGCGGAGGAGAAGCTGACGAGGAAGAGCCTAGGCTGAAACCCTAGTTGCGGTGGAGGAAGAAGAACCGACGAGTTGAGAAGTTGAAGACGTGATGATTTCGTTCGGTAAAGTGATGCTAGGGATATCGTTCAGGAATTAGGGCATGAAGTTTTGGAGCGGTGAAAAAAAAATTGCCGAACGAAATATTTCGTTCGGTGATTTGGAGCATACCGGTCCAAAATTCTTTCGTTTGGATGTTGTAATGCCGCTCCAGATGAGTGTCAGCCCAGATTTATTATTCAACTACCGAACCAAGCTTTGAACAGAACGTCGGTCCAAGTGATGTCGAATCAAGGTAAGGCCGAACCAAATATTTGATTCGGTATTGGACCATGCTGGTCCAGATCTTGAGTGCTTTTTGCCGAACTAGATGTGCCGAACCAAACCTCAGGACTGCTATATAGCAGCTACCCCTCCTCATATCTTCATTCTATAAATAGTGGAGCTTCTGGACAACAATGGCAGCCATCCTAGAGAGCTGAAACTCTGTAGAATTTTGTCTGTATTGTTGATTCTTCTTATGTATAGCCTCCAAAAGTGAATCAATCTTGTAACTCTAATCTTTCAGTGATTAATAAAATCTTCTCTCCCCAAGTGGACGTACACTGTCTCACGGTAGTGGAACCACTATAAATACTAGTGTTATTTATTTTTCTGCATTGCATAGATTTGTGATTGTCTGTTCTGGTATTTGTCTCTATTTGTTTCATCTCACCACAATCACGATCCAATTGTTTTTCACTGCATTATATTTTTTCCCTTAGACTGATCATCTGAAGGGATTTTCCCAACAGTCTGGTATCGGAGCTGCAAGGTTGATTGAGGAGTGTAAGAGGCTATGGCAAGAGATGAATCGACTTCAGTTGTTACAAGACCCTATACTAGAGGGATGTATATTGCGTCAGGATCACAGTTAGCAATTGAGAAATGGAATATGGATAAAGACTTCGAGAAGTGGTAATGGAGGATGAAGGCTGTTCTAATGAGGAATAAAGTTCATCTAGTAGTGTTTTTCCCTGAGGAGTTGACGACTGACATCTCAGTCGTGGAAAGGAAGGAGATGGAGAAATAGGCGTTTACTACTTTACAACTAGCTATGGGAGAGAATGTCATCTCAGAAATTAGCATTGAGACCACTACTATGAGCATTTGGACCAAGCTGAAAAATCTCTACTTGAAAAAATCTCTGACTAACCGTCTGATATTGTTGAAGACATTTTTCACCATGCGGATGAGAGAGGGTACTTCAGTGAAGGAACATTTAATTTATTTGATGATCTCATAATGAAGATGAAGACTGTTGACTTGAAGATGGATGAGGAGCAAATGACAATGATTCTTTTGTGTTCTCTTCCGAAGCGATACACAGGTTTCGCTTACAGTCTTATCTTCGCTAGAGACACATTGACAGTGGAAGATGTGAAGTCAGGCCTTCTATCTAAGGGCTTGAGAGATCAGATGAAGGAGATAAGTGAAGGAAGTAGATGTGGAAGTAGTAGTCACGACCTGTTTGTTGAAAGAGGTAGAGAAGATAAGAAGAATTGGCACTCTAGAGGGCGTTCCAAGTCCAGGAAGCTCGGTAATGGCAGGAGAGGAAAGTCTAAGGATGGGAAGTGCTTTATCTGCAAGAAACGTGGTCATTGAAAAAAGGATTGTCCAGATTTGAAGAAGAAGGAAGAAGACGGATCTTCATCATTTGGGGTGGAGAAGTCTGTATCTGATAATGTGTTGTCTGCAGTAGTATCGGATGTCTCAGACCATTAGGTGCTGGACTCGGGGGCGTCTTTCCATATGACGCCTAATAAGGGTTACTTCAATTCTTTCGTTAGACGAGAGGGAAGCTATATTCTTATGGGTAATGATGCTAGTTGTAGAGCAATGGGTGAAGGTACAGTGAGGATCAGGATGTTTGATGGAGTGATACGCACTTTGACAGGTGTCCGGTATGTTTCAAGTCTTCGGAAGTCCTTAATTTCTTTAGGACAGTTGGCATCTTTTGGATGCAAGGTAACTATCGAGAAGGATAGTTTGAAGGTTTCGAGAGGTGTACTAGTTCTTATGAAAGGAGATGTGTTCCGAAATCTGTATTTGCTGAAAGGAACCACAGTTCTTAGAGAGTCGTGTGTTGGAGTAGGACAGTTCTTGTGCTTTGGATGCCACAAAGCTTTGGCATATCAGGTTGAGTCATATTTCAGAGAAGGGCTTAGAGTTGCTTCAGAGACGGAAGATGATCAAAGTAGGAAGCTTCGACAAGATGGACTTTTGCCAAGAGTGTGTGTTAGGCAAGCAAACTAAAGTATCTTTTGGAGTTGGACTCCATAGATCGAGGCGAGTACTTGAGTACGTACATACAGGATGTTTGGGGACCGGTTGCTACTCCTTCTCTTGGAGGAGCAAAGTATTTTATCTTTTTCATTGATTACATTTCTCGAAAAGTATGAGTGTATGTGATGAAGGTCAAATCAGAGAGTTTTGAGAAGTTCAAAGACTGGAAAGCGCTTGTTGAGAACCAATCTGGTTCTAGGCTGAAGGTGCTGAGATCTGATAATGACGGTGAATTTGTCTCTAGGGAGTTCCTCGACCTTTGTAGACAGCATGGCATTCAGAGACATTTCACTACACTCGGCGATCCGCAATACAATGGGGTTGCAGAAAGGATGAACATGACTCTACTGGAGAAGGCTCGTTGCTTGAGATTGACGGTAGGCTTGTCTAGAGGCTTTTGGACTGAGGCATTATCAACTTCGGCGCATATCATAAATCGAATTTCATGCTCAGCCATAGATGGGAAGATTCCAGAGGAAAAGTGGAGAGGTAAAGCAGTGTATCTTGGTTACTTCCGAATTTTTGGTTGTCCTGTGTACGTTCACCATACAGGTGATAATAAGTTGGAGGCTAGAGCATATAAGGGCATACTAATGGGATACACCAATGGTATCAAAGGATATCGAATTTGGAACCCTATTGATCGGAAGATTTTTCATTCCAGGCATGTTACTTTTGATGAGTCTGCTATGTTCAATCCGAAGGAGAAGCTACCTACCACATCAGGAGATTCTGATAGGCCTAAGGAGATAGAAGAAGTTCTCATGTTCCAACTAAATAGTAGAGTTGTTGTTGATACTGTCGAGGAAAACGTAGTTGATGAAACATCACAGGATAGTCCATAGGTACCTTCTAGTAGTGCTGGTGATGTGCATGAATCTAGAGGAAGTTCAGTTCAATGTGGAACCGAAAGGAGTTTAGGTGTAGCAGTACCTACCCAGGTCAGTCGTAGGACTATTAGGCCGCCCAAAAGGTATGGTGATTGGCAGTTTGCGAACCTTAGCCTTGGTGATCAGTTTGACTATGTTCTACATGTGGTTCTTGAGGAGCCGCTTGACCTTGATGAAGCTTTGAAGTCATGTGACAGTTCGAAGTGGATGTGCGCTATGGAAGAGGAGTTAAAGTCGTTGAAGAAGAACAAGACTTGGAATTTGGTACCACCTCCTCAAGGAAGCCAAGCCATAGGTTGCAAGTGGGTGTTCAAGGTGAAGGATGATGGGAGATACAAGGCTAGACTAGTTGCTAAAGGATTTTCACAAAGAAAGGGATTGGAGTATGATGAGATATTCTCTCCAGTGGTGAGGCATATGTCCATCCGCATTTTGCTTGCTATCGTCGCAGCTCATGACTTGGAGCTGGAGCAACTGGACGTGAAAACCGCTTTCTTGCATGGAGACTTGGATGAGATCATCTACATGAAGCAGCCAGAAGGATTTGTTGTAGATGGGAAAGAAAATTGGGTTCGCAAATTGAAGAAGTCATTGTATGGACTTAAGCAGTCGCCTAGACAATGGTACAAGGGGTTTAACTCTTTTATGCTTTCACTTGGTTTTGATCGTAGCATCAAAGACGCTTGTGTGTACTTCATGCATTTAAAGAATGGTAGATGGGTGTACCTACTCTTGTACGTGGATGATATGTTGATTGCTTCCAAGGATAAGGTTGAAATCGATAGTTTAAAGCGAAAGCTAAAAGCGGAATTCGAAATGAAAGACCTTGGAGAAGCAAAGTAAATTTTGGGTATGGAAATCCAAAGGGACAGAAAGCTAGGACTTTTGAGTCTCACTCAAAAGGAGTACATTCGAAAGGTGCTTGCTCAGTTTAGCATGGAAAGGGCAAAGACAATCAGCACACTCATACCTTTGCATATACAGCTTTCTAGTAAAGGCTCTCCGATCTCGAAAAAGGACAAGACTTATATGATGAAGGTCTCATATGCAAGTGTAGTTCACAACTTGATGTATGTCATGGTCTGCACTAGGCCTGACATTGCACAGGCGGTTGGATTGGTGAGCAGGTTCATGGCAAATCCAGGAAAGACGCATTGGGAAGCAATGAAGTGTATCTTTAGATACCTTAGAGGAACTCCAAACCATGGACTTGTCTTTGGCGGCAGAAGTAGATTTCCACTTGGTTGGATTTTGTGATTCCGACTATGCCGGTGATAGAGATCAAAGGAAGTCAACCTCCGGATATGTGTTCACTATTGGTGGGATAGCGATCAGTTGGAGAGTGAGGTTGTAGACGATTGTGGCTTTGTCTACTATATAGGCATAGCTTATAGCTGCGGTTGAAGCAGCTAAGGAGGCGCTTTATTTGAGGCAACTGTTGTATGATTTGGGCTTCGTATATGAAGGCGTGGATGTGTACTGTGATAGTCAGAGTGCAATTCACTTAGCTGAAAATCTGGCATTCAGCTCGATGATGAAGCATATTGAGGTGAGAGTCGTTCCTTGTCTCAATGAGTGAAGAGAAGCTAGTTCGTCTTCAGAAAGTTCACACAAAGGAGAATGCAGTAGACATGTTTACCAAGTCGTTGCCTATTGCTAAGTTCAAGCATTACTCGGACTTGATTCGTTTAATGAAGTGCTGGGTGCCATAGGGTGGCACGGGGGGAGAGTTGAGATGGTTCATGGAGACGTTTGTTTTCATGGTGGAGATTGATAGGTTCTACATAGAATGGGTACTTCGAACACTTTGTTGACGGGCGATGGCCTTGCCGGAGTTCGTTGATAGAGTGTAATTGGTGATGGCATTGTCGAAGCTCATTGGGTATGTATCCATTGCTTGGAGCATGAAGGTGTAGATGGAGTTGGAAGACTTATATGGAATTCGGTATCAAGGTGGAGATTGTTGGATGTGATACATGATTCCATCGTCGACGAAGAAGAAGGAAGTCGCGGAGGAGAAGCTGACGAGGAAGAGCCTAGGCCGAAACCCTAGTTGCAGTGTAGGAAGAAGAAGCGGCGAGTTGAGAAGTTGAAGACGTGATGATTTCGTTCGGTGAAGTGATGCTAGGAATATTGTTCAGGAATTATGGCAGGAAGTTTAGGAGCGGTGGAAAAAAAATTGCCGAACGAAATATTTCGTTCGGTGATTTGGAGCATACCGATCTAAAATTCTTTCGTTCGGATGTTGTAATGCCGCTCCAAATGAGTGTCAGCCCAGATTTATTATTCAACTACCGAACCAAGCTTTGAACAGAATGCTGGTCCAAGTGATGTCGAATCAAGCGGTATTGGACCATGCCTGTCCAGATCTTGAGTGTTGTTTGCCGAACCAGATGTGCCGAACCAAACCTCGGGACTGTTATATAGCAGCTACCCCTCCTCATATCTTCACTCTATAAATAGTGGAGCTTCTGGACAACAATGACAGTCCTCTTAGAGAGTTGAAACTCTGTAAAATTTTGTCTGTATTGTTAATTCTTCTTATGTATAGCCTCCAAAAGTGAATCAATTTTGTAACTCTAATCTTTCAGTGATTAATAAAATCTACTCCTCCTAAGTGGGCGTACACTGTCTCGTCGTAGTGGAACCACTATAAATACTGGTGTTATTTATTTTTCTGTATTGCATAGATCTGTGATTGTCTGTTCTGGTGTTTGTCTCTGTTTATTTCATCTCACTGCAATCACGATCCAGTTGTTTTCCGCTGTGTTGGGATTTTTATTCCCTTAGACTGATCATCTGAAGGAATTTTCCCAACAACTCTCATTTTGTGTTTTCCCCTTTTATGACATTTTTCTGCGATCGAAGCTCTTTTCATTTTGAAGTTCTATATTGTTGCTTTTATGTTGCTCTGTCAATTTTGAGAAAATCAAATCTTTTAGGGTTCTACACAAATTGGCTATCAGGCTTCCCAATACAATGGAAAATGCTTGTGCTGCCTTTGATTTGAAAGGTTGCTAGAAAAAACAAACGATTCGGCTGGCAATGATACAACCACAACATGTGTGCTTGCTTGAGAAATCATCAAGTTGGGTCTCCTTAATGTTATTTAAACTTGTTAACATCAAAGAGTGTATTGATAAAATTGTTCAGTGATTAGTTAAAGAGCTTGAGCACCTATACCAGTTAAAGGACGCGAGGACATCAAATCAATTGCTTCTATCTCAACTGAAAATGTAAATGATAATTTGGCTGGTGAGATGATTGTTGATGCATTTAATGTAGTTAGTCCTGGTGTTCTTTTTAGTTGAATCTTCATCATCATTTAAAACAATCTTTCGTTAGATCTTTCTTTGATAGCATAAGAAAAAACATCTTTCTATTTCTGAAATTTTGTTAAAATCTTACTAAGATGCACAATACATGTTTTAATCATCATAAATTTTATCCCTTCAAATGTTATAAACATTATATTCAAACATTTATTAAAACATAGAGTGAACATGCCATTAGTTTCATGCACTTGCTTAGGATTTAACTAGTATTTGTGTATTGTTAGTTATTAAAATAAGGCATTGTTATTGACACTTCAAAAATTGTTAAGGGGGTCAGTTTTTATTTTCACTCCACTGTAAATCAAACTGCTAAGGGTAGTACAGTTATATTATAAAATAAAATATAGATTGTCAATTCTAACCTTTTACTTTTATCGTTCCTTATTAATTCTTACTTTTTACCGTTCGTTCACTTCGCTCTTCTCCTTCTCAAACGATTTCGTTCGTGAAACCTAAACCCTAGCAAATAAAAAACATTACATCTTCGTTGTTTATTTCAAGAAATTGAACAAAACGTTCACTTTCTTGAGTTAGAATCATATTAGTCTCTTTCTCCAGTGAATAAATTTCATTAAAACTAGATTTCTTCATGATTACAGACTAATGATTTTGATTAAGGAGGAAACAATTGATTACTGTAGTAACAATTTAAAAAATAGGGGAAAAGATGATAACCAAGCGTAATTTGGTAAGACTATAGTTTTATGTTAAGGGGGGGCTGATTTTTTTGTACCCCCTTAGTAATTTGTTTTTTTTTTTAAAAAATAATCCCCTTAACAATTTTTGAAGTGTCATTAACAATGCCCTTAAAATATTATGTTGTTATCTATTTACTGTTTGTACAATAATTAAATATTGTGAATTTTCAGTTTTAGTGTCACTATTTAGTAAGGCATACTAGAACAATATTTTTTTATAATCTATAATAGGCTAATTCATTTTCTTATAAACAAGATTGTATGCTCAATGATGATTCCAACAATAGAAAACTAAAAGATCTTATTCATGCTTAGGTTTTAGGTGACAAATTCGAGTCGTATATTTTTGTAGTTTTTGTATTGTCAATTGTATATCTTTCCAAATTCAACCACTTTTTTATTTTTTATTTTTTTACACACCTTTTGCAGTATAATCACAAGTTGCTGAATATATTGAATTAGTTCAGGATAAGACTAATAAATGTCTATAAAGTAAAGTCCCACAATAAAATCCATCAAAAACTCCATATGCTTCAAATTTGTAGATTGAACAAATTTGCAATGTGTAATGCCGGTTTTATATGTTTTTGATGAGCACCTGTCAATGCTTTCTTTAATCCTCACACAGTGAGATATGAGGATAATTAGCTACTTATTATTTGATGATATATTAGTTAATTTCAAACTCTTTGTTTAAAAGAAAAAATTAAAAGCTATATATTAATTATGATGCTTAAACCACATGTGTATGAGGTGCCTGTTTAGGATAATTACCTCACCCAATGTCTGTTCTGTTTTGAAGTTGCATCTTTTCTTATGGCACTGACATTTGTAAGTTGGTACTTTTTTGAGTTGAATTATTATAGGCAAAAATTTATAGTAGTTAGATTTCTTTAAGAATAATTTATGCTTCTACTACTAAAGTGCAGTATTTGTTTTAAATTCTAAATTTTAATACATGAGAGTTTGCATATAGCATATAAACACAAACTGGCAGGGCTAAACCTTTTCAATTTTATAAGATAATCTAAATTAAATGTTTATTTCAAAATTATGAAAGCAATGAGGAAAATGAGTGGTGACTCTTTTCAGCTTTTGGGCAATTGGCAAATGCTTCAAATATTTAAAGACGAACAAAAAGCTTTCATGTTGTCAATTAAGTGATTAAGAAGAAACTTTTTGTGAAATACGCAAATAGCTTAACTTTGTGCGTTTAAATCTGAAAACTGTATATCTTAACTTTGTGCGTTCGTAGAAACAAAATTTAAAAATATTAATGATTGAGCAAATTCGAAACTGTTTGAATTTTTTTTAAAAAACAGTAAAAACATAATTATTAATTTTATTATTAATTTTGCGTAATTAATATGGTACAAGCTGTCATGAAAATATGTTGCTAACGGTTGTATCATAGGGTCTATAAATAGCGAGAGACAGTAAGTTTGCATTATCGTTCGTACAAAGTTAAGAAAAATGGTGACAAAAATGACAATCGCTGTTATGACTCTATTTCTCGTTCTCTTCGTCGCTGCTGTTGAGCGCCTGGTCTTCCTAACTTACAAAGCGATGCTGGCACTCCGTAAGCTGGCAATAGCAACAGCCGTCGTTGCTATTGCCAGCTTACGGAGTGCCAGCATCGCTTTGTAAGTTAGGAAGACCAGGCGCTCAACAGCAGCGACGAAGAGAACGAGAAATAGAGTCATAACAGCGATTGTCATTTTTGTCACCATTTTTCTTAACTTTGTACGAACGATAATGCAAACTTACTGTCTCTCGCTATTTATAGACCCTATGATACAACCGTTAGCAACATATTTTCATGACAGCTTGTACCATATTAATTACGCAATATTAATAATAAAATTAATAATTATGTTTTTACTGTTTTTTTAAAAAAATTCAAACAGTTTCGAATTTGCTCAATCATTAATATTTTTAAATTTTGTTTCTACGAACGCACAAAGTTAAGATATACAGTTTTCAGATTTAAACGCACAAAGTTAAACTATTTGCATATTTCACAAAATGTTTCTTCTTAATCACTTAATTGACAACATGAAAGCCTTTTGTTCGTCTTTAAATATTTGAAGCATTTGCCAATTGCCCAAAAGCTGAAAAGAGTCACCACTCATTTTCCTCGTTGCTTTCATAATTTTGAAATAAACATTTAATTTAGATTATCTTATATATACAACATTACCACCATGGTATTAGGCAGAATGAGATGTTAAATTTTATTGCACCTTTGCTGTTGCTGCCAGAAAGACAGAGTGAATCTCATGTGACCACAAATTTGATTATTATGAACTTTGTAGCCTTTCATAATATCAAAAGTAAGTTGCATGACAATTTTGATATTTTTAGATTTCCTACTCCTCAAACTTGGAGAAAATAACTTCTATTATACAATGCATTCCCTATCATAAACCTACTTTGTTGCTTATAATGCAGTTTGCAAAAGGTTTTGATTCAGATACAATGCACACATTTGAGGATTTGTTGAGCCTTGCTCATGTTAGAATGTAACTATAATACAAAAAAAAAAATTGTAATACTTACTTGCATTCTCAGTAAGCAATGGTAATATTTCTCTTTTGTTGGCGAATGTTTGTATTTTCAGATTTTATATATAGATATACGTTAGAGTTGGGTTTACATGATATAAGAGGAAACTTTGTGTTCTTTGAATGTAGTAGTTTTCTACTATCGATGGTAGAACACATCCCATGTTGGATATGTAATAAAACAATGTGGGTTGTGCTCAAGTTAAAAGGCTCTTGGTCCCGAGAATTCGATCTGACTATGTACTCTTCCAATATGGCTGTTAGATGACTAGAATGGTTGAGCTCTTGACCAAGGCAAAGAAGATTTGATAGCAGTGAGATGAATGTTTACTTTGACATTATATCTATATATGTTAGAGTCGGGTTTACATGATATTTCCAATAGAGTACATGATATAGCTCCAATGTGGGATTTTTGAAAGTGATGACATTGTGCATCATATTTTGTATCTTACAGGATATACATTATTTTTTTTCAAAAATAAAACCTATCATTTTTTAGTATGTGTGATAATTATATTTATATGTCAAACAAATAATTATGAGTTCTTGAAGTTCTTGGTTGATGCACATGTATAAAATAATTTCTATTTTTATATTTTGTTAAAATTTTCAATGAAAAAAGAAGTTAGGTCATGTAATTTTTTCAGTAAAAGAAGTTTACATGCAGTTTTATTTGCACATGTCCAAACGGACGTGCCATACAAACTAGTAATCTATAATAGGCTAATTCATTTTTTCATAAACAAGATTGTATGCTCAATGATGATTCCAATAATAGAAAACTAAAAGGTCATATTCATGCTCAGGTTTTAGGTGACAAATTTGAGTCGTATATTTTTGTTGTCAATATATCTTTCCAAATTCAACCACTTTTTATTTTTATTTTTATATACACCTTTTGCAGTATAATCGCAAGTTGCTGAATATATTGAATTAGTTCAGGATAAGACTAATAAATGTCTATAAAGTAAAGTCCCACAATGAAATCCATCAAAAACTCCATATGCTTCAAATTTGTAGATTGAACAAATTTGCAACGTGTAATGCCGGTTTTATATGTTTTTGATGAGCACCTGTCAATGCTTTCTTTAATCCTCACACAGTGAGATATGAGGATAATTAGCTACTTATTATTTGATGATATATTAGTTAATTTCAAACTCTTTGTTTAAAAGAAAAAATTAAAAGCTATATATTAATTATGATGCTTAAACCACATGTGTATGAGGTGCCTGTTTAGGATAATTACCTCACCCAATGTCTGTTCTGTTTTTAAGTTGCATCTTTTCTTATGGCACTGACATTTGTAAGTTGGTACTTTTTTGAGTTGAATTAATATAGGCAAAAATTTATAGTAGTTAGATTTCTTTAAGAATAATTTATGCTTCTACTACTAAAGTGCAGTATTTGTTTTAAATTCTAAATTTTAATACATGAGAGTTTGCATAGCATATTAACACAAACTGGCAGGGCTTAAACCTTTTATATTTCCAACTTGTCAATTAATAAGCAGTAATGTTTGTCTTCAAAATCTAAATGTACACATACAAAAGCCAAGATCAAGTGAATTCTACCCTAGCTATGAATGTAACGCCTCTCTGAATTTTCAACCGAATTAATCTGCAAAAACATTTTCTGTTGTCTATGATTATTGAGTAAGCGTATATAGTTTGAGCAGATCCATCCCCATCTGTGGATATAACCAACATTTTCATACTTAAAAAAAAACAGTGAGTCATAAAATGTTCTTACTGTTTTTATTTGATGCTTCTAATAATGAGTATACAATCAATTTTTTTTTTAATTATATAACCAAACGGTCGGTTTCTCGATCGTTGCACGGTTGTACTAGTTTAGTAAAAATTTGAATTTTAAATTTTTGACTTTTCCTATAATAAGTTATTGCATCTTCACATATTCAAACTGAAATGAGGTGTGAAGTATTAACAAGAGTAAGAGAATAACGGCTGATAAGGAAAGAAATGAACATGCGGGGACTTGTCTATAATAAAAAATAATTGAGATAGATACTTATCTCTTCTTCTTCGGATTTCCTCCTTGTATGACATTCACGACATTTATCTTCTCTTGCAACCCATTTGGAAACTGATAATAGCAAGGTTGTAAAAAAATTTTAAGGCAGATGGTTGGAAAACATGAAATAGGTCCAGAGCAAGCGAACAGCAGAAGTCCATCGAAACGAACCATTATGGTACACTTTTTTATTCAATTATAACACTCGGCATTGACGAAGATGGTATGGTTGAACGCATAAAATCATGCCAAACTCGAAATATTTACTGAACAAGCAATCCACCAATTATAAATATGCTCCAACAAAAGGCCCTTGTACTTTAATCACTCAAGCACCTGAATCTTTAGAGCTGGAAAAAGACCCAGGTGTACCTATGCAACAGCAGCATCCGATCTCAATTTTATAATCTTCTCTTATTTCCTCAAATCTTATATCCACTTATTCATTGTTCTATTGTGTCCCAAAAAATCTCAGTCATTCATCACAACAAATTTGATGAGTTTGTGGAGTCCACTATATTTAATGAATAGCTGGTGATATCAAATGAAAGGCTGAGGTCATTGTAGCGCATGGGAAAGAGAGGAACGAGACAAAGGAATTGAACCCTTTCCTTTCATCAAACAAAGCTTGATCTTGATGCCTTTCAACTGATATTCAGGATTCAAATGCACTTTTGAACATATGAAGGTGCATTTGAACATATGAAGATAGTGAAATTCCTCACAAATTTCCACTATTAAGGAAGGAAGTGAACCAACAGATGATAAAAACAAAAACTGCAACACAGAAACCATGCATTCTTTGCAACACCACTGATGGCATAAGGAACTACAGATGCCCCTACTACACACTCTTCAGTTTGGTACCCCTCGCACAACCCTGGGTTCCCCAAAAAAGCCCCAGGAAACTTACTCATACCTTCTCCATTCTTTGGCACTGAACCTGTCAAACAGTTGTATGAGAAGTCCAACGTTTCAAGCTCTCTTAACCCGGACAACCCTTTTGGCACTTCGCCTGAAAAGGAATTGTGTGACAAATCAAGTTTCTTCAAATTTACCATTTTGTCCAAATTTGGAGGTATACTACCCCACAAGTAATTATATGACAAGTTCAGGTATTCAATCCCTTTTAACCCGATAAGCCCTCTTGGTATTTCTCCCCTAAGCAAATTGCAAGACATGTCAATCCCAGTTGTAGCCACAAGCTCATGACCAAACTCAATAACTTTGTTAGATACGTTCATTGATATTAACTGCTTATAAGCACCAAGACTTGTTTCAGTATTGAAATAAAAGCTAACATTGAAATTTCCATCAGGAATGAACCCAGAGAGACGGTTATTTGAAAGATCAAGATATTGAAGGCTGTCAAAAGAGAAGATCCAATCAGGCAAATCACCGAAGAATCCATTATTGGCAAGAGATAGATATCGAAGATTCTCCCATTTGAGAATAGCACCATTGAGCTCACCACTTAAGTCATTCGAGCTCATATCAACAATCTCTAAAGACTTGCATCCAGCTAAAGACAAAGGGATCTCACCGGATATTCTATTATTAGCGATAGTTAGAATCTTTAAACTGTCGAGTGCATCCAGCTCAGGTCTTATAGCACCTGATAAATTGTTATAATCTAACTTCAACTGCCACAGTTGGAAACAACCAGCAAGGCAAATCGGTATAGGACCAGACAGCAAATTGTAAGACAAATCAAGAGCTTGAAGGTACGTTACATTGCCAATAGAAGCAGGAATTTCTCCTGATAACTGATTGCGTGAAAGAATTAAAGCTTGTAAGCTGCTCAGTTCTGTAATTTCAGATGGAATGTTATTTGATAAAGAGTTGTTCGACAGATTTAGTATCAAAAGACCGGATTTTCTCCAATCTTCTACCAATCTATCGGGAATTGGACCTGTTAACTTATTTGAACTCAAATCTAAAACTAGAAGCTTGTTCGAAAATATCAACCTGGGAGGAAGACGATAGGATAAATTGTTACTCGACAAATTCAACATGATTAGAGACCTCAAACTTGAAATGCAAGCAGGAATTCCTCCAACTAATAAATTGTTACCAAGGTTCAAAAATTCCAACGATTTAGTAGCAGAAAAGCAAGGTAGGGTTCCAGATAAACCATTGTTTGACAAATCCAGGGACTTCAAAGACTCCATTTTTGATAAGCCAACTGGAATTTCGCCTTCAAACTCATTAAAACTGAGATCTATCCTACTACTAATTTTAAATGGATACTTCCCTAGCCAGTCTGGAATTAAACCTTTAAATCGGTTATTTCCAATTGAAAACTCCTCCAAATGGCATAAAACTGAAAGCTCGACTGGAACCGAACCTTCAAACTTGTTTCGGCTCAAATTTAAGATTCTAAGCTCGGCGAAATTACCGAAACAAGTGGGTAGAGAACTCGTAAACCCGTTATCCGCCAAGATCAGAATTTGAAGCATGTTGAGCTCGCACAAAGACGGGTTAACAGGACCGGATAGGCCATAGTCGTTAATGTTGAGGGAAATCACGCGGCTGGTACCGGCGCCGAATGTAACGCCTGACCAGTTAGACCCGGACCCGGTCCACGTCAGCAAAGCGGATCTTGGGTCCAATAGTTGTGACTTGAATGCTAGAAGAGATTGCCTATCATCGGCAGCTGAGAAGGTTAACAGGAGGAAGAAGAATAAAGGAGACATTGATGTTAGGGTTTAGGGGTTTTAAAAGAGAGAGATAGTAGCAAACAAGAACAGAGATAACGATTTGTGTTAAGCCGGAAACTTGTTTTGAAACTTTGAATATTAGCTTATAAATAGTTTTAAAAAAGATTTGAACATTAGCTTAGTGATTTATAGGATAATGTATTTAGCTGCAATTTAACCTTTGAGATACAACAAGTAAAAGAATTTGTGAAAACTAATTATGAAATACAGGAAAATAGGTACAGGGAAGAATTGCAAAAAAATTTAGTCTCAAGGACAAGAAGTTTGCTTTTTAGTCTGAATGATACTTTCTAGGGTAAACAGAAAATGATAGTTACAACTATCATTCTGTGATTTACACTAGAAAATGTCCTTCAGCCTAAAAGACAAACTTCTTGTCCCTGAGACTAAATTTTTTTGCAACTTCTTCCTTAGCCTAAAAACCCCTATGAAATATTATGTCATAAAACATAAGTAATAAATTTTTACAGGAAAATAGACACAAGGAAGAATTTGCAAAAAAAATTATTTTCAAGGACAATAAGTTTGCTTTTTAGTCTAAATGACACTTTTTAGTGTAAGCAGAAAATGATAGTTACAACTATCATTTTGTGATTTACACTAAAAAACGTCCTTTAGCCTAAAAAGCAAACTTGTTGTCCTTGCAACTAAATTTTTCTTCAACTTCTTCTCTCAGCCTAAATACTCCTAAATTTTTATAAGAAGTTGTCAAATACAAGAATTAAAATAAGCGACTTACAAAAAGTTTTGAGTATTTATAAGCATTTGTTAATCATGCTTTAAGTTTATTGTGGTGCTAAACACCATTAGAAACAATGTAAATAGCAACGGAGACCACCGACGAAAAAAGAACGTCGGGAATACAGATACAACGTTGACGAAATGTTTTTTTATTTTAACTTTTTCTTAAAAAAATGATAAAAACGTCTAGAAAACCATTGGTAAACTAACATATTTCGCGATACTTAAAATAGTAAAGTTAAAGTACGAATTGATTTGTCCATAGTGAGAACATCCTTGTCATCGCAATAACCATAGGCATACAGACATATGTGCCAACGAATTTTGAAATATGTTAAGAAAATTTACGATGAGATATATATCTAAGAAATTATGATGCATTTTTCATGGAATTGCAATGAAATAATTATTTTAAGATGGATAAAATGATGATGTAAATAAAAACAGTCGGTTTACAATGTTATTCTTGATTCATTTTTGAAATAGTAAAAGTAAAAGATTTATTCACTAAATAAAAATATCTTTTTAATCGTATTTACCGACCTTCACTATAATTAACTTTAAATTATTTATTGAAATACATATAATTACCGATGCTTGCACTGAACGAAGGACGAGTTTCCACTTTTTGACCCCATCACCTCATCCTGCCTTATTCCCATAATAATGCTCAAATTGGTCATCCAACGTCACCCAAAACCCTAGATATCAATCCCCGCCCTCTCCTTCAACAAAATCACAACTTTATTCCAGCACTTCTAATCGCATCTTTTATTTTAATCCAATCATATCTCTCTTCTTCCAGCGAGACGCATATAGCAACTTTTAATCACATCTCTCTTCTTTTTTAACTCTCATATCTTATACGTTTATTTACAATATATTTACACATGTTTTATTTAAAATTAAATATGTATTAATTATAATTAAATTGAATGTTAATTTTTAATATGATTGCCGTTTATATATTTGTGAAAACATTAAATATGAGTTTTAATGCTATTTTAGAGTCATCCATTATGTCCACGCTGTATTCGCGTTGTGACTTTTTGCACCTCCGCCGCGTTGAATCCACTAAGCGCTTTCAGTGCATAGATATGCACATTTAAAGACTTGGAGATAATATATGCAAAGCTCATAAAAATGGCCGTACACCTAAATATAAATTAACATATAAATGATAAGCCAACATTCTTTACGTTATAATATGTATTACAATTTGTGGACCCAAAAGCTCTTTGTATAAACGCACAACGCGCCTGAAATGAATACCATGTCTACAATTACACTTTTAAACTCACACATACACAAACAAAAATACACACACCCACAGCCATTTTCATTCCTAGATTGTCACACACACGGCTTCACAAACCACAAAGAAGGAGTTGATACACGCACTTATATATACGTGCATACGTTAATATAGCATACACATGTACTAGAAATACACACACACACATTCATCCCACACACGCCCAGACAACTTGCAAATAACAGAGCACGCTTACATTTGCATACACACACAACACTCTTTACATATACGCACACACATACAATAACTTACACACACAATCACACCCTGTAAACAGCCTACACACACTGCAAGCCATATATATAATCCAATTAAAATATTATATTCAATCTGCTATTTAATTTAAAGCAGAAACCATGATGCTATGTGAGTTAAAGCATGAAAAGATGCTTGCTTTGTAAATTAAAACATGTTACTATATGACTTAAACATGAAAAAAATATAAAATATTTAATCCAAGTTAAAAAAAACACAGAAATGATGGCGAGCCAGTTAATAAGATTTTAAAATGCATCAGACAATTACCATTTGAATCATGATCAACAATTCATTCACATTACAGTAATTGGCATGTATTCTGAGTTCCTATCTATTTTATCATCACTTGCAAATCGCAATAATATCATTCACTAACTTAAAATTTAGGCAAAAATTGAACTACCAAAAGAGAGAACAACATAAAATATTGGCATGAAAACTTGCATCTTTAATGGTAGCGACATTAATGAACGTGGACAACTGTGAGAAGCATGGAAGAGCTGATTGTTGATGAGAATAAAGATAGTGTACCGGATATCACCAATTGTCAATTAATGAATAAAGGTAGTTCCTCAAAACTGCCCAAAAGGTCACCTCTTGCAGTCGGGCAGCTTCTGAATATCCTCTAATGGATTTATTTCTTTTGAATAGCTGTTGAAGTAGCTCTTCACTGAACAAATACTACTTCTTTCTACCTCAAAATATCCTCTTTCACCTTCATCTCCAATAGTTGCTTGCTTCATTGGTGTCAACAACATGCATTCCATTTCTTCTACATATTCATACATCTTACTGTTCTTTATTCCCGATATTACAACCTATGAAAGATTAAAAGGGAAGATGCCAGTGCTACAAATTATAAAGAACAAATTTTAAACCAGAAGTTTGCGCCTTAAAAGTGTAGATCAATATCATTTTACATTGTGTATACTGATATTAAAGGAAAAACATACAAAAATATTCTTATTCTACATTTATATGATCAAGAAAATAAAAATATGTTTGGGTGGTGCAAAACTATTAGTAGATCAGACTATAGGGATAATAATAATTAAAAGTAGCAGCATAAAGTGTTAAGTATAGTGAGAACATGTTCATCATCATGATCGCTATCTAACATAATTTCACCTTCTTCGCTTGAGCTCAACGAAGAAATTGATTTGAAGCATAAAGAGAAATGATAATCAACCATGTTCATTTTTATTTTTTCTGTAATAAAGAAAATTAGATGTTGAAACAAGAAGCTTGGTAAAATATAAATTTAATATATGGAGTACATATAGGGAAGGGTGTTGATAGCATCCTATGATATTGGCTTCAATAATAGCATCACGAAATTTAATAAGAAAAGGATAGATAGGTAATTGATGATTATAATCGAGCAAATAACTTAAATTATGATACCAAATACTCAATCAAATGCAATTTTTTGTAAACGCAAACGCAAAGTTGACCCAATTTAAGTTTAAATTGCAAGTTGACAAATTTTGACCAAGATATATAGTTTAAATTTTAGATATACAAAAAATAGCTCACCAGTTGAGAATCGTGAAGAGAGAGTTGGAAAATCAGAGGAAGGCATAGGATTGCAAATAGAGAGCTGTGAAATGCAAGCATGGACTCTTTCACTGATAACAATTGATCATATCACAATATGTTTAAATTAACTAGAAGCAAAAGGGCACAAAAAACCCGAAAGCCCTATAAATGTTCAAATGAAACTTCTCCATTGCATATACTATAGATTCACCAATAGGTAGCATAGAAGAAGAGGTAAATACTGCAAGGATGTACCTTGGAAGGTTGATGATATATGTAGACGAAGATGAAAATAAATTCTCCTATTGCTCTTAACGAAGTAAAATGTGCAGTTTGGCAGATTAAAGAGGAGAAGAGTCCAGGCTGAAATCTAAGAAGCATGTTAAACTTATTATTTAAACTATCTGATCACATAAAAGATCAAGCAAAATAAATTACATAACTTATTTCATTTTGAACAAATTTAAACTTGTCTGTATTATTAGTACAATATTCAATCAATACATATGCATATACTCTTAAAAGCCATATATGCAAGAAGATTTCCTTAAGCAATAGGAAAACATTTCATTACATGTAATGCACCAACTGTAGTTGTAAAGATAACACAAACATAACAATAGAGAACTTAAAATCTGCAATAAAGAAAGCAATATTCAATAATTGAACTGAATGTACCACAAAAGCAGCAAAATGAGAAAGAAAAATGAAACCAAATTCAGGGCTCATTCCAATGACCGATTTATTTATTATTGCACATACAAATAGCATTTTTCTAACTGAAACATAATCGTCTTATACAAAATATTTGTAGTCGGATGTAAAATATAAAAACAATATAAATGATAACCATACTATTATTTATCACTTATTAGATTTGATTTTATAATTAAATCAGGAGTATTATATATCCATCAACAGATTTCCAACAATGCATTCTTTCCAACCTCACATTCTTTCCAAAATGGCAGAAGCTCATTTCACGAATCATTAATCAAATTAGAGAAACTAAATAAATGAGAATGGAAAACAGTGACACCATGTAAAAACTAGCAGTAGTTGAAGCAAGTACAGAAGTATACCTTGTGGAGAAAACAGAACGCTAGAGAAGCATGTACAGAAGTATACTTGGTGAATCGTCCGATAGAAGTACGATAGCGTCGAGATCTCAGCTCGATGTTTATGGTATAGGAGGTGTGGATAATGATTTAGGATTTGAATCTGGTAATAATTTAGGGTTTTAATCGTCCGATGGAAAGAATGCGAGGTTGGAAAGAATGCGGGGTGGAAAGAGGACAAAGAAGAGACGAAGTTTGAATCTGATAATGATTTAGGGTTTCTTGAGATAAATTTGACACGGAAGGTATTTTCGATAATCCAAAAGGAAGCGGTTGAAATCGGTTCATGGAGTTTTCATTATTAGTAGTGAAGATAAAGATATATTCTTCGCTGTGTATACTCAAACATATCAAGCAATAAATAAACAAATAAAAGTACGTTAGTTTCACAATGTGTAGATTTTCTAAATTAATTTCTAAAAATGTTCGAGCATGAATAACTCACAGCAGGGTCAGAATACCCTCCTAAAGAAAGAGAAAAATGAGCAAATGGCTCAGAAAGTCCAAGGGCAAATGGATGCTTATCTTTTACTTTCTTCAAACTTATAGATGGAGAAAGTAAACTATGAAGACCCTACAAATATAAGATTAGGTTTTCACCAAATTATCAAAGAGCTGACTCGCTATTTTTCTCTATAGTTCAATATATACATTCTACTATTTAGAGATGATAACCATATTTTCTTACCAATGCATGTCGATTTAGGTGGAAACCTAATATCGAACTTTGAATAACATGAGCGTTTACTGTGTGCCCACCAACATTGTATGCCGCCTATATAAATATATACAAAGTCGGGGTTGATGATAAGAAAACTGAAATGTTTACTTTCATGATTAAACATGTTCTTTTCATGTGATTCCGATGTAGACCATAAGCTAAAAAATGCATGAGGATTGTAACAACTCAGAATTTTGATCATTAAATTTTAAATATTTAAATAATTGAATTTTGGAATTTAATAACTTGGATTCAAATATAGTGGACATTTAATAATTAGTTATAAAATATAAACTCTTTTATATTAAAATATAATGATTATTTAATATTTGAATTAGGAATTAAACGTTAATTAAATGGGTTTAATAGCCTTATTTAACTCCTTTTAATTAATAAATGATAACGGTGAATCCTTTTGCAAATTTATTTACACTAATAAATAATAAATAATAGAAAAATCAAATTTGTAATAAAATGATTTGATTTCTGATGACGTATTTTTGATTTAATTTATAGAATTTTTCAATAATTTTTAATTTGGAAAATATTTGAATTATCGTTTGACAATATTTCGCAAATGCTAATATTTTTTAGATTTCTCAAAATGTAATAACTAGTGTATTTTATTATCAATTTGTGATCCTGTCGCATTTTCGAGCGCGACTGTATTTTTGTTTTAGCATTCGTGGTCCGTACGAGAGTGGAACTCTATGCAGCGTCGCATTGGAAATTTCTATTTAAAACAAAAACATAAGTACATAGTGCATACAAACATGTTTTCTTGCCTCCTGTGCTTTTGTTCTTCATTCACAGTAAAACATAATCATTGTGTTTGTTAAAGCAAAGGATTTTGATGTTGTTTATAAAAACTTCGACAATTTGATAGCCTCGACCGTGCTTGATGTGGGGGTGATGGACGGAGAGAGTTAGCGAAGTGGAGAATGATGGCGAAGGCTGAATTAGATTTCATCAAGAATTACTCTGGTTGTTCGTGTATCCGTGCACGTTTGATGGGTTCGTGTGCATAGAGTATCAGCGGCTTTGGTATGTAATGAAGAAGAAGAGTTAATTAGTGATTAATGATTTGTTTAAATTAATTAATGGGACAGTTTGGCATAGGTCCCTAATAAGTTTCAAAATACACAAAAACCCCAGTAAAAAAAAGTTTGTAAATTAGGTCCCTAGAATTAAGTTACTGAATAATGGTATACACTTATGCAATTATTCAGTGAATAATTGCAGATATTTATGCAATTATATCAAAAAATTGCAGACATTTCCACAATTATTCACCAAAAAAATTGCGGAAATTTCTGCAATTATTCACTAAGAAAATTGCCGAAATTTCCTCAATTTTTTCAAAAAGTTGCAGAAATTTCCGCAGTTATTAACCCAAAAAAATTGCGGAAATTTAGTAACTTAATTTTAGGGACCTAATTTATATACTTTTTTTACTGGGGTTTTTGTGTATTTTGAAACTTATTAGGGACCTGAGCCTAATATTCACTTAATTAATTAGGTTATTAATCTCCAAATCTTATAAATTCAATAACTATTTCATACGAGGTTGGATTTGAACGCGGTCAGTTGCGTTAAACTCACAAAAATGTCATCTTCGTTTTGGAATTGGATTGGTTGAGTTTGGAGCTCGTAGAAATTTGTGCTAAAATCGAATGCCAGCTCGATTTTAGTTACCGGAATGATTCAACGATAACTGGAATTTCTGTGAGTTTACTCACTTTCACATTTACTATATAACATCCGTGATGCTATAGACTATTATTGATTGCTTGGATGTTAGTTAAATTGTTGTTTGATTAATTGTTTGGTTGAAATTCCATTTTGCAAAACGGATGACATGTTAACTTGATTGTTGTGAACCTATATGATTATATATATTATCCGTGACCATTGTTTTTAACGGAACATTTGTAAAGAGAACCTGAGTTGTTGCTCGCCAATAATTGTTATTTGCTTCCTTATGCTGCTTATATTGATGTTTAGTTGTAATTAATCATGATATTCTATTTAAATTGTTTAAGTGTCGTTATAGCAATTATCGCCATAACATACATTATTGAATATCATCTCCTAAACCCTTCGTATGTGTTGTCTTGAGCTTGTATTTTTATAAAATAGATAT
This sequence comes from Allium fistulosum, assembly GCA_030737815.1. NCBI lineage: Eukaryota > Viridiplantae > Streptophyta > Magnoliopsida > Asparagales > Amaryllidaceae > Allium > Allium fistulosum. The sequence goes on from CM060903.1 coordinate 1,060,347,121, forward strand.
TTAAATTCGTTAATCATCTTGATTAATGATATTTAAATTTAATTAATCATTTTAATTAATGATGTTTAAAGTTCATCAAATCAATTTAACCAATGATGTTTGAAAAATCCATCTAATTAATGTCATTTGGATTTAATTAATCAGTTTTAATTAATGATATTTTAATTTAATTAATCATTTTAATTAATGATTATTTGAATTTAATAAATTGTTTTAATTAATGATATTTTAACTTAATAAATCATTTTAACTAAAGATGTTTTAATTTAATTAATCGTTTGGCTGATGATATTTAAATGAATTAATCATTTTAAAATTAATGATATTTGATTTTAATAAATCATTTTTATTAATGATGTTTGAATTTAGATAATAGTTTTAGTTAACGATGTTTGAATCTAATTTATCATTTTGATTAATGATATTTGAATTTAGTTAACATTTTTAGTTAATGGTGGTTTTAAAGTTAATTAACTGATTTAGTGTATTAAAGTTAATGAACTGATTTAATAAGGTTTAGAAAGTTAATTTGTTGATTAAATAAAGGTGTATTCGAGATAATTAACTATTTAATAAAGATATTTGATTGGTTTATCAAAAAAGATTATAAATTTGATAAAATATCTTTTGGGATAATTAATACTCTTTTTTTTAAATTATGAAAGAGTATAAATGTGATTAATTATCTTTCGGGATAATTAATGTTGGTTTAGATTTATAAAGGGATTTTTAATTTGATTTATTTTTTTTGGGAAAATTAATGTGGTTTTAACAGTTATTAAAAAAGTTATATAAATTATCCTTTGGGATGATTAACCTTTGATTTAAAATTTATAAAAGTAACTTAATTGATTAATTATCTTTTATGATAATAAATATTATTCTAAAATTTATAAATTAATAGTTTGTAAACAAGAAGATCTTTTAAAAATAATTGTTTCAAATAAAGCATAGTGTAAATTGTTTTGGGTTATAATAAACAATGTTTTAACATTTGTTTTGACCTTGGTTTTAATAGACTTAGAAAATATAACTTACCCTTTTAAAAGAATATTTTAAAGAGTGTTTTTAAAAATATCTTTAAAAGTATTGTGATGTGAAAATCAAGTGCAAGTATCTTATCATTCCCGATAGCTTATTTATCGACATCGACTTTGACTCTACTTTATATTTCGTCACTGTAATATGATATGTTGCTCATTTGAACCTTGTTATCCTTTGTCGAAAATGACTAAACCCAAAGAGCGAGTGGAAGCTAAGCTATGCGGGGTTGCTCCCATTAGGGTATTTTCACATCGACTCTAGATTGGATTCGGTTTTGTGCATAGAGATATTAAATACTCAGATACTCGATAACCGTTGGAGGGGTCTGGCTTGGATGTGTCCAAGAGCCCTCGGAGTTCTCATTTATATTTCTAAAGGTATACTTTCAGTAGGGGGGTGCATCCTCCTAGTCATTGTTGGAAAAACTTCTCTTTTCCTTGTTGTTAATTCAAAACTTTGAATTATTTCCTTAATTTCATGGAGAACTGCCTTGTGCTATTCTCTATATTCAATTATTTATGACCATTCTTTCAAGCTGGAATTCGATATTATTTAGCTCATTCATTAAGTATGGGATTTGTTCTTACTAGTACACATCATTTTAATTTGGATTGTTTCTGTTGTTTATTTTCATTCTTTCTTGATTAGATTGTTGTTGTGACTTGTTTCCCATTTCTTCATTTATGGATGTTGTTCTTGTGAGGTAAAAACCTGTTTTGCGTTAGTGGCGTGGTCTCATAGAATTTTTATATATTCATCATATTACTTCAGTTTTCTCTCACTGGTTTTCCAGATTGACTCGGGTGTTGTTTTATTATAATGCTCGGGTTAGACTGAGTATTCCCCAGGATGGATTATATTGCGATATTGGAGAAGAGCTGGTTTTTCACCTATGGTAGAGTTTTATTTTCCGCTGTACTATATTGTATACCTATCAGCAATTGTATAGTCAGAATTTCATAACTGTCCAGCTGATAAGGTTTGTTTTTAACTCCTATGTATTTGTATTTTGAAGTAATAGTTTTTACTATCTTTGTTATATTATATGTTGTCGCTTCTGCTTTGAGATTCTGATTTCTCTATTCTCTATTCTTTTCTTTTTATTTTACCCTAACAATTTACCTTTTCGGTGATTGAACGTTCGACATTTGAATACTGTGGATGTATCTGCTGTCGACTTTTGATGGTCAAAAAGGCCGGTTGTTACAAGGATCGACGAATATAAATCGATAATATATTAGAAATTATGGATGATCAATGAAATGTCATATAATTGTATTTACATGCATCACACAGCATGGTGAATGTTAATCCAGAATGCAAGTTTCTCTTCATGATTCATACTGTCTGGATTTATTTGCTTCAGTTTACGGATCAGAGATCTAAAAACAATTTACATAATGTTTATTATGTGCATGCAACAATATAGTAATTATATAACAACTATTCCATGACCCAGGTCTATTTACAACTTATTACTATTAATAAGTAATATTAGTTCCATATCGTCCAATATATAACTTTTGTTAGTGTATATAACCTAAGAGATGAACTGGCAAGCAAATGATGTTGAGAAAATTAGCATGCCATTTAAGTGGATGGCACATGCAAATTGAGAAATGGTTGATAAACTTTTTAAAGTATTTCAGCCCGCTCGCTTTGCCTCCATTTACTTCAATTGAGAACCATATGTGCTACCATATATATGCAAATGGCATTTTCAGAATTTCAGAACGACACCATGTAAGTCTGTTCTAGTAACTTTTTATTGCCATGTCTTTGATATATGAAGTCCTTAAATCTTGATAATGAACATGATGAAGACTCAATCTCCTTTAGAAACAACTTAAAAAGAACACTTGTATGTTATGCAAATATGTAAGGCAAATTGTATATATTTATTGCATAACTACTAGTATGATTCTTTCTCATACCGATGATGTCATAATCATGTAGAGTGTACTTATTTTCAATAAAATAGACTCCTTTATGTATACAACATGCATATTGTTAGTGTAATGCTAAGGGCACCACGGTTTGTGTTAGGGGCACCGCGCTCGACCGTTAATATAACGACCCGGATTTTCCATCGTTTGATTTCTAATATTTAAATGGTTTTAAATATTGGATTTAGAATATAAATTGAATTTTGAATATGAAAGATTTTGGGTGAAATTATAGAATGAATTTAAATTTCAAATATGGCAATTTATCGTAACACAAAAATGGTGAATAATTGAAATTTGAGTTGAATATGAATCAAAATGATTTATGATATTGATATAAATTCTATTTGAATTAGGATTGAGTTAATAAGTTTTTAAAATTGGAATTTCAAGTGATTTCGTCAATTTTTGAAATCATCGATTTAATCGACGCGTTAAAATAGAGATCTGGGGCACAGTCTCAGAATTTGACGAAACTAGTTCTATTGGATCCGTAATAGTGTATTATTATCGAATTTCAAATTTCAAATTTCATGATGATTGGATTCACCGTTTGGTCGTACGGGATAGAAATGCGTTGAAATTAATATTGAAAAATTAATATTATAATTAGGCTTAAAAAGCTATCTTCCACATACGATCGAATTAGACCTCGAGACCGGTCTTTTTAGGTTTGGAATAGCGGTATAACATTAGGGACGCCAAGCGGCACGCCTCAGTAGGGATTCGGGATTTTGAGTTATGCAAAACGAGATATTTTGAATACAATATTATAAAAATTTAAAAAGGTCAAACCCTTTTTTTTATCGAGCCACCCTACCACTGAACTTAGTCAACCTATTATGTACCCGAAGCATCATCGTCTAATTAAAAACGCGACTTTCCTTTTTTCGAACAGAACAAATCGTTGCAATCGAAAATGAAGAGGGAAAAAAATAGATATCAGGCGATCGAAAATCGCGTTCGAGTTTCTCGTGTTCATGGCGGGTCGTCATCGGAAGGGGTGCATGGTGGAACCTACGGCGGCGGCGACCTGAGCTCTCGATTTGGGGTTGATCTAGGGCAGATGGCGACGATGAATGAGGTCGGGAGGAAATCGCGGTTGGAGGAGTAGACAACGGTGAAGGTTCAGTCGCGTGTGGGTTCGTGATATCCTGGCGATGGTCGGAAGCTTGTAGCTTGGTAGGTGAAGGAAGAGAAGTGCATGATGTGCACTGTTTGTTTTAGGTGCATAGAATTTGAATTTGAAGGTAATTTGAAAATTTAAATTGTAATTAGTTTTATTTATTTCAAATTCGAATAGTTAACTTATAAAAATTCGTAAAAATTATTTGTGTGAGGTCCAAAATTACGAAAACAAGTCACATTGGATCGTAGCGACAAAACACTATGTAGTGGAATAAATTTGGAATTGGAACGATTAGCAATTTCAAAAATCAAGGTGAGTAAATCTCACTCATTTGGATTGCTGGATTAAATTTAAAATAGTTAAAAAAATTATTGGTTGATTGGATGAATTTATAAATTATTATCAGTTGGATGTTATATTATATATAGTAGTATATATATTAGTAGTTGAGTATATTTCCCACCGTTGGAGCGGATGAGACACTATGCGCCCTGCATAATAGCGGATGACCCTATATTACCGCGATATCCCGCCTCGAAGAGGGATTGGTATTTTATATTATATAACATATGTGGATGTAGGGAAACAGGTTGGAGGGATCCTACTGGATTCCTCAAAAATATATTGATTGTTTCATATATATATTGATATATGATGTTTGAATATCCTGTTATGGATAGTGATATGTTTGATTTATTGGATGCTATAGTAGCACTGGCTTTAATTTTGGTATTTTAAAAACCATGAATATTATTTTTGAATTTGAAAATAAATTAAAAGGCTATTTTGGAAATGAAAATATTTATATTGAATTTTGGGATTTATAAAAAGGAATTGATTTGGATAAAATAAATAACTTGATTTTGGATATTTATTTAGCTATTTCATAAAATGGTTTCAAACAGAGAATTTTAAATTGAGTATTTTTAAATAATGGATTTTAAATGAGATTTCTTAAAATATGAAAGGGAAGGTAAAAATGAGACTTTGAATTAATTTGGAATATAATTAGGATTTATTAAGAAATAGATTTTCAATGGGTTTTAAATAGAAATCGATTTTTTAATGGATTTAATAACATGAATCTGTTATTTACAGGGGAAGAACGGAAAATCAGTTTATAAATTTATAAACGATGTTTATAAATATGGGAATGATACCAGTTGATAAATTGGGAATATAAATTTACAGTGTCAATTTATATCAAGATATGGAAATCAGTTTTTGGAGAAAAATAGTGGATTCTATTTTTGAAATGTGAGAATGATTATGAAATTGAAATCTAATCGATGTGATATGAATCGAGAGGGATTTATAAATTGAAATTGGTAATATTGGATTTTGAAAATAGATTTTTGTCGAGAAATCCAAATTGTTTTAAAACGGGATTTTATTTATTTAACTATATAATTAAAGCTGTTTTAATATTGAAATAATTCAGAAAGTGGATTTTTATTCAAATATTAAATATTTATTGAAATGAATTCACATTTTCATAATAAGATTTGTAAATCGATTAGCTTTATTTAAAAATGAATTGCAAATGAATTATCGATGTTTATATAAAGTGCTTTAATATTTTAAATAATTACTTAAATATATTTTAAAAATAAATTATTATTCTTTAAAAATACTTATCATACACATATACATAGAGTTTTGAAGCGATTGAAATTATTTATAAATCCTCTCGAGATTTGCTAACGAGGTTTATTTAACGGATATGATTTTGATAAGAGGAATCTTGTAAGGGATTTTGGGAGAAATGGAATTTCCAAAATATTAAAATATGGGAACTTCGAAAATGAATTGGAATTCATAAAAGAAGCTAGAAATGGGTAGTTGGAATTATAGCCGAGTATAATCGATTTTGAAAATTTTAAAGGAAATTAATTTATGAATTTCGAAAACTTATTGAATCCGTTGAGTTAAGGAACTTAAAAATAAATTGAAAAGGGTTTTGAGAAGTATGAAATAAATGGAATATTTCCTAAGTATTGGAAATAAAATGATTTTGGGAAAATATACTTATAAATATTTCCTAAGTATTGGACTGGAAGGATTTGGAATATTTTAACTACAGAATGATTTATATAGAAATATTTTCTAAGCAATGAGTTATAAAATTGAATTTGAAAATATTCTAAGCGTTGAAATGGTTTAAAAATATACGGTTATGGATAAGTATTTGGAATTGTTTTAAAATGTTGGAATGTTGGAAGAGAATTCAATATATATCTTTGTAAAGATATTTTGAATAAATATTTGAAGATTAAAATATTGCCTAGTGACTACTTATGTGTTTAATTTGATAGTTAAATAACCGACTATCAAATCTAACCAAATTTGTTGATCGTTTCGAAGAGACCGGGATCAGATTTAATTATCCAAAAACCACTTCGATCTGATTTGTGCGTTACGAATTGTGATATCGTCAAGGTAATGAAGACGGTGGTCTTGGAGATTCGGTTTGTTCAGACCTAGAACAACTTGTATGGATGAATGCTATCATTTGCATCGTGCTCTGGAAGGCAATGTTAGCATTCCAAGTATGAATGATATTCTAAAGGCAAAACGTAGCCTCAAGCCTCATCAACCGGGAATGACTAAAATAGGAGAGATGCAACTGGACTAAGTGGGTCGCACCCAAGTAGGGTAAGTTATCACTTTCTAGATACCCTCAGATATATTATAATTATGGATATGGTTGTGCATGGGAAAGAGAGCACTCGATTAGGGTGGGAACACCCGGGGTGATAACATATTCGGTACTATCCAGGTCAGGGGTAGGCCGGTCCTGTGTTGGCAGGGATCGTTAGGTACGATCCCGGTACATTTTTTCTAGAGGTGTACGATGATGGGAGGTACCCCAGTAGCCCAGTCATTATATGGAATCCAATATCCACTACGAGCCTTTACGGTTTTGATTGTAGAGTATAGTATGCTGGAATTTAATTAATGTAACAATTTCAGCTATTTTAATAAGTATTTGTACTTAGACGCTATTATAATATCACTGGATTTTTTATAAAAGCGTTTTGGTTATTGTATGGTAAAAACCCGTCGTATTTATGTGTTGCGTGGTCTTACGAGATACCTTTGTTTTCAAAGGATTTTGATAATAGTAATAAAATTCAAATTCAGTGTGTTTTTCTCACACTGGTTTTCCAGACTAACTCGGGTGTTATTTTATTATAATATTCAGGTCAGACCGAGTATTACAGATTCAGGTTAGGATGCTATGGAGCTCAAGAGACGAGCTGAAGGAGTCGCAGGCGTATTCCACGTACTAGATATTATTCCGCTGTAGGTATATGCTATATATTCAGCACTTGTGAGGACAAGTTATTATAACTGTCCAGATTGATTGTTGTACTCTGATGATTGTGTGTATATTAACAGCTGCAGATTCTTTTGTATAAAAATCTATTATTATATATTATATTTTGTTCCGCTGCAATTGTGAGATTCTATGTTATTGTTTCTATTTTCTTCTATCTTCTTCTTCATCACCCCTAAAGATTCATACTTTTGTTCAATTTGAGTTGGACACGTGTGATTTATTGTCAACTCAAAGGGTAAGGAGATACGGGTGTTTACAATTAACGACCAAATAATTTTTTTAACACTGCGATCAGCGAAGAACCACAGACCGGGGTGCTCCAAGCAAGCAACGTAGTGCCACACTTTTGTTATTTCACAAACGATGAATATTTTCAGGAAATTTAATTCTCAGGATGTTGGTTCTATAATTATCATGGATAAGGATATCAGAGCAGGTATTTCTATAACAAAATTTAATTTATTGTAAACAATTAGTGATATCTACAAATTGAATAAGAATATTTAGAGGCTACAAATGGCTTGTTGATTCAATCGCATAAGCTGCGTACAGATTGGAAAAGGATGACCTTTTAACGTAATTTCTAGCAATAACTCCTCGACAATTTTAATTCTTTGGAGTAGACATAAAATATATCATGGAAACTCGGCATATTTAGAAGACATAAATAGCTTGTTGATTTGATCTTGATAAATTGAATTTGGGACAGCTATTCAAAATTTTAAGGTAAGACTTGATTTGTTATCTCATGTCTGCTTTCCGTGAAAAAGGACCAATTGAAGGGGAAGGTTTCTTCAAACAACAAGGAGTTGAGGCAACTATTCAATCAAATGATATTGAGCACGTTTCTCATCTCTTCTCATGAAACAAGTAGGTTATTTCTTTGCAAAATAAAAACAACAAACCTTATAGGTTGACGCCACAAATTCTACTCTCAAAAGCTATATTTTGACTATGACTCAACTATATCAACTGTTCTTCAATTGTTAGATAATCATAATTGATAATAACATTATTATTCATATCACTATTTCAAAATTGTAAATGAGACCTTGGCTTCATACATCTCCTGTATGGTCACAAATAAATAAAAAATGCATTCAGACTTCATATGTAATTTTTAGATTCTATTTCTGATACTGGGAAGTTCAAAATTAGAGCAACAAAATTCCGTCTACTTAAATAAAAATGCATAAGCCTGGAGAAGGATGGTTTTCCAATACGGTTTCTAGTAGCACACCCACATTTTGAGGTTAAATATCCTCATATGAAAGCAATTTAAACTAGATAAATACTATTCCACAGGAAAGCGGTATAAACTGCATTTAGATTGTTTTGGACTTTACATAGGTGGTTTAAAGTAGACAAACACTATTTCATTACCTATTATTTTGACATGAATTTTGTAGCACTCAAAAAGCAACTCCAATAGCAGTCATTCAGGCCTCACAATTCAGATTTTACATCCTAAGATTTTACACCCCAATAACCCACTTCAGGCTAAATATTCGTCTAAATATTCAGTTTATGCTTCATGAAACTAAAGTGAGCTTGGACGCTCATTTAATGGACGTCCAATCTTAGGTGCCCATTTGATGGGTGTCAGAGTATAAGTACCCATTAAATTGGCGCCCAACGACGAATATTTTATACTGATATATCCAATGTTGGATGCTCATTTAATGTTCTCCTAACGCTAGGCGTCCAGCGTCAGCCGTCCATTAAATGGTCGCTTGACCATTGGGATTTCCTTTCACTTTTAGCCTTGAACATTTAGAGCTGAAGATATTGGAGATGCCCTAACACTTACATTTGAATTGCACTTGAATGTATACTAACATGAACTATTTTATATTGCGCTTAAATTGCTATGGTTAATATGCTGCATCTTTCCTTATTATAGCAAACATGGTGAATTTTACTATTTTTAAATGACTAAGTCCATATTACAATTTAATTTTTACACTAAGATATCATATCTTAGTTTGCAAAATCAATGCACTGTTAAATACTGTGCATATCACATTCCATATTCAGTTGCAATCATGGTTTAAGGTATCGGCTGGCCCAAAATTTCGAGGGTATCATACCAGTTTCGATCCTAAGCATGCCAAAATTAGGGCTCAAAATTGATTTTGGCAATTATCTTAAAAAACCATAATCAAACCCTAAATTATCGCAATCGACGCAGCAAAATCATGTGATGAAAAGAAAACGACAAAAACCCAAAGCGACAGATAAAATTTCAATCGGCGATAAAAACGAATGTGATTATACAGGTATACGATTTGATTTTTCCATCTAAAATTGATATTGATGTAAGAAATCACCAAAAAATACAGCAGCACCTTCGACAGCAGTAGCTCGAATTTCTCGACAATGGTAGGGAGTTTTTTGATAGCAGAGACGGCGAAGGTTGTGCTGTAGCAATCATCGAACAACAACAGCACAGCGATGTAGGCGAAGTCATCGAACCACATAGTGATGTTTTTTTAACGTCCGTGCTTTTTTACTTTTGAATTGCCAAGTTTGTTTGTGTGGGCAGTGAATGACAGTTAATTAGTAAATTAGTTTGTTTGTGTGGGTGAGAAGTGAATTGCCCTAGTTTTTTAATTTCGAAGCTTCTGATTTGGACTGCCTTTTTTGGGCTTTAAGTCTTTAATTTAATGTAATAGAAATGGACAATGAATTAGTGAATGGTAGTGAATTAGTGCAAGTATACTAGTTTAGTGTAATTTAATTTACAGTAATTCTAATATAAGTTTGTTTAACTACTTTCTAATGATATTGTTTACAATCTCAGGTACACTATGGAAAACCAAACAAACACTACAGAGATCGGTTTGAATTACGGTACCCCGATTGATGGAAATGTTCAAAAAACTAAATGTAGTTTCTGTAATAAACTAATCAATGGTGGTGGTGCAACACGTCTGAAGGAACATATGGCTGGCGTAGGCGGCAATGTAATAGCATGTCCAAACTTTTCTCAAGATGTTAAAAAACTTGTACTAGCTTATATTGTTGGAAAGAAAAATGACCGTAACAAAGGAAAACTAGAGAAGCGACGTGTACAAGAAGAACTGATGAGTAGACCTCAACAACATGGCTCAGACAGTGAACGAAGATGACATGGATGTTCATCGTTTCATGCGGGACATCAGAGATACATTTAGAGAACAGAGATGCAAAGATCTCACAGTTAATTTGGTGTCAGTTCTAGTCAAGCAGAGCAAAACATACGTGGAAGATCTATGAGAGCATAGGGTGATTTTGAAACTCGTGTTGTTGCAAGAATCGATTCATACATGCAAAAAAAGGAGATAGTTTTTAGCTTTCTATTAAATCTGCAATAAAAGACATTAAAAATGGTAAAAAACACATAGGTCGTGCAATTGCTAATTTTTTTACTTCAATTGTAATTCACATAATGTTCCAAAATAGTCCTTATTATACAACGATGGTCGACGCAATTGCGGAAAGCAGTAATAGAGTTTATCTAACTACCACATAGGAATTATCACATTCATACATGGAAATGGAATTAGAAGAAGTTCGATCATATATTAACACTTTTTTTAATTTCTGCGATGACTATGGTTATGCACGGATGTGCGATGATTGGAGTAATCAAAATCGACAAATAATTAAAGTTTTTCTTGTGTACTCCACCCATTGGATGATATTTCTCAAATTTTTAAATGCTACAAATGAATTTCAAAGTGGGAAATATATTTGTGGATTGATGAATGACATTGTCGAGTCTATTGAAGGAAATAGAATAGTGCAGGGAGTGATAGATGAGGGTGCTAACTATAAAGCTGTCGGTCAATTGTTGATGTAGAAAAGAAAACATTTATATTGAACACCATGTGCAACACATTGCATTGATCTAATTTTAGAAGATATCTCGAAAGAACTGGAGATAACAACTGTCATCTCAAATTATCAATTAATAACGATATTCATATACAATCATGGTTGGTTACTTTCCATAATGAGAAAAGAGACAAATGGCAAAGAATTGATTCGACTGGCAGTGATTAGGTTTGCCACTCATTTCATTGCATTAGACTCTATTTAAACATAAAATGACTTGAGAAGAATGATTACTACGAGGGAATGACATCTAAAATGCTTAGACTCGCTGCTACAGACAAAAGAACAACAACCAATGTCGCTAGTCTGATTTACAATGATACTTTTTGGACTACAGATGCTTCCGTCATTCTTGTATTTGAGCCACTAGTCAAAGTTTTAAGAATGGTGGATAGTGACGATAAAGCAGATATAGGCTATCTTTATGAAACGATTGATCGCAGGAAAGTGTCGATTAGAAAAAACGTTGGCTCGTGGCAATCCAAAAAATAGTGGGGCATTATAGATAAAGGATGGGAAAATAACTACATCGTCCAATTCATGCGGAATGTATTTTAAATCATTGCCTTACAAATAGTCAAAATTCATAACATCTCATTCATGCTTGCAATGTGTAAAATATAGGTTATTTTCTTAATCTTATCATTCAATCTGGTGATGCGATAAATGATAATGAAGTGTTAAATAGGTTCAATAGTGTCGTTGAAAGAATGATCCTAGACATATTAACACAAATCGAGAAAAGAGGTAAATTACATAATATATTGTGTTCAAAATGTAGATCGAATATTTAATTTTTACACCTACAGGTGGACAATTATAGAATGAAAGTTGGTACATTTGGCTCCTCAATTGCAAAAACAGCTATAAATACGTGCTCTCCTACTTAATAGTGGTCAATAATAGGTAGAGACGACACTCCAAATCTAACACATTTTGGAATGCATATTCTAAGTTAGACATTTTTCTTCAAATTCTGTAACGACCTGGAATTTCGAACACTTCATATTAAGTTTCTGAATAATCTAAATATTTGAATCTTAGACTAAATGTTATTAAAATGATTTAATGTGCTTTTTTAACTCTCTTTTAAATCATAAGTATGGTAAACTTGTTTTAGAAAAATGTGTATAAAAATAAATACTTTGAAAAAATATTGATAATATGACCGAAAATTGTTTTATTGATAAACAGCTTTTTAACTATTAGAATTGTTCAGATTTTTTTTACATACACTTATTTGCTTAGGAAATTAATAAAATGAAGTAAAAATATTTTTCCATTTATGGAAATAAGCTTTATGGAGTATGTCATAGGTGATGTCATCATAGATATTTAGGAAATGAGCAAATATGAAAATGCTTAAGTGTTAAGCATATGATAAAGGAGAAGTGATGCGTGTGATTAATGTTAGGAGGGTTTTGAGGGGTTTTTGGTCCTTGCCCATCACATTCCTAAGCCTATATAAGGAGGGTGCACCCTAGGAAACAATCACAAACATTTACAAAGCTTAGAATTCAAAACCAATGGCATCTTCGTTATCTTCCTCTCTTATGTTCTAAAATAAAATAGTAGCAAATCAACTCCAAATCACTTCAAACTTTGCCACAAGGCTTGGTACAATATTAGAAACCCTTCCACCAAGCCAAAACATGAAGAAGTAAAGCCATGCACCCGCTATGGTGATAGGTCATGAGCAACATGAGGTAGAGGGAGGGCTAGGAGCAGGGTGAAGCAAGGAAAGAAGGAAGGAAGGAGGTGGTTGCAAGTGGATTCGGCTTGGATTCTTGGACCTTGGTTATGGTTGGGTTAAAGGTGAGTTAACACCTCACTTTGAATGAAAAATATAACTTGTGTATTTTAGTATTTGATGATGTTTATGTTGATTGAATTGTTGTTAACTTATGTTAAATCATTGCTTTGGATTCTTACTTTAAAAGTAAGTGACATATGCGATCCATGTATATTGACTTGAACAAACTTGGAATGGACTTGAGACAAGGCCTTGACCAAAGCACATAGGTTATAGATGGACTTCGTTTAGATCGGACTCGGATTTGAAAGTGCACTTATAGCAATAGTCGCTATAGATGAAGTTGTGAATTGCCTTGTTTCTGGCGATTGCTATGAAACTTTGTAGAGAGATCCTTAGGGGTTTCTCGTCATATTTATACTATCTTATATATACGTTGGTTGCTATTAAAAGTTTGAATAGTAAAAATTTAAGTAACATCTCGGAAAGTGGTCAAAACATCACTAGTGCAAAACTGCTATGTTTGCCCTTGATTTTTGGAGTTTAAAAGGTTTGAAAAGATACTTAAGTTTAAGTATTTTGTCTCATTCTTTTTACAAGTGGTTACTAACTATTTTTAGAGTATTTTAAAAGTGGTTTGAGACCTTTACAAGTTTAAAGAATTAGTTGTGAATTTTTAAAGAAGAGATATTTTGTTGAAAACATGTCGTTTTCAAGATTTTACTGATTTTTCGAACTTATTATTTTCAAGTAATATTTTACATGAATGCTTTAAAATATATTATAAGTATTTTGAATTATAAATGTCTTCTATAAATATCTTGAAAAATATCTTATCTTGTGAAAATTTCTTTTGCAAACATCTTACCTTTTAAATTGTTTTGTTAAGTATCCAGTTCTGAATTATAAACCAAATGTTTAGAAAGGGGTAAGTAATTCCTTAGTGGCCAAATGGTTAAATTGTTTAATTACTTGTTTGAAAACTGTTTAACTATACTTAACACTAAAAGCCGATGAAGTAAGGCCTATCTATTTGTGATAGTTAAGATTATGTCGAGTAGGGATGGAGCAATAGAGCTCTAACCTACCCGGCTTCCCTCTTGACCGAGGAATTGTAAGTTGGAAAATCTCGGAAACATGTTAATCATGTTGATTTTTTATTCTTTATTGAAATCATTAATACTATACTTAACACTCAAACCCGACGAGGCAGACTTATCCATTTGTAAGATCTAAGAAAGAAGTGTCTAGGCAAGGCTTTGATGCAACCAGTGTTCTAACCTACATGGCTTCACCCTTGAATAGGAATGGTTATGTTTTAATGTCAGAAACGAGTTAACCGTACGAATTGTGATTTCATTAAGCAATCATTTTTATAACTTGATAGTTAACTTGTCAAATGCTGAACATAACCGAATATGAACTTAAATCTTTAAAACAAATGTTTCAAAGATAGTATAAGTAGGAAAATTGTTTGGGTTTGTTGTGACAATGTGTTAATCACATTTATTTGTAACGACCCGGATTTTTCAACGGTTAATTGTGAATATTTACATGGTTTTAAATATTTGATTTGGAGTTATAATCGAGTTAGAAAGTTTTTAAAACTGAAAATTTAAGCGATTTTGGAATTTTTGAAATCGTCAATTTAATCGACGCGTTAAAATAGCGATCCGGGGCACAGTTTCGGAATTCGACAAAACTAGTCCCATTGGATCCGTAATAGTGTATTATTATCGGATTCTGAATTTCGTAGTATTTGGAGTTATCGTTTGGACGTATAGGATAGAAACGCGCTGAAATTAATATCGAAAATTCAATATAATAATTGGGTCCAAAAAAGCTATCTTCTCCATACTATCGAATTAGGACTTGAAACCTTTTCCATTGCGTTCAAAATAGGGGTATAACATTATAAATGCCTAGCGGCACGCCTCCATAGGGGTTCAAAATTTCGTGATATGTAATGTAAGATAATTGAATTATAAAATAAATATATATATGGTCAAATCAGTAACCTGACCTTCTGAAATATGCTAACCATTTACCTTTAAATCACATATTTCTTTTTCTCCTCCATCAGTTCAAATCGATTAAATCAGAGGAAAAAAAAGAAAGAACGATATCAATCCTCGTATAAAAAAAATCGTGATGCCTGCGAACTCAAGCGAGACTGGAGGGGCACACGCATATGTGGAGCATAGCGAAGGCGACTCTGTCGTGAGCACGAGGGCTAGGGAGGTAGTGGAGCGTCGTTCATTTTGCATCTAGGGTTGGTGGTCGAGGGGGCTGTTCGTCGATGATGGGAGGATGTCATTTTTTTTGGATTTCGAGTGTGGGCGACGCGCGCATACGCGCGTAATAGAGGAGCAGGGTCGAGGGCGAACGAGGCAGGCTCAAACTCAATGAAGGAGCAGGGTCATACGCCAGTGTCGAGCTCGATGAAGGCAGTGGATGGTGAATGTGACTTGGGGCTATCGAGCAGTGGCAGTCGAGGTAGCTGCAGTGGCTCTTGGCCGATGTCAGTGTGGTGCGGTCGAAGTCATTCTTGGGTTTGGAAGCCTGGGTTGCGGAGGCAAGCGATGGCAGTGGGGTCGTTAGCCTGGGATCTTGGTCGCGAGTATGAAGGTAGTTTAATTTGTTTAAACAATTTAAATTTTTGGTTAATCTTAATCTTAATTAATTAAATTATCTAGATGATTTTAAAAATGTAATTCATTCATACGAGGTCCAAAATTTACGGAATCAGTCGCGTTGAATTCGAAATGACGTAGGCTTTGCAATGGAATAAATTTGAAATTGGAGCGGTTAACAGTTTCGAAAAATCAAGGCGAGTAAATCTCACTCATCTTGGATTACTATTTTAATTTAAATAGTTGAAAATTAATTATTAAACGATTAGACGGATTTATAAATTATTATCTGTTGGATGTGATATATATATATATAATATATATATATATAATATATATATATATAGTTGCATATATATGCTAGTATTTGCAGTGATATTCCCGCACATTATACCGGATGAGACCCTATACGCCCCACATAATAGCGGATGACCCTATTACCGCGATATCCCCCTCGAAGTGGGATTGGTATTTTTATTGTTGACTAACATCTGTGGATGCAGGGAAACAGGTTGGAGGGATCCAACTGGATTCCTCAAAAACGTTGATTTATTTTTATATATATAATATATTGTAACGACCCGTAAAATTTCGATAATTAAAAATGTTAATTTAATAAGATTTCGTGGTTTAATGTTGGAAGAATTAAAAATTTGGAATTTATGTATGGTAATAATAACTAGAATGAATTGCAGCAAATTTCATCTAAGTTAATTATTTATGAATGGAATGAAATCCCAAATCAATTGAAATAATATGTAGTCAACGGTAATGGAATGAATTTGTATTGTATAGGTAATTATGGCACTTGTTGTAAATAATAAACTTATAAGTGTAATTAAAAGTTAATGGTGATAATTAGTTAAGTTACCTATTCATTTAGTTAGTCAAATTGAATTTGGGAACCAATTGCAATTGAAATGAAATTTTATATATTAGTTGAGTGCATTATCTCTAACTGAAGCTAAATAATAATGTGGAATTCATTTGATGTAATAAAGTAATCGACTGGTAACGAAAATTTATTTAAAAATCCAATATTGAAATCCGTCAAATATTGAAGAATTAAATTGTTTAAATTTAATATTTGGAATTTTATGAATATTTGAATAATGGGAATTGAATAACCGTATAATGGAAATGGTTGTTCTATAATTTTAATTCATTTCAAAAGTTAATTTTATAAGTTCTTATTTGAATATCTCAAAAGATAGTGATTCAAGAATAATCAAATTTGTTTAAATTTAATATTACAGATATTTGAATAATTAAATTCTGAATTTGATATGATTAATTTGATATTGAAATTTAATATATGAAAATAGAGTGAATAACTGAAATTTGATTTAATATGATTCAAATTGGTTTCCAAAGTGAATATAAGTTATATTTGGATTATAGTAGAGTTAACATGATTTTTAAATTTGAATTTTAAGAAATTCTGTAAATTTTGAAAAGTCGTCGATTTAATCGACGAGTAAAAATAGCCTTCCGAGGCGCAGTCTCGGAATTCGACAAAACCAGTTCCATTGGATCCGTAATAGTATGTTATTATCGGATTTCAAATTTCGTAGCAATGGGAGTTGCCATTTGACCGTGGCAGCTGAAAACGTTTAGAAATTCATTTAATCGGTTTAATTTAAAATCGATCGTTTATTTCCATAACTCACACAGACGATCGAATTAGCCCCCGAAGCACGTTCCATTGTGTTCGGAATGCGGGTAAAACCTTAGGAACGCCTGTCGGCACGTCTAGTTTGGAGTTCGTTCAGAAAAGTTGAAAATAATAATAATAAAATAAAATATACGCGTATATATACACGTTTGCTCTATGAAACCCTAGCTCCTTTTCGTGGCCGCCGTTGTTTTGTTTTAATGGTCGAAAAGCTACAACTTTCCACCCTCAATCTCCCCTCATCCTCGCATTTTCAAGCCGAGTCGTCAACTAGGCAATTATAGATCTCAGTGAGAGCTACACATCCATAAGGTGGGCGGTCGTAAAACTCGACGAGGTGGCCAGAAATCGTCATTGAAGGGCTGTCGTTCGCACGTGATTTTCACGACTAGGGAACCTCCGAGCTCGCTGAGCTCCCTGGCATTGGTGGCGTTCGCGTTGACGAAGAATTGGGTAGTCGCCGATCGATGTAGTGATGGCCGTGGTGGCCGCGTTAGCTAAACCTAGTTCGACGTGGATGGGTTCGTGATAACCTGGGTTACGCTCGCGTTTGGAAGGAAGAAGCAGTCACGGCCCTTGATCTTGATTTTTGTAATGGACGGCTCTGATGAATCGGACGAAACTTTTTGCGTTGGAATCGTGGTGACGAGCTCTACATCACGGAATTGTTTTGGAAGACGTTTGAAGCTAACTAAAATTTCAGGTTAAATCGAACGTCGTTCGATTTGATTTGAAATTGAAAACCAAGGTGAGTGTTTTATGACGCTCACAATGTACTGAATATCTTTATGGTAGTTAAATTTGATATTATGAACTGATATAAATTTTATTTGTCGTTGTTTGATAAAATTTAATTGTCATATAGATTGTCATTTGAATTCACTGTTGAAAATTAAATTGACAGTCAAATTGAAATCGAAATTAAATTGCGATTAAATTACCTGACATTGATAACTATGAAATTGCCGTGAATTGTATTGTTTATTGGATGATTTATTTCGATGGATGCTATTGGTTGATATTTAAATGTTTGAATGTTTATATGCTTATATATATCCTGTTATGCATACATATGACACTGTGATTTGGTTTAAGTGATATATATTCATCCCTGACATTTAATTGAAATAACTAATCACTTGGCCATAGGATAGAAAACTATATACGGACACCGGATTGGTTAATTTAATAATTTTAAAAATAGTTGGTTTGAAATTTATTTAAATGTTTTGATTTGAAAGTTATAAATAAAATCAATTTATAGAAATCGAATTTATCGCAAATTGAGTTGGGAATGTTGAAATAAATTTTGGTTAAAAGAAATTGCTTAATAATTTAAGTTGAGACTTTGAAATTTAAAGTTGGGATATGATTGAATTTTGAAAATTTATTTGCTTTAAAGATTGAACATTTTTCGAGCTTTGAGTATTACTAAGTAAAAGTGATATAAAAATGATATTTTGAAATTGAGCTTGGAATTGAATCATATTTGAAATTTGGATTTAAAGGTTGAATATTGAAGGATAATTTTGTTAAGTGTTATAAATTGATATTTCGAAAATCAAGCTCCAAATCGATAGTAATTGAATTGAATTAATTAAAGGTGAATGTGGAATTGAATTAATTTGAAGTCAAGTTGACGTTGATTTGAATTGAAATCGAAATTGAATCGGTAGAATGGAAATTGATTTGTATTGGGAAGTTATAATTGAAATGGTTTGGTTTTGAAGATGTTTCAGTTTTGTTTCCAAATTTCTTTGTTATATAAACCATCTTTAAATACTTAAACTATTTTAATCTATTTTAAATCTACTTAACCCAATTTAAATTATTTTAAACTAATTTATCTATTTGAAATCCATTTAAAGATTTTAAGTATGTCAACTATTTTAATTATTTAAAACTACTTTTAAACTACTTAAAACTATTTTCTAAAATGTCAAGCTGGTCAATAAGGTTAAATGTTTATATTTAAATCTTGAATTTAAATACGAATTGGGTTAAATGAAGTTGCAACCTAAATTGAAATTCGAAATGATTTGAAATCGAAATGAGATATTGAGGCGAAAAATGATTTTGAAATCGAAGTGAGATATTGAGGCGGAATTTTTTTTTGAATCAGAATCTTACATTTTGAATAGATATGATGATATTTGAAATGGATTTGATTTTTGAAGCGAATATGATATTTTGATATCAATTATGAATTGATTTGAAATGTAAAAGAGCCATCGGTGTAATAATACGTAGTTATTAAAGAGACCGGGATCGGATATGGACATACTCTCTGTCGATACCGAAAACCACTTTAATAACTAATATACGCGGAGTGTTGATCCAGAATGAAGTGGATGGTTTGGTGAACGCGTTGACTGAAGAAAGAGAACGATATTGGATGACCCCTGACATGACTAAAACAGGAGCCGCGCAGGGCCATTGAGGTTCGCCACCTCTAGCGGACACACTTCTTCGATACTGTTAACGTTAAAAAGTGAACGCAAACACCCGATGTGTGTAATAGAATCATGAAAGCACCACCCGTGTGACGGGAACAGAATTTAAGCAGTAAAATGGCAGAAAAGCAGTAAAAGACAGCAATTTATAGTGGTTCGGCTTGAGATTATGCCTACGTCCACTTTGAATCTCTTTATTACTGAATTCGGTTACAAATCGATACCAATCTCTTATCAAAACAGTACAATTTGATCAAAAGAAACAATCTTGACTACTAGCTCAATCTTCGTCGATGAAATTTGATGAATCCGTGTTGGATGTAAGGAATTTCTCTTGAAGCTTGTTGTAGCATCTTGAATGTTTGAAGATCTTTGATTGCTGGATGAATGGAGGCTTCGACAGAGTAACGGCGCTTGAAGAAATGAATTGCCAAAAGTCCCCTTCATGTTGGAAGTGGTGGGGTATTTATAGGAGCTGATTTGGACTCTGGAAATTTTCCTAAGTCCTAAGTCGTAGCCGACTTAGTATAAGTCGCGGCCGACTTATGATAGGTCGCTACCGGCTCATCAGCTTCAACACTTCCTTAGTAGTTCACCTCCTCTTCTGGTTTTATGCTTTAAGTCCTAAGTCGCCGAAGACTTAAGGTAAGTCGGTGACGAGGTAAAGGTGTATAAGGTGTCCTGAGATTGTACACGACTTAGTATAAGTCGTAGGTCGGCGACGACTTAAAAGATGGGTCGTAGGTCTTAAGTTATCAAGAATTGCATTAGGTCCAAGACTCCCTTATCTCGTAGACTCTTAAGTCGTAGTACTTCTTAACTCGGAGCATTTCATAACTCGGTGTTGTTAGGTCGGAGTAGAGTTAACTCGCAATCTTAAGTCGGCAATTTGTTAACTCGGAAGCCCTTGCTAACTCGCAATCTGTTAAGTCGGTTGGCTTCCTTAAGTCGGTAGGTTCCTTAAGTCGGTAGGCTCCTAGGTCGGCACACATCTTAAGTCAGCAGCTTTTCTCAGTAGTTAGATCGGCAACTGTTGGGTCAGAGCTTTCTTAGGTCGTAGCTTGTTAAGCCGGAGACCTTTTTAACTCGGAGCCTTCCTTAAGTCGGAGCGTATCTTAGCTCGAAGTCTTTCTTAGGTCGGAGCAGGCTTCTAAGTCGGCATGTGTTTAGATCGGAGGCTATTCTAGCTCGTATACTGTTAGGTCAGACCGTTCCTTAAGTCGTCTTCTGTTAAGTCGCGAATCAGAGGATTAACATTTGCCCCTCGAAGTGTGTGCCTAGGTCATAGGTCATATACTTCGATTTTCTTAACCTGCTCTTTGATTAGGTCGGAAGCGAGTTAACAGAGGTCTTAGGTCGGCAGCGTGCAAGTCGCCTCACCTTCCTGCGAATAAATAGTTGAGTCATCCTTCCTCTTCCTCACTCATTCTTCTTCTCGATTCAGCCATTGACGCAATTTAGAGCCCTCAGAGATAAATTCCATCCATCCAATCGTCGATCAACCTCTTGTTATACATCGTAAGTTACTTTGATCTGAGTTTACCCATGCCCACTGTCGAATCGATGACTCCCCAGTTTTCGACTTCCATTTGTTTGCCGCGGTTCATTATGAATACCCCTTCGACTGTTCCGCCACTGCTATCGATCACGTTGCAGTTGTGATAGGGCAGCAATACGTCAGATTCGCAACAAACCCGAGGCGATTCGAATTGGCTTTTTTGGGCGATCCAATGGTGTGATGGAGTTAGGATCGTCATTGATTGTGAGGTTATTGGGCTATCGAGTTAAAAGTTATGGAAGAAAGTGGGTTGATGTACTGACTCGGTCACGACTTAGTGGTTTCACTGATTTAAGTCGGAACCGACTTAGCAATTCCACGTTTCCTAGGTTTTGAGTCGCTTCCGAGTTAGGACTTAGAGGATTTCTTGTTGCTTCGAACTAGTTTTGCTTCTTAATCCGACCAAGACTCGGGAACTACTAGCTTTGACCCATAGGGAATTTCTCTTAAGTCGTCACCGAGTTAGTACTTAGGTTTTCGGCGACTAAGCAGATGACTTTTGAACTTTGCCTGGACTTTGAAATGTTGAACTATGAACTGTGTTGCATGTATTTCTTTTTACAGATTGCTTCAATTTGCAAGTTAACAATCCTGTTTAACACAACATTCACAGAGTACTGGGACGAATATACTGTCACTGACTGCCCACATCGAATGACAGATTAGTTGGTAAAGAGAAAGTTAAATTGAATGAATATGAATGAGATGCTGTACAATAACCAATTCAAGTGAAGTATTAAAACAAAATCGTAACAGTTAAATGAAACTGATTTGTCTGTTTTAACACTGCACCTGAACATTAACAAGTTCTGAAATTCTGTAATCGATTGATTGTCAACTAATTTTATTCCAGTTATGCTTGTCTTTTATTTTCATTAGTTTTGCACAACACTCCACACTTTTTAGGAAACGTGCACCTTCACATTTGAACATTCAGCTGATTGTGTAGAATGTCTTCTCCACAAGAAGGAACAGAGCAAGTTGAAGATGCATTTCCAGTTGCTGTCCTGCTACATGATCCTCCAAAAAGGACTCCTACCACTCTGAGCCATAAAGCCTTTCGTCAACTATGCACCCAGTTCGGCATTGCCGAAGCTGACGCTTTGCTTCCTGAAATAAATGATACTGCTGATAGGCCGCCCCATGGCTTTGTCGCAGTTAATCGCCAAATGTGCTCGAGCGGAGCTATCCCCCCATTCAATGACTACCTTCGAGAACTTCTTCTCCGACTATCTATCTCCCCTTTTCAATTACACCCTAATGGCTACGCCATCCTGCTGGGACTATGCGTGCTTTTTAGGAGAACGCTGGACCGCTTTCCTAGTTTCGGAGAAATTCGCTATCTGTGTACTTTTGCCAAAAATAAAGATCATCCTTCTATCATAGTCGTGAGGAGTGCTAGAAATCGCAAGTTGATCACCGGTCTCCCTGAAAGTGTTCATAGTTTCCTGAGCCCGTTTTTCTATGTTCGCTGTCCCCCGGGGTTTTATGCTATTTGGGGAGTAGGAAGTAAGATCACTTGCCTCTGTTTCTTATGTTCTTTCAAACTTACCGAAGTCTGAGTTATCAAGTGCTAACTTTGCCTTTTTTCCTTTTCAGCACTTCCTCCTCCTTCTAAAGATCCCGGTCACAAAGTGATTTTTGAGAGGCTTATGGCGGTGCCGATAGAGGAGAGGAGTATCCAGTTTCTATTAGATGATGAGCTTTTGCACCAATTTGAGCTTTTACATCCTTCCAGGTCGACTCGAATTCATGAAATTTCTAGTTCTGATGCAGAAACGTTAGCCGCTTCGAGCTCTCAAGCAGAGGCATTGAATGCCCCAGTTTCTGCAGAAGAAGTTGCATTAGAAACACCTGTCGTAGAGGCTGCTTTGATAAAATGTTCCGCATCCACCGATGTTGTAGGGTCAGTCAGCAAGTCGGCACTTGCCCCAATTATCGAAGAGGAAGAAAATCCTCGAATCACTGAAAAGTCAACCGATGTAGAAGCTGAAAAAGAAAACTCTGCCGGGCACCATGATGATGACACCTTCGATGGTTTAAGTGATATAATGATAACTTCCTGGGAGCTTTTTAAAGATGACATAACTAAAGTCACTTCTCCTGTAACATAAGCAACATCTACTCTGCAGCAAACTTTGCCAACTCAAGAATCAACTCCCGTTTCCCAATCTGCTATCACTCCCCAACCAAAGAGTGGTTTGTAGTTCGACGCGCGTAGTTTGCACATCACACACACTTAGGATGCTTAGCACTTATATGAACTTAGCCCCCTTTAATTTGAAGATTTCTAAGACTTGTCTTTTCTTCAATTTCAGGCTCTATAATGGGACGAACTGGCTCGTATTATGACAACTTTCGGCGCTACGGAGGGCGTGATTCTTACGATTATGGACGTTATCTTCCCTCCCGCAAAGAATCTGACGAAGAGCGTGCAGCTAGAAAAGCTCAAGAAAGGCGTGCTTACGAAGAGCAACAAAGAAGAAGAGACGATGACTCTCATAAAAGAAAATATCATGATGACAAAGGGAAGAAGCATGCTACCGATGACCCAAGTAAACGGGTTAAACTTGATGAGAAGGATGCGTCTGAAATTTCTGAGAAAACTGACGCTCCTATCCCTTCTGATACTCCGACCGGCTCTCCTCCTCTAAAGAAATCTGATATTCAAACAATCATTAACAGGCCACAATATCAAGTTAAAGACGGCCCTCCAACGCTTCAGAGCCGATTTCCGAATTGGTGCCTAAAAGGAGTGCGCTTTGACTTGGATTTGGTTCCGATTGATAAGCAAGACATGCTTAAAAGTCTTGACGCGGTCAGGCTTAATATCGAGAGGATGTCGCAATGGCAGAAACATGTCGACGAACTTCAAAGGGTCAACCACATGAATCTTGAGGCGATGATGACCATGGAGAACGATAAATCAGAATGGGACAAATGGCGTAAGCAGCATGATGCGGAGATGACGAGCATTGCAGACGACAATGCAAAGCTTGCATCTGAAGTCAAGCGACTTAAGGAAGATCTGGCCTCATCTTCTGCATCGCACACTCAAAAGGAAGAAGTCTTTCAGAAGCAAGTGCGGGACGCACATGCTGCGCAAAGGGACGCCGAAATGAAGCTTGCAGCTGAGCAGCACATTACTGAGAAATATCGCACAGAAAATACTGAGCTGCGAGGAACAATTGTGTCCAAAAATGCAGAGATTGAGATGCTGAAAGCTAAGCTTCTTAAAGTTGAGAAGGAGCGTGATGACGCGGTCGCTGGACAAGTTGCGGCCGAAGAGTCTCACGACGCCACTAAAGCTAGCATCGATTCTACTTTATTTGACTTCTACATGCACAGCGTTTTGGGCCGCGACAGCCTTTCATTCTTAGGTCCCAAATATGAGATTACACTTGCTGAAGTTTGGGAGACCATACGTGATACATTTGCCGGCTATGCGGAAGCAGACCTTGTAGCGCTTTATCTAGATGATGAAGCACGTGATGCGCTTATTAGAGGCAAAGAGCAACTTGCCGAAGCTAGAGCCGGGACAGTGGTAGAGGAACATCCAGAAAAGACAACATCACTACCTACCCCTGTCCATACTTCAACTTTGACTGATGTTGATATCATCGGTTCTAGCTCTCAATCCCCACTTGCTGCAAAAGATGCTGAAGCTAAACTCGATACTTCCGAGACTCCTCTTTCCCAAATTGAAGAGAAGAGCCAGGAAGAAACTAAGGCTGATAAATATGAAATTGAACTTGCGAAGCCAACTCCTCCAGGTAACTTTGGCGAAGTTCCGGGTCTAATGAACCAGTTATTTGATTTAACCGAGTTTGATGATCTTCTTACTTGTTACTTGAACTTTGGTGAACCGATACCTTCTCTATTTTCGGAAGATGTTGATTTTAACTTCTTTTCTTCTACAGCGGAGGCACCAAACACTGCCCAAGTTTCCACTCCTTCAGTTGCTGTTCCTCCATCTTCACAGATTACTCCTCCTTCTGCTTCCCAACTGGGATCACAGGCAGAGAAAATCGAAGCTCTTCAAGGCCTGGATGATCCGGCTGTTTCGCAGGAGCAGAAGGCAGAGGATCTTGAAAGCATCGAGAAGACCCCGGAGCGGTCCCTAGATGATGACACGAAGCTTTCAACATTGCTTGCTACTCCGGGGAGCGAATCTTCTTCGAAGAGGAAGGGGAAGCGTGCCATAAGGAAGAAGAAGAGAGGTGCTTCGACTGGGGAAGACAAAACAGAAGAAGACCCAACCACTCCTCCTTCTCCGTCCCGCCCACATCGGATTCCGAAATTAACTATTAGGCCAAGCAAAGGCTCCAAGGGTGGCGGAAAGAAGGAGTGACAAGATGAACTTTCTACTTCTTATTTTGCCTTTTACATGTATAGATCGGAGATTGTGCGGGTACCGATCCCTGCTTTTGCTTTTTGAGATATCTGCACATGTAAAGAGTTTTCATAGTATTAAATAAAACAATTATTTTACTCGTACAAATTCTTGTGTATGTGAGAACGCATCTGTTTCTCTTTTTTAGTGTAGGATAAACGATTCCTTTTACTTGTACAAACTTTTTGTCTGTGTTTGGGAATGCATTTATTCCACATCTAAACTTGTGGCATGTTGCTTTTATTAATATAATTGAATTGTATAGTATTGCCCCCATGCCGTAAGTGCATTGCAATATTCCTAGCTTTTTCAAGACTAATACTCTTATTTCAGAGGATAATTACTCCGCTTTTAAGGGGAGAATTATTCTGCTTTTAATAGAGTATATCTAGTCTTTAGAAGAATTTTTATTTTCTCTTTCTGAAGAACGCTTCAACTTTCGGGGATAATCACTTTTATTTATTAAGAAGTGAATTTCCCTATGAAGTGAAATGAACTTTTCTGAAAGAATTTTGTAGTATTTCAACTTTTTTAGGAGGAACTTTTTGAGATGAACAAGTTAATCCTTCCTTTGAGAGTTGAACTGTGCTTCCAGAGAATGCTTTTCGTTCGAGTATTTTATTTTGGGACATGCCTCCGGAGAGGGCTCCTCTTTAAAGAGTTGTGCCTCCGAAGAGGTCTTGTGCCTCCGAAAAGGGCTTGTGCCTCCGAAGAGGGCTTGTGCCTCCAAAGAGGGCTTGCAGTGCCTTGGGAAAGGGCTTTTGCCTCCGAAGAGGTCATGTGCCTACGAAGAGGGCTTGTGGTGCCTTGGGAAAGGGCTTTTGCCTCCGAAGAGGTCATGTGCCTCCGAAGAGGGCTTGTGGTGCCTTGGGAAAGGGCTTTTGATTGCCTGGAAGTTACTTTATCATGGTTGAGTGGATCCACAGGGCGGACGCAAGTTGCTTGATTGGATGCTCGTTTGCACAAACGATCGCAATTAAGTAACAAGGGCCCTGTTCCTTCAGCTTGGGAAGGTGCCCCTCCGGTGGTTCCACCAATCTTTTTTGATTGAGAGAAGTACTTTCATTTTTTGGCGTGCCTCGTCAGAGGGCTTTGTTGAACTTTGAGAAGGGGCGTTGGGTGGTTGGTGTGCCAGGAAGGTTGCGTCTCATGGGCAAGTAGATCCACGGGACGGACGCAAGCTGCCTGATTGGATGCATCACGATCCGTCAGCAAGGGCCCTGTTCCTTCTGCTTGGGAAGGTGTCCCTTCGGTGGTTCTTACTGGCCCTTTTATTGAGAAGCATACCTCCTTTTGGCTGCTCCTTTGTTTGCTTGGCAATGTTCTCTCATCATCTGCTCATTAGCGATCTTTTATTATTGTTTCCAAGCGCATCTTCTTTCCTTACATTGTTATGTTCGAAGAAGTGGACTTCACTGTTGAACGACTTCACGGGACAAACGCAAGTTATCTAGTTGGATGTTTGTTTATATCGACAATCTCAACCAATTAACAAAGGTTTGTCACAGTGGAGTCGCCAACTTTTTATGTGAAGTTCACTTTGTATAGGATTTGTATTTGGAATTTCTTGTCGCTTGGTATTTGCATAACAGGTGATTTATAGAGGTCGCTTGGTTTTGTGATGAGCAAGCATTGTTTTGATGTCCTGCAATTTTGAATTGACATTTTAGCAATACATTTAAAGTATTTACATATCGAAATAAAACAGGCATTATGAAATAGTAAAGAACACAAGATTTATAGTGGTTCGGCCAAGAATCGGGCCTACATCCACTTTATAGCTTTCATTCATTCACACTGATTTACAATATTTTACAATACAACTGATACATTCATCATTATTTTACAATTTTGAACAAAGCTTTTTCTTTCAAGTAAAATAAGGACGTAAGTGGTTGCTGTTCCAGGCTCTTGGAATTGGATCTCCTTCGACAGTTATGAGTTTGAAAGTGCCATCAAGAAGTTTACTGCCAATGGCATATGGTCCTTCCCAGTTTGGTCCAAACACACCAGTTGCCGTCATGATCCTTTTCAAAACTAAGTCCCCGACCTCAAAGCTGCGTTGGCGAACTTTAGAGTTGAAGTGCCTGGCTATCCTTTGCTGATAAGCTGAAACTCTGAGCCTAGCTTCTTCTCTTTTCTCATCAAGAAAATCAAGTGCTTCAAGTTGCAGCTTTTCATTTTCAGCTTCGTTGAAATGAACTCTTCTATGTGAAGGAACTTCTACTTCCACTGGAATCATTGCCTCTGATCCGTATGCCAGTGAAAATGGAGTGTGCCCAGTTGCAGTTTTGTGAGTAGTCCTGTATGCCCATAGTGCTAATGGAAGCTTATCAACCCAACCACCTTTTGCTCTTTCGAGTTGCTTTTTGATGGTTGACTTGATGATTTTATTCACTGCTTCCACTTGCCCGTTTGCCTGCGGATGAGCCACTGCTGAGAAGCTTTTCCGAATTCTGAATCGTTTGCAGAAATCCTGGAACTCTTCACTTTCAAACTGAGTACCGTTGTCTGTGATTATTTTCTATGGCACACCATATCTGCAAATGATATTTTTCGTTACAAAATTTATCATCTTTTTAGAAGTAATGGTGGCCAAAGGTTCAGCCTCATCCCACTTGGTGAAATAATCAACGGCTACGATAGCATATTTGATTCCTGATTTGGCAACTGGTAATGGTCCGATTAGATCTATCCCCCAAATGGCGAATGGCCATGGCCTGACCATCTGTGAGAGTTCGGTGGAAGGTGCTCTTGGGATTTTTGCAAATCTCTGGCATTTGTCGCACTTTCTAGAGTAGATAGCAGCATCTCGGTTAATGTCAGGCCAGAAATACCCATATCGGAGAACTTTCTTGGCTAAAGTTTGACCAGCTGAATGATCTCCACATTCTCCTCCGTGTACGTCGGCTAGAATTGTCTTGGCTTCTTCCTTAGTTACACATCGGAGCAGAGGCATTGAAAATCCCCGTTTGTATAATCGGCCGTCTTGAAGTATATATCTCGACGCTTTTCTCCATAATTTTCGACGTTCCTTAGAACTTTCTGGCAGGGAACCACTGAGTAAGTATTCTTTGATTGGAGTCATCCATGATTCATGCTCTTGAGACGTAGCCATAATCCAATCAATATCCATTTCATCAATGCTTGGAGCTGATAGAACTTCTACAGGAACTAATCCCAGTAATTGAGCTTCTCCGGAACTTGAGTACTTTGCTAAAGAATCTGCCTTCATATTTTCCTCTCGGGGTATGTGGCTTATTGAGTAGTGATCGAAATCATTGAGGAGTTCGGAAGTTTTTGTCAAATATGTAGGTAAATTTCCTCCTTTGGCTTGAAATTCTTTCTTCACCTGGCAAACAATAAGCTGAGAATCGCTGAAAATCTGTAACACTTTGATGTTTAGTTCCTTGGCGATTTTTAAACCGGCAATAAGTGCTTCATATTCTGCTTCATTGTTTGTTGAAGGAAATTCCAGTCTCAATGCATAACACAATGATCGTCCTTCGGGGGTTTCAAGCACAACCCCTGCCCCAGAACAGTAATCGTTTCTTGATCCGTCAACATACAACTTCCACTGGATTGGAATGACGTCAGTTGTTTCATCTTCACCATCGCCTTTGTCAGTAAATTCTGCGATGAAATCTGCTAAAGCTTGTCCGTTGATTGCTCTTCGGGGGTGATAAGTGATGTCATACTGGCTAAGTTCAATGTTCCATTTCAAAAGACGACCCGAAGTTTCAGGACGAAACAGGACTTGCTTTAGAGGTTGATCAGTAAGAACTTTGATAGGATGAGCTTGAAAATATGGTCTCAATTTCCTGGAAGCAATTAGCAAACAATAGGCGAGCTTTTCTATCTTCGAATAATTCATCTCTGCCCCAGTGAACCGTTTACTGATGTAATAAACTGGACGCTGTATTTTCATATCTTCCTGTACAAGTGCTGCGCTGAGGGCATGAGATGAAATTGCCAAATAGATGGAAAGGTCTTCACCGACAGTAGGCTTGGAAAGAACCGGAGGTGTTTCCATGTGACGAATTAGTTCATCGAAAGCATTCTGGCATTCGGGAGTCCATTCAAAAATTTTCTTTCCTTTCATTAAAGCGTCAAAGAAGGGAATGCATTTGTTTGTGGCTTTGGAAATGAAGCGACTCAGAGCAGCGACTTTTACATTGAGACTTTGCATTTCTTTCTTTGTTCTAGGGGCTTTGACCTCCCTTAGAGCTGTGATTTGAGTAGGATTGGCTTCAATGCCCCTGGCGCTCACAATGAAACCCAAAAATTTCCCGGATTCTACTCCGAATGAACATTTCAATGGATTGAGCTTCATTCCGTACTTTCGAAGAATTGCGAACATTTCCTCCAAGTGCCCCATGTGATCTACAGCTTTCTTTGATTTTACCAACATATCGTCGACATAAACTTCCATGGTTCTACCAATCTGAGGCTTGAACATTGCATTGACGAGTCTTTGGTAGGTTGCCCCAGCATTTTTCAATCCGAAAGGCATAACTTTGTAGCAGTAGAGACCCACATCTGTAATAAAGCTTGTGTCTTCCTGATCCGGCTCATGCATCATAATCTGATTGTATCCGGAGTAAGCATCCATAAACGATAACAACTCATGCCCAGCTGTTCCATCCATCAATTGATCAATTCTGGGCAGCGGGAAGCAATCTTTGGGGCATGCTTTGTTTAGATCTGAGAAATCTATGCATACTCTCCACTTTCCATTTGCCTTCTTGACCAATACTGGATTTGAAACCCAATTTGGATAAGTGGAGTTTCTGATAAAGCCGTTCTCCATGAGCCGATCGACTTCTTCTTTTAGTGCTGTCGATCTTTCTGGGCCTTGAGTTCTTCTTTTCTGTTTCACTGGCGTGAATTTTGGATCTATGTTCAGAGTATGTACAGCAATTTCCGGGGAGATCGCACACATATCAGCGTGACACCAAGCGAACACATCCAAATTAGCTTTTAAGAATGATATCAGCGTGTTTTGAACTGTTATGCTTAGCTGTGAACCCTCATTGAGTACTTTGTTCGGGTCTTTCGAGTCAACAGATATTGGTACCGTTACCTCCACGGGTACCACTCTACTCTCCCCTGTACTGGCTTTCCTGGGATCCATTTCTTTTCTTACATTGCTGTGTTCGCCAGTACAGGGGCCGCTCCGTAGTTGCTACAGGGTCGGTTCCTTGATGCGGAGCGGAGCTGCCGCATCTTTCCCCATTTCTCTTTTCCTGGCCTCTCGGAGTTCTACAAGATAACATTCTCGTCCTGCGTTCTGATCTCCTTTAATAACAGCAATCCCTTTATCAGTAGGAAATTTCATTGTTAAACACCAAGGAGCGAGGATGGCCCTGAAAGCAGCAAGAGTAGGCCGACCCAAGAAAGCGTTATAGGCGGAGAATCCATCAACAATTACAAAAGTTTGCTTTTGAACCAACTTCCTCTGCCCTTCGCCCATTTCAACAAACAAGTCCACCGTTCCAATTGGCTGTTTCAGCTCTCCTGTGAATCCGGCAATTTTGTGTGAAGAGGCTTGTACATCTGTCATAGGGATTTTCATTTGGTCGAATGTCCTTTTAAAGAGTATGTTGCACGAAGCACCACTATCAACCAGAACTCTTCTGACAATAGCCGGCCCAATACCAACAGAAACAACTAAAGGGTCCTCAGTAGGAGCTTCCACATCAATAGAATCCCTGGTTCTGAACATAATATCATCGTGAAAAGTCTTCTGCTGCTTTAGAGGTGCAGCATCTTCCAAGTCAAGACACTTTCTTCAGTCGGAGCATACTTCAAAGCTCTAGCATACCTTTCCATTTAACCCCAACTCCTACCAGCTGGATGAGGTCCTCCTGTGATCACATTGATAACAGGTCTTTCTTTTTCAGTAGGCCTTTCTCCCGAACCAGATGAATGAGCTGGGGGTAGTTGCCCCGGGTTAGATGAAGATGGGTCTTTTCTATTCCTCTTGACGTATTGCTGCAACTTATTCTCTCTTAACAATTCCTCAATCAGGTTTTTCAAATGACGGCACTCATTGGTATCATGCCCTGGTTGGTTGTGAAACTTGCAAAATCTTCCGCTTTGAACAGCATTCTTCCCAACTTTCACGGCCGGTGGTTTTGGAAATTCAACGGCATCCTTAGTGGCGATGAAAATATTCTCCGGGGTATCGGTCAGAGGAGTAAAGTCTGAAGGTTTAAGGAAGCGGGGCTTTTTGAAGTCTTTCTGCCTTTTCCCACCATTACTTTCCCTTTTATGATCCGCAGGTTCTTTCTTGCTTTGAACGGTAGCATTATTTTCCACCACCGTTGTCACAACTTTAGCTGGTGCGGAAAGATTCTCTAGGCGTATAAATTCGTCAGCCTTTTTGTAGAATTTCTCGAGCGAATTTGGCTCCTTCATCTTCAGCCATTTTCCAAATTCGCTTGATTTGTCGATAGCACGCATCAAATAGGTCAAGATCATTCGTGGCTCTGCGTTATCGACTTCTGCCAGAGCTAAGTTGAAGCGGTTCAAGAATGACTTAATAGGCTCTCCCGGATTCTGTTCAAGACTGGACAGTGACATTATATCTTTTGCCTTTGAAGCGTATAACCTGAATTGCTCTTTGAATTTTCGGGTCAGATCAGAAAACTGATCTACAGATCGGACAGGAAGCTTGGTAAACCAGAGAAGTGCCACTCCTTCCAAATAAACTGGGAAATATCGGCACTTTATTTCATCGGTTGCTCTTGCGCCGGTCATATGCCAGTCGTATTTATACAAGAACTGATTTGGATCACTTGTTCCCCGATAAGCAGGAATGGTGGGGGGAACAAATTTTCTAGGAAATTCAGCCTTTAGAATCTTCTCGGTAAACGGAGTTCTACTTGGTGCGAATCCCCATTCGCTTTCATCTTCATCTCTTTGCATGCTCTCTTTCATTATTTGCTTGATCATACCAGAAAGATATTCCTCATTGTTCAGAGATTTCGCAGAATAGACCTCGGCCATCTTTTCGGGGGTTTGTCCAGGTAAATGCTCATGAAGAACTGGTGACGGCCTGGATCCTTCGACCTGGAGGGGTGCCCCTTCGGCAGCACCTGATCCCCCATGAGGAATATTTCTTCCCTCGGAATTGGGAGCAACATTAGCAAAGTTTCCCTCATTACTTACTGGTCTTTGATTCGTACCAAATAGAGCATTCAGCTTTTCCATCATCAGATTATTCTAAGTTTCAATCTGCTGGTACAGTCCGGATACAGCAGCATCTAACTCTTGTCGCGTCACACCGATGCTTGGAGCTGCCTGATTTGGAGAGGGAGAAGTGGCAGTATTGTCACGGTCATCGTCAGTTCTGACAGACTTTCGTTTTCTTCCAGGAGCCATTATGTCTGATAAATTTCTTGTTTTGTAGGAAATTCTTTCAGCAAACTTCTGAGAAGCAATGGTGAGTAGTAGCCTGAGTTGGATTCTCAGTGAAAGCACCAAAATGTTAACGTTAAAAAGTGAACGCAAACACCCGATGTGTGTAATAGAATTGTGAAAGCACCACCCGTGTGACGGGAACAGAATTTAAGCAGTAAAATGGCAGAAAAGCAGTAAAAGACAGCAATTTATAGTGGTTCGGCTTGAGATTATGCCTACGTCCACTTTGAATCTCTTTATTACTGAATTCGGTTACAAATCGATACCAATCTCTTATCAAAACAGTACAATTTGATCAAAAGAAACAATCTTGACTACTAGCTCAATCTTCGTCGATGAAATTTGATGAATCCGTGTTGGATGTAAGGAATTTCTCTTGAAGCTTGTTGTAGCGTCTTGAATGTTTGAAGATCTTTGATTGCTGGATGAATGGAGGCTTCGACAGAGTAACGGCGCTTGAAGAAATGAATTGCCAAAAGTCCCCTTCATGTTGGAAGTGGTGGGGTATTTATAGGAGCTGATTTGGACTCTGGAAATTTTCCTAAGTCCTAAGTCGTAGCCGACTTAGTATAAGTCGCGGCCGACTTATGATACGTCGCTACCGGCTCATCAGCTTCAACACTTCCTTAGTAGTTCACCTCCTCTTCTAGTTTTATGCTTTAAGTCCTAAGTCGCCGAAGACTTAAGGTAAGTCGGTGACGAGGTAAAGGTGTATAAGGTGTCCTGAGATTGTACACGACTTAGTATAAGTCGTAGGTCGGCGACGACTTAAAGATGGGTCGTAGGTCTTAAGTTATCAGCAATTGCCTTAGGTCCAAGACTCCCTTATCTCGTAGACTCTTAAGTCGTAGTACTTCTTAACTCGGAGCATTTCATAACTCGGTGTTGTTAGGTCGGAGCAGAGTTAACTCGCAATCTTAAGTCGGCAATTTGTTAACTCGGAAGCCCTTGCTAACTCGCAATCTGTTAAGTCGGTTGGCTTCCTTAAGTCGGTAGGTTCCTTAAGTCGGTAGGCTCCTAGGTCGGCACATATCTTAAGTCGACAGCTTTTCTCAGTAGTTAGATCGGCAACTGTTGGGTCAGAGCTTTCTTAGGTCGTAGCTTGTTAAGCCGGAGACCTTTTTAACTCGGAGCCTTCCTTAAGTCGGAGCGTATCTTAGCTCGAAGTCTTTCTTAGGTCGGAGTAGGCTTCTAAGTCGGCATGTGTTTAGATTGGAGGCTATTCTAGCTCGTATACTGTTAGGTCAGACCGTTCCTTAAGTCGTCTTCTGTTAAGTCGCGAATCAGAGGATTAACAGATACCATGTCTATTACTTTTGTGATTCGATTTGGGTGCACCCCTTGATTTGGGAGTGTTGTTTCGCGGTGTTGAGGTAGTAGCTGCTATGCTCAACATCAGTCCGGATCACGCAACTACTAGTATCCTAGTTGGTATCGCCTCATGTACCTTGTCATACTGATTATCCTATTCGCGACCACTACGTTTTGGTTTGTACCTTTAGTATATGGATTGCCCTCTGGTGACTTCCGGTTTTGGGGAAACTACGGTCTTGTATATGCTCTTGGGAATAAAAATGTGTTAAGGGTGGAATGGGCCATGGCTTAACGCTAGTTTGATATTTTACTTTATGATAGACATTATTGTATATAGCGTATTCTATTATATAGTAGATAGTTTAACGGATCCTTAAGAGATGGAAAATCCCGTAACATCTCTTGAGTTATTGCACTCACGTTGACACTGGATAGGAGATGTCAAACCCCGTAAACATCTCTAACGCCGTTGCATTCATATTTATTTACGATTGATTTAACTTTCATAAGGATATTTTAGTCCTGACTCGAGTATTTTGTCTTTTCATTACGCTCGGGTCAGTCCTGAGTTTTTCAGCTTATTGAAGATCTATTCTGGAGGACGAAGACGAAGATTTGGTATACTATTACTATTATTATCCTTGCATCATGCTGTCTGCTGCATTATTTTATTTGTTCTGTTGTATATGTATAACTCTGATAAATGATGTATAAATAATAATCAAAAGTATATTAAACAGCTTCATGAACTGTTTATTTGATTATTATATTTTATCTTTCCGCTGCGAGATTCTGTGATTGTTTATTATCCCTTTCTCTTCTTTTCTTATTTACCCCATTAACCATCCGCCCTTTTTAATGGTTTGGAATCGGCTTGTGTGTTTGATTGTCGATTTAAGCTGTCCAAAAAGGTGGGTCGTTACATATATGATGTGTTAGAATAATCAGTTATAGATTATTGTTGTGATTGAATAATTAGATGCTATGGTAACACCGGCCTTAATTTTGGTATTTTAAAAAGTGAATATTAGGCTCAGGTCCCTAATAGGTTTCAAAATACACAAAAACTCCAGTAAAAAAAGTATGTAAATTAGGTCCCTAGAATTAAGTTACTAAGTAATTGCATATAGTTGTGCAATTATTCACTGAATAATTGCAAACATTTATGCAATTATATTCAAAAGTTGCATAAATTTATGCAATTTTTTCGATGAATAATTGCGGAAATTTCCGCAATTTTTTTGGTGAATAATTACGGAATTTTCCACAAATTTTTGAAAATTATGGAAATTTCCGCAATTTTTCAGTGAATAATTGTTGAAATGTCTGCAATTTTTTGATATAATTGCATAAATGTCTGCAATTATAAACTGAATAATTGCATAAGTGTATGCCATTATTCGATAACTTAATTCTAGGGATCTAATTTACAAACTTTTTTTTACTGAGGTTTTTGTGTATTTTGAAACTTATTAGGGACCTATGGCAAACTGTCCCTTTTAAAAATACTATATATATTATTTTGAAATTGAGGGATTTAAAGGAGGTTTTGAATATAAAATAATTATATCGAAATTTAGACTATTTCAAAAGAAGTTGATTTCAAACAAAATATATAATTTGATTTTGAGTTGTACTCAACTATTCAAGAAAAATATTATAATAGAGATTTAAAAAAATATATTTATATAGAGGGTTTTAAATAATGGATTTTAAATTGATATCTTGAAAAATATAGAAAGGAGTTGAAATCGATATTTAAAATGGACTTGAAGTATAAATGGAATATATTAAGAAAGGGATTTATAAATGAGGTTTTACAAATGAGATTGTTTTATAAATAAGTGAAACTCAAAGGGGTTTATAAATTTATAAACGTTGTTATAAATAAGGAAAATGATGGTCAGTTGATAAATTGGGAATATAGATTTACGATGTGAATTTATATCGAGTTATGGAAATCATTGGGAAAGAAATAGTGGAATCTATTTTTGAATATGAGAATGGTGATAAAATTGAGATATAATCGATGTGATACGAATCGAGAGGGATTTATAAATTGAAATTGGCAACGTTAGATTTTTAAAATAGATTTTTGTCGAGAAATTAAAATTGTTTAAATGGGATTTTAAATTACTATACTATGTAACTAAAATTATTATTCATAGTATTCTGAAAGGCTAGTTATTATAATATTTAATATTTATTGAAATAAATTCTAATTTTATTAATTAGCTTCGTAAATTGATTAGTTATTGAAAATGATTTGAATATGAGTTATCGATGTTATTTGGATTGTTTTGGTTTACTTAAACGTATTTTAAAAATAAACTATTGTTCCTTAAAAATACTTATTATTATATATATATAATTTTAAAAGATTGAATTTATTTATAAATCCTCTCGAGATTGGAAGCGAAGTTTGTTAAACGAGTATGATTTTAGAGGAAAAATCTTATAGTGGGATTCGGGAACTTAAGGAATTTCCAAAGTATTAAAATACGGTAACTTTGGAAGAATGAATTAGAATTACTAAAAGAACTTGGAAATGTTATTTGGAAATATAGACAAGTGTATTGGACTTGGAAATATTAAAGGGAATTGGTTAATAAATTTCGGAACTTATAGAATCCGTTAAGGAATTTACTAATAAAATTTGTAAAGAGTTTTGAGAAATAGGAGATAAATGGACTATTTCCTGAATATTGGGATAAAAAAGATCTTAGGAAATATACCTATAAATAATTCTAAGTATTGGACGTAAAGGATTTGAAAATAGTTAACTTCGAGATTTTAATTATAAAAAATATTTTCAATGGGGTGAATTATAATTGGAAGCGAGAAAAATATTCTAAGTATTGAAATGACTTGAAATATCCTGTTAAGGACATAAGAACTTGAGTTTGATTTCCACTATTAAAATATTGGAAGGGTTTGAATATAGTGGAAATTAGGGAGGCATCCCTATCATACTTTCATATTGTAAAGCGGGTCCTTGTTTTCTGGAAACGAAGAAAAATTATTGCTGAAATGTCAGCAACTTTTATAAATAAGTGCTGCTATTTCAGCAACTATCTGTGTCAAAGTTTTACTGTAAAAACAAAGAAAAATTATTGCTGAAATGTCAGCAACTTTTATAAATAAGTGCTGATATTTCAGCAACTTTCATAAACTGTGTTCGGTGTACATAAAGGTTGCTGAAATATCAGCAACTTTTATAAACAAGTGTTGATATTTCAGCAACTTTCATACACTATGTTCACAGTGTACAGAAATGTTACAAAAATATCAGCAACTTTTATGAAATGTTGCATCATGCTCTGCAATAATCGTGAATAAAAAACAGGGACCTAATTTACACTGAAATTTAGTGAAGGACTTTTCATGAATTTTGAAACTTAATAAGGACCTGTGCCAAAAGTACCCTTGAATATATATCTTATAAAGATATTTTGAAAATAAATTTTGGAAAAATTTATAATAAGGCCGATGACTGCTTATGGATGTTTTATTGATAGTTAAATAACCGACTATCAATATTGGCTAATTTCGTTAATCATTTCGAAGAGACCGGGATCAGATTTAATTATTCGAAAACCACTTCGATCCGGTTTGTACATTACAAATGAATACCGTGAAGATGATGAAGAAGGTGATTCGGTTTGTCCAAACCCAGGACAACTTGTATGGACAAGTGCTATCAGAACATCGTCATTGGAGGACGATGAGCATTCTAAGTAGAATTGTTCCTTGAATGGTAACGCTTAGCCTCGAGCCTCATCAACTGGGAATGACTAAAACAGGGAAGATGCAGCAAGGCTAAGTAGGTCACACCCAATTAGGGTATGCTATCACTTTTCTAGATGTCCTCAAAAACCTATATATTATGGATATGGTTGTGCATGAAAGAAGGAGCGCTCGATAGTAAGGGTGGAAACACCCGGGGTTATAACATATTCGGTTTATCCAGGTTAGGGGTAGGCCGGTCTTGTGTAGTAGGGTCCCGACAATGGTCGCCGGTACATTGTTCTAGAGGTGTACTGTGATGGGTGGTACCCTAGTGGCCTAGTCATTCGTATGGAATACTCGGATACTTCATATGGTTAATGCACACTGTAGTTCTCCATGGAGACTGACAGTTGTACTTAGAAAAGAACATGCTACCACATCCTCATATTTGAATTTCGATAAAAATCAAATTTTAAAATTTTAATTCTAATTTTCATCAAAATTCAAATATGAGGATGTGGTAGCCTATTATTTTCTAAGTACAACTGTCAGTCTCCATGGAGAACTACAATGTGCATAAACAATATGAAGTATCCGAGTATTCCATATTGTCCGTAATTTAGGTGGGAGTTAATCGGTCGAAGTCTCGCCTGATTCTGAGTTAGTATGAAGAAGTTATTGCAGTCTGAACAAAAAAATAGTGGCTTTTACACTAGGCGAAGTTCAAATATAGGGATGATGTGGTAGCATATTATTTTCTAAGTACAATTGTTGGTCTCCATGGAGAACTATAGTGTGTGTTAACAATATGAAGTATCCGAGTGTTCTATATTGTCCGTAATTTAGGTGGGAGTTAGTCGGTCGAAGTCTCGCCTGATTCCAAGTTAGTATAAAGCAGTTATTGCAGTCTGTACCAAAAAAATAGCGGCTTCTGCACTAGGCAGAGTTTAAATATAGGGATGTGGTAGCTTGTTATTTTCGAAGTACAATTGTCAATATCCATGGAGAGCTACAGTGTTCGTTAATAATATAAAATATCCAACTGTTCCATATTGTCCGTAATTTAGGTGGGATTTAATCGGTCGAAGTCCTGCCTGATTTCGAGTTAGTATGAAGCAGTTATTGCAGTATGAAAAAAAAATAGCGGCTTCTGCACTTGGCGGAGTTCAAATATGGGGATGTGACAGCTTATTATTTTCTAAGTATAACTGTCAGTCCCCATGGAGAACTACAGTGTTCGTTCACAAGATGAAGTATCTAAGCGTTCCATATTATCTGTAATTCAGGTGGAAGTTAATCGGTCGAAGTCTTGCCTGATTCTGAGTTAGTATGAAGAAGTTATTGCAGTCCGAACAAATAAATTAGCGGCTTCTACACTAGGCGGAGTTCAAATATGAGAATGTGGTAGCATGTTATTTTCTAAGTACAACCGTTAGTCCCATGGAGAACTACAGTGTGCGTTCAGAAGATGAAGTATCTGAGTGTTCCATATTGTCCATAATTTAGGTTGGAGTTCATTGGTCGAAGTCTCGCCTGATTTCGAGTTAGTATGAAGAAGTTATTGTAATTTGAACAAAAAGAATAGAGGCTTCTCCACTAGATGGAGTTCAAATACGAGGATGCGGTAGCCTGCTATTTTCTAAGTACAACTGTCAGTCTCCATGGAAAACTACAGTATGTGTTCAAAATTCTTATTTTCAAAATTTATATTTCAAAATTTTAAGTTTGTAATAAAGGGTCAATGGGTTACCCATTTATAACACTTTTAAAAATGGATCAACTCAACCCATAACCCCTTTTATAAAATTCATAAATGGGTTGACCCAACCCATTTATAAGTAGGGTAAATATGTTGGGTCATATTTTGACATGTCTACCCACAAGCACTTGGAGTGTACTGAAAAATAGAAGCACACATCGAATTCCACAACCGACGCATATTCAAATATTGACAGTTTCTTTATCGCTTCATTTATCAAGTTTCATGTGAATAGCTAGCCCATTATTTTCCAATAAAGTATAATTTAATCATGGAATTTTGTTTAAATGTACCACAATTGGTATACCTTTGACTAATGATTTAACATTTTGACAGAGAAGTTCTAAGTAGAAATGATAAACATTTACCTTTTATAAAAATGGGATCCAATTCCAAAATCTTTCGACAATCTTCTTTACATGAGAACTCAATGTAAAAGTTGATGTTATTCGATTTTACCTACAAGATCACTTAAGTTTCCAAGCTCCTTCTAAGTGAGTCATGGCTGCCATGTAGGATACATCACCATATGTAACAACCCGCATATTTTACGATTGTATATTTAAATGTTTTATTTAAATATAGCATCGTTAGTCAGACTAAGGTCCGAAATATTACTTTCTATAAATAGTCTAATTGGGACTCGAGACCACTTCCATTGAGGCCAAAATGGCGTTTACAACTTTTTTGAGTATAAACATCGATATGTTTGGAGTTGAGTAAATTTTTGATATTTTCATTTAGGGCTTTGGGTTTGGGTTTCAGCCCACCAACCTAACAAATAACCCAACTCCACTCCTCTTCATCCATTCACTCATTCTATTTCCTAACACTCAAGCTTTTAAGAAAAAAATGGGGGAAAGAAAGGGAAATGGAAATTCCTAAACCCTAGTTTTGTTTAGGAAACTCAAATTCAAGTCCAAAATCAAGGTGAAGCTTAGGTAAGCATCCTCTTCATCTTCTCCATCTCTATCTCTCTTCAATTTTAGAAATTCCTAAACCCTAACTTAGGAAATATTTGCTTATTAGCTTAGATTGGAGCTTCTTGAGTTGAAGTTGAAGAGGAGTTGGCCTTTCCTTTGTTTTAGAGATTCTCATTCGTTGTTTTTGGGTTTAAAGGTGAGTTTTTGAACTCACATCTATGTCTATATCTTTGATAGTTGTTAGGTAGTAATTCCTAACATCTATTCCTTGTCCATTTGCCTTTGAATTGAATTGGTTTGATGAATATTCCAATTTTTGGAGTTTTGAAGTCAAATCTTTTAAAAATTCTATCTTTGATGTTTGAACATATTGTTGGGGTGTATCGAAGAGCCTATAAGGCTAGGTTGTCGCTTGGCATAAATCCCTAGTCTCCGTTGCTTGTCCGATCACTTCTGTTGGATTTTTGCCCTTCATGGGGCTAGACTGAAAATACTGCAAATGGCAGTTTAGTCGATTGAACCAGAAGGTCAGTCGACTGAATCTGGGACCAGAAAATTCTCTCGCCTTGTATCAATCGACTGACCCTCTGGTTCAGTGGACTGAAACTGGGAACAGAATGTTCTTGTCCCTGTATCAGTCGACTGAACCAGAAGGTCTGTCGACTGAACTATGAACCCGAGAGTTTCTGGCCTTGTATCAGTCGACTGACCCCACTGTCCAGTCGACTGAATCTGGGAGAAGTGCTTTTTGCCTATTTTAGGCCGTTTTGTGTGGTTTTCTGATTTTTAATCGATTCTTGATGATCTGGTTTGTTGTTATCATTTATCGACTTTGATGACTTCTTTTTCAGGATTTTTGGGAATATCCATTTTGATGGATTCGGTATCAATTTTTATGGTTTTAATTCACGTCGTCGAATGTGGATTTTGGTGATTGATTGTTTCTACAATCATTTATGTGATTTGTCACTTTAAAATACAAAGGTTTCTATACTAGTAGTAAATACTCGAACTCTTTCACAAAAATGATTTCAATGATATTTTTTATACAAAGCTTGTTTTTAAAACTGTTTTCCAATCTATTAGTATATTCAAACCTTTACCTCATTCATATGAGAAATCTAATTAAACGGCTTAGCAAAACAAGTGGTATGAAACACTTGCGTTTACTTTGTCGGTTAATTCTTGGACTTGTTCGATTGAACTCTCGTGACAATTTTCGAGTGGAAATCTACAATCTGTTCGTAAATATTTAAGTTAAGCCAGTGTTATGGGACATGAAGCTAAACTCCTCTATTTACTAGCTTAGTGTAATTGACACTTCTTATTGATTAATGATGATCATTTTATGGTTTAAACTAGCGATGTGCGATGTCTCTTTGTCTGCGTGGGGGACTGTACCCAGATTTATGGAGCATCGTCTCAATTTTTATGGGCTGGCGACCCATGGTCTTTGGACCGCTCGTGGAGCAATCGGCTCGATAAGTCGGTGCATGGGGCATATCTTTTTAGGTGCGTCGTTGTTCGTCTAGGCATGGGGTGTATCTTTTTAGGTGCATCGATGTTCGACTAGGCATGGGGTGTACCTTTTTTGGTGCATCGATGTTCGACTAGGTATGGGGTGTACCTTTTTAGGTGCAT
The DNA here is from genome assembly GCA_030737815.1 of Allium fistulosum. Taxonomy (NCBI): domain Eukaryota; kingdom Viridiplantae; phylum Streptophyta; class Magnoliopsida; order Asparagales; family Amaryllidaceae; genus Allium; species Allium fistulosum. Next base: position 1,060,389,718 of record CM060903.1, read on the forward strand.
CGATGTTCAACTAGGCATGGGGTGTATCTTTTTAGGTGCATCGGTGTTCGACTAGGCATGGGGTGTATCTTTTTAGGTGCATCGATGTCCGACTATGCATGGGGCGTATCTTTTTAGGTGCGTCGATGTTCGACTCTGCATGGGGCATATCTTTTTAGGTGCGTCCATGTTCGGTTCATTTATTGGGTTAGCGACCCGAGGAATAGCGTTCCGTTTGTGATACACATGTTGGTGAGTTTTCATGCTCCCGTTTGTGATAGGCCTTCCCCTTTTTGTGGTTTCTGGATTTCTAGTTGACGATTTCTAAAATTAGCGTTTCACTGATTTTTGCGATTGGCATTGATATGTTTTGTCAATATTTGTGTTTTGGTGAATAATTTAAGGAACATGACATTCTTTTTAGTGTTTGAGAATATTTGAGATATTGTATGATTTTTATTGTTATTGAATGTATACTTGTCACAGTATGGCATTATTGTTATCATACGTTTTTGATGATATCTCTTATTCTGTCTCATTTTATCTGATATTTATAGGTAGACTGATCCGTTTATTATTTTCTTCTTAAATAATACTCTGGTCAGACCGAGATATTTCAGGTGCTCCTGCTTGACTTCTTATCAGGGTCCGTCACCTGACTTTTGGCTAACTACTTTAGCATAGTAGTTTTTGTTAGTATACATTTGAGATAGAGACTCCTTGATGTATACTTATTCTTTTGTCTATCACATATATCTATTCTTTTATGATGTAGTGGATCTAGTTTGACCACTATTTTGATGTACACTTTTATGTGTTATATTCATATCTCTTTCCGCCTTTGTGATATGAATATCTGTGACTGATTTGTGTTATGTTTATTTCTATATTTGTTTCCGAAGGCCTCATAGCCAATGTGTGTAGCTTTGAGTTTGTATTTGATATGTCGGATTTCCTCTTGAAATGAAATGTAAGTCATATTATCTGACATACGGGTACTCGACAAAGCAATTACACGGATGGTCGCTCCTCAACAGCCGTATTCTTCATGCTAGTCGACGGCATTACCCCGTAGTGTCCTTGGCTAGTGTGAGTATAGAGGTGGGGCATCACAGCTTGGTATCAAAGCCAAACTTCGGAACAATGTAGAATAATCTAGCAAGGATCACTGTCCTAAGTCTTTCTTAGGAATCGTGCCATAGGATTTAATTCGAGTCTTCGTACCGTTCTATCCTATTTCTTTTTTTTATGATGCCATGTTTTATCAGTCAAGTTTGTTTGATATTCATTCTGTGAATAACCTTTTTCCTCTTCTTTCTTTCTTTCTTTCTTAAAGAAGAGAAATGGTTAGAACTGGCAGTCCTAGCGTCGGTCAATCCAGTAGTCCTTCTCTGGATGGCGTATTCATGTCTTCCCAACAACTTTTGGATCTTGTAAAGAATCAAAGGTTTATATGTGCTTTGAGTAAGAACCCCAAAAAGGTTTTACCTCTGAAACTAGAAGTTCCTTTCAATCAGCTTGTAGATATCACTCTTCAACTAGAAGAGGCCGATAAAGAAAGTGATGTTGAAGTTGTGGATGACAAACAAAACTTCAACATCAACAAGAAGAGGCATATTAAGTTCAAAAGCCCTAATCCCAACAAGAAAGGGAAGCAGACAACTTTAGTAGCAAAGACTCCTACCTCTAGTCGTGGACAATGCTACAATTGTGGTTCTAGGGACCACTATGCGAATGAGTGTCCGAAGCCTCTTGCTTGTCGCTATTGCAAAGGTTTGGGTCATCTTTTATCTTCATGTCCCAAACTTCAAAGTAGGAGAGAGGGAAAGCTAAATGTTGTGCAAGGCCCTAGTAATAACTCTCTTGGTCAAGGTATTTCTCATTCTATCCTTGATGCATATATATTTTGTGATCATCCTATTCGAGTTCTTTTTGACACGGGTGCATCCCACTCTTTTATATCAAAAGAACTTGTTGATTCTTTTTCATTAAATAGTATGGGCTTGATGACTTCACTGAAAATTACGAATCCGTTTGGTGGATCTGCAACACTCAGTTTGCTATGTAAAGATGTCGAGATTATTTTATGTGACTATTCTTTCCGAGCCTATTTGCATGTTATGCGTTACTTAGGCTTCAGAATTGATTTTTGGGAAAGGACTGGCTTAATCATTATGAAGCCCATATCCTATATCCTGAGAGGACTATCCATCTTCGACATTCTCAATCTGTTAAGCAGATTTTTAATTTTTTTTCTTAATGATTTCGATTTCCAATTCAGTGGCATCATTTTATTCTTTAAACCCACTTGATGAGGAAGATGTTATTTCCCTCACTCAAGTAGTTCATGAATTTTTTGGTATATTTGAGCTTGTCTTAGGATTATCACCTAAGCAATCTATTGAGTGGTGCTAAGGTCTTTTCAGCTCGACCTTGCCACCGGTTTTCATCAGCTACGAGTTGCAGAGGGTAGCATTCCACTTACCGCATTCCGCACTTGTTATGATTCTTATGAGTGACTCGTGATGTCATTCGATTTGTTCAGCTTATTTCATCCATCTTATGAATCCAGTATTCTGTGAATATCTCGATGAGACCATCCTTGTATTTGTTGATTATGGATGAAAACAATAATTTAAAATTTGCAAATCTATTTAATAAATTTATAAGTATGATTGGATTTTGTTCTTAAAACGAGCAAAGAATATTTGTAAATTTTATAAGAGGCATGTTTATCATATAAAAGATGATTTTGTGTTGTTTTACCCATTGAGTGCTTTAAGAATTCTGGTCGATGCGCTTGATCAACGTTATCGATAGGAATCTCCTAAACGCTATGATGAGACAGTCAAACACAGTAAATTGACTTGTAAAAAGTAAATTTTTCTAAAAAGATGATTACACAAAGTTAATTATAATTTTGAAAGTCTTAGCTTTTCGGGGAAGAGGACCATTTAAAAGAACTCCTTTCCGATACTCCTATTCTTGTGATTCCCGAAGGGAACCAAGACTTTGTTGTTTGTACCGATGCTAGTCGTATTCGTTTGGGTGTCATTCTCTTGGAAAGGGAATGTGTTATCACATATGCTTCTTGATAATTAAAGCTTGTCGAGATTAGATATGCCATTCATGATCTAGTGCTCGCGGCCATTGTTTTCGCTCATAAAATTTGGCGTCATTATCTTTTGGGAGAGAAAATTGTTCTCTACACCGATCATAAATCTTTGAAGTATTTATTTTCTCAAAAGGAACATAATTTGCATCAACAACGTTAGCTCGAGTTCCTTGCATCTTATGATCTTGATATTCTCTATACTCTCGGAAAGGGGAAACCGTGTTGCCGATTCCCTTAGTTGTAAGCAACAAGCGGTTGTTTCCGTGATGATATCCGAATGGAGTGATCTCGAGACTTTATCCAATTGTGAGATTCGAGATCGTGAATCCAATTTATGTTCATCTCTTGTTTTATATAGCCTTGAGGCTCATCCTTCTCTTTTAGCACCGCTTATCGTCCTCAATTCGATGGACCAACCGAGCATGTGAATTAAACTCTTGAAGATCTTCTTCGTGCATGTGTTCTTGATTTTGGTGGAAGTTGGGAATTTCATATTTCTCTTGTTGAGTTTTCCTATAATAATAGCTTCCGATCTAGTATTGGTATGGCATCTTTCAAGGCACTCTACGGAAGGCCATGCCGATTTCCTTCGTGTTGGCTTAAAGCCGGTGAGAAGCTGGTTTTAGGTCCAGACTTTATTGGTGTTCATTCGTGTTTCACCTATGAAGGGTGTTGTGCGTTTCAATCGATCGGCAAAATGAGCACGTCGATTTGTTGGTCCATTTCCCATCACCGAACGCATTGGTTCCGTGGCTTATCGCCTTTTATTACCGGTTTAGTTTTCTACTATTCATGACGTATTCCACATCTCTCAACTACGGAAATGCCTTAGGGGTTCCGATTCTATTCTTGAGCCCTGTGTAATTGAAGAAATTGAAGTTTCACCAAATTTGACTTATGAGCAACATTCTATTCCTATCATTGCTTTGGAGGTTAAACGCCTTTGAAATAAAGATGTTCCTCTTGTGAAAGTTCAGTGGTCCACAAATCCTAAGGATTGCTCTTGGGAATCCAGAGAATTCATCGAGCGAACACATCCGGACTTACTCTCTCGTGCTTCTTAAAGTGAACTTCTCATTTTAAAATTTCTTCTTTTTATGTTGTTATGCCTTTGTATGGTTGTTACTTTTAATTTCTTTTTCTTAAGTATTGTGAGGACGCAATTTCTTTAAGGAGGGGAGTCTGTAACAACCCGTATATTTTACGATTGTATGTTTAAATGTTTTATTTAAATATAGCATCATTAGTCGGACTAAGGTCCGAAATGTTACTTTCTGTAAATAGTCGAATTGGGACTCAAGACCACTTCCATTGAGTCCAAAATGGCGTTTACAACTTTTTTGAGTATAAACATCGATATGTTTGGAGTTGAGTAAAATTTTGATATTTCCATTTAGGGCTTTGGGTTTGGGTTTCAACCAACCAACCTAACAAATAACCCAACTCCACTCCTCTTCATCCATTCACTCATTCTATTTCCTAACACTCAAGCTTTTAATAAAAATGGGGGAAAGAAAGGGAAATTCATGAACCCTAGTTTTGTTTAGGAAACTCAAATTCAAGTCCAAAATCAAGGTGAAGCTTAGGTAAGCATCCTCTTCATCTTCTCCATCTCTATCTCTCTTCAATTTCAGAAATTCCTAAACCCTAACTTAGGAAATATTTGCTTATTAGCTTAGATTGGAGCTTCTTGAGTTGAAGTTGAAGAGGAATTGGCCTTTCCTTTGTTTTAGAGCTTCTCATTCGTTGTTTTTGGGTTTAAAGGTGAGTTTTTGAACTCACATCTATGTCTATATCTTTTATAGTTGTTAGGTAGTAATTCCTAACATCTATTCCTTGTCCATTTGCCTTTGAATTGAATTGGTTTGATGAATATTCCAATTTTTGGCGTTTTGAAGTCAAATCTTTTAAAAATCCTATCTTTGATGTTTGAACATGTTGTTGGGGTGTATCGAAGAGCCTATAAGGCTGGGTTGTCGCTTGGCATAAATCCCTAGTCTCCGTTGATCGTCTGATCACTTCTGTTGGACTTTTGCCCTTCATGGGGCTAGACTGAAAATACTGCATATGGCAGTTCAGTCGACTGAACAAGAAGGTGAGTCGACTGAATCTGGGACCAGAAAATTTTCTGGCCTTGTATCAATCGACTGACCCTTTGGTTCAGTTGACTGAAACTGGGAACATAATGTTCCTGTCCCTGTATCAGTCGACTGAACCAGAAGGTTTGTCGACTGAACCAGGAACCCGAGAGTTTCTGGTCTTGTATCAGTCGACTAACCCCACTGTCCAGTCGATTGAATCTGAGAGATGTGCTTTTTGCCTATTTTAGGTCGTTTTGTGTGGGTTTTCGATTTTTAATCGATTCTTGATGATCTGATTTGTTGTTATCATTTATCGATTTTGATGACTTCTTTTTCGGGATTTTTGGGAATATCCATTTTGATGGATTCAGTATCGGTTTTTATGGTTTTAATTCACATCGTCGAATGTGGATTTTGGTGATTGATTGTTTCTACAATCATTTCTGTGGTTTGTTACTTTAAAATACAAAGGTTTCTATACTAGTAGTAAATACTCGAACTCTTTCACAAAAATGATTTCAATGTTATTTTAATACAAAGCTTGACCGTTTTCCAATCTATTAGTATATACAAACCTTTACCTCATTCGTATGAGAAATCTAATTAAATGGCTTAGCAAAACATGTGGTATGAAACGCTTGCGTTTACTTCGTCGGTTAATTCTTGGACTTGTTCGATTGAACTCTCATGACAATTTTCGAGTGGAAATCTACAATCTGTTCGTAAAAATTTAAGTTAAGCCAGTGGTTATGGGACATGAAGCTAAACTCATCTATTTACTAGCTTAGTGTAATTGACACTTCTTATTGATCAATGATGATCATTTTAAGGTTTAGACTAGCGATGTGCGATGTCTCTTTGTCCGCGTAGGGGACTGTACCCAGATTTATGGAGCTTCTTCTCAATTTTTATGGGCTAGCGACCCATGGTCTTTGGACCGTTCGTGGAGTAATCGGCTCGATAAGTCGGTGCATGGGGCGTATCTTTTTAGGTGCGTCGATGTTCGACTAGGCATGGGGTGTATCTTTTTAGGTGCATCGATGTTCGACTAGGCATGGGGTGTATCTGTTTAGGTGCATCGGTGTTCGACTAGGCATGGGGTGTATCTTTTTAGTTGCATCGATGTTCGACTAGGCATGGGGCGTATCTTTTTAGGTGCGTCGATGTTCGACTGTGCATGGGGCGTATCTTTTCAAGAGCATCGATGTTCGGTTCATTTATTGGGTTAGCGACCCGAGGAATAGTGTTCCGTTTGTGATACACGTGTTGGTGAGTTTTCATGCTCCCGTTTGTGATAGGCCTTCCCTTTTTTGTGATTTCTGGATTTCTAGTTGACGATATCTAGAATTTGTGTTTCACCGATTTTTGCGATTGGCGTTGATATGTTTTGTCAATATTTGTGTTTTGGTGAATAATTTAAAGAACATGACATTCTTTTTAGTGTTTGAGAATATTTAAGATATTGTATGATTTTTATTGTTATTGAATGTATACTTGTCACAGTATGGCATTATTGTTATCATACGTTTTTGGTGATATCTCTTATCCTGTCTCATTTTATATGATATTTATAGCTAGACTGATCCATTTATTATTTTCTTCTTAAATAATACTCGGGTCAGACCGAGATATTTTAGGTGCTCTTGCTTGACTTCTTATCAGGGTCCGTCACTTGACTTTTGGCTAACTACTTTAGCTTAGTAGTTTTTGTTAGTATACATTTGAGGTAGAGACTCCTTGATGTATACTTATTCTTTTGTCTAGCACATGTATCTATTCTTTTGTGATGTAGTGGATCTAGTTTGACCACTATTTTGATGCACACTTTTATGTGTTATATTCATATTTGTTTCCGCCTTTGTGATATGAATATCTGTGACTGATTTGTGTTATGTTTATTTCTACATTTGTTTCTGAAGGCCTCATAGCCATTGTGTGGTAGCTTTGAGTTTGTATTTGATATGTCAGATTTCCTCTTGAAATGAAATGTAAGTTATATTATCTGACATATCGGTACTCGCACAAAGCAATTACATAGATGGTCGCTCCTTAACAGCCTTATTCTTCGTGCTAGTCGACGGCATTACCCCGTAGTGTCCTTGGCTAGTGTGTGTATAGAGGTGGGGCGTCACACCATAAAGGAAAAAATCGACAAGGTAATTTCGCCAATACCTTATGCCTTTATCTTTCACGCTATTCGATAATGGAAGTGGATTGCCTTTATACTTCAAATTTAAAACACTTGGAACATAATTTTCATCATTTTTGGGCTTTGATTTAAACCCAAGGTTTAGGAGTAGCAACAACCAGAACCCGTTCTAGTTGGTGAGAAATTATTGTTATGTTTGAGATATAGTTGCTTTTGTGAGTGGCAAGTAGAGCTCGGAGATATTGGAAATGGGGTGTCTATAACACAATGCAGAATGGATGTTAAAGCTATTTGAACACTAGTGGAGATGAAATGTGTGTTTCAAATCTATAAAACTAACTTATGAATTTAACACTATAGCTATTCAAATTGCAAAATGAAATAAGTAAGTAACAAAGTAAAATGCAGTAAAGTAAATAACACCCGGATTTTTATACTGGTTCGGATTGACCAATTCTATATCCGGTCCTGCACTGCACCATGCAGAAATTCACTATAATTGCTTGGTTTCCATGGATGGTAAGAACACCTTTACAATCTTGATTTTGCAAGCTGCAAGATATACCCTCTTGATTTCAAAGGCTACAAGAACACCTTTTCCTTTTTACAAACAACAATAGAGTATGGAAAGTAATCGTATTTTCAATACGAATTCTTGTAGATTCGGTACAATGATCCTATAGACCTTCAATGACAATATCTTTGTATTCATTAAGGAATAGGATGAAATCAAAGAGAGAATGATATGAATTCAAGTAGAAACTCTCTGATGTAATGTGGTTTTCAAATCCTTGTAGAATCAAAGTGAAATGACATGGATTTTCAAAGAAAATGAAAGAGAATGCAATGCATTTCTTTTACAAAATTATGGAAGAGAAAGAGTATGAGAATGAGGAGAGAATTAATTAGAAAATTCAATTTCTAGGGCCTTTATATAGTTGTTGAAGAGACATGTCTTTTGATGAAGAGATGGCGGGAAAATCCCTTGATTTGAATTTAAAAAACTGACCAACTGAACATATATCGACATACTTGATACCCATATGTTGACATATAGGCATTTTTCAAAGGGAGCATCAACACCAATAAGTGTTGCAAATTTCAGATTCCAAAAGTACCTCTTATTTATGGATTTTTGTGATTCGATCGAGATCAATGGTTGATGATCTAAGTATAATTGCCATCAATGGTTGATGATCTAAGTATAATTGCCATGGGATCTTTAACAAGGAATTCTAAGACTCAACCTACTCATCACTTCAAACACTTCTGTCCTAGCAGCATTCTTCTTTAATCAGTTTTGTTCTTTCATTACTTTGATTAACCTTTGTATATAATCATTTGCTTCCACTCTATGCTTGTTTATATATATAAATATCTCAATAATGTATCTGAAAAAACAACACAGCTCGAAGAAACATTTATATGGTTGTTACCATCAAAATCAATACTTAAGGTATAAACAATCTCCCTCTTTTTGATGATGACGGTCATATAAATATTTGAAAGATAAAATATAATACTTCTATATTTGACTCTCCTTAACTCTATGCACTCCTCCTATTATTTTTCCTAGTATATTTATACATTTTGTCTTTCTTTGTTATCAACAAAAAAGGGTGAAAAAGAATTGCTTAGGCGCAACTAGACAATATGTATAGAGTTTGTAGATAGAGATAAATATCAATGTATATAAATAGAACTCATGAGGGGAATCAAAATCAATACAAAGCATGAAATAAAATATTAAAAATGTTAATTTTTTTTAGAGTTATCGACTTTTTCGATGCCAATGTCCTTTTGAATTACATCCAACTCACCATCTTTATATATAATCTTGCTCGGTATCTATGGGTTATATGCTTTGAACATCCACTATCTAATATCCATTGTTCGGTACCTGAAAAATATAAAATATGAGCACTGATACCCTATTTTGTTTTGGGTCCATGGGGTTAAGTTTTGCGAAGCCGAACCCATGAAGAGTTTGAATGCCCCTTCAAGATGTAATCATTGGATAAATGAACTTTATTAATAAAATTATCAATATATTTTTCCTTCTCATTATTATCTAACTTTCTAGGAACCCATAAATTAATAAACCTATTTGGGGGTTTTAATTTTAATTTCCTAGGTTTCGGTTTAAACTTGGTAACCTTAACAAATTTAGTATTTTGAGTACTATTTTTCTTTGATTTGGTCTTAGGGATGTTTCCAAGTCCATATTTATTGTTAGTGGGTATAGATGCAGATAATAAATTTTCTAGATTATTCTTCCCTTTGTTGAATTTATCAACATCAGTTTTCATTTTTTCAAAATCCTTATTACGGTTAAGAAAAACATTGTCTAGAGATATTATTTTGTCATTCAGATCAGTGATCTCTGAATGCATTGAAAGATTTTCTGATTTTAAGGATTCATTTTCACTTTTTAGTTTTTCAACACTTTCAAATGTCAAATCCTTTTCATCATTATGTCCATTTAGTGTTTCAATTTCATCTTCTAGACATTGTTTTTCTTCTGTTAAAATTTCATTAAACATTTTTAATCTATCTATCTCTGCTAAACTATTCTTGTACTCTTTCCTAAGAGTTTTGTATCTCTTATACATATCATTTAACATTCATAATTTCTTTATTAAAATTCCACACCTAGTCATCCTTTGCCATGAAACACATGTTGGCATTTACTGTTTCTGAATCACTATCACTTGATGATGTATCTGAATCATCCCATGTTGCATTGAAAGCATGTTTCCTCTTCTTATTGAAAGTGTTTGAAGAGTATTTTGATATCTTCAGATTTGGACAGTCTCATTTCAAATGACTAGGTTGATCACATTCAAAACACTTAACAACATTTTTTGTTTATGGAATTATTGTTGTTAGTTTTCTGAAGTTTGTTCGTTTTCCAATATTTTAAGAATTTTTGACATTCCTGGTCATAAACTCGATATCATCATCATCATCATTATCTGGTTCATCATTGTCGTTTGTAGTATTTAGTGCTAGTGGTTTCTTCTCATTTGCCTTATTCTCTTTTCTAACCTGTAACTTTACTACATAGGACATTAGATTGCCAATTAATCTTCTATTTTCATAGTACTAATACCATCGACTTCTTCGATTGCCAGAATCTTCTGATCCCACTCACTAGAAAGTGAATTCAAGATCTTTCTGGCTTGGTCCTCTGCAGTAATTTTCTTTCTTAATGATAGTAATGCATATCCTGAAATCTAGAATACATATAAGAAATAGACTCATCTGGTTTCATTTGAAAAAGTTGAAACCGATTAGTTAGCATAGATCTCTTAGTTTGTTTTACTTTACTACTGCCCTCATGTGTGACTTCCATGTTCTCCAAATTTCATATGCGGACTTACAAACAGACACTCGATTAAATTTATTTCTATCAAAGGAGCAAAATAAAATGTTCATGGCCTTTGAGTAACTGAATGCTTATGTCTTTTGGTTAGTGTCCATCTGAATAGTTCACTTGGGTCTCAGTGTACTCTATTTGGGTAAATGTTCCAAATATCAAAACCATTAGACCACAAATAAAATTTCATCCTACAAGCCCATTATGCATAATTACTGCCATCAAATAGAGGAGGTCTAGTGATAGATTGCCCTTCTACAAAAGTGTTAAAGAAAGTGATACTGGTGTCATTAGCCATTTATACTTTTCAAAAACCAAGTTATGAATTTTTGAAAACCAGTGTTCTGAAACCAAAAATTGGAAATGGGGTGTCTATAACACAATGCAGAATGGATCTTAAGGCTATTTGAATAATGAGGGGATGAAATGTGTATTTTAAATATATAAAATAACTTATGAATTTAACACTATATCTATTCAAATTGCAAAAAGAAATAAGTAAGTAATAAAGTAAAATGTAGTAAAATAAATAATATTTGGATTTTTGTTTTGGTTCGGATTGACCAATCTACAACCAGTCCTGCACTGCACCATGCAGAATTTCACTATAATCACTTGCTTTCTATAGGTGGTAAGAAAACCTTTACAATCTTGATATTAAGGGCTACAAGATACACCCTCTTGATTTCACAGGATACAAGAACACCTTTTCCTTTCCACAAACAACAACAAAGTATGCAAGTAGTCGTATCTTCAATACAGATTCTTGCAGATTCGATACAATAATTCTATAGGCCTCCAATGGTAATATATGTTTGTATTCTTTAAATAATAGGATGAAATCAGAGAGAGAATGATATAAATTCAAGTAGAAACTCTCTGATATAATATGGTGTTAACTCATATTTTCGTGCCGACCTAAAACTCTATGACTCAAGACTCTATGACCTAAGAACTTAACGACTTAAGGAGCAGAACGATTTAACGACCTAGCAGGCTTCATGATCTAGTGCCTCCAGACTTCATGAGCTAAGAACTTAGCGACCTAAGAAAGTCTGCGACCTAGAGTGGCTGCGAGTTAAGGAACCCTACGACCTAAGAACTTAGCGACCTAAGAAAGTCTGCGACCTAAAGTGGCTGCGAGTTAAGGAACTCTGCGACCTAAGGACTTCACGACCTAAGAACTTAACGACCTAAGGAAGTTAGCGATCTAAGGGACTTAACGACCTAAGGAGTGTCGCGACCTAAGAGCTTTACGACTTAGCAGACTCTACGAGCTACCGACCTAAAGTTGTTTACGACCTAACTCCTGAAGTAAACTTCACGAGCTAACGACCTAAAGACTCCACGAGCTAAAAGAAAAGAAAGGCATGACCTATCTTAGGTCGCCTACGACTTACCACTTCAGATGAATCTAAGTGCAACTCCATCAGCCCAGCCTCCTAAGTTGCAAGATGACCACGACCTATCTTAGGTCGCTCGCGACCTACGACCTAACTTAGGTCGTACGCGACCTAAGACTTAGAGCAATATTTCTGTCCAGAATCACTCATATAAATACCCCACTACCTTCAACATGAAAAGGACTTTTGGCTGATCATTTCTCGAAGCGTCATTACTCTGCCGAATTTTCAACTCATCCAACATTTGAAGAACTCCAATCACTCAAGACATTACAACAAGCTTTGAGAGAAATCTACCGCATTCAACACGAATTCGAGGAGATCTTCGACATCGAAGCTTGAGCTAATAGTCGAAAGTGTTTAGGAATTGAAATATATCGTATTTCACAAGTGTATCGTATCATTTTGTAACCAGATTCAGTAATAAAGAGATTCAAAGTGGACGTAGGCTCGATCTCAAGCCGAACCACTATAAACTGCTGTCTTTTACTGCTTTTTCGCTATTTTACTGCTTAATTCCTGTTCCCGTCACATAGGTGGTGCTTTCACAACTCTATTACACACACCGGGTGTTAGCGTTCAATTTTTAGCGTTAACATTTTGGTGCTTTCACTGAGAATTGAACTCAGGAATATTCTCACCATTGCTCCGCAAGAGCTTATTGAAAGAATCTCTCTAAAGACCAGAAGTTTATCTGAAATCATGGCTCCCGGAAGAAAATGTTGATCTACCAGATCCGGAAATGCTCATGAGGGAACCTCCGCTTCCCCAACAGCAAATCAAGCAACCCCTACCGTTGGTGTCACAAGGGCTGAATTAGACGACGCAGTGTCAGGATTATGTCAGCAAATTGAAGCTCAAAACGCTTTAATGATGGACAGATTAAACACTCTACTTGGGGCAAATCAACAGCCAGAAAACAATGAAACAGTCTTCACTGAAGATGCTCATAATTCCCAGGAGAAAGATATTCCTCAAAGAGCCGCTGGCACCGCCGAAATGCCACCTTTCCAAGCTGGGGGTCCAAGGCCGCAGCCAACTTTTCGCGAGCATTTGCCCATGCAAAATTCTGAAAGAAGAGGTGACTTCTACCCGGCGATGCCTCTGAACAATGAAGAGTATCTATCAGGGATGATTCGCCAAATCATGAAAGAGAGCATGCAGAGGGAAGAAAACGAGAGTGATTGGGGATTTGCGCCAAGCAGAACTCCGTTTACTGAAAGGATCCTGAAAGCAGAGTTTCCAAGAAAATTTGTACCTCCTACTATTCCGGCTTATAGAGGGACAAGTGACCCTAATCATTTCCTATACAAATACGATTGGCATATGACCGGCGCGAGGGCATCAGATGAGATTAAATGCCGATACTTTCCAGTATACTTGGAAGGAGTGGCCCTACTTTGGTTCACAAAGCTACCAATTCGATCCGTAGATCAATTCTCTGATTTAACTCAAAAGTTCAAAGATCAGTTCAGGTTGTATGCTTCTAAAGCTAAAGGTATAATGTCACTGTCTAGTCTTGAACAAGGGCCCGGAGAATCAATCAGATCTTTCTTGAACCGTTTCAATATAGCCCTAGCCGAAGTGGATAATGCAGAACCCCGTATGATCCTGACTTACCTGATGCGGGCCATCAACAAATCAAGTGAATTCGGAAGATGGTTAAAAATGAAGGAGCCAAACTCACTCGAGAAATTCTATAAAAAGGCCGACGAATTTATGTGTTTGGAAAACCTCTCCGCGACGGCAAAAGTGGTCGTTGCCGAAGTCAAGAATAACGATGTTGCTTCTAACAAAAGAAAATCTGGAAACCAGAAAAGGGAAAATGACGGAAAAAAGAAGCAGGGGAATGAGAAAAAACCTCGCCGCTTTAATCCTTCAGATTTTACTCCCTTAACTGACACACCGGAAAATATCTTTTTCGCAACAAAAGATGTTGTCAAGTATCCCAAACCACCTGAGATGAGGGGAAGTGCAGTGAATAATGGGAAATTCTGTCAATTTCACAATCAACCTGGCCATGACACTAACCAATGTCGCCAGTTAAAGAATGTGATTGAAGAGTTGCTGAAACAGGGTAATCTGCAACAATATGTGAAGCAAAACAGAGCGGACCCAACTTCATCCACTCAGGGTCAGCAGCATCTTGTCCATCAATCTGACTCTGGCAACAACACTACAGTGCAAGAATCTGAAAAGCTTATCATTAACGTTGTCACAGGAGGTCCCCGCACAGCAGCCGGGATTGGGACGACTATTAACTACCCATAAAACTGCAGCTAGGGCATCATCCAATATCTCTGGCATATGAGTCAAAAACTACGAATCCAGTGGAAATGGAAATTCAATCTGGAGGCTCTGGAACAACAATCACTTGCATCCATTCTTACTCAACAGCATTGCTTAATTTTGCAAAAAATGATGATGGATGTATAACTCTTGTATTGTAAACTGCTAAGAAATCAGTGCGGATTAATAATAAAGAAATTTAAATCTTGTGTTCTGATGCTATAAAATGCCTGTTTCATTTCGATGTGTAAATACTCTAAAATGTATTGCTAAAATATCGATTTAATATTGTAGGTCATTAAAACAAATCTTACCCATCGCAATGCCAAGTGAGCCCTGTAAAGCACTCAATAAAAAAATTTCAAGCCACAAAAAGTTCCAAACTCAAATCCAACATAAGATGAACTTTACACCAAAAGTTGACGATTCCGCCAAAGAGACACTTTTCCAAAGAAAAGGAACTAGACGCTTGTTAACTAATGACGATCGTTTGTATAAACAGACATCTGATTGAATAACTTGCGCCTGTTCCATGGAATCAGTCAACAGTGAAGTACACTCCATTGGATAGAGCAAGCTGCTTACAAAGGAAAGGAACATAGACTCGGAGACAATGACAGGGGATCATTAATGTGAAACAACAAAGAGACATGGGCGAGCTGATCAACAAAAGCCCTCTTCGGAGGCATAAGACCTCTTTAGAGGCGCAACTCTTCGAAGGATAAAGACCTCTACAAAGGCACAAGCCCTCTTCGGAGGCACGCCAATAAATGGAAACGCTCTTCTCAACAAAAAGGTTGGTGGAACCACTGAGGCAAGGCCTTCGTCAACTAATTGTGATCGTTTGTGCAAGCGAACATCCAATTAAATAACTTGTGTCCGCCCTGCGGATCCATTTAACTGTGAGAAAGTAATTTCCAGGCAATCAAACAAAAGATCTCCCCGGAGGCACAAGACCTCTTCGGAGGCACAAGACCTCTTCGGAGGCAAAAGACTTCTTCGTAAGCAAGAAATTGCTTCGGAAGCACAAGACTTCTTCGTAAGCAAGAAATTGCTTCGGAAGCACAAGACTTCTTCGTAAGCAAGAAATTGCTTCGGAAGCACAAGACTTCTTCGAAAGCAAGAAATTGCTTCGGAAGCACAAGACTTCTTCGTAGGCAAGAAATTGCTTCGGAAGCACAAGACATCTCCGGGGGCACAACGCTACAAAGCATAATGCTACTCTTCGGAGTCCAAATACTACTCCTTAGAAATACCAAAAAGCCCTCCTCAGAGGCACACTTCAATTCTCAAGGAAGATCTACTTGTTCATCTTGAAAAATTCTTCCCCAGAAATTGAAGTGCTAAGTAAAATCCTCTTTAGAGGCCCGCTCTATCGCGTAGGAGAATTCACTTCTCAAAAATATGAAGTAATCATCTCCGAAGGTTGAAGTGTAAAAACTTCTCCAAAAATGAGACACGCTCCATTTAAGTAGAATAATTGTTTCCTCAAAGACGGAATAGTTATTCTCCAAAAAAAATAAAAGTACAAGTCTTGCCAAAGCAAAAAGATATCGTAATGCGCTTGTGGTATAGGGGCAATATCATACGATACAACTACAACAATAAAAGTAGTATTCAAGCGACATACCACAAGCACATTACAATATCACACGGAAAAGATGTGGAATAAATGCATTCTCAAACACAGACAAAAAGTTTGTATAAGTAAAAAGAATCGCGTATTCTACACTAAAATGAGAAATAGATGCATTCTTACATACACAAGAATTCATACAAGTAACAGAATTATTTTATTCAATACTGTGAAAATTCTTTACATGTGCAGATCTCAAAAAGAAGCGGGGACCGGTACCCGCACAATCTCCGGTCAATACATCCAAAAAAGCAAAACAAGAAGCATAGAGTCTAGCGTATCATTCCTTCTTCCGACCACCCTTGGAACTCTTTCCCGGCCTGATAACCAGTTTTGAAAGCCGTTGTGGATGAGTCGGGGACGGAGGAGAAGGAGGAGCAGCTGGATCTTCTTCAACATTCTTCTCATCAGCCGAAGCGCTCTTTTTCTTCTTCTTCATTGCGCGCTTCCCTTTCCTCTTAGAAGAAGACTCGCTTCCCGGAGTGAAAAACTCAGAAAGTTTTGTGTCGTCATCATAAGTTCGCTCCGGGGTCTTTTTGCCTTCTTCAAGTTCCCCAGTCTTTTGCTCTTGCGAAACAACCAGATCATCCAAGTCTTTGAGGGCTTCTATTTTCTCTTCTTGTGATCCTGGTTGAGAAGCAGACAGAGGAGTGACTTGGGAAGGAGGAGGAACAACAGCCGAAGAAGGAGAAGTTGGCGCAGCTTTCGGAACTTCCGCTACAGAAGAAAAGAAGTTAAAATCGGTATTCTCCGAGAAAAGAGAAGATATTGGTTCATCAAAGCTTAAGTAATAAGTAAGAAGTTCGTCAAACTCGGTTAAATCGAATAAGTGATTCATGGAATCCGGGTCGACGTCAAAGTTACCTGGAGAAGTTGGCTTTGAAAGATCAACCTTGAATTTCTCAGCCCCAATATCTTCCAGAGCCTCTTCCTCGGTAGGAGTAGTCACAATTTCAGTGTCAACTTTTGCAGGAAGCGAAGAATGGGCACTGGAATCTATAATGTTGACATCAGCCAAAGTTGAAGTATGAACAGGGGCAGTTGAAGGAGCTTCCTCTTTCGGGTGTTCATCTCCCGTCGACTCAGCTCGCGCTTTGGCAAGTTGCTCCTTTCCTCTAGCAAGAGCGACACGAGCTTCATCGTCAAGATAACGTGCCTCAAGCTCTGCCTCATTATAACCGGCACCGCCAAGCATATCAACTGCGGCTTCCCACACTGCAGCCAGAGTAATCTCATATTCAGGGCCCAAAAAAGAGAGGCTCCCATGACCCAGAACACTGTGCAAATAAAAGTCAAAAAGAGTAGAGCTGATGTTGGCCTTAGTAGCCACATGTGATTCTTCTACTACAACTTTCCCAACGATAGCTTCATCACGCTCCTTTTCAGTTTTCAGTAACTGAGCTTGCAATCTAACGATTTCCAAATCTCGAGAGCTAATTTTCTCTGGAAGCTAAACAACATCATCACGATATTTCCCGGTAATACGCTGCTCTGCTTCAAGTTTGGCTTCAGCATCTCGCTGAGCAGCGTGAGCGTCTCGAACTTGTTTTTGAAGCATCTCCTCCTTTTGCGAGTAAGAAGTGGAGGAAGTGGCAAGCTCGCTCTTTAACCTTTCAACTTCAGCTTCAAGCTTTCCATAATTATCAGAGATGCTCTTCATTTCAGCATCGTGTTGCTTACAAATTTTGTCCCATTCTGATTTATCATTCTCCATGGTCAGCATGGCTTCAAGATTTGCACGATTGACCCTTTGCAGCTCATCAACAAGCTTCTGCCATCCGGACACCCTTTCAATATTATGTTTGACGGCATCAAGGCTACGCAGCATATCCGATTTATCGATCGGGACCAAATCAAGGTCGAAGCGTACCCCCTTTAAGCACCATTGCGGGAACCAACTTTGAAGAATTGGCGGACCCTGTCTAACTTGATATTGGGGTCTGTTGATGAGTGTTTGGATATTAGACTTCTCAAGAGCAGGAGAGTCAGCGGGGATATCAAGATGAATTGAAGCAGGGGTCTTCTCAGAAATTGCAGACGCGTCACTAGGCTTAACCCGCTTGCTTGGATCGTCAACAATATGAGTCTTTCCTTTATCGTCATAAGACTTTCGCTTATGAGAACTATCGCCTCTGTGGGAAGAATCGTATCGCTCATCTCTCCTCCCGTATTGATGCTCATAGTCCCGTTTCTCTTGCTCTTAGTCTCGCCTCTCTTGAGCTTTCCTAGTAGCTCTTTCTTCGTCCGTCTCCCTCGGGGCATTGAGGTATCGCCTAAAGTCATAAGTTCCGCGGCCTCCATAGCGCTGAAATTTGTCATAATATGAGCCAGAGCACCCCATCGAAGAACCTGAAATTGAAGAAAAACAAGTCTTAGAAATCTTCAAATTGAAGAAGCTAAGTGCGTATAAGCGATAAGCATCCTAAGTGTGTGTGGTGTGTAAACTATGCGCATCAGGCTACAAACCACTCTGTGGTGTTAGAATGGAGACAGCAGGCATAAGGGGTGTTGTAGTTTGTTGCAAAGTAGAAGTCGCTTCAACAACAGGAGAAGTCGCTTTTTGAATGTCGTCTTTAAAGAGCTCCTGAGAAGTTATCATTATATCGCTCAAATCATCAAAAGTATCATCGCCGTGATGCCCAGGAGAACTCTCTTTTTCGACTTCCACGTCAGCCGTCTTTTCAGAAATGTGAGGATTTTCCTCCTCTTCAATAACTAGAGAAAGTGCTAACTTGCTGGATGACCCCGCAACATTAATGGAAGCGGAACACTTCACCAGTGAAGTCTCACTGGTGGGTTCTTTCAGTAAAGGTTCGTCGGCAAGGGCTGGGGCATCTGACGTCTTTGCCGGGGAATCAGGAACTACTTGAGGCTGGATGGAACGGGAAGAATGTAGAAGTTCGAACTGGTGCAAAAGTTCATCTTTTAACAAGAATTTAGCGCTCCTCTCTTCCATAGCCACAACATTTAAAGTTTCAAAAATCAACTTGAGGCTGGGATTCCTAAGCGGAGGAGGAAGTGCTGAAAAAAGAAAAGGATGAGGATAAGCATTTGATAAATTCGGGTTTCGACAAGCTCATGAGATGAATAGAGAAAGGTAATCTTACTCCCGACTCTCCAGACAGAGTAGAACCCCGGAGGACATCGAACAAAGAAGAATTGACTTAGGAACCCGTGAGCACTCTCGGGTAAATCCAAAATCAGCTTCCGGTTTCTGGCGCCTCTTACAAGCACGATTGAAGGATGATCTTTGTTCTTAGCAAAGGTGCATAAATAGCAAATTTCATCGAAGCTCGGGAGATGGTCGAGTGTCCTCCTAAACAGAACACACAACCCCATCAGAACGGCATAACCGTTGGGGTGTAGCTGGAAAGGCGAGATGGATAATCGAAGAAAGAGTTCCCGGAGAAATTCGTTGAAAGGTGGAATGGCTCCGCTTAAGCACATCTGACGATTCACTGCGACAAAACCGAGAGGTGGCCTGTCAGCGGTGTCGTTTGCTCCAGGAAATATAGCATCTGATTCGGCAATACCGAACTGAATACACAGTTGTCTGAAAACTTTGTGGCTTAGTGTAGTCGGAGTTCTTTCCGGAGGATCGATCAGTGGATTAGCAATCGGAAAAGCTTCCCCGGCTGGTCCTGAATCTTCTTGTTGAGATGTCATTCTACACAATCAACTGGATATTCAAATTTGAAGGTGCACGTTTCCTAAAAAAGTGTGAAGTGTTGTGCAAAACTAAAACGATAACAAGCAAGTACAACAGAAATTGAAATAGTTGACATTTGTCGACTATAAAGTTTCGAGACTTGTCATTTTAAGTTCAAATACAATGTTGTGTTGATGCAAACAAATCAGCGTAGGTTGATTATTTCAGCTTTGCTTTAATACTTCATTTGAATTTATAGTTTCACAACATTTCATTCACAAAATTCATGTAAGTTAATTGTTCTTTGTCAACTAATCTGTCATGCGATGTGGGCAGTCAATGGCAGTATATTTGTCTCGTTTTCTCTGCAAATGTTGTATTTAAACAGGTTATTAGCATTAAAGTCAAGACAATCTGAAAAGAAATGCAACACAGTTCAAATTCAAAAATTCAGTCAAGTTCTGCTCAAATTTCCAAGTGTTAGGTCGCTCACGACCTAGCATAAGTCGAAGCATTTTTAAGTCGTGCTGTGCAAATTAAAGCGTTCAGGGCTGTGTAGAGATGGTTCAAGTTCTAGGTCGTTCAGCGACCTATCATAGGTCGAGGCATCTTTAGGTCGCACAATGCAACTGAATGAATCAAGGCGATGCAATTTCCTCTAAGCCCTAGGTCGCACACGACTTGGCATAGGTCGGAAACTCTTTAGGTCGCAAAAAAGGTTGTTCGGTTTCGTTTAAGTTGCAGATATTCTTAGATCGCAAGGCTTAGGTCGCCAAGAATCCCAGCACGACCTAACTTTTAGGTCGTCCAGATCCGGTAGGTCGCTGACTTCCTCTCCACGCAACACCTTACTGGACCCGATAACCCAATACCGCCATCACAAAAGAATTTGTCGTCCTCTTCATTTCAATCTCCACATACCACCAAATCGCCCAGCAAGTCGATTACAAACTTCCCCGACCATTGTAAAAGTCACTATGCGTTTATGAATCACCACAACGTATCAAACGACGATCAAAAATCGATCGAAATAACCATTCAAAAAATGGAGCATGGCGCATGAAATTATACTTGGGTCGGAAAATGTGGATTCACGATCGAGCGGCGATAATGGAGGAGTAGAGATTGGATCCACTTACGTAATATGCTGGTAGGAATGGATCGGTGATTAGCTGAATTGAATTTGCCTTCGAAAGATTGAGAATTCGTCAATGGCAATGAAAGTTCAGAACAGTAAGGTGGAGAGGAAGGAGCGACCTAACTAATTTATATGGGGTTGAGAGAGGAAGGCGAACAGGCGTACAAGTTAGCACAAGTTTTAGGTCGTTCACGACCTAGCAAAGTTAAGTCGAAGCACACGACCTATGGCTCAGGCTTGCACTTCGAGGGGCAAATGTTAACTCATATTTTCATGCCGACCTAAAACTCTGTGACTCAAGACTCTGCGACCTAAGAACTTAACGACTTAAGGAGCAGAACGATTTAACGACCTAGCAGGCTTCACGATCTAGTGCCTTTAGACTTCAAGAGCTAAGAACTTAGCGACCTAAGAAAGTCTGCGACCTAGAGTGGCTGCGAGTTAAGGAACCCTACGACCTAAGAACTTAGCGACCTAAGAAAGTCTGCGACCTAAAGTGGCTGCGAGTTAAGGAACTCTGCGACCTAAGGACTTCACGACCGAAGAACTTAACGACCTAAGGAAGTTAGCGATCTAAGGGACTTAACGACCTAAGGAGTGTCGCGACCTAAGAGCTTTACGACTTAGCAGACTCTACGAGCTACCGACCTAAAGTTGTTTACGACCTAACTCCTGAAGTAAACTTCACGAGCTAACGACCTAAAGACTCCACGAGCTAAAAGAAAAGAAAGGCATGACCTATCTTAGGTCGCCTACGACTTACCACTTCAGATGAATCTAAGTGCAACTCCATCAGCCCAGCCTCCTAAGTTGCAAGATGACCACGACCTATCTTAGGTCGCTCGCGACCTACGACCTAACTTAGGTCGTACGCGACCTAAGACTTAGAGCAATATTTCTGTCCAGAATCACTCCTATAAATACCCCACTACCTTCAACATGAAAAGGACTTTTGGCCGATCATTTCTCGAAGCGTCATTACTCTGCCGAATTCTCAACTCATCCAACATTTGAAGAACTCCAATCACTCAAGACATTACAACAAGCTTTGAGAGAAATCTACCGCATTCAACACGAATTCGAGGAGATCTTCGACATCGAAGCTTGAGCTAATAGTCGAAAGTGTTTAGGAATTGAAATATATCGTATTTCACAAGTGTATTGTATCATTTTGTAACCAGATTCAGTAATAAAGAGATTCAAAGTGGACGTAGGCTCGATCTCAAGCCGAACCACTATAAACTGCTGTCTTTTACTGCTTTTTCGCTAATTTACTGCTTAATTCCTGTTCCCGTCACACGGGTGGTGCTTTCACAACTCTATTACACACACCGGGTGTTAGCGTTCAATTTTTAGCGTTAACATATGGCTTGTAAATCCTTGAAGAATCTGAGTGAAATGATACGGGTTTCCAAAGAGAATGAAAGAGTATGCAATGGATTTATTTTGCAAAAGTATGGAAGAGAAAGACTGTGAGAATGAGGAGAGAATTAATTGGAAAATTCTTTTTCCAGAGCTTTTAAATAGTGGTTGAAGAGACATGTCTTTCGGTGAAGAGACATGTCTTTTGTTGAAGAGGTGTTAGGAAAATCCCTTGATTTGAAATTTAAAAAATTGACCAATGGGAAATATGTCGACATACTTGATACCCATGTGTCAAAATATAGGCATTTTTCAAAGAGAACAACAACCCAACAGCAATACCAATAAGTGTTGCAAATTTCAGATTTCAAAAGTACATCTTCTGTGTGGATTTTTGTGATTCGATTGAGGTTAATGGTTGATGATCTTTAAGTATAATTATCATGGGATCTTTAGCGAGGAATTCTAAGATTCAACCAACTACTTATCACTTTAAATACTTATGTTCTTTCTGTATTCTTCTTCAATCAGTTTTGTTCTTTCATTACTATGATTAACCTTCATATATAATTCATTTGCTTTCACTGTGTTCTTGTTTATCTTTGTAAATGTCTCAATAATATATCTGAAATAGTTGTACAACCTAGAGAAACGTTAGTAGTAATATTTATATGGTTGTTGTCATCAAAATCAATACTTAAGGTATTAACAGTAGATTTGGAGAAATGATTGGGAGGAGAGGTGGTTTGGAAGGGTTGGGCAGTTCAAGTTGTTGGTTGAGGGAAGACGAGTATGGAGGGGGGTGAGCGAGGTTGGCAATTGGTAATGGATGGAGAGGAGCGATGGTAGGGTCGGGGGTCAATAATGAAAGAAAACAGTCTAAAGAAAGAAAAGCGGTGCACGTGAGAGAGAAGACTCAAATTCGAAGGATTAGAGCGAACATTTGACGGTTGGAGTCAAATTTTTGAGGATTGAAGGGAATATTTTTTAGTTGAAGCCAAATTTTTGAGGATTGAAGGCAAAATTATTGACTTGGAGCCAGAATAATTATTACTTGTAGCTAAAATTATCATTTTTGAATTTTATGGAAACTTTTAAATTTTGTTTTTAAGTTTTATGAATATTTTTAAACTCTTTTTTAGAGAATTTCAACATTTTTAATTTTTTGAAATATTATATATAATTATCAATTATAACTATTAAATATTAAATACTAAATAATAAATATTAAGATTCCTTATTAATCATTAATTATTAAAAATAATTATTAAATAGTAAATATTAAATATTAGCCTTAATTATTAATTATTAATTATTACTTCTTAATAATTTAATAGTAATTGTTAGTTATTAGTAATTAAATATTTAACATTAATAGTAATTATTAATTGTTAGTTATTAAATATTAAATATTAATAGTAATTATTTGATATTTTTATTAATTACTAATTATTAATTTTAATAGTAACTAATTAATAATTATTAAAAATTAATTATTAAATGTTATTTCTTAATTATTAAATGTATTTATTATAACTTTTAAGAAAAATGTTGTTAAAAATATATTTATTGAATTGTTAAAATTATATTCTTATTTATTAAATATGTTTATATAAATTATATAAATAACTTTCGTATTTCATATTTCAAATTAATTATCAATTATTATACATTAATTTTTAATTATTATTACTTAATTACTATTATTTAGTAATTATTTATTTAATTATTATTTATTATTATTAATTATTTATTAATTATTAATTAATTAATTATTAATTATTAATTATTAATTATTAATTAATTACTATTAATTAATTA
This sequence comes from Allium fistulosum, assembly GCA_030737815.1. Taxonomy (NCBI): domain Eukaryota; kingdom Viridiplantae; phylum Streptophyta; class Magnoliopsida; order Asparagales; family Amaryllidaceae; genus Allium; species Allium fistulosum. The sequence continues at coordinate 1,060,413,719 of CM060903.1, forward strand.
ATTATCAATTATTAATTTTAAAAAGAATTATTTCATATTTCAAAATAAATATTTATTATTTGATTGTAGTTATTAATAATTATATTTTAAAATTTAATTATTATTTAAGAATTATTAATTTAATTATTAATTTTTTAATATATCATTAATTATTATTATTTTATTATAATTATTAATTATTACTTATTAACTATTTATTAAAAAGAGTAAACAAAAAAGCTTGTAATATGTATCTATAACAACTAGCACAAAAAAAGAGTTGTTGAAATTGCCATACTACTTCATGGAAAATGCGATATCTCACAAACCGTATGTCGGAATTGCATTAAATTTAGGAAGCAATACTAACATCATGGGACACCCCTCATAGGGATTGCAGCCCATTTGGATGCAATAACAGGGATCAGTATTGTTCCCTATTGTGGGCCCCAATGGGCTTGGGAATCTTTGGGTGGCCTCGTCTTGGTCTCCCGAACCTTCTATCGAAATTTTAGCTCGATCCATGCATACTTCCCCGATAGATATAGCAAGCATGGCGTCGAAAAAGGAGTCTTATTTCTGCTTCTTTTATCTTGAACCTAGGCTACACTCTGCCAATTTTATTTTGGGATTTTGGATTGTAATTGTTAACAAACTTTAGTATAATAAAGGATTATTTGGGAATGGACGTAGGCCGGAGTGAGCCGAACCACTATAAATCTTGTCTCCTTTTACTTACTTTTTGATTGTTTTAATTTTGTTCTTCATTTATTTCTCTTCATATTTCTGTGATGGGATTGGATATTGGTGCTTTCATACAACTAGGTATTGATGGCCAATTTTGATGCCAACATTTTGGTGCATTCACCGAGAAGGACTTGCACCTGAGGATTTAAAAGCTAGGATCTTAGATTTGAAAGCTTGGATACTTGGACCTCGAAAGCAATGACTTGGCAATCAACAAGGAGAGTGCTGTTAGAAAGGAGCCACCATAAAGGGAGTCATAAGGCTTCCTCAGTAGCTAGAGCTAATCAAGCATCTATCTACATCACCAGGAATGAAATGGAAACGATGATGGATGCTATGTAGGAGAGGCTGCTAAAAAGACAAGAGAAGATGATCCAGAATTTGCTCCAATAGATTGGACAAGTTGGAGCACGGAATCAATGGGTTGAAGCAGTAGTAATCACTAGAAATCAGAACTGTAAACATGGAAATGAAGCCAATAACCAAAGGAATGGAACAATGCAGCCAGGGGCAGTTCCCTACCATCCTAGAGGGATCGGCACCGACCCCTCTAGAGGGATCATTACCAATCCTCGAAGGCTAGGGGCATGCCCCCGGGACTGGTTGATCGTGATGCTGGAGGACCTACGATCAATCCCATGGAGCTTGGTGCGAATCGGAATTTGGATGCTCGTTTGGAGGAATACGTTCCAAAATTCTCTCATAGATTCGGGGGGCAACTTGGATATGATGAAAGGGGACTACCACAGAAGACGATGACAGGTTTGCAGAGATGATAAGGCGAGCTATACGTGGAGGATTGGTGAACATGGATCTGGAGGATGTACATAGAAGTCCATTCGCTCCTAATATCAGGAATGCTAGGAATCCACCAGAATTCAAACTACCAACACTGGAAGCTTATGTCGGAAAGTCGAATCCAACTATGCATATGATGAGGTATATACAACATATGGAAGTACTGGAGGCATCGAAAGATGTCTTGGCATGGTGTGTGATGACCTGCAAATACGTACCCTTTGAATCGACAATAAACCACACATGTCCGACCCTAAAGGCACGGACAGACGGAAAGTCATGAGAAAGAAAAGTAGAGAGAAGAAGAGGAGGGAAGAAAGAGAGAAGAAGAACAAAACAGAATAATACAAAACCTCACATCGCAGTGAAAAACATATAATATCATATCAATGATCTTTACAAAACAGAAACAGTAATATCATATACATCAATCAGAGTTCAACAATCAATCACTAATCATCAGCCTTGATAGTTATAATAACCTTCCCTTTCAATTGCTGATAATATAAACAACAAAGCAGCGGAAAATAAACAGATACGTGTATACAAAAATGAAGATCTCCAGCTCTCCTGCTGAAGCTCCAAAAGCACCAAATCTGAACCTGTAAATATACTCGGTCTGACCCGAGCATTTAAAGGGAAGAACGCCCGGATCGGTCTGGTAAACTAGCATAAGAAACACACTCAACTGAATTTATTAAATTACCAAACTTTCCTTTTCAAAACAAAAGTATCTCGTAAGACACGCCCATGCATAAACACAGACATGTTTTTACCTTACGATAACTAAAAACCTTTCATATCAAATCATGTTATATTATAATAGTGTCTATTGCACAAATAATATTTAAATAGCCGAAATTGTTACTATTATTAAATTCCAGCATACTAGGTTCTACAAAAAAAATGGCAGGCACATAGTGGAGTTTTGGATTTCCATACAAATGATCAGGTGAAGAGACTACCTTCCAACAGTACATCTCTAGAGGAATGTACTGAGGAACATCACAAAGGAACCTCTACCAACACAAGATCGACCTACCTCTATGACTAGGTAGTACCGAATATATCATTCCTCGGTCGTTACCGACCTTTCCGAGGGCCCTCATAGCTTACAAACCACATTAATTTACATCTTGAATGTCACAGCGGGAAGAAATATATCTAGAAGAGGATGATCATATCCTACTTGAGAATGACCCACTTAGCCCTGTTGCATCTAACCCTGTTTTGGTCATTTCCGATTGATGAGGCCTGAGGTAACGATTATCTTTCACATATCACATATCACATATCACTTTGAATGCCACATTGCCATTTCCATTGACTACTAATTGCCTTCCACAAAAATACAACTCTTGAGCTCGTATGTCTCAAGGAGGGTGTTAAGCTAAGAGAGTTGCCTTCTCCGCCACCACTGATGTACGTTTGTAAAAACTGATGTACGTAATCTTAGAAATGCAATGTCAAACACTCATCCATACAAGTTGTCCAGGAACAGGACAAACCGAAGGTACTTTCCTACCACATCCTATCGGGAAATCCCTAGGATTAGTAGCGAATAGTCCTTGCATTGGATATTTCATGACGAAGAGACTACTACTACTATATGCATATTTGGGATTTTAACCCCAAACGATCAACAAGCAGCCCTTCACTACGAAAATCCTAAATATCAATATCATCACAACCTGCACAAATTGAACGCATATACATTGGTCCAAAGTGGTTTTTGGATAAACTGATCCTAGTCTCTTCACACCAACAACGCAAAAGCGTTTCTCAACCTCACACAGAAACTAAGTCTCATAGACTTATTACGTCTCCAACTTTCATCTTACTATCCTTCGGCCAAAAAGGAAGCTCGATAGATTGGAGTAATACTCTGGACTACATGAATCAACATTCTCAACACAAACGATGATCAAGCCTACACAGATGACTACGTACTAAGTGTACGACTAAATAGTTCCCACATCAAGTCGAGGAACTAAAATGGCCAAACTTGATAGTCGATTATTTAACTGTCAAAGCAAATAACAATTATCTAGCACCATAAGCAATCACTAGGCCCTTTTAATTAATCATTTAATAATAAAATGACTTTTCCAAATTTTCACTTCAAATTATCTTTAAAAAGATATATTCTCACAACCATTTCAATATTTGGAAAACATTTCCATATACTTATTTTAATATTAAGTGAATTCACATTTTACCTTATTTTCAAACCATTCAAACTTCATTTTAAAATACCACTTTCCAAAAATATCCATTTTATTTAAAGGATTATTCACTGTCCCAAATCGTGAATATAATTCTCTAACCAAATTCAATACTTCTACACATTTAATTAAAGGATAATTCACTGTCCAAAATCGTGAATATAATTCCTTTACCCAATTCATTACTTCTACATATTTAATTAAAAGGATTATCCACTGTCCAAAATCATGAATATAATTCCTTTACCCAATTCATTACTTCTACATATTTAATTAAAAGGATTATCCACTGTCCAAAATCGTGAATATAATTCCTTTATAAACTTTCATATTTAACTTGTCAAAATAAATTGATTTCACATTTATAAAACAATGTTTATAAATTCCATAGATATTTTATAAACTTCCATATACAAAATTCCTTTTCTAACGAATTCCATTTATATCTCATTTATATTTCAAAATCAAATTATAAGTTTATTTGCTTATAAATCTTCATTACAAATTCATTCTTTTTATAACTTCATATTTTTATAAATCTTATTCACTTATAAGATTCAATTATAACTTCATTTTAACACTTATAAAACTCGTTTATAATTCCATCACTTTTTATTTATAACATATCAATTTTATAAATCTTATATATATATTATATATATATATACCATTTTATAATAAATTCAAAATTCTCATTTAACATATTTTACAAAATAGTTAACTCCATATTTCAAAAATCACATTTTGATTCCATTTAAATAAACTTCTTCTTTTAATAATTTACAACAAACTATTAATACTTATATAACTTTAGAAATCATACTTATGTATATTTCACAAAAATCATAATTTTTACAACATAAAAATTATAACTTTTTATTTATTTAAAATAAATTCATTTCCTTAACAATTCAAAAATTAATAAAACATCTATTTTCAAAACCACTTTGAATTCCTTTTAAATTTTGAAATCATCACTTTAATATTTTTAAAATTCCAAAATCCGGCGCAGTGGAAAGGAGGCATAGGTTCTGGTAAAAAGACCCAGGTTCGATTCCTACCATGCGCTTCCCTATCCTATATAAATTTACACGGGGGTATGGGGGCTTGGATCAGTGGACGACTTTACTATACCCTCCTCAGGAGTTTACCGGCCCGTCGGGTTCTCCTGGGTTTTCAAAAAATAAAAATAAAATATGGCCCAATGCTTTAAAAATGCAAAATAAAGGGATTTGCATCAATCATATCCATCATGCCATCCAAACACAACAAAAATCTCCTTATACAGTATATAGATCAATATTTGTAAATAAAAATCAACACGGGTGAGGAATCCAGTTGGATCCCTCCAACCTGTCACCTACAACAAATATACATATGAGAAAATATGTACAATGTCTGCTTCGAGGCAGACACGCGTACGAAGGGTCATCCGCTCATACACGGGAACCTATAGGGTCTCATCTGCTCCAATAGGCAGGAATATATCCAAATACCAATATATATAGATAATATATCATATATCACCCAAGCAATCATCAAACAGCATAAAATATATATTTTCACTTATATAAAAATATAAACGAGTCAGAAAGATTGATTTGTACTCCCTTTGATTCCAATAGCTGTTGCAGCGTTTTCCCTTCTTCCCTTCTGCTTTTTCCTTCTTCCCTTTGGCTTCATCACGCGAGCAAACCCATAGTCGCATTCGAAATTTTTGATGGCCGCTCCCCTTCACTTCGTCTAGATGACGATCAGATGATGCCGTCACGTGCGCCTCCGCGCCGTGCACCACTGAGTCAAGTACAACCCTACCATGTGCCGCTATCACCACGATTTCCCCTCCAAACGCGCGCCAAACGCGATCGATTTCTGGCCTCTACACAATGAATTAAATGATCACCACCGTTGAATGTGTAGCTCTCGACGAGCTCTACAATGTTATAGTTGAATGTTTTTGCTAATAGTCGACGGATTGGAAGAGATCGAGGAGAGAAAGAGGATCATTTCTGGCCATAGAAATGAATATGGCGGCTAGACCTAGATTGGCTAGGGTTTTGGCAAAAGGACGTGTATAAACAATTACAAAACAGTATTCACCCGAAAAAATTTCGAACTCCAATCGAAGCGTGCCGACAGGCGTTTATAATGTTTTACCCCTATTTTGAACATAATGGAATATATATTGGCAGCCAATTCCATCGTATTTGGAAGATAGGTTTTCGAATCGAATTATTTTAATTAAAATTCACTTAAATAAATTTCTCCGCGTTTCAGCTTCGTACGACCAAACCGTAAATTCGATTTACACGAAATTTGAAATCCTCCAATAATATAACATTATGGATCCAATAAAAACTAGTTTCGTCGAAATCTGAGATCGTATCAAAAATGACTATTTTTACACGTTAATTATATATTAAAATATCCAATTTCAATAAATTAACTTTTAATTCAATTTTAAAAGTTTACTAACATAATTCTAATTCAAATAGAATTTAAAACAACTTTATAAATAATTTTCATTCGCATAAAATTCAAATTCCAATTATTTCTGCAATTTCAAATATTAAATTAATAATTTAATTATTCAATCAAGATATTTGAAATATAAGTTATTTAACTTATAAAATTAACTTGTGAATATTTAAAATCAATTAAATATCCCAATTTCAAATGACTGAAATTTTGGGTCGTTACATGGTGCTTCCTTTTGTACTTAACAGATGTTGATGTGCTATGGTTCAAACAGTTGGAAAGCAGTTCTATTAGTACATGGATGGAATTGGTCGAAAGATTTATGAAGTAGTTTCGGGTTCACATAAAAAGACCCATGAATGTGATGACATTGACATTAGTAAAACAGTGGGTAGGAGAATCAGTAAAGAATTTCTTAACCAGGTTCAATGCAGTAGTTTTTTCGGTGGATCGACCAGATCCATCAATGGTTTTGATAGCAGCAGTGTCGGCAGTTGTAGATAATTCAGATTTCAAGACATCGCTGATATGGGATCCAGTGATGGATCTCAAGGAATTCTACCATGAAGTAGAAAAGTTTCTGCGACAAGAAGATGCGAAAGCTGATAAAGAGGCAATGGAAGTTAATATGGTACAAGGTGGAGAACTGCCCAGTGAAAGCTCGAGAAAGGACAAGGGTAAATGGCACATGGACAATGGCTTTGATGGATCGAAGCGATAGAGGGGAGAACCCAAATCCTCTTCTTACTCGGAATTAAATGAAACCCTAGAATGGATATATCTCGACACTTGAGGACGGCTTCTGTATCGAAGGCCGGCAAGGAGGGAACCCTCCGAATGCGAACATGCATTGGAAAAGCACTGCCTATTCCATGAGATGGATGGGCACAATACAAATGACTATAGACATTTGAAGGATATCATTGAGGAACACGTGAGGAATGGTCAGTTACAACAATACGTAAGGACTTGGGCTGCGGCAGTGGAACAGGAGCAGCCACTATCCACCTCGAATGAAAATGGCACTAGATCAAGGCATCATCATCAACTTGTCATCAATTGATAAGGATGGCATGGAATAAGTAGCAAACTCCATAATAGGATGACTAAGTCACTTACACATGTACGAGATCGAGGACGGTCCCTAGGCATGCTCTGAGATGATGATAAACCGTAATGCTAGGGTTTGTGACATTTCTTCTTCTTCTTGTTTACTTCAAACTCTGGTTTATTGGTTGTACATACTCTTATTTTATATTTTGGCAAATGGACTCAGGAATGTTTAAATTTGGATCAATGTAATAGATAACACAGGTTGTCAGGTATGGACTATGCCTGGCAAGGGGTAGGTCGCTTCGCGCAAACTCGATGGATCGGCCTACTCAGGTTGTCGAGTATGGATTGTGCTCGACAAGGATCCGAAGAGATCAAGGTCGTTAGGTATGGACTATACCTGGCAAGGGGTAGGTCGCTTCGCTTGAACGCGATGGATCGACCTACTCAGGTCATCGAATATGGATTGTTCTCAGCAAGGATCTGGGGAGATCACGGTCATTAGGTATGGACTATGCCTGGCAAGCGGTAGGTCGCTTCGCTCGAACGTGATGGATCAGCCTACTCAGGTCGTCGAGTATGGATTGTGCTCAGCAAGGATTTGGATTAGGATAACAACCCAAAGAGTTTAAGACTTGGATATCAACTAAGAATAGCTATGGATTTGGATATGGGCCTAGAGAGGTCTGCGCTTTGGTTAACAATCCGGAGAGATCGTGGGTTCGGAATTATATATCGACTCGGAATGGTCATGGATTTCACCAACGATCCGGAGAGACCATGGATTTGGATTGGCAATGGATTGGACAATATGGCAATCAATGAGTTATGGATTTTAGATTTTGGATTTATGGTAATTCAAAGCACACTTTCCTATCGCAAGGCATGTTTTAGGGTTGAGGGGCAAAGTGTTAACCCACCTTTTACTAACGCAGTATGCAGGTGGATTTAACCTAACAGACTTCATGATTTTCTATGCCAATGAGTACAGAGCGATGATTGTAGGGCCTAGAAATAAGGTATAGATAATAGTATCAAGTCAATATTGAATGGAATCGATGGACATGCAAGGTAGAATGTTTGAAGTATGGAATATGGCTCAATGCATAAGAGGGATCGACATAGATTGGCTCAAACAAGAGGGATCGGCATACTTCAAAGTAAAAGAGTATTCTTGTGGAAAACGATCAATGCCTCAACATCTACACATCCAATTGACCTGAAACTTGGAGGAAATGTAATTAGAGCATTTGGAACACCCCACAGGGATCGCATGGCATTTGGAGCAAGTTGGAGGGATCAATAGCCATCCCTCCATCGAGATCGGCTATAAGCAGCCTTCACATCATATTGCAATAAAGACTGATCAATAACTCGAGTTCTACTAGTCCAATTGGCGTGAAACTTGGAGGCTAAGCATAATACAACATGGAGAAGCTCCCTTAGGGATCACATTGTATTTGGAGCAAGTTGGAGGGATCGGTACCAGTCCCTCTAGAGGATCAGTAGAAATTAGAATTCAAGCAATACTACTTCACAAAAAATGCGATATCTCACAAACAGTACGTCAGAATTGCACGAAATTTGGGGATCAAGTAGCTAACATCATAAGACACCGCACATAGGGATCATAGTCCATTTGGATGCACTAACAGGGATCGGTATGATCCCTATTGTGGGCCCCAATGGGCCTGGAAATTTTTGTGTGGCCTCGTCTTTGTTTCCCGAACCTTCTTTTGAAATTTCAGCCCGATCTGTGCACGTCTTCCCCTATAAATGCGGAAGACATGGTGTCTGTGACGCCCCATCTCTATACTCACACTAGCCAAGGACACTACGGGGTAATGCCGTTGACTAGCACGAAGAATAAGGCTGTTGAGGAGCGACCATATGTGTAATTGCTTTGTGTGAGTACCGATATGTCAGATAATATAACTTACATTTCATTTCAAGAGGAAATCCGACATATTAAATACAAACTCAAAACTACCACACAGTGGCTATGAGGACTTCAGAAACAAATATAGAAATAAACAGAACACAGATCAGTCACAGATATTCATATCACAAAGGCGGAAACAGATATGAATATAACACATAGAAGTGTACATCAAAGTAGCGGTAAAACAAGATCCACTACATCACAAAAGAATAAATACAAGTGCTAGACAAAAGAATCAGTATACATCAAGGAGTCTCTATCTCAAATGTATACTAACAAAAACAACTATGCTAAAGTAGTTAGCCAAAAGTCAGGTGAAGGACCCTGATAAGAAGTCAAGCAGAAGCACCTGAAGTACCTCGGTCTGACCCGAGTATTATTTAAGAAGAAAATAATAAACGGATCAGTTTAGTTATAAATATCATATAAAATGAAATAGGATAAGAGATATTACAAAAACATATGATAACAAAAATGCCATACTGCGACAAGTTTACATAAGGTGGCAACAAAAATCATACAATATCTCAAATATTCTCAAGCATCCAAAAAGAACCGCATTCTTTAAATTATTCACCACAAACAGGAGCATGAAAACTCACCAGCACGTGCATCACAAACGGAACGCTATTCCATGGTCACTAACCATCAATTTTGAGCCGAAGCTCCAAAAACGGCCCGAAGACCATGGGTCGCTACCCCACCAATTTTGAGTTGAAACACCACAAACGGGGTTTAACCCCCACATAAACAAAGAGACGTCGCACATCGCTAGTCTAAATCACAAAATGATCATCATCGATCAATAAAAAGTGAAAATCACACTAAGCTAGTAAATATAAGAGTTTAGCTTCATGTCCCATAACCACTGGCTTAACTTAAATATTTACGAACAAATTGTAGACTTCCACTCGAAAATTGTCACAAGATTTCAATCGAAGAAGTCTAAGAATTAACCGACAAAGTAAACGCAAGCGTTTCATACCACTTGTTTTGCTAAGCCGTTTAATTAGATTTCTCATACGAATAAGGTAAAGGTTTGCATATACTAATAGATTGGAAAACGGATTTATAAACGAGATTTGTATTAAAATAGAGTTGGAATCATCTTTGTGAAAGAGTTTGATTATTTATTACTAGTATAGAAAAACTTTATACTTTAAAGTGACAAATCACAGAAATGATTGTAGAAACAATCGATCACCAAAATCCACATTCGACGACTTGAATTAAAACCATAAAAATCGATACCGAATCCATCAAAATGGATATTCCCAAAAATCCCGAAAAAGAAGTCTTCAAAGTCGATAAATGATAACAACAATTCAGATCATCAAAATCGATTAAAAATCGAAAAACCCGCACAAAACAGCCTGAAATAGGCAAAAAGCAAACTTCACAGATTCAGTCGACTGTTTTGTAGGGTCAATCGATTGAAACAAGCCTAGAAACTCTCTGGTTTCAGGTTCGGTCGACTGACTCTATAGTTCAGTCGATTGATACAGGGACAGAAACATTTATGTCCCCAGTTCAGGTGACTGAACTGTATGGTCAATCGACTGACATAGAGCCAGAGAGTTTTCTGGCCCTAGATTCAGTCGAGAAACACTGCAGTTCAGTCGATTGAATTGTGGTTTCCAGTATTCTCAGCCTAGCCCCCAAAAGGGGTAAAAATCCAAACGGGAGCGATCGGACGAGCATTGGAGACTAGGGATTTATGCCAAGCGACAACCCAACCTTATAGGCTCTTCGATACACCCCAACAATGTGTACAAAACATCAACGATAGGATTTTTAAAGATTTGACTTCAAAACACCAAAAATTAGAATATTCATCAAACCAATTCAATTCAAAAGCAAATGAACAAGGAATAGATGTTAGGAATTACTACCTAACAACTACCAAAGATATAGACATAGATGTGAGTTCAAAAACTCACCTTTTCAACTCAAAACAACAAATGAGAAGCTCTAAAGCAAAGGAAAGATCAACTACTCTTCAATTTCAACTCTAGAAGCTCCAATCTAAGATCATAAGCAATATTTCCTAAGTTAGGTTATAGGAAATTCTGAAATTGGAGAGAGATTGAGATGGAGAAGAAGACGAAGAGGATGCTTACCTTAGCTTCTCTTTGATGTTGGAGCTAGAATTTGTATTTCCTAATTAAACTAGGGTTTGGAATTCTAATTTCCTTTCTCTTCCCCCATTTATACTTTAGCTTGAGTGTTAGGAAATGTTATGAAGGAATGAAGAGGAGTGGAGTGGGAGTTAGGGTATTAGATGGGTTGGTTGTTAGGTTATTGGGCTGAAACCCAAAGCCCAAATGAACATATCAAAATTTCACTCAACTCCAAACATATCGATGTTTATACTTAAAAAGGTCGCAAATGCCATTTTGGACTCAATGGAAGTGGTCTCGAGTCCTAATTCGACTGTTTACAAAAAGTAACATTTCGGACATTAATCCGACTAACGATGCTATATTTAAATAAAACATTTAAATATACAATCGTAAAATATGCGAGTTGTTACAGACTCCCCTCCTTAAAGAAATTGCATCCTTGCAATACTTAAGAAAAAAAATAAAAAGTAACAACCATACAAAGGCATAACAACGCAAAAAGAAGAAATTTTGAAATGAGAAGTTCACCTTAAGGAGCACGAGAGAGTAAGTCCGGATGTGTTCGCTCGATGAATTCTCTGGATTCCCAAGAGCAATCCTTAGGATTTGTGGACCATTGATGAAATGACCCTCTCTTTTTTTTACATAGAGATATGTATATATTATCATATATATATTTCTGAAGCCTAGTCATTTTTCTTTTTATCAAAACAACTTATCCAGGATCAAAATTTTTACCAATATAAATATATCAGTGTATTCATAAGGATATGCACATACATGTGAAGATGCATGTGCCTCTCTTGTTTAAATCAGAGTTATGGTAAACAAGAGGATAATTTTGATTGATTAAATTTAATCAATCCACACATAGTTCAATTTAATCTATATAATAAAATCCCTTGGTATATAAACAAGAGACAAAGAACGGTTGAGATTTATTTTTAAACTAAGACATCAGATGGTTGTAGACGAAATACACATAAACAAGATGAGGATTGCCACCATGTCATCAAACAGCAGGTTCCCACTACTTTCACACTACACGTTTCAGCACATGTTTTACAACCCACTTAGTCCCCCTCAATTTATGCCTCCATCTTATTATTTCCCTCGCAGCATTTATCTAACAAACTTCATCATAAAAGCACCCAAAAAAATTAATGTAACAGCTGCAGATTTCTTACCGTCTTATATCCATTTAACATGAAATAAAAAATAATAAACTTTCGATGAAATTTAACCATTCAATATACATTAAATTCAGACAATAATTACTGTATTTTGTAGACAATAAATGTGTTACCATAATAACAAAGTAAATGATTTAGTCAATTTGTTATGATCTTCATATTCAATTAAGTCACATTTTTGGCATGCAACATACTATAAAGAAAATAAATTTAAATTAAGAAATAGTTAATTTTATTCACATGTCTAAATGTTTGTATTGATTATATTACTGATATTATATACATGAATAAGCTGGATATGTATAGTTACCTTTTTTACTCGAATAAGTTGAATACTCACGATTATTATAATACAAGTTAAAAAAATTCATACTGTTACATTGCTCATTATAACAGAAACTTATGTTTTCGTTCCTTTAATTACTCCCATGCATAATAACCCCAACAACCATTTAAAAACATAACTCCTCATTATAGATTTCATAAATTATACTCCTATTACACTAAGGAAAGAACGAAAACAATTAAATGCCTGACAAATATGAACAATGAAACAAATAAAGTTAAATTATAAACTTTAATATTGAAGACGCACTTTTTTTTTGAAAATCCAGGAGAATCCGGCGGGTCGGTAAACTTCGGAGAAGTGTATAGTAAAGCCGTTTGCTGATCCAAACCCCCATATTGAACACGCACTTAAAAGGTGGCTAAATATTGGTCCATGTTCTGTAGTTTATACCTACAATATATTAGTCCAGAAAACTATTCAAATTTAAAGCATAAGTAAGTGGTACATGTGCGTACTAAACATAGAATATATGAGCATAAATTTATAAACATATAATTATAAGGATGCCTTAGTAATCTAAGAAGTTCAATTTCATGTATAATCCTAGCAGCATCTGACATATGCTCAAAGATATCATGCATTTTTTTAACAGCCACCTTTTCTCCAGTTCGTATATCAATTGCTGAACAAACTGCTCCTTAACTTCCTTTCCCTATAATTTGGCTTCCATCCATTTCAATATTCCATTTCCTTTCAAAAACAAAGATTACAGAGATCATTTTATTATCAGCGATGTGATATATTTGGATTCTAATTTTATTAACTTCCTATAAAGCAGTTGAGCAAATTGGACATTCCGAGTGCGTTTGTATAATAGATCTGATCTTTGATATTTTTTGCTAGAGAGACTGTGTATTTGTGATTATAAGTAGAGGTAGACGGGGAAAATGCAGTTGAAATTTTAAACATATTATTATACGCCTATATGGATACAAGTTTACTGACAATAAAAATACACTAGATTTATATCCATACCCACTACCTGAAAGCAGTTGCAAATTTAACCCCACCACCTCCAGCATTCAATTCTTCTCTCCCTTCCACATTAATTCTACCTACAAACTTCTTATAAAAATGACATTAGGATTCGGTTTTTAAGCTAATTCATTAATCCGAGGATAGTGAATTATTTCGTCATTTCCATTTTATCCAATCGCCTTTTTAATATTCTCATTCTCTATCTGTTGAAGCATCTGGAGTTGTTCACATTTGCAGGTACATTGCTTTAAAAGCATGAGTTTGCAAGTTATTATATTATCAAACGCTATATTTTCATGCTTCTGGATGACCATGCCGACCGTACACCCCATGCAGTTTAATAATATTGTGTTAACTTCAACTTCAATGCTAATACCTGCAACTGTGAATAACTTCGACTTTATAATAATATTAGAGTTGAAGTTATTCACATTTGCAAGTACATTGCTTTATCAAAATATTTACATGTGCTTGCTCAGTCTACATTTTATATGGAAAGCACAAGATGATAAAATCAATATGAGAATAACATTTGCTTTAAAAATACTCCTTCCATGCAACTTTGTTAAACGTAAGAAACTGCAGCTTACCAAAACTAATCTAGCATACATTCAAGTGGATTAATGTTAATAAGTATACTAAGTTCTCACCAACAAACCTGATATTCACACCTGTAATATAATACCTCTATCTACACCAAACCAGTATTCTGAAATTTACAAAGAGTTTGAATGTCACATTGCAGTAATTTTTTGTGAAAGCATAGTAGTAGTCAAAGGTACAACCTTATCAAAAATCAAATGAAGTTTTTGGTCTATAAAATTGCATAATTTACACCTTACCATGACCATAAAGTTATGCTAACTTCAACTCTAATGCACAACAGATAGACCACAACTTTATTCAACTTCTGACATCAAGTGGTATGGCAACCGACGACAATTCTACTTCATCTTCTAATATCAACCATCGTTCCACTTCAAATCTGGAAAACTCTAAACGTGCAAAGGTTTGCTAAGTGTACAAGCTATATTTACATAAGGGACAGTTTGGCACAGGTCCCTAATAAGTTTCAAAATACACAAAAACCCCAGTAAAATAAAGTTTGTAAATTAGGTCCCTAGAATTAAGTTACTGAATAATGACATACACTTATGCAATTATTCAGTGAATAATTGCAAACATTTATGCAATTATATCAAAAAATTACGGAAAATTCCGCAATTATTCATCCAAAAAATTGCGGAAAATTCCGCAATTATTCACCCAAAAAATTGCGGAAATTTACGCAATTTTTTCAAAAAGTTGCGGAAAATTCCGCAATTATTCACCAAAAAAATTGCATAACTATATGCAATTACTTAGTAACTTAATTCTAGGGACCTAATTTACACACTTTTTTTTACTGGGGTTTTTGTGTATTTTGAAACTTACTAGGGACCTGAGCCTAATATTCACTTTACATAAACTCTACAAAACTCACCCATGATGTTAATTTCCATAGACTAATAATACTCCTTTGGCGAGTGGCAACAACACTAGCCAAAGATCCGCTAACACCTCGAGGTGAGTACTCACTCTTCTTATTTACACATGCATCATATTTAAATCATATTCATTACATCAAATGTCATTGTAAATAGTGATTCTCTAACACTTTCTTCCATGCTACTAACAACAATATGTAGTCATGTGCCAAGTTCACCATCAAATCGTTCGATTGCTCAAACCTTGCGTAGACAAAAAGAAAAATTGACAACAAATACAACTTCAACCATTGAAGCTCAAAACTATTTACTCAATCATGCACATGCCTGTTCCACCTCAAACGATGCAAACGCAACCTAGTGTTTCCGATCTATTGCTGAAGAAGCAAACAAATACAATGAAGATCAGTATATATTTAGTCATCATACATCTAACCAAGCTAACAACAGCATGTAAGTCTACCACCACTTACATACAGTTACTAAATTAATTACAAAGCTATATCCTGAATATAAACTAAATACTCTCCTCCTCTTTTACTCTATCTTATTAGGTTTATAAATGATGACTTGGTTACTACATTATCAAACTGCTCCATTGCTTAAAAGCGATGCAGGGAAAGAGAAAGGGTTTCAAAACTAATGGGAACATCAAACACCATAGAAGGCAACATTGATTATCATCCGCAACATATCGAACTTCATTTTCTTAGTATAATGAACATACCATGTCCTTTCTACAAAGCTCTTCACTGGATTGATGAGCGTCTGAAAGGTACTTCTATATGTAACCCTATTTTTGGAATATGTTGCAAATCTGGTAAGGTAAAACTACATGCGCTAACACCACCTCCACTAGAGTGGATTCACTTTACTGGTATACTCAAAAGTTCACTTTTACTAAACTATCGTGTATTTTTCTATAAAATAATACAAACATTTATTTTTTAGGTTTTCATTTCCACTACAGAGGATCAGGAACAAAACTAATGCTATTGCTGTGGACAAACTCATCAAGGTCCTTCTTTTTGTTCACTCTTATTAATTGTAAGTCCACATTTTCATTATTGTAATAACACAATTGTTATAACATGAAACCTTTGTGATTTTTCTTAATTGTTAGTTAAATCTGTCATTGTAGAAGAAAAGAAAGTTTTGTGGTGTTAAATTTTTATTGTCCCAACAATTTTATTATATAGATTCCTAAATGAGTGGATTCACTTTACTGGTATACTCTATTGGTACTCATGTTGTACAAAAATGAAAAACAAAAATCTTAGGTGCACGTTGTATGCGTTTTAACATTACAAATTTTTTTTACTAATCATGTTGTGAATAACTTAATTACCACCAATCAAATCATAAATATTCAACACATTATATTATAGGTTATGTCAAGCAAAACTTGAACCCATGCCATCTGCACGGGCTACATACTAGTTCATATAATAAAATTCCATCCATATAGGTAACAATATGATTTTTAACCCTTGCATTCTTACTGGATTCTCAATGAAGTGTAATTCAAAAAAACATTATAATTGTGTTATGATTACCTATAAATTGATGGTGTAGTGCTTATGCTCTGAAAAATGATATAAGTTTATATCATTATCTATATTTGATTTTCTTATAAAATCTGCCTAGAGTACAAACTCTTTTTTGGAATATTTTTAAATGAGATATCATATTTCAAAAACTTAATTCTTTGATGCCAGGATGCTAAGCTAAATGAAATGCAAACATGAGTGGGTTTCCTGAGACCCTGAGTATCCAAAACATGGTTCAACCAGACTCTTTGTTCTGGTATAAGCCATAGGGTCTTAAAAATGCATTTTGATCAAAGCCTTAGTGAAAAGGAATTCAGATTCATGTTAAAATACAAAGATAACTAGTGTGCTAATATCTGAACAAAACATATTTAAATATGCACATATACAACTATCATGGACATTGGCTTTCAACTCCTGTATTATAGATTCTTCCTTTATTCAAGAACAAGTTATAAAACATTTGCGTAGAGAAAATTGAATTATGGAAACATTGCAGACACATAAACACATTTTCCCTATGCCTATCAACTCTTGTATACAAATGTAATGATGAAAGAATAAACCATATTGTTTATTGAGACTCAACTATCCAGAATTCCAAAACTTAACCCTTTTCAAAGACTCAAGATTGACTAATACATTTATAAAAATGTAACCGTCCTATTTATCATAGAATTCTTGCTCAGATTTACTTACAAAATCATAGGTTAGCTTCTTCAACTTTTCAGATAATCTCTAAATTTATAAACTCCAATTACAAGACAATTCCTTAGCAAAATACTTAGCAGACCATCCATCCATCATTCAGTACTTAATACAAATGATAATTTAAAAATATCAATACATGCAAATTTCATCTTTTAAGCTCTTATCTAATTAAATTTAGCATGCTATAATCTTCTTCTCAAAGCCTTGCTCCTACTCCTACTTAGTTGCAACAATCCTTGAAAAAGCATTTGAAGCTGCCCCATATTAAATGAGACACCCCATATGCCATTAGCACACTAGGGTCAGACACATGACTGGTATGAGAAAATCCACTAAAACAATTTGTAAATCAAGTTAAAGTTGAAACATGTATAAATCTGTATATCCTGCCTTTAGAAAAACAAATAAGTCATGGTGTGCATGTTCTGTGTCAGTGTGCATGTGCACACTTGAATCTTTCTTTCCAGAAACCTTATAAAGATATGGAATAAGCATACATTCATACAAATCAGTTATAAATCAAATAAGCATACATACAAAAACAGGGAAATCACCAAAATGAATATAATCATTTATTGCCTACTCATATTTCTTCCAGGAAGACTCTAGTTCCTTCTTATATCAAATTTTCTCACATTGATGTATTTTTCTATCTTGGTCTCATCTGCAATTATATGAATCAATGGACACATTGTAATGGACTAATTCACTCCATTACACAAAGATCTCAGGACTTAAACAAGCCATGTGTCAACTTATATTGCTCCAGAACACAAGTCATTCCTGCAGTGCTCTTGACCCCATTTCCTAATCAGTTTTAAGTTAATAATAACTCTTTTGATTTTTCATGACTAAACCATTCAGTGAATCCTTTCACTAAAACAAACATTCATGTCATGGCATTCCATATCATTCATAACCAAACAAAGACAAACATTCAATTGAACATAGGTGTCTATTAAATAAAATTCTGCATATATATATTCTTGCATTTTAAAAGGGGTATAGACAACTAACATTGGCCTATGGCTTTTTTGAGAGAGTTTTTCTTTTTGCAAACATCTTTGCTTAAGTTAAACTCAGAATGACCAAGTTTAACTGAATCACAAAATTTATTTGCTATGTATGTGACTATTTATATATTTTCATTGAATCAGGAGCATCAGCACATAGGCAACCCTATTGCGCCCCTAATTCCTTTTTGTCTCAAGCCTCAGCACCTATACACAAGCATATTGCAGCTCAACATGTTTATATTTTCTGGGTTGTGCCAAAACCAACATTACTTGCCTATATTCATCATTTGATTCTCTGGGTATTTACTTATTTTTCTAAATATTAACATATCAGAGAGATCTGGGTTTTTAAATCGTATATACTAATAATATTTAGAACTTTCATATAATAAAACAAGCAGAACAACCAACTAAAGATCAAAGCATTTTCATCTCTGAAATCAAAGAAAGACAACCACATATGAAAATACATTTTTAAGAAAAATCAACTTATAAACTGGCTGCCTTCATTAGGACTTAGTGCCTTAGATTTTTGAGTGAGTTTTCTCACCTAGCTCTCTTTCACTTCTTAGTTGATTGATAAGCTTCTGCCCTCAAACCCTTTTCTTCACTTGTTTTATATTTATGTGATATATATTTTTCTCAAGAGCTATCAGGGAAGAAGAGAAGGCCCCTCATATCACTGCTTATTTATGCAGGGTTCTTCTTAGGGTTTAAGGTGCTAGCTAAAGTCATTTTTGCCCATCAGAAATCATGCCATTTGCATTTAGTTTAAACCCAAAATCTTACCCTCCCCGGCTCAAGTTTGTGGAGAGAAAAGTGGTTTTATCATTTTGGTTATTTTCAGAACTTTTTCTTTTCCAGAAAATGCTTTTCCTCTTGTCTACTATCATGCTAAAAGTGTGACTTGATTTCCATTATTTATCATCTATATATATATATATACCAAAGGTTCTTCCTAATTCTGCCTATACAAAACATATCTCTATTTTATCTTATTTTTTTCTATTTTTACTTTTCACCTAAATAGCATGTACTTCCCTTATTTATTTATAAAAGGATTACTCCTTTTATATCTTCATTCTTTCTTTCTGCCTATAATTTAAAATATATTTGTGTATTTTTATTTTACTAATTTGAACTCTGGTATTTGATTAGCATACATATATGTATATATATGTCTTACAGAAATAATTAATACACATATATATATCTATACATTATTTTTACTGAACACATATGCACATGTACACTCAAATACAACCAGTAGCATCCATATATATATTTATGCGTATAGCTTTTAAGGATTTAATCTATTTATCTGTATATATATATATATTTCCATACATATTAACATATGTTCATTCATATCATTCAGGAATTAAGCTTCAATTCATGTGTATTTCCTGTGCACACATGTACACACATATAGTTACACCATATCAAGCCATATCAATTCCCCCCATTTTTTTAAATTGGTTTAAAATAATTATTTTAAACTTATTTATATTTTCAAAATAAATTCCTAAAATCTTGGGTCATTACATACACCCCACCTTTTAGAAATTGTGTCCCACAATTTTCCTAAGCTTAAATCAATTTTAAACTTAATTCAGGGAACAAATACATTCTCAACCAAATAGATTTTTAGTTCTATCACAATAACTAAAAATACATGCATCCAAAGGGAAAGCAAATTAAAAAACAGAATTACCTTTAACCTGAAAATAGCTTAGGGTAGTTCATCCTAACTTTGTCTTCTAATTCCCATGTGCAATCACTAGGATCAAGACTCCACTGTACCTTCACAAGTTTCAGTGATTTATTCCTCAACTTCTTCACATCCTTTGCCAAAATTCCCACTGGATCCTTTTCATAAATCAAATTAGGATTTATTCGCACTTGGCTTGGGGTCTCAAGAATTTCTGCCTTGTCATGGACCCACCTTCTCAATTGTGATACATGAAAAACAGCATGCATCCCTTGCATGTTCTCTGGTAATTCCAACTTATATGCCAAGGAACCAATTCTTTCCAGAATTTTGTATGGCCCAATATATCTTGGGGTTAACTTGCCTTGTTTCCCAAACCTCAGTACATTTTTCATAGGCGAGATTTTGATGAAAACAAAATTTCCTACTTCATATTCCACTTGCTTCCTTTTCATGTCTGCAAATTTCTTTTGCCTGTCTTGAGCTGCTGTAATTCTTCTCCTTACCAACTCAATTTTCTCTTTAGTTTCTTGTATGTACTCAGGCCCTAAAATAGCTCTTTCTCCCGTTTCTACCCAACATACAGGTGACAAACATGGCTTGCCATATAAGGCTTCAAATGGAGCCATCCCTATGGTGCTTTGGTAGCTGTTATTGTATGTAAATTCAGCTAAATGGAGATAGTCTTCCCAGTTACCTCCAAAGTCCAGTGCACATGCCCTTAACAAGTCCTCTAAAACTTTATTCACCACCTCAGTCTGCCCATCTGATTGTGGATGGTAGGCAGTGCTTAAGCATAATTCACTTCCCATGGCTTCTTGAAAACTTTTACAGAACCTTGATGTGAAGATGGTATCCCTATCACTCACAATAGTTTTGGGAATGCCATGCAATCTTACCACCTCCTTCATAAATACTTGTGCTAACTTTGGTGCATTCCTTTCTGATTTGACTGGGATGAAATGTGCCACTTTAGTTAGCCTATCAACTATCATCCATATACTTGTGTTTCCTCTTTTAGATCTAGGCAGTCCATCTATGAAATCCATAGATATATCTTCCCATTTCCACTGTGGTATGCAAAGAGGTTGTAACAACCCTGATGGCTTTTGTGTTTCTGCCTTGACTTGTTGGCAAGTCATACATCTTGCAATATATTTGGCTACATTTGATTTCATTCCCTTCCACCAAAAATCCCTTTTAAATTTTGATACATCTTTGTACTGCCTGGGTTATGGAGTACTTACTTCTATGATATTCATTCAATATTTCCTCCTTCAACTTCATGTTTTCTGGAACACATATTCTATTCTGGTTTCTTAAATAACCATTTTTATCAATATGGTAATTTGTCACCTCTTCCCCTTTTGATATGAGAATTTTCTTCTCCAATAATTTTGTGTCTTGTTCTTGCATTTTTCCTACCTTCAAAATTAAATCTGATTGTAGAGACATTAAACTCAGTTTTCCTTTATTCTTATCTCCCTCTACCGGTACCATTTGTAACTTATTACTTGCTTCAATTTCCAAGTCAGTGAGTATAGACAAATCTTTAAATTCTTCCATCATTAACATAGCTATCTTAGCATGTTGTCTACTCAAGGCATCTGCAACTTTGTTTGCTTTACCTGGTGTATAGAGTATGTCTAGATCATAGGCAGCTAAGAACTCCACCCATCTATGTTGCCTCATGTTTAAATCTTTTTGTGAAATAAATATTTTAAAGACTTATGGTCAGTGTAAAGTTCAAACTTAGTTCCTAACAAATAATGTCTCCAAAGTTTCAAAGCATAGATCACAGCTGCTAATTCAAGATCATGTGTGGCATACCTTACTTCATGGGGTTTGAGTTGTCTGGATGCATATGCAATGACTTGGCCTTGTTGCATCAACACTGCACCCAAGCCAAACCTACTAGCATCAGTATATACAACTAATTCTTCATTTCCCTGGGGTACTTTCAAGATTGAAGCATTCACTAATGCCTCCTTCAACTGTTCAAAAGACTTCTCACACTTCTCTGACCAAACAAAAGCTTGGTTTATCCTGGTTAGGTTAGTAAGTGGTGTAGAAATTCTTGAAAAATCTTTTATAAATCTCCTATAATATCCTGCCATCCCCATAAATGATCTCACTTCATTCATAGTGCTAGGCCTCTTCCATGCCTGAATAGCTATTACTTTATTGGGGTTCACAGAAATTCCTTTGGCAGAAATGAGATGGCCAAGGAAATGTACTTCCTCTTTCCAAAATGCACATTTTGAAAATTTTGCCTTTAAATCTTTTTCCCTCAATCTAGACAAAACCAGATGCAAATGACTTTTATGTTCTTCCACTGTTTTGGAATAAATTAAAATGTCATCTATAAAAATCAGCACAAATTTGTCTAAATAATATCTAAAGGTTCTATTCATTAAATCTACAAAGTATGATGGTGCATTATTCAAGCCAAATGGCATAACCAGAAATTCATACAACCCATACCTAGTGTTAAAGGCAGTGTACTTGATACTTGACTCTTCCACCTTCATTTGATGAAAACCAGATGCTAAATCTAGTCTAGAAAACACTCTTGCCCCAACTAATTGATCAAAAAGATCATCTATTCTTGGCAATGGATATTTATTTTTAATAGTTACTTTGTTCAATTCTCTATAATCTATACAAAGTCTTAAGGAACCATCTTGTTTCTTAACAAATACCACTGGTGCTCCCCAGCAAGAATTACTTGGTCTTATAAAACCCTTTTCCTCTAATTTCTCTAACTATTTCTTTAATTCTTTTAGTTCATTTGGCCCCATTCTAGTTGGCTTTTTAATCACTGGGCTTGCTCCTGGAACTAAATGAATTTGGAATTCTACTGGTCTATGGTTTGGAACACCCTTAACCTCCCCAAACACATCCAATTATTCATTGACTATGGGAATTTCTTCAATAGTAAGTTCACTGAAATCTTTTCCCAAGTCAATTAAATGATACAATTTTCTTTCCTTAGCTTCTTCACACAAAATTGTGATTCTCCGGCCTCTAAGGTTTTGCAATGATATGGTGGATGAATCTATGTTAATTATGGCTTTAAATTGCCTTAACTAGTCTACCCCCAATATAACACCTATGTTTGCGTAGTTTAAAACATATAAATTGGAAATAAAAGTATCTCCTCCTATGTTTAATTCCACATCCACACAAATCATATTTAAAACACTAGAACTCCCCAGTGGACTTTGTATATGCAATGGAGTTTCAACCAATATGCAATTCAATCTTAGCATTTTAACTAGTTCATAAGAAATCAAAGAGTGAGTTGCCCCAGTATCATATACTACTACTATGGGTATGATACAGATAAATAGTGTACATTCCACTTGACTGTGATTTTCAGCATTAATCTCCACTATGGATTTGCCTTTGCCTTCCAAATTTGCCAATTTTCCTTGTTGTTTATACTCAGGACAATTTCTCTTCATATGTCCCTCTTTCCCGCATAGATAGCACTTGAAAGCTCCTCCTTTCAATTCTGGGCACCTTGGTTTGATATGTCCTTCCTTTCCACATTGATGACACACAATTTTCTTCTTGGATTCCTTAGCTTTGATATCTCCAGTGCCTTTGTTGCTGGCCTCCTCTTTCTTCTTATCATAAGGGTGATATCTCCCCTTACCCTTCTTAGTGTTATTATTCTTAAAACTTCTTAACTTCTCCCTCTCCTTGTCATGCTGCTCCAATTTCAAAGCCAAGTCTATTACTTGATCAAAAGTCCTGTCAACATAAGGTAACATGGCTCTGCTAAGTCCTGGGTTCAAACCTTTTATGTACCTATCATTTTTGGATGCTTCATCTGCCACTAGCATTGCTCCATATGTGGATAACCCCTCAAACTTTTGAGTGTATTCAGTGACATTCAGAGTTCCTTGCCTAAGTCTAATAAATTCTTCTAATAAAGTGGTCTTAGTTGATGCTGGTATAAATCTTGCTTCCAACATCTCCTTGAATTGATTCCAAGTGATTTCATTCTCATTTCTCCCTGTAATGATTACTTCCCACCAGCTTAAAGCTACTCCTTTCAGCTGTCTTGAAGCCACTTGCCTCTTCCTTTGATTATCAAGCTGCATGTCATTGAAAACCCTATCTAATGTTCTCAACCATGCTTGAATTTCCATAATACTTTTTGTCCCTTCAAAGCTTTTGCCTCCTAAATGAGTATAAGTCTTGAGTAATTTTGAGAGCTCTTCATGGGGATTTTCTTGCCGTTGTCCTGCCCCATCCCTAAATGCTCTCACCAAATCTTGTAGATTAACCATTGGTGGTGCATTGGAGGATCCTGCTCCCTGATTTGGTGGTCTTCCTACCATAGTTTGCTAATAATAATTTACATAGCTGGTTAGTTTTTATTTTTTTTATTTTTTTAGTTTCATAGAAGGATTTGATTTCAATTTTTCAACTATGTTTTAGTAACATAGCTCTGATACCAAATGAAATGACCCTCTCTTTTTTTAAAAAAAAAATTGGTTTAAAAAAATTATTTTAAACTTATTTATATTTTCAAAATAAATAACCTAAAATCTTGGGTCGTTACAATTGAACTTTCACAAGAGGAACATCTTTATTTCGAAGGCGTTTAACCTCCGTAGAAATGATACGAATATAATGTTGCTCATAAGTCAAGTTAGGCAAAACTTCAATTTCTTCAATAACACCGGGCTCAAGAATAGAATCCGAATCTCGAAGGCATTTTCGTAATTGAGAGACGTGGAATACATCATGACTAGCAGAAAATTGAGCCGGTAATAAAAGGCGATAAGACACAAAACCAATGCGTTCGGTGATGGGAAATGGGCCAATATATCGAGGTGATAATTTTCCCGATCGACTGAAACACACAACACCTTTCATAGGTGAAACACGAATAAACACAAAATCTCCCACAGAAAATTATAATTTCCTTCTTCGATTATCGGCATAGGATTTTTGTCTACTTTGAGCTTCTTTCATCCTATGACGAATAAGGTCAATCTTTTCTATGGCATCCCGAATAAAATCTGGACCTAAAACCAGCTTCTTACTGGCTTCAAGCCAACACGAAGGAGATCGGCATGGCCTTTCGTATAGTGCCTCGAAAGGTGCCATACCAATACTAGATTGGAAGATGTTATTATAGGAAAACTCAACAAGAGAAATATGATCTTCCCAACTTCCACCAAAATCAAGAACACATGCACGAAGAAGATCTTCAAGAGTTTTATTCACACGCTCGGTTTGTCCATCGGACTAAGGATGATAAGCGGTGCTAAAATTAAGCTTCATTCCAAAACCTTTTTGAAGACCTTTCCAAAATCCACTAGTAAACATTGGATCATGATCGCTAACAATAGAAGTAGGAACTCCATGCAATTTAACAATTTCCTTGACATAGAGTTTAGCAAAAATAGGTACGGTCCGATTGGACCGAACGGGAATAAAATGGGTGGACTTTGTAAGTCTATCAACTATCCGAAGATGTTTTTCATGCTCTTCCTCGGTTTTAGAATAAACAAGAATATCATCGATAAAGATGAGAACAAATCGATCGAGGAAGTCTTTGAAAACTCGATTCATAAGGTCAACGAAATAAGCTGGAGCATTCGTTAAACCAAATGGCATAACAAGCCATTCATAAGATCCATAACGAGTATGAAACGATGTCAAAGGATTGCTATTCTCTGCAATACGGAGCTGATGAAAACCGGTTGCTAAGTCTAACTTTGAAAAGACTTTATCACCACAAAGTTGATCGAATAGATCATCAATCCGAGGTAAGGGATATTTATTCTTGATGGTGAGATCATTAAGCTTGCGGTAGTCAACGCAAAGCCTAAGTGTACCATCAGATTTCTTCACAAAATTAGCTGAAGCTCTCGATGGAGAGGAACTAGAACGAATAAACTGTTTTCCTTCCAATTCGGATAATTGATTACGCATCTCCTCATTTTCCTTATTGGACATACGATAAGGAGAACGAGTGATAGGTAGAGCTCCAGGGATTAGATTAATTCTGAACTCAATTGCTCGCTTAGGTGGTAATCCTAAAACGGGCTTAAATATGTCAGGAAATTCACGAACAATGTGAATGAGGGAAATGACATCTTTCTCATCATCATTATCGTCATCATGAGGATTTAGAGAATACAAGGATGCTTTCGAATTGGAATCTGAATCTTTCAGAACAAGAGAAATCTGCTTAACAAATTGAGGATGTTGAAGATATATAGTCCGCTCAGGACATCAGATTTGGGCTTCATAACGGTTAAGCCAATCCATTCCCAAAATCATTCCAAAGCCTAAGTAACGCATAACATGCAAATCGGCATGGAAAGAGTAATCATATAAAATAATCTCGACATCTTTACACAGTAAACTCAATGTTACGGATCCACCAACCGGATTCATAATCCTCAATGAAGTCATCAAGCCAATCACATTCAAGGACAAAGCATCAACAAGTTCTTTTGATATAAAAGAGTGAGATGCACTCATATCAAAAAGAACTCGAATAGGAAGATCACGAAATACAATAATGCCATCAAGGATAGAATGAGAAATACCTTGACCACAAGAAGTGTTAGTAGGGGCTTGTAAAACATTTAGCTTGCCTTCCTTCTTGCTTTGAAGTTTAGGACATGAAGATATAGTATGACCCGAACTTTTGCAATAGCGACAAGTAAGAGACTTCAGACACTTGTTCTCATAATGGTCCTTAGAACCACAATTGTAACATTCTCCACAACTAGAGGTAGGAGTTTTTGCTACCGAAGTTGCTTGCTTCCCTATCTTGTCCTCAATTCGATTGAGTGAGGAGTTCTCACCTTTGCTTTCAATTCCGTTCCAGCTTTTTTTATTTCGAATAAATTAAAAAGACGTTTAATTTCACTCAAAATCTTCACTGACTCTGATCGCTTCCAATTCAGTTCCATAGCGAAGAGTTCGACCATACGATTCCAACGCAACTGGTTTCGTAATTTTTCGATCTCGTATGAAAAAGGTATAACAATTTAAAGTTTATACAAATTTAAATATAATTAATAATTACAATTTCTTTTTTTAATTTTAAACCTATGCAATCAGAGCCGTTCATCCCCTCAGCATCAAATCTGGCCGCCGAACGCGATGCTCCTTCTTCCCGTTCAAACACGTTCCAGCATCCAAGAGAACCCAATTTCAGGTATTAAATTAATAATTTAATCGCCTAATTAAATCACTAAATCGAAATCAAATAAATTCGACTTCCAAATCTTACTTATTAATATTTAAAATTAATTAAATATTCGAATTTCAAATGTCAGAAATTCCGGGTCGTTACACTTGGTAAATTTCGCCTTGAGCTAATTCTGCCTCAGCATCTCAAGCACCGCTCTAAGATGAACTTCATGCTCTTTCTCATCCTTAGAGTATACTAGAATGTCATCTATAAACACTAGTACAAACCTATCCAAATACTCTTGGAAAACTTGGTTCATCAAACCTACGAAGAAAGCTGGTGGATTTGTCAATCCAAATGGCATCACCAACCACTCATATGAACCATATCTAGTTTGAAATGTTGTCAAAGGAATACTGTCCTCCACCACTCTTAATTGATGGATACCGGCTGCCACGTCCAATTGGGAAAACACTCTGGTTCCATTCAACTGATTGAACAGATCATCTATTCTTAGCAAAAGATACTTATTCTTGATCGTCCTTTCATCTAACTTACAATAGTCGATATACATCCTTAACGACCCATTCGGTTTCTTTACGAATATCGCGGCCACTCCCCAAGGCAAACTGCTTGGCCAAATAAAATTCCTTCCTTCAAGATCCACTAGCTGCACCTTCAATTCCTTCTTCTCGGTAGGTGTCATCCTGCTAGGTGGTCTACTCACGGGTTTGGCTCTAGGCACAAGATCTATTCTAAACTCAACAACTCTTTTCGGTGATAGTCCAGTGACTGGCTCAAAGGCATCTGCAAACTCTCTTGCTACCCGAACCTGACTTAACTCATCTCCTACCTCCATAGCACTAAGCAAAGCACTGACATTCTGGTCGGTATTCTCTACTAAGAATATAACTTGGTTATGACTATTAGGTTGTCTCAGTGATATCTCCTTATATTGGCAAAATATTCTAGCCTCATACCTACCCAACCAATCCATACCCAAGATGATCTCGAAATCTACGAAATCAATTACATACAAACTGCATGCAAACTTATGACCTAACAAATCAAGTTCTAACTGGTCACATCTTAATCCTAGAGTTGCATACCCTCCTATTGGATTCTCAACCCTTAAGGAGGTAACAAGGTAGGTGGGTTCTAAACATAACCTATCAACCAAACACTGAGATATAAATGAATGTGATGCACCGGTATCAAAAAGTACTCTAATTGGAATACTTTGAATCAAAAGCGTATCTTCCATCACAGTCTTTCCCTTATTTGCTCCAGTAGGCCTGGCTAGTCTAATAGCAAAGACCTTTCCTTTGTTCGCCCTAACTTGTTCTGGACACTGATTCTTGTAATGCCGAACTTGATCACAGTTGAAGCACTTCACATTCTTCTTGTTTGCAGCTTTCTTCCCATTTCCTGACCGGCACTTATTCGCAAAGTGACCATTCTTGTCACAATTATAGCAAACTATCTCAGCCTTTGGCTTCTTTGCAGTTTCTCCCTTCTGGGCTCCCTTAAAGAACTTCCTCTTCTTCCCTTGAGAACCTTGAGCTTCCACTGGCTTCTCTTTAGCAAAATCAGCAAGTAACTCTTTATGGAGAATGGCCATCTCCACCACCACATTACATGAATCATGAACATGTGTCATGATCATTCTAGTAAGCTCGGGCCTCAATCCCCGAATGAACCTCTCATCCCTTCTGATGTAAGTATCTATAACGGCATATCCATATTGGGACAGTTCTTCAGACTTAGTAGCATACTTAGCTACTGACATCTCTCCTTGAACTAAATCCATAAACTTTCTCATCAATTTGGACTTAGCAAACTTAGATACAAACTTCTACTCAAATCTCGTCTTAAAATCAGCCCAAGTTAACCGCTCTTCTGGAACTCCGGCAGTGACACTATTCCACCAATGTAGTGCTGACCCCTGCAACTGTCTGGAGGCCAACCTTCTCTTTTGCTCATCGTTTAGACCCAAATCAGTAAATATATGCTCACAATGCAACAGCCAATTCTAAACCTCTATGGCACTTTCCGTTCCCAAGAATGGCTTCCCAAATAAACTGGTGTAATCTCTATTCAGCAAAGCATAATTATTCCCAACTAGAGCCACAGGATTAGCTCCTCCTACATTTCCAACAACACCAGCAGTAGCTCCTGCTTGCATCAAACCAATAAAGAACATACATCGCCCCCATATCTACTGGTGGATTTCCAGCTCCCACATTGGCTTCAGCATTTTGGTTACTAGCATTAGCCGGTCGACCCGGGTTTCTCTTGGTAGTGGGTCAAGCATTCCCATTAGTTGTGGTGCTTCCTCCACCGAGATTTCCTCTTTCGTTTCCTGCTTCCATATCTCCTTTCTCATAAATCTGCATATGAGCCTTAGTAAGATATAGAAGAACGGTCTAAGAGAGTGAGGAATACGTATTTATATATACAACTATATATATCAAATACAAATATGTTACTATAGCGTCATCCCAAACCCCTACCTTATTATCTTATTTATTAGATTGTGTATGAAAAATCATTTAGGTTTAAGTTTCTTTTAAAGTTTCATAAACCTATGCTCTGATACCAACTTGTAACATCCACCTACTTGGAGACCCAAAACTAACGGCTACGGATGTTGCAGTCATCTATAGTTATTAATCTTCGGTGACTAAATACGGTGATATTAAATACATTGATACATAGAAACACAAGAATACAAAAAAAAATTAAACAGCAAACAAATTCCATATTCCATTTCAATACATTCCAAATTGATTACATAATCCCAGTTCGCAGACCACATTCAGATAAGATATAATTATTATAAAATACGCCAAGAGCAACATATGAAGATGCCCCCTTGGTTGATTAGAGTATATAATAATAAGGCCATAAAACCAATTTGCCTTTACAATCAAAATACACAGCAGAAATAAAGAACTCTAATAACAAGCTTGCCTCTTGCATGTCATCGGAAGCTTTATTCGTCTAAAAGAACACCTGGAAACCTTAAATCTCAACCTACTCAAAATCAATTGAGTACCCAAGAGTTAAAGGGGAAAACAAAAACCTCGAGTCGGACAAAAAGCGTAGTATGAAAAATAATCCACCATCTCAAACCATTTAGATATCTAGTGAGACCACGCCGCTTAGCGGAACGGGTTTTCCCCTCACTAGTATCCTAAAACATTTATAAAACCATATACTGTGCTCCTGCATCCACAATGGTTAAAAACATAGTATTTCAATAAATTATGATGATATGCAAAACAAGTTAATCAAATCCGGATTACCCATCCCCATTCATTCTGACTATCTGTCTCAATTATAGTTTTAAGGATCATTATTAACCTGTTAAATGTTTATTGTAACGACCCTGGATTTTATAAATATTTAAACTGACAATTAATTAATTTTTGAATAAAAATTGTAAACTTAATTGTGAATTGAAGTGAGTTTCCCCGAATTCAAATAAATTATGTGTAAATCATTTAAATTTTTAAATATTGTATATATATGTGAATATATACATATATGTGATATATGGGTAGATTTGAATTTATATATATGTATATATATTGGATTTGACTTTAAATTTTAAGTAAATGGTTTAAAGATAATTTGAATTTATAATATAAGTAGGAAAATAAATAAATAATAATAGATATGGTTAAATTTAAACAACATATTAAGTTAAATTATAACAACATATAAAGTATAGGAATTATCTAGATTACACAATAATAAGATTAAATAAAAATAGAAATAGATGTGTATAAGATAAATTGTAAAATATAAAGCAAACACATAGATAAAATATAACAACATAAATTCATTTATATTTCAAAGTAAGAAGACCAAAACAAATAAAATACATTCAAGTAACAAATTTGTTAGTCAAACAGATATATATCTATAAGCTTGCATAAGGAGACAGTAAAAAATAAGCAAAGACTAAAAAAAAAGAGGAGATTTGTACATGGCAATTAATGCCAATATCTTGGTACACAATAACATATCATCTCAGCCGAGTTAACAAACAAAATAAACAAATATATATAGGCTGGCAAAGGAAGGTTTTATCTCATGCATTGTACAGCCGAAGGAAAATAAAATGTATATGGTACAAACCATTAATGCACCCCCCAAACAAGTATACTTCAGCCTCCATACACAAAGAAAAAATCTTTGATCACTTTGTACCAAACTCATATCAAATTGTATAAATAAAAATAAAGTATACCCTGTACAATATATTATACCCAGTAACTTATTTCAAAAATATCAACTTCTCATTTTTTTCCAGTTCGTTCCATTCAAAACTGAGAAGAATATGAAGTAAACATCATCCTAAAAACTTAAATAAACTTAATCAACAACTAGAAGATTGAAGAAATGATTTTTAAAGCAAGCAAAGTTCAAGCCTTATTCAAACAGCAACTCTGCTTCTTCTGAAAAACAGGTGAGCAAACCTTATTTTTAAAACCTGATCTTCATAATTTTTATGCCTGTGTTGATGATGATGTGTTTGTACAAAAGAAAATGTGGTGTATATCTATATATATATATATAAAGAGATAAGTATGTATGATTGTATACAGGTGGGTAATTACCTTTGTTTAATTTACAGGTCTAAATAATTTCAAAATCAATTCCTCTTCTACCAATCCCTTTTAGGATTTCTTATCTAAATGAAAATGGGTTGTAAACCCATAACATCAATTTTAAAAATGGTTTTGAAAATTTATATTGAGTAATCATTTCAAAATTGTAGAACTTACAGTGATAATTCGAAATAGGTCAGAAAATTATCATTTTTATTTCAGATTTTGATCATTGAAACAAATTCGTGTTGGATAATCATGAATTTTGATAATAAATTTATGATTTTTAAGTTCGTAAGAATGGAGGAATTTTGAGTTGATCAATATTTGCGATTTCGTCAATTGCCGATGATCGGCGTGGCAACTTAACTCGAGTTGGGCCTGGAGGTAGGGTGAAGAGCGGGGATTCGTGGAAAAATGCTCGTAGATTTTCTTGTTAATCGTGGCGGCGGCGAGGTCTCTGGCGATGTGATGTGGTGGTGCAAGGAGGATTTGTCAACCTGGGTTGAGTTCCAGGTTTTGATGAAGTGCTCGTTTTTGTTTTCCGTGGTTATCATCGGAGTTGGGTGGTCGAGATGATTAGCGAGGTCATCAAGGACTGGTCAGGGTTTGGAAGAATGGTCGGAGGAGGGTGGAAGCGTGTGCACGTGCACGCATGAAGTTTCGTGCATCTGGGAATGTTGGGGTGTTTGAGGAAGAAGAGGCCACTCGGGGATGGTCTCGAGAAAACGATGGTTGGACTCGAAGGAAGGTGGAACGCGAGTTACTCGAAGACAGACTCGGGTATTCAAACGTTTTGCTCGGGTTATTGTAATATAACTGGATTTTAAGTTTTAAAGCAAATGTTTTAAAATTGTTTTGGTTTATAAAATTTTGTATTAGACAAATTATCTTACTTAATCTCTAATTGTTTTCAAAATAAAATGATTTCAAGCATTTGATGTAAATGATGATTAAGTAATTTAGAAAGATAAATGGTTTATCTTTGATTTATTATAGTTTAAGTAACTAAAGTACAATTACTTAATGTAGTTGATAAAGTATAATTATTTTATAAAAAAATAATTAAAGGATAATTACTCAATGGGATTAATTAAAGAGTTAATTATTTAATGACTAAAGGTTAATTGATTTTAATTAACAAATGATTAAAGGACCTTTAATCAAATGATTTGAAATCGATTAATGTTAATTAACTATGATTGATGACCCATCTGATTTAAATAAATCAGATAATTAATTGAGCTTATTTATGGATGACTATATTCTATTGAATGCTGTGTATTGGATTGATGACTCTGTTATGTTATTGTGATGCTTTGTAATATGAATTGCTTGGTGCTGAGCTATTATATCTGTGATAAATATACTATTATATGAATATGAAAATCCCTTTTAGCCCATAAAATGGCATTTAAACTTCGATGCGACTGGGAGTCGGATTCCAGTTAGTTATCCAAAACCCACATCGAATTATAATGATGAATCTTTGTGACTGATATATTTATTTTATTTGTGAAACTGTGAATGAAGATAAGCGTTATCGGTTATATCGCTTATCGATATTGATATGATTGAATCTGTGATGATTGATGATGTTGCACTATTGTGTGAAACCCCTGGACTACACCATACACACACAAATATGGATTTCACATGGAAATCGGTTAAGTCACAGATAATTTAAATTTAATATTTTTTTGAAATTGAAATTTTAATTTCAATTGATTTTGAACTGGAAATTGGGGTTTAATATGAAAAGTTTTTTAAAGGAGTTTTAAAGATATTTTAGATATCTTGAAATTTAAATAATTTGATTTAAATTTGAATTCAAGTTTGAAATTGAATTCTATGATTTGAAACTAGGGATTAAAGATGCTATACAAGTTATATATGGTTTAAACCATTTTAAAGGTATTGATTTGGGAATTTGAATTTAATTCAAGGGTTTTAACTCGTGTAAATATAACTGGATTTTTCTGAAATGAAACTATTTGTTTTAAAATAGTAAAAGCTTTCACATAAGTAATGAACTTCCAATTTGTGTTGAAAGGGTTCAAGTTTGAAATAGAATTGAAATGTTTTGATAAACTATGAAATGAGTCTTTAATTCAAATACCGGACGAGTTAATCCAACTTGAAATGGAATTGTTTTGAAAAACTATAAATGAATCTTTGGAAACGAGTTTTGGAAGCTATAAGTTAAATCTTGATTTAAAGATTTAATGAGTTAATTCAATTGAAATGGAAATTGTTTTGAAATCCATAAATGAATCTTTGTGAACGGGGTGAACTTTATGAATTGAATCTTTTTGTTTAAAAGAGTAAAAGTGTGGAAATTGTTTAAACCATTGAACGTTTTTGGATTAAATCTTTTTGTTGAAAAGATTGGAAATGGTAATTTGTTTTAACCATTCGAATGAAAGGTTTTAGGCTTTAAGCTGTGATTTAACTGAGACCCCAGTATCCATATGATTTTTAATTGCGCTCGTTATTCGGTTTAGCCGGGAGAAGACCTTTGTGTCATATAACCCATTCCGAATAGTGATACGACGTAAATGGATGGCAATTGAAGACCGGTGTTGAAGACCGGGTTTTTGCAAGAGCGATAGGATGACCTATCGATTGTCTTTGCACTGAGTAGCTACGGTATAGAGATTCCCTAAGTGATGGGAAATCCGATCGGGATTGTGAATACCCGGATTTGCAATGGCTTCTTTGGAAGTGCCTTCGGTTCTGTTCAAACTCGGAACAGACTTGTATGGATGTGTGTCTGACGTTACACTTTGAGATGTAAAGCTGGTTTCTATCAAATACATTTCTGTTGGTGGCGGAGAATTTATTCTCTTAGCTTAACACCCTTCTATGAGACGTACGAGCTCAAAGGTTGTGTGTAGTTGATGGTTACTACTGATACATTCCCAATTTGGTAATGTGGCATATGACGTGTTGTTGATCATTTGTTGGTCAAAGCGTTGCTTTGTGAAAAAGCATTGCTTTGTGAAAAAGCGTTGCTTTGTGAAAAAGCGTAGCTTTGTGGACGAGACTTCGTCGAGCCTCACAACCCGGTAATGGTCGAAACAGGAATGTTGCGGCAAAGGTTTTTAGGGGTAGAGCCCCTAGGGTATGTCATTTCCTTCTGGATAAAAGGTGATATCATGGTATGGAGCCCAGATATTTTACCTATGTTGATGCTGCAAATTTATTATACTGGTGGTTGTTGCTTTGCGATCGAGACATCTCGGATAAAGGTCGGAAACGACCGGGGGATGACATAGCTCGTGTGTTAGTTACCTAGTTACAGCTGTACAGCGTGAGGTAGCATCGGCCTTGTGTTTGCAGAGATCCGGTTAGGTTCTCGGGGCGTCTTTCCAGAGGCATGTCCATTTCGGTAAGGAAGTTCCTTAGCCTAATCATTTGTTGGAAATCCAAAAAAACAATACGAACCTTGTACGATTTTAGTTGTATTACCTGCTATGGAATGTGGCGGTAACCTGCTATTGAACATCGTAGCTATAGTAGGCATACAATAATGGTTGTATGTTGGCTAAGATTAATATTGTATTTTCGAAATGTTTTCACACTATGCACTAGTAATAATATCAAAAGAGTTTTCTTTTGCGTAGTAAGCATGTTTGACTATCATAAGAAGAAATCTCCTCCAATTCTGCGATTGCATTGTGTGTGTGGCGGGAGATCTTATGGTAGTTTCATTTTCCAAAAGCATTTCGGATTTCAATGTTAAACTTTTTTTGTTGTTTGTTTAAAGATAAACTATTTTTGTTGCTCATACCAGTCCCATGACTGATCCGGAGTTTATTGTTCCCTTCCTAAACTCTGGGTGCCTACAATTTTCCACACGAGCAGTCTAGAGTTGGGTTTTTCAGATAGTCAGGTTTAGTAGATTATATGGAGCTGGTTCAGTTCTTGGAGTTCATGACTGCACTTGCTTCTTTTTGTGGTTCGAGCTTGACATTGGAGTGGTTGGAGTTAGTCTCTCTGACTGGTCATTTGGAGTTATCATTTCTTCTTTCCGCTGTATCATTATTTATCTCTGATATTGTTGTATCATATTGATATCATTGTTGTATATCATTCTGGATATTGTATTCATTGGAGTTGTATATGATATCATCTATTTCTTTATTTCGCTGTGTTGTTATACTTAATATTGTTATAAGCTCCGATGAACCAGATTCGACGTTTGAATCTGCGGCATTTTGAGTACAAATGAAGTACGGGTGCCGATTTTCGAAGGCCGATTTCAGGGTCATTACATTTATGGAATATCTATCCGATTTCATAGTTTTCATGGGATCACTAAGAACCTATTGGTAAATTCAATAACATCTTTCATATTCTAGTTTTCATGGGCTAACTAGGAACCTATTAACAATCTGTCAATATTATAGTCCGGATATAGTTTTCATGGGCTAACTATAAACCTATTGGCCCCTGCCAATATCAAAAATAGTTTTCATGGGCTGACTTTAAACCTATTAGCCCCTACCAATATCATTTGTTATGCACAGTTTTCATGGGCTTACTGTTGAAACTTCGTTTTTATGATATTTCATAATAATGATATTTTGACTATGACAACTATACAAGTCATTATTATATACTAACTTGTTTTTGCAGGAATTAATCAAGACCGGATTCAAATAAGCTTCAAATCTTATATATGTATGTATCGAGTCTATGTCTAGAGTTTACTCATGTTAAAATCTCTCCTATATGATATATATTTTGACACGATTTTCATTTCATTAGCATACTCTCATAATCATTGCATATTCTCATTTTTAGTTTACGTTCAGACGTCTGAATGTACCAAATCAGACGTCTGAATCTGGAAAAATGAATATTATTTAGCACAATATTCAGACGTCTGACTTGTTAATTTCAAACGTCTAAAAATGGTTATTTTTAGCCTATTTCCTTTCTGGTTTAAACTCGTGCAATTTAAAAAGTCTGAATATCTATAACGGCTATATTTTCAAATAGGCACTTCCATTCGTGAAGAGATGCGTTCTTCATTTCAATAGATATGACCATATCTCTTCATGATAACTCTTCACGAACATATGCACCTATTTATAATCTATATAAACAACTTAGGATCATGTTTCCATAACTTAATTCAATCTATTCTTACTCTACTCTCATATTCTTTGATTCTAATACTCTTGTGCATTCAATTTCATACAAATTCATTCTATTACTTCCTTATTCTTCACGTATTCATATATATATATATATATATATATCATAATGGAGAAGATTATAGGAAGGGTGTACTATAATTGACAAAATTCGTGTTATTAAAGAACACATAAAGTCGAGAAAACTTTATTTGTAAAAGACATGTTCTGCTGCTCAGGCAAAGTGAAGTCCTCTTCTGCTGCTGAGGCGCAAAATCCTGTTCCATTGCTCAGGTGTTGTAAACCTATTCCTTCGGGTTAAGTGAAGATTATAGTTAGTTGAAATTCCAGAAGGAGTTTGGGACTGAATGTAGAACGGGAAGTTCGAACCAGTATAAAAATTCCTGGTGTGCTTGTTTTATTTTACTTATTCACATTGCTATAGTATCTTAGTTTATTTCCGCACTAGTATAGTATAATTCCATACATCACGATCCGCACTGTCTTTTCATTTGGTATTAGAGCAAGGCATCTAATAACCGTTACAAAGTTATTTGATATTTTGTTAATATGGAAAACAACACCAGCACTAGCACTGCCACTAACACCAATTTTGTAGAAGGTCAATCTACTGCACGACCTCCACTATTCAATGGCATGAATTACAACTATTGGGCAACTCGAATGCATATTTATATGCAAGAAAATGGTTTTGATTCATGGAATATCACTCAAACTGAGTATAACATTCCTACAACAGAATACTCTTCATGGTCAAACACACAAAAATTAGATGCTACTGCATATGCCAAAGCTACGAATATGTTATTTTGTGCCTTAGACAAGAATGAATTTAATCGAGTTAGTATGTGTACAACTGCTTATCAAATATGGAGAACACTAAAAGTTACACATGAAGGTACTAATAAGGTTAAACAAAGCAAAATTTCTATGTTGAAAAGTCAATTTCAAAATTTTAGAATGAAACAGGATGAGTCTATTAATGATATGTACTCTAGATTTCAAGATATTTATCACTCTCTATTAGGACTAGAAGAAAAATACTGATTTTGATATTGTATCAAAAATCCTAAACTCTTTAACGGATGAATGGGAAAGAAAGGTCTTAGCCATTGAAGAAGCAAATGATCTTTTTATATGAAGCCAGAAGAGTTAATAGGAAATCTAATGTCCTACGAAGTGAATTTGCAGGCTAAAAGTGTAACGACCCCGAATTTTATATAAATTTAAATTGATATTTAAATTTATTTTTGAATAAAAATTGTGAAATGAATCGATAAATGAATGCAAGTTTCTCCGAATTCAAATAATCTATGTGTTAAATCATTTAAATTTAAAAATAAATATATATATATATATAGAGGGATATAAGACAATGAGTATTAAAGTCAAATTTATAATAATATTTGAGCTAGAAATAGAAATAAATAAATAAGAGATGAACTATAAAAATAACAAAATAAACGTTAGTAAGAATTTAACAACAATTAAAATAGAAATTATTTGTATTATCAAGTAAAAATAATAATAATAAATATACAATATAAACTCTTGAAATAAATATATGTTGCAGGCAAGAATAAAGTAAAAGCATAGTAGGCAAGGAAAATAAAATATATACAAGTATGGAATGGAATAAGTAAACATATAGAAGATAACAAAATATATAAGTATATATGAAGACACTAGTATATAGATAGGTATACATTAGCTTGTAGTAGAAGATACTAGCATATAGATAAATAAACATATACTTGTACATGGCAATTTATGCCAATATCTTAATACACC
Source organism: Allium fistulosum (assembly GCA_030737815.1). Lineage (NCBI taxonomy): Eukaryota > Viridiplantae > Streptophyta > Magnoliopsida > Asparagales > Amaryllidaceae > Allium > Allium fistulosum. Next base: position 1,060,452,808 of record CM060903.1, read on the forward strand.
ATAACCTATCATCTCAGCCGAAATAGCAAGAATCACTTCAGCCACAATATACAACATATCAGTGCATTCGAATATGATGGGGGAAAGTATGCTAAGCATTAAGTCAAACAAATATAAACATATGCAAGTTTTGTACATACAAGAACAAAAAAAAATGGTTTGTGTAAACTTGATATGGAACAAGACATTAAATGCCTTCACCACAAGTACACGGGATATTTCATTCCAGCTTCTTTTTGAATAAAAATCTCTGATTCATTTGTACTAGCTAGGATTATTTGTGTACAAATGCAACTATCAAAACTCTGCATACTTATTCCATTCAGCAAAGCTTCCTTTCATCTTCGATTCATTTAAACAAATATACAAACCTAAAAATCAACTAAGCCAAGCACTTCAGTTTCAAATCAAAAATTAAAGCATCTCAACTACAACAAGCTTTCCAGTAATTCATGGTTAATGTTTTAAAGCTATTTCAAAATTTTCAGGAATCAAGTCAACAAAAATATGCAAGTTTCAAATTCCAGTTCAAGCCTTCCTGTTTTCAAACAAAAGGTCAAGCTTACTATTTTAATGTCAGGTGAGCAAACCTTCTTTGTTTCCTTTACCTGTGAGTAACACCTACTTTTAAAATTTTGAAAGTATGAATCTGTGCAAGCTATATCTGTGAATGAGTATGCTCTCTATATATATATATATGGATTCTCTGATATATTTGGAAGATGAATATACTTGTGCAGGCTGATATTTAAATACCTCTCTGTTTTAAGTTCATGAACAAAACATCTTTGATTCAAAATTCTTTTTCTCTCAATCTACTTATGGAGTGGACTTAGAATCAAATGGAAATTGGTTGTTATGGTATAAACTTGAGATTAAAAACTTATATAAGTTAAAACCAAGTTTAACTTTCTCTGGAAAGCAAGATAACCCAGCTAACTTCAAAAAGAGCAAGAATTCGAACTTCATAATTTATGAATTCAGATGTATAAATGGGATTGTTATACTTTAATATGATTTTTAAAGCTAGAATCAAAAATTTTAGAGCTAGGATTAAGCTGCAGTTCTGGGATGAACGAAAATGGGTTATGGTCGATTTTTGGGTGATCGAGTGGACCGGAATGCTTGACGTTTCGTGTGGGGGTGAAGGAGCCTCCGGAGGAGTTGGGAAAAATATCTGGAGTTGCTCCAGTTCGACATGGAAGCGGCGGTGGGTTTTTGAATATTTTTAACCTAATTTTAGTGAGGCCGTTTTGTTCGATTCGTTCCACGCGTGGAATCGATCGAGTGTCGTGTGCTCTTGGGGATTGGAAGTGGGGGAGATGATGAGGCCGTGGCTGGAATTTCAGCGCCTCCGGTGGTCGAGGCGGAGAGAGCGAGCCGTTTCCGAGTTTTGGGTTGGGTAGTCTAGCTTGTTTCCAGGTTTGGGGTTATATCCTCGATTTTGATTCGCATGGTGGTTGTGTGATCTGAGAGTTCGAGGGGGCTCGCGTGCGTTCGTGTGGTCGTTGACGATGTTCACGATGGCCTACGGTGGCTGGAGTCGATGGGGTAGGTGCACGCGTGTACGTTTGTGCACCTGGAAGGTGTGTGCTTTGGGAAGAAGAACGAGTCTCGGAGTCAAGCACGTGAAAACGAGAGTTTTTCTCGAAGGAAGGTGGAACGCGAGTTACTCGAAGACAGACTCGGGTATTTAAACGTTTTGCTCGGGTTATTGTAATATAACAGGATTTTAAGTTTTAAAGCAAATGTTTTAAACTTGTTTTCATTTATAAAATTTTGTATTAGACAAATTATCTTACTTAATCTCTAATTGTTTTCAAAATAAAATGATTTCAAGCATTTGATGTAAATGATGATTAAGTAATTTAGAAAGATAAATGGTTTATCTTTGACTTATTATAGTTTAAGTAACTAAAGTACAATTACTTAATGTAGTTGATAAAGTATAATTATTTTAAAAAAAAAATATTTAGAGAATAATTACTGAATTAATAATTAATTAAAAGATTAATTAAAGGTTGATTAATTAAAGCAATTAATTTGAAGATAATTAATCAAAGATTAATTAATTAATGTAAGTGGTTAGGGATGATCACTTATTGAAATTTTATTAATTAAGTGGTAATTAATTAATTAAGGGTAATTTATTAATTAAAGATGATTAATTAAATGGTGAATTAAATAATTAAAAGTTAATTATTTAATAATTAAAGGTTGATGAATTTTAATTAAAAGTTAATTAATTTATTATTAATGGTTAATTAATAAATGATTAAAGGATAATTAATCAAAATGATTTGTAATATTAATTAACCCGGATTAGTAATTCATAAGTAATAAATCTGATTTGAATTAATCAGACAATTAACTTACCTTACTTATTGATATTGGATTCTATTGGATGATTGAATTATTTGATATCCCTGATTGTGATGCTTTGTGATATACCCTGATTTATGTTGTGATCTGTAATTTACTTATCTGTGATATATATTTGTGATCTGTGAATGAAAGATAAGCGTTATAGTTATATCGCTTATCAACTATATCTCTGTATTCTGATCTGTGATGATTGAATGATATTGCACTACTATGTAAAACCCCTGGACTACACTTTTACATACACCAATATGGATTTCACGTGGAAATCGGTTAAGTCACGGATAATTTAAATTTGATGTTTTTGAAATTGAAATTTTAGTTTCAATTGATTTTGAAATTGGAAATTTCGGTTTAAAGTGAAAAGCTTTTGAAATGGAATTTCAAATATAAAAGTTATTTTGAATAACTTAATCGAGATTTGAAAATTTAAATAATTTGATTGAATTCAAGTTTGAAATTGAATTCTATGATTCGAAACTAGGGATTGAAGATGCTGTACAAGTTATATGAATTTAAACCATTTTAAAGATATCGGTTTGAGAATTTGAATTTAACCCAAGGATTTCAACTCATATGAATGAATCAGATTTCCTAAAATGAATACTGTTTGTTTTAAAAGAATAAAAGCTTTCAGATAAGAAATGAAATTCCAGTTTAATTAAAGGAATTTCAAGATTGAATTGAAAAATGGTTTTCCAAGTTATGAATGAATTCTTTTTGAAAGCTATGAATTGAATATGTTTATTTTTAACAGATTTAAAATGATGATTTGTTTAAACCATTCGAAATGAAATTTTTTTGAAAGCTATAAGTTGAATCTTTGTTTTAAAGATTTAACGAGTTAATCCAATTGAAACGGAAATTGTTTTGAAATCTGTGAATGGATTTTTGTTGAAACTGGGTGAACTTTGTGAAATAAATTTTTTTGTTTAAAAGATTTGAAATGGTAATCGATTGAAACCATTTAAAAAGAAGTTGAATTATTAAGTTGTGACTTAATTGAAATCATATATCCATATGTTTTTAAATATTGCGCTCACTATTCGGGTTAGCCGGGAAAAGACATTTATGTCATATAACCCATTCCAAATAGTGATACAACGTAAATGGATAGCATTTGAAGACCGGTGGTGAAGACCAGATATTTTCGAAAACGAAAGGACAACTCGTCGAATGTCTCTGCATCGACTGGCCTCGATATAGAGATTTTATCACCCTTTGTGATGGGAAGTCCGGACGTGATTAGAAAATTATCCGGATTTGCAAGGGCTTCGTTAGAAGTGCCTTCGGTTCTGTTCGAACCCGGAACAGACTTGTATGGTTACACGTCTGACATTACACTTTGAGATATAAAGCCGATTTCTTTTAAATACATTTCTATTGGTGGCGGAGAATTTATTCTCTTAGCTTAACACCCTTCTCTGAGACATACGAGATTAGAGGTTATGTAGTAAAAATGATTTTTGTTGAATTTTTGAAGTAAAAATGAGGTTTTATGTATTTATTTGTGTAAAATTGGTTTTCAAAGCTTGACTCCAAATACGATTTCGGAAATTGGTTTTAAAAGCTTGTTTTCTCAAGTAAATTATTTTATATATATAATACACATTTTTGCACTATTTGAGCGAATGAGAAGGAGAATTAAATGGTTTGTTAGAACACGTGGTATGGGGCGTTACAGCTTGGCATGTCGACCTGGGTGATGGGCTTTTTGCAGCCCATTTCTGCTCCTTTTCTGGTTGTTTTCGAGTCTTTTCTTCTTGTTTTCTTGCCTTGTTTTGCGATATTTCTGCATATATTCTTAGGTCATGATGTCTATCATTAGACTAGCCAAATTTTGGAGATTTTAAAATTCAAATTTTGAATTGTTTTGAATTGTATTTGAATTTAAATTCGAATATCGGTTTGACTGATTTTCCTTGTTTTTATTCGTTTTCGAGCACGGTTTTCTCCAAATCTTTTTGAAATGATTTTTAAAATTAATGGGCATTTCAAAATAATTATTATATAATAATTTAAAGTATTTTCAAGTATAAAATCTATTTATTCTCTATAATAAGGGAATTTTCAAATATGGGTTTTCAAATTGATTTCGAAAATTGGTTCTCAAAGCTTGTTTTCCAAAGTAAATTATTTTATATATAAATTACACGTTTTTGCACTATTCGAGCGAATGAGAAGGATAATTAAAAAGTTTGGTAAAACACGTGGTATGGGACACGTGCATTTATCTTATCGGTTAATTCCCGACTTGTCTGTTTGATTGTTTTGACCTTTGGGTCGAGTTTACCAATGAGATGAGGTAAATTTTTTACTGCTTTGAGTGTGAAATTTACTAGTTTTTAGTAAACCATTTAGTGCGAACGTGTGGTATGGGACACACGTTAACACTATACGGGTTCCTGTCCAAGAGTTTGTGACAATTTTCCATTGCGGCGTGTCAGTACTGGACCTTCGGGTCATTGCCATTGCGGCGTATTTGTCTTCGAGACGTTTTTCATTGCGGCATTTGCCATTGCGGTGTATTTGCCATTGCGGCATATCTGTCATTGTGACGTTTTGCCATCGGGCGAGGTACCTATATGAGATAACAGTACTTGGCAAGGCTTCGGCCACATGCACGTGCAAATACTTTTGAGATGATTTCTTTGACTATTTTCCCTAGTGTATCACCCCATTTCAGAATAGGTCCTTTGAACCATTCGATATATTTGTGGCGATTACCTTTCGGGAATTTGAACTCTTGGGAATTCTACTTTTAAGACTTGAGTTGCCTACACTGGCGTTTCATGAGATTTGCCTTTTTCATTTATTTGGGATTATATTCTCCTATGTTGGAGAGTTATATTTGATCGCCTTGTGGCGTATTTTTGAGATGGTGATTTCTTTGAGATTTCTTTGAGTTTGCCGATATGGCGGGTTTGGGATTTCCCCTTTTTAGGAGTTATATTTTCCCTAAACCAATATTGATGATTTGTGATTTGCCGATGATATGAGACTTGCTATATTTAGCGTTTTATGGACTTATCTGCTAGCCCTTTTTGTTGTAGTCTTTTTGTCGCTACTCTGATATGTATATTATTTTGACTCGTGTGTACATTGGGGGTCACAGCTTGGTATGCCAAGTTGGGACGCCCCACCCCGAGACCCACATTAACAGAGAGTATTACTGGGTAATACCGTCTTCTAATGCGGAGAATAGGGCTGGTTAGGAGCGACCATCTATAGCCTTGTCTTAAATTTCTATTGAATACGTCGATAAATGCTCTATATTTTTTTTCCTCTTTGATATCTCAAGTGGATCGACATATCCAATAAATGCTTTATACAAAACTACAGGTGGCTATAGGATCTATCAGAACAAAATATAACAACTCAAATACATAACACATCACAGAAATCAACAGAGTCACAATGATTGGAATTCGAGATATATCACCAACATCTCGAAACTCAAGAGTGAATATAAAGACTTCGGAATCATCGTTAACATTCCGAAGGACAAGAAACAACGAATCAGCCGAACTAGGATACTCAATATAGGATTCTTCGAGTTGTGACCCCCCACCCCGAGATCCACATTAACAGAGAGTATTACTGGGTAATACCGTCTGCTAATGCGGAGAATATGGCTGGTTAGGAGCGACCATCTATAGTCTTGTCTTAAATTTTTATTGAATACGTCGATAAATGCTCTATATTTTTTTCCTCTTTGATATCTCAAGTGGATCGACATATCCAATAAATGCTTAATACAAAACTACAGGTGGCTATAGGATCTATCAGAACAAAATACAACTCAAATGCATAACACATCACAGAACAGCAAATAGATATATATATACACATATATATACTGATACATCCCAATACAATACAAATAATACATCATAAGTGGTATGACGACCATAGTATACACATGAGTCAAAACAATAAATACATATCAGAGTAATGACAAAAAGACTACTACATAAAGGGCTAGCAGATAAGTCCATGCGGAAGCAGAATAGGCTAAGTCCATAAGGGTACCTAACCTGAACACCTCGGTCTGACCCGAGTATAAAATACACGGGTCAGTCTAGCTAAACAAATCAGTTTATAAGGATAAGCGGTAATAGATGCATAAGGATAAGGGTAATGTTCTTCTTAAACAAGAAGGAACAATACGGAGTATAAACATGATTATAAATATGGTATGGTTACTCTAAGTGATATGGTGATGTCACTTACACAAACATATAATCTCAAAAGAGATAAGACAATCTATAAAAAACAAAAAATACTTTTGAGATAATTTCTTTGACTATTTTCCATAGTGTATCGCCTCTTTTCGGAAGGTCCTTTGAACCATTCGATATATTTGTGGCGATTACCTTTCGGGAATTTGAACTCATGGGAGTTCTATCTTTGAGATTTGAGTTGCCTACACTGGCATTATTTGAGATTTTCCTATTGGCATTATTACATGAGATTTGCCTTTGGGCATTTATTTGGGATTATATTCTCCTATGTTGGAGAGTTATATTTGATTGCCTTGTGACGTATTTTTGAGATGGTGATTTCTTTGAGATTTCTTTGAGTTTGCCGATATGGCGGGTTTGGGATTTCCCCTTTTTAGGAGTTATATTTTCCCTAAACCACTATTGATGTTATAATTTAATATTAACAAGTAATATCCAAAACCAGGGTTGTTACAGACTTCGTATTCGTTTTACAACAGCATTTTGAGATGGTAATTTCTTTGAGATTTCTCCTTTTTAGGAGTTATATCTTCCCTAAACCACTATTGATGATTTGTGATATGCCGATGATATGAGGCTTGCTATATTTAGCGTTTTATGTATTGTCTTATCTCTTTTGAGATTATATGTTTGTGTAAGTGATATCATCCCATCACTTAAAGTAACCATACCATAATTATACTCATGCTTAAACTCAGTATTGTTCCTTCTTGTCTAAGAAGAACATTACCCTTATCCTTATGCATATATTACTGCTTATATCTTGTTTCTGTTGCTTCTTTGAGAGATGATAACTTCTTGATATCTTAATGAATCATTGCCAAATATTTTCTAGATCATAGTTAGATGTTGTATTACATGCTTGCCAAATTTTATAGCATTTCATCTTCATTTGTTATCTCAAAATGCTATTGCAAAAATGAATACGAAGTCTGTATCAACCCTGGTTTTGGAGATTACCTATTAATATTAAGTTGTGACGCCCCACCCCGAGACCCACATTAACAGAGAGTATTACTGGGTAATACCGCCTGCTAATGCGGAGAATAGGGCTGGTTAGGAGTGATCATCTATAGCCAGTGAATTTTTCCCTTTTGTTCCATTGTTTTATGACATGTTTCAGGTTAGGTACCCTTATGGACTTAGCCTATTCTGCTTCCGCATGGACTTATCTGCTAGCTATTTTTGTCGCTATTCTGATATGTATTTATTATTTTGAGTCATGTGTATATTGTGGTCGTCATACCACTTATAATGTATTATTTGTATTGTATTGGGATGTATCAGTATGTGTGTGTGTGTGTGTTGTGTGTGTGTATATATATCTGTTTGTTGTTCTGTGATGTGTTATGCATTTGAGTTGTTGTTGTATTTTGTTCTGATAGATCCTATAGCCACCTATAGTTTTGTATTAAACATTTATTGGATATGTCGATCCACTTGAATTAGAAAAATAAATTAATAAAGCAATAATCGACGTATTCAATAGATATTTAAGACAAGACTATATATGGTCGCTCCTAACCAGCCCTATTCTCCACAAAGAAATCACCATCTTAAAATACGGCATAAGGCAATCAAATGTAATTCTTCAATATAGGAGAATATAATCCCAAATAAACGCCAAAAGGCAAATCTTATGTAATAACGCCAATAGGCAAACCTCAGAATAACACCAAAAGGCAAATCTCAAATAACGCTAGTGTAGGCAACTCAAATCTCAAAAATAGAACTCCTAAGAGTTCAAATTCCAGAAAGCTAATCGCCACAAATATATCGAATGGTTCAAAGGACCAATTCCGAAAAGGGGCGATACTAGGGAAAATAGTCAAAGAAATCATCTCAAAAGTGTTTGCACGTGCATGTGGCCGAAGCCTTGCCATACTTATACTCATGCTTAGACTCAGTATTGTTCCTTCTTGTTTAAGAAGAACATTACCCTTATCCTTATGCATCTATTACTACTTATCCTTATAACTGATATGTTTAGCTAGACCGACCCATGTATTTTATACTCGGGCCAGACCGAGGTGTTTTAGGTTAGGTACCCTTATGGACTTAGCCTATTCTGGTTCTGCATGGACTTATCTACTAGCGCTTTTTGTTGTAGTCCTTTTGTCGCTACTCTGATATGTATTCATTGTTTTGACTCATGTTTATATTGTGGTCGTCATACCACTTATGATGTATTATTTGTATTGTATTGGGATGTATCAGTATATATGTGTATGTGTATATATATATATATGTTTGTTGTTATGTGATGTGTTATGCATTTGAGTTGTTGTATTTTGTTCTGATAGATCCTATAGCCACCTGTAGTTTTGTATTAAGCATTTATTGGATATGTCGATCCACTTGAATTAGAAAAAAAAATAGAGCACTAATCTACGTATTCAATAGATATTTAAGACAAGACTATAGATGGTCGCTCCTAACTAGCCCTATTCTCCGCATTAGCAGACAGTATTACCCAGTAATACTCTTTGTTAATGTGAGCTTACTAATCAAATATTCTTAAAGTTTTCCAATCCATTATCTTCAAGATTTAAAATTCTTTAAGAATATGATCTAGAAAAGAATTTTAAATCTTGAAGATAATGGATTGGAAAACTTTAAGAATATTTGATTAGTAAGCTCACATTAACAAAGAGTATTATTAGGTAATACTGTCTGCTAATGCGGAGAATAGGGCTAGTTAGGAGCGACCATCTATAGTCTTGTCTTAAATATCTATTGAATACATCGATTAGTGCTCTATTTTTTTTCTAATTCAAGTGGATCGACATATCCAATAAATGCTTAATACAAAACTACAGGTGGCTATAGGATCTATCAGAACAAAATACAACAACTCAAATGCATAACACATCACATAACAACAAACATATATATATACACACACATACACATATATACCGATACATCCCAATACAATACAAATAATACATCATGTTAACGTAAAAATCGACGCTAACACCCCGGTGTGAGTATTAGTAAAGTGAAAGCACCACCCATTGGTACGGGAACTAGAAATAAGCAGAAAATAGCAGAAAAGTAAAGAGACAACAGTTTTATAGTGGTTCGGCTCGAAATTAAGCCTATGTCCACTTTATCTTCTTTATCACGGGTTCGATTACAAGTTTTACAAGAATTCCTTCAATTACTCAACAATCGATACAAGTGATTAGCACTATAATGCAAAAGAGATTCTCGAATTCATCTTGAATGTAGTTGATCTTCTCTTTAGGTAGTTTGGAATGTTTGTGGTTGTAGAAGTGTTGTAGAAGTCGTGAATGCAGTAGAGTTTTGGCGCTTCAAAGTCTAGAAAAAAGGTCCCCCCTCAGTTGGAGCAGGTGCAGTATTTATAGGGTAGGTCGTTGGCGACCTAAGGTAGGTCGTAGGTCGCGAGCGACCTAAGGTATGTTGTCGGTCGCCAGCGACCTAGAAGACATGGCTTGATAGAGTTGCACTTGATCTGTCTGAATGGGTTGGTAAGTTGTAGGTCGTGAGCGACCTAGGGGAGTAGTTGGCGACTTAACCATGTTGAGATACCTAGTGGAGCGACCTAGGTAAGTTGCGAGGGTAGCAGCGATTTAGTGCGGGTCATCCTATATCTTAAGCGACATAAGGATGTGAAGCTTGTGAGTCATAGGTCGTACACTTGATAGGTCGTGATAACCTTAGGTCGCTAGGTCGCTAGGTCGCTTGTGACGTTAGGTCGCTAGGTCGTTGCATCTATCTGCTGTGGTATACTATTTCCCCCTGTTGATAGTTGGGTCGCTAGGTCGTTCCATCCTTTAGGTCGCTAGCTCGTTCTGGCTTGTGCTAGTTGCTAAGTCGTCATCTGTTTAGTTCGTTAGGTCGCTTATACTTTTAGGTCGTTAGGTCGCTGTTCCTGTAGGTCGTTAGGTCATTGGTTCTTTAGGTCATTAGGTCGCTTATCACTCTAGATCGCTGGGTTGCAGAAAAGAGGAGTTAACACTTGCCCCTCGAAGTGCATGCCTATGTCATAGGTCGTGTGCTTCGACATAATTCCGCTAGGTCATGAGCGACCCAAGAGATTTGTTAACTCGCGTGCCCATTCGCCTTCCTCTTTTCCTCCTTTATAGTCCATTAATTCGCTTCGCCCTCTTTACTTCGCAGCTTTGACAACCTGATCTGCCATTAATCGAACCTTCGAGCTCTCAAAGGCGAATCCAAGCTAACCGACTGTCGATTCATTTTTACCATCATATTACGTAAGTGAACTCGATTTCTATCCAACCATGATCACCGCCAAATTGTGAATCCCTATCTTCTGACCTTAGTCCAATTCCGTGTGTCGTGTTACACTTTGAGTAATGTTGCGATCGACTTTCAATCGTCATTGGTTACGTTGTCGTTGTGATTCACGAGAACACAGCAGGGTGTTGGACAAATTACAGATCTGAGATGATTTGAATTAGTTTTGGGTGATTTGGTGGTATGGAGAGATAACATATTTCACTAAGAGAATAATGGATTTCATTGTTTAGGTGATAATGGGTTATCGGATCGTGAGTTAGCGGGTTATTAAGTGGAGAGGAGTTAGTGGGTTAAGGAGAGTAGGGCATAGCGGTTTAGACAGGAGATAGCTTGAGATGGCCGAGTTACACCAAAAGTGGCTTAGGGAATCTGAGCGACATACAAACCTTTACGAACTAACTAAATTTGGCCGACCTAACGAACCGACCGACCTAAGAATTCTCGCGACTTAAGGATCCTTGCGACCTAAAGAAAGCTGAACGACCTTCGAATTTGCGACTTAACTTCCTGTAGCATCACCTTTTGTGATTTAATTTTTAGGTCGCGCTGGGATTCAAACGACCTAGGACTTAGCTAGATTTGCACATGAATTCCAAGCAGGACGACTTAAGGAAAACCTGACCTATGCTAGGTCGTTTGAGCACAATCTGGACGACCTAAGAGATGAACAAAACTTGAACACTTGTAAAATTTGACAGAACTTGATTGAGTTTCCAACTTGAACAGCTTGAATGAACTGCTTGAACTTGTTGCACTTTTTCATAGATTATATTAACTTTTAAGCTAACAACCTATTAAATACAACATTTGCAGAAAACTAGGGCGAATATACTGCCATTGATTGCTCACATCGAATGACAGATTAGTCGATAAAGAATAATCAACTTAAGTGAACTGTGTGAATAAAATGCTGTGAGTCAACAAGTTCAAGTGAAGTATTAAAGCAAAGCTAAAATAATCAACTAAAGCTGATTTGTTTGCATCAACACTATACTTGGACTTAAAATAACAAGCCCTGAAACTCTATAATTGACAAATGTCAACTAATTTGATTCCAGCTATATTTGCTTGTCATTTTACTAGTTTTGCACAACACTTCACACTTTTAGATAACGTGCACCTTCATATTTGAATATCCAGTTCCTTGTGTAGAATGACTTCTCAACAAGAAGAAATAGGGCAAGCTGGAGAGGTTTTTCCAATTGCTAACCCGTTGAATGATAATCCGGAAAGAGCTTCGACCACTTTGAACCACAGAGTTTTCAGTCAGTTGTGCATTCAGTTTGGCATTGCTGAAGCAGACGCTCGGCTTCCCGGGATAGATGATACTATTGATAGGCCACCTCACGGCTTCATTGTAGTTAACCGACAGATGTGTTTGAATGGAGCTATTCCTCCTTTCAATGACTTTCTTCGAACGCTCCTTCTCCGATTAACCATCTCTCCTTTCCAACTACACCCCAATGGCTACGCCATCTTGATGGTGTTGTGTGTGCTATTCAGGAGGACACTTGACCGTCTTTGGAGCTTCGAAGAAGTCTGCTATTTGTGCACTTTCGCAAAGAACAAAGATCATCCTTCAATTATTCTCGTGAGAGGCACGAGAAACCGTAAACTGATTTTAGACTTGCCTGAGAGTGCACACGGGTTTTTAAGTCAATTCTTCTATGTTCGTTGCCCCCCAGGGTTCTATGCCATCTAAAGAATAGGAAGTAAGATTGCCTATTTCCGCTCACTTCATTTTTCTGAATTTCTTGGAACTCGAATTGCCAAGTACTTAACTTCAATCTTTACTTTTTGTAGCACTTCCTCCTTCGCTTAGAGATCCCAGCCACAAGCCAACCTTCGAAACATTAAGTGTCGTGGCGGCTGAGGAGAGAAGCATCAAGTTTTTGCTGAAAGACGAGTTTCTACACCAATTTGGGCTTTTACATCCCTCTCGATCTACTCAGCTTCATGAAGCTTCTAGTTCCGAGAAAGAAACATTAGTTGCCCCGGTTTCTACCGAAGAAGTCGTATCGAAGGAACCTGTTGCAGGAGCTTCGTTAGTGAAATATTCCACCCCTGCCGATGTCGCGGGGTCATCCGGCAAGCTTACACTTTCCCCGGTGATTGAAGAAGGAGTTGAAAAAGAAAGCTCCGTTGGGCATGATGGTGACGATATTTATGGTGGACTGAGTGACCTGATGATAACTTCACAAGAGCTTTTTAAGGATGACCCCGTTACTACTAAAGTTATTTCTCCAGTATTTGAGGCGACATCCACCCTGCAACAAGCTCCGTCAGCTCAAGAGTTGACACCAGTTGCAAAAGTCGTCACCGCTCCTAAACCAAAGAGTGGTTTGTAGCTTGACGCGCGTAGTTTGCACATCACACACACTTAGGATTTTTGGTGATTATATGCACTTGGCTTCTTTACTCTGAAAATTTTTAAGACTTGTCTTTTTCACTTTCAAATTCTCCGATGGGGCGAAGTGGCTCGTACTATGATGACTTTATGCGCTACGGAAGACGCGACCACTATTATGATCCCGGGCGCCATCTCTCTGCCCCTAGGGAGACCGACGAAGAAAGAACAGCTGGAAAAGCTCAAGAAAGGAGGGACCATGAGGAGCGCTACGAGAGAAGAGATGAGCGCTATGAATCTTCCCAAAAAGACGACGATTCTCACAAAAGAAAATCTTACGATGACAAAGGGAAGAGTCATGTTGGTGAAGACTCAAGCAAGCGGGCCAAGCTTAGCGACAGGCCTGCGTCTACAATTTCTGAAAAGCCCGCTGCTCCCCTCTCTTTAGAAACACCTTCCAGTTCTCCTGCCCTCAAAAGAACTGATATTCAGACGATCCTTAACAGGCCATCATATCAAGTTGAAAATGCTCTACCTGCTCTTCAAAGTCGATTTCCGCACTGGTGTTTGAAAGGAGTGCGTTTTGATCTTGACTTGGTGCCAATTGACAAACAGGCTATGTTGAGGAATCTTGATGCCGTTAAACTTGATATTGAGAGAATATCTGGATGGCAAAAACTTGTCGATAAGCTTCAAAGAATAAATCGCTTAAATCTTGAAGCTATGCTAACGATGGAAAACGACAAGTCGGAGTGGAAGAAAGTTCTTGAGCAACATGATGCAGAAATGAAAAGCATCGCCGATGAGAACGAGAGACTTGAGTCTGATGTTAAGAAACTCAAGGAGGACCTTGCTACCTCTTCCGCTTCCTAGTCTCAAAAGGAAGAGGTTTTTCAAAAGCAAGTGAGAGATGCTGAGATCAAATTTGAGGCGGAACAACATGTTGTTGAAAAATACCGCAAAGATACCGTTCAGCTGCGGGAAAAAGTTAACTCCCAAGACCTGGAGATTGCAGCGCTAAAAGCTCAACTTTCAAAAGTAGAAAAGGAGCGTGATGATGCTTTGGCTGGAAAAATGGATGGTGAAGAATCGCATGAAACCACCAAGGCCACCATTAGCTCCACTCTTTTTGAGTTTTATGTTCTCAGTGTCTTGGGACGCGGAAGTCTTTCGTTCTTGGGCCCGAAATATGAAATTACTCTGGCCGAGGTATGGGAGGCAATAATTGACATGTATAAAGATACGGGCTATGCGGAGGAGGACCTAGAAGCTTGTCACTTGGATGACGATGGTCGTGTTGCCCTTGCTAGAGGGAAAGAACAGCTTGCCAGGGTGCGAGCCGAAGCAACAGGAGGAGAGCGTTTGGAGAAGGCGCCTTTAACCGACCCCGCTTGTCCTTCGACTTCGATCGACCCTGATACCATTGGCTCCAGTTCTCATTCTCCACCTCCTGCAAAAGCCTAAGTTACAACCACAATTACTGAGCCTCCCACTGTTCAAGTCGATGAGAAGGCCCAGGACAACATTGAAGCTGAAAACTTTGAAATTGATGTGATCAAACCAGGCTCTCCAGGTAACTTCAATTCAGATCTAGCTCAAGTGGACTGCTCGTTTGCTTCACATGAGCTCAATGAACTTTTTGCCTATTACTTAAGTCTTGATGTGCCACTGTCTCCTCTCTTTGCGGGAGATACTGATGTTTTTAACTTTTCTTCTTCTGTAGCAAAAACAACAAGCACTACAACAAAATGTTGATTTAATAGCAAGTAGGGATTGCACAGTAAATTGGCTTGCTGTCATTTGATGCTAATCCCTTTTCTTATTTAATTGATAACGCGTTCAGCCGTAGTTAATTAGACAAGAAAATTACTTCGCGGTCTTCTTATTCCTGCCCGCCTAAATTTGGCTATTTTGTTCTCCCCAAAAAACGATCCCGCTCTAAACCTAAATTCATCCTTCAACCACGACCCCCTCAAATTCAATCTCCATCTCATAAAAGCCCAGAGAAATTCGATCCCCAACTCACGACTCTCCACAACTATCCACGCCTGAAGTTGTCGCCTATTGCTCTGACTCTCCACGCATCCTTGAAGAAGCTGTATCAGGTGTCGTTGAAGAAGCAGTAGCCGACATCGTTGAAGAATCTCTAGTAGGCATCGCTGAAGAAGCTAAAGCATTGAAAACAGTAAGCTTTGATTTGTATGTTGGTATTTTTTTAGTTTCTGTATGTTGGTATCGTTGAAAAATTACTTAATGGTCAATTCCAACCAAGCCATCGTAAGACTAAGCAAGTAAATCTAAGATATTCTGAAGGAACGATGTCAATTCCTCTAGGAATCTAGGGTGAAGATAAGTCCCAATTTTAACAACTTTCATTGGATCTTTCAGGTCAATGAACACTTTATTGGTTTCAGATCCTGAATCTTATTCAAGTTCTTTCTTTGTTTCCATGTCTAGAATTTTCTTTATAGCGTAAGGATACTTCCTCTTTTGATTGAAGGACAATTTACTTTCTTCAATTTGTTATATAATGAGTCTTAGTACAGTTGATTCATGTGGGGATAAAACAGATCCACGTGGGGATAAAAAGGATGTACAACATGACTATTAATAAAGTTTTCTTGCATTTATAAATAATTTTGTGCTCCTTCAAAAAAATGTCTATATAACTCCTAGTTTCGGCAATTAGGAAAGAAAAATAGTTACTAGAAGACTTACAAAATAAGCATATAAACTTTTAGTGAGAAACTGGAAAATAACCTTGTCATGTATGAAAAGGATCAGCCTTCTCAACTTTAAGTATGTCTGAGCATGTGATATATCAATGTTAAAAATATTTTGCTCACTGCAAAATTTAAAGCATGACTCCATTTTTGCACACTTTTATATGAAGTCTCAGGTGTATTGTTATGCTTTTTGTGTATAAACATATCCACTTAACATGCCTTAACAAAAGCTAAATTCAGATCTACCATCAAACCGCGATTTTAAGAATACTTGAGTAGCAAATTTCACCCAGAAAATGTTAAATTTTAAATCTTTACCAAATATACCAAAACAAACAAGTAGACCTTCAAATAAGTGCAAGTTATTTTCAAAATTTAGAGAATTAAGTTAATTTCCCAAAAATAAAATAATTTCCAATATCTTCATTTATTCCAAAACAAAAGGTTTTCAAAATGGAAACTTCATTTACCAAACATGTTTAGATTACTTAGATCCATAAAATCAAACACAATCAAATTCAATAAATTTATTTGAATCAACGACAACAAAATTTGTCCAAGTTCAAAACTTGCTTTCCAAAATAAATAAAGTCAAAAAGCATACAAAAATAAGCAAGTTTTAAATCAATTCTAACCCAAATTCAAAAATCATTACATTCAACTTTTTATTTTTAAAACATCTACAGATATCAAAGATATATCATTTAAAACATATAGTTAGGCAAGGCCTGTAACTTCCCATTGCATATAGTAGCTAAGTGCTAGATGAATTTCTGGTCAGTAAGGTTTAATTCCTGATGAATTAGCGATTAAAATTCATTTTCACATTTTTTCTACTGATTTTTGTACTACTTATATATAGGTAATTTTTAACCTTATTTGCAGATAATTTGGGAGTTGGCTTTTGTCTACTCTGATGAAATATTCATATATAAAGTTAAGACATTTTCACTTTCATTATTTTCGATTCTAGATTTAGCATATATTTGTAAGGGGGACATAGGATATGGACAAATATATGCCAACTTTCACTAAATTCTGTTTTTTAATAAACTATTTAACAAATATATGCAGGAAGGAATTTGAATGCTAGTAGAATCTGAAGTGTAGATACAAACACTGGAGTGCAAACCAAAGCTGAAATGCAGGCACAATATCTATAGTGTATGTGAATGGTGACTGAATAGTGATCCAGGCAGGAGTAGATAATTGAATCGTGTCTTAATGGTGATTGAATATGAAGTGAGTCACGATGAATGAATATGCATGCAGTGAGATGTTATTTGACTGAAGCCAGGTGAGATATTTTTAAGTGGTTGTTGTGTGGTAGTAGTATATAATCATGCATCTTATTTTTTTTCATAAGCACAAAATATGGAAGCTTTGTTTTATCAGTTATTTGATTAAATAAAAATGCATCCAAAATGACTTAAGGAAGAGAGTCAAAGTTGAATGCTAAAATGTCTTAATTGAGTATGTTTGGCCAGTGAAATTTATATAACACCATAAATTATCAGACATTTTGTTTTGTAAATGTCGACTATAGATATTTTTTAGGTACTTGAGCATGGCTTATACTTGTATATTTCGAAGTCCTTGTACTGGAACATTACCATTAATTAATAAACCCATGGACACTGCCTTAGGTTTTGCAGTACATGATCTTGATCTTTATGTAATATTGAATGACTTGAGACATTTTTAGTTACTGTGTTTTATAAAATGGGACTGCTGCATTATAATTTGTATAGAAGGTGTACAAAAGAATAATCTCTTGTACATGTTTGTGAAGGGTATATGTGTTTTTCTATGACTTGAGCAGCATGTTTCCTTCTGTATATAGGTAAAATACAAATAAAATATAAGCGATGGTTACGTTGAACCATATTTACTGAAGTGTAAATATAAAGACTTGAATGAAGAAATTAGAATTGACAGTAGTATGCCAGTAGTAGCATGTGCTTTCTTCAAAAATAATTGATTATTATAGTATAAATTGGAGAGCTAAAACTTCACACCTTAATGACCTTGCCTATATACAGTGGTACTAAACTTTTTACATACATCTTTGGTTTATTTTCAGTACTATTTAAAGGTATAATCAACTAATCATTTGAATAACTAATATCTATAATCAACTTACTTATTCTCTTTGAACTTAATTCTCCATTTCTTCTAGAATTCAAATAACGAAATTATATAATGTGGAAAAGGTTAAAGTTCTCAGATTCAATATAGATTTTATTCATTTTATTCATAAATGCAAGCTTACCGATTGGAATGGAAGTAATGTACGTGTTGAATAGAGAAGTGTGGGTGTATTGATGCAATAAATATGTTTACTACCATAAACTATGACTAAGCTTGTAATATGTGTATAGTGCAATTTCAATATATGAGATATAGAATTGAATGGCATGTCAGTGTCCCTCTTCGGAGGTCATACTGTTTATATTTCTGTGATTTCATGAGTGGTACAGCAGAATTGATTAGCACATCAATCTGCCTCTTAGGTAAATGAAGATGATTTATAACATGAGAACACTAAAGTAAATATGATTTGTATTTGATACTATTAAATCGTCAAATCGATCTTAGATTGTAAATGGTGAACTCACCAATTAGCTCTGTATTTGTTCTCTTCAACTTCTCAATGTTTGCAAGTGTATGGTTCTCTATTAGCTTCTCTATATCTGCAGTTATATTGATTTTTTATTACCATCAATTAACAATAACTTGCCAGTAGTGAACTGAGGCTTCATTAACAATGCCAACATTAACAATGCCAACATTAACAATAACTTGCCATCATTATAACATTCATTTCCATGTTCATTACTTTATTTGAATGTAACTACATATCTTTTCATTGCAAATATAGTCTTGTGGGAGACTTTGGATTTGATCCTTTGGGACTTGGAGAAGATTCCAAGAGTCTAAAATGGTTTGTACAGGCTGAGTTGGTTCATTCTTGTTTCGCCATGGCTGGAGTTGCCGGTATTCTTTTCACTGATTTAAGTTATTTTTAAACTATTGATGTAAGTTAATATATATGTATTTTCACAAAATGCTCATAGTTGAAGTGTTCAAGAAAAAGAATTCTTCTTTTGGTTAAACTGGAAAACTTTTATTTTTATTTTGGAGAATTGTTCTAAACTGTTCCTGCAATGTGCAGCTGTTACGCGTAACAGGAATTAGCAAATTACCAGTTTGGTTGAGGCGGGTGCTACAAAGTTCGGATTTGCTAGCACCGAGTCACTTTTTGTTGTTCAATTCCTGCTTATGGGGTGATTTTTTTTACATTTCTATTTGACAGTGTGTACAATCATATACTATACCTTTTTATCTGATGTTTATGATTCATGATGATGTTAGATTTGTAGAAACAAAAAGGTATATGGATTTTGTGAGTCTAGGATCACAGGCTAAATAAGGCATCTTTTTAGGAATTGAAGCTTTTTTAGAAGGCTTAAAACCTGGGTAACTATTTACAGTATAGAGGATAAAGAATTCATCTATACATCATGCATCAATATACATGTCTGTAACTAATAATAACGAGTAAAACTACCGTTACTGGCAGATACCCAGGTGGATCATTGTTGAATCCTTTACAAGCAGTGAACTTGAAATATATATGTGAAATGAAATTAGAAGGAAATAATGTTTTTCATATGATTACAGACACAATACATGCTTGATCAGCTTACTGATCTTCAAAGAAAGGTACGAGTAAAGCATTTGATAATAAAATTCAGAGTTTTCTTTCATTAATTCAGTTTTAAAATCATTTTGTTTTATTTGATAGGAACAAATGCTATGTGAGGCTAACAGGAGCCTAAGGAAACGGGTATGTTAGGTTTTCCTTGTTAAAACACTATGTCACCTATATAGTCAAATGTTCATATTGGGTGGGCTTATGCTATGTAGTTGAGATGATCAATATAAAGGGATTAAATATACGCAAAATGAAATAGTTTCGAAATTCGGTTTAGTATTAAGCTATTAGATGATTGAAGCTTTCACTATGGCAATCCTTTTAGACAATAACTATAGCTTGGAAAAGGTTATTTTCATGATATTTATAGGAAACTGTAGATTGGATTGTGCACACATACATACAATTCAAGTATTAATATAGATAACTTAAGTATTTTCATTATCATTAGGGATATGTATGCAGCTTCAGCACCGAAGTTGTTGACCTATGACTTCCAAATTTTATACCTGATGTTAAATTCAAATAGGATGATATGTCAATATAACACTACTGTTCTTTTTGTCCCTTTGATGTTTCGTTTCTTGTTCTTGCTTTCTGAGCAAATTAGTACATTCAACCAGCCTCTATAAAAGCAAATATTAATTGTAACTTCCTTGTGTGTGCAGTTAGAAGAAACAAACCAAGCAAATCAGTTTGTTATTAACAATTTGATTTTGTCACAAACATATGAATTAATTTGTTATTGCTATTAACAATTGCTTAATACATTAACTACATTTCTTGTTGCAGCTGGTGCTAATTCTATTCAAGTTACTTGTAGCTTTGAGGAAACTATTAAAGCTTTGGTTTTCAGAACCCAAGCTAATGTCAAGGGGGTAAATTTTATTATTTATTCTATATTCTATGCCTAAAATTTTAAATACAGTTAGCAAATAAGTATTATACAGTCAGTAAAGTAAATAAGTATTGTTTACTATAATATTTACATACAAAAATTCAAACTTTCAAAATAATTAAAGTTAAAAAAAAGAACAGCATATCTAGAGTCAATATATACATATATATTCTTTTGACTAGCATATTATAACCATTCTTTGTTTTTCATGATTCATCACATAGCAAATAATTGTACAGAAGTTAAAATGAAAAAAAAACAAGTACATATGTATTTGTGGTAATAAACATAATATAATATCTGGATTCATACTGTGTATTTGTATACGTATGGCACCTTTGTTACCAAAAATTTCAGTAAGATTTAATAGCTAAAGTTGCTCAGCTATATGATTTCAGGTCATCAATTTTCGAACTTACTCAGATTTACAACGAGGCAAGTATTATACAACAGGTACACTTCATGACCAACTTACTGTCACCTTTAGTTTTTATTTGAATCTGCACAACATAGTACAGTACATATTGTGTATTTACTGATTTATGGAAAGAAAAGTTGATTTCTACATTTTTTACTCATATAGTTGTGCCTTATTCATTTAGTAGCATGTTTTCATTAACTTGTCCTCAATTAACATGTACACACTCATATGCCATCAGTTTTTTATTCAAGAATTTGTACTCCCATTGTGAATATTTAGTTGGTTTGTTTGAAAGTAACAACTGGGTTTTTGAATTATGAGTAACATTGTGTTTACGAGGAAATTATGAATGCCATTGTACTTAGTGGCAGTAATTGATTTATTATATATAAAAAAACTTCTATAACTCACTAACTCCATGTACTTCTAACCGCCAGACCTGTAGTATTTCTTCAAATTCATTGAACTGATGATGTTTATTCAATTCCTTTGACACACCATCTTCTACTTCCACTTTAAACAATTCTTTAGATTTCTGGAAGTGTTATTATGTTGAATATGAGAAGTAAATAATAATAACAATTACCTAATCAAAATTCACTAACAAATCCTTTAGATTTCTGTATTCTCTTTTCCTTTGTTGCTCGGTCTCCATAACCACTAAAGGGACAATGCTTCGTAAAAAATGAACAGATTTCTCCAAGCATCAGATTATATTGTTGAATCACCAAAAAATTAGTACAAATATCATATTTGTTTCTGTCTCTTCGAGGTTTACAGCATACATAGTTGTAGGCAACTTCTTTCATTCCATAATGCAAAAAATCCATATTTAAACTTATTTACACTGCAAGAAAATATTCTTTTTATAGCAAGTGGGGATTGCATAGAAAATTAACTAAGTTAATCAAGTTTCATATAAATTAATTAAGTTCCATATAAATTAATTATATTTTTATAATTAAGTTTCATATACACACATATATGTATGTATGTATATAATTAACAGATTTAAATCAAGATGATTGAAAATCGTATGAAATTTATCTATTAATTGTAATGGACCAATTGTAGAGGTTTCGATTCCTATCATAACCTCATAACCATTTTAGGAGTGCAGTCTTTCGATATAATAAATTGAGAGATGCAGTCCTAAACCATTTTATTTTTTTCACACACATTTATTGTTTTAGTTTAACAATGCTAAAAACAATTGCGTGAATGACAGGTGCTGTATGATGATACTGGGGTTACTACAAGCTGGAAGGAAGGAAAAATTATTTTGCTGCATTCATTCTCTTTCAAATCGGTCATGCTTGGATTAACGTATTTTGTATTGACATTCATATATCTTTGCTTTTAGTATTTATCGTTTTGGTCAGCTATGGTTGTATGTATTGTTTTTTTTAAGATCACAAATATTTGAAACTTTGTGTACGAAATATTATGGATATATATTTAAATATATATTGTGGTTTGGCTTATGTCTTCATTTGATTACGTACATCATTATGTGATAATTGTGTTTTTTGAAATTTTATAATATATTAGTAGAATTGTAAGCTTGGATGTACCTAGTAAAAAAACCGCAGGGATAAAAATTTATAGCATTTTAACTGTGCTATGGAAATGTTGTTTTTTCTAGTTTTATATACCACAGCATTATGATAGTGCTATAAACAATTTTCATAACAAAAAAACAACGCAATAAAAGACAGCAAACCGCTATAGAAAGTAGCTGTACTTATATATATAATGTACTATAGCAGTCATGAAAACGCTATAGTTTCACTTCATAGCGACTTTCCAAGGCTATTAAAAGTCATGTTTACAGCACTCATAAAACGCTATGAAATGTCCTTGTCCATAGCGTCTCTTATAGCGTTTTGTATGTTGCTGTTATAGGTCACTGACCTATTACAACATGTTAATATACAGCGTAAGAAAAAACGCTATAATAGCTTCTAATAGCGTTTTTTAAACGCTATTAAAGGGTGTTTTTGTTGTAGTGAAATGCTGTACCAGTTTCGCCTCCCCCAGCTACTGCTCCTCCACCTCTTCAAGTTACTCCTCCTTCTGCTTCTCAACCGAGGTCGCAAGAGGAAAAAATAGAAGCTCTTCGAGGCTTGGATGATCCGACCGCTTCGCAAGAGCAGAAGGCAGAAGAACTTGAGGAGGGCGAGAGGACCCCAGAGAAATCTTATGCTGATGACACAAAGCTATCTGAACTTATTACTCCGGGCAGCGAATCTTCTTCAAAAAAGAAGGGGAAGCGCGTGGTTTCAAGGAAGAAGAAGAAAAGCACTTCTGAGAGTGAAGAGAAAGCGGAAGTAGAACCAGTTGCACCTCTTTCTCCTTCTTCCGCAACTCGTCCAGGCCGGCTTACGAAATTAGCCATTAAGCCAGGTGAGGGCTCCAAAGGCGGTGGGAAGAAGAAGACATGAGTTTGGTTCTATCTTTCTTGTCTTGTTATTTTGACTTTATGTCTAAAGACTTGTATCGATCGGGGATTGTGCGGGTACCGGCCCCCGCTTTCTTTTTGAAACCTGCGCATGTATAAACAATTTTATAGTATGGAATAAAATGGCTATTTTTACTTGTACAATTTTTTGTCAGTATTTGTGAATGCATTTATTCCTTGTTTTTGCACAAATTTCTTTACTTTCTTTGTACGATACTGCAGTGAGCTCGTGGTATGCTGTTTGAGCGTTATTTTTATTAATATAGCTATATGCCCCCATACCACGGCTCATTGCAATATTCTGAAAAGACTTGCACTCTTATTTTAGAGAATGATTCTTCCATTCTGAGGAAATATCATTCTTCTTTAATAGAGTGTGCTTTGCATCGGATTCTTTTCTTTTTAGAAAGAGTTAACACACTTCAACTTTTGGAGATGGCCACTTTTATTTTCTAAGAAGTGGATTACTTCTTGTAGTGAAGCGGACTTTCAAAGAAAACTTTTATTTTCGGACATGCCTCGTTAGAGGGCTTTATTTGGTACTTTGCCGTTGGGGGTAGCGATGTGCCTTTGAAGAGGGCTTGTGCCTCCGAAGAGGAGTTGTTTGTTGTGCCTCGGGAGAGGGCTTGTTTGTTGTGCCTCGGGAGAGGGCTTGTGCCTCCGAAGAGGGCTCCTCCGAAGAGTTGTGCCTCCGAAGAGGGCTTTTTGTTTTGCCTGAAAGTTATTTCTCACAGTTAAATGGATCCACGGGGCAAACGCAAGCCGCTTAATTTGATGTTTGTTTGCACAGACAATCATAATTAAGCAGCAAGGGCCCGGTGCCTTCACTTTGGAAAGGTGCCGCTCCGGTGGTTCCACCAACCTTATTGGTTGAGAAAAACATTTCATTTTACAGCGTGCCTCGTTGGAGGTCTTTATTTTGCACTTCAACTTTTTTGGGGAAGATCGTTCCTATGAGAGTAGAAGAGTGCCTCTGAAGAGGGCTTTATTTGTTTGCCTGAAAGTTATTTCTCACAGTCAAATGGATCCACGGGGCGGACGCAAGCTACTTAATTGGATGTTCGTGCACAAACGATCGCAATTAACTAGCAAGGGCCCGGTGCCTTCCTTTGGGAAGGTGCCCCTCCGGTGGGTCCATTAACCTTATTGGTTGAGAAAAAACAATTCATTTTACAGCATGCCTCGTTGGAGGGCTTTATTTTGTGTGCCAGGAAGGTTGCGTCTCATAGTTAAGTGGTTCCACGGGGCGGATGCAAGTAACCTAACTGGATGTTCGTTTGCACAAACGATCATAATTAAGCAACAAAGGCCCGGTGCCTTCACTTTTGGAAGGTGCCCCTCCGGTGGTTCCACCAACCTTTTTGGTTGAGAGACAAGATTCCTTTTTGGCTGTTTTTTGTCTACTTGCCAATATCTTTTCATCATCTGTTCCTCAACGATCCCTTCTTATCACTTTTGAATACATGTTCCTTCCTTTTGCAGGTTGTTTGATTCTTCCAGAGAAGTGCACTTCTTTGTTAAGTGGATCCACGGGGCAGACACAAACTACTTGATCAGATGTTTGTTTGCACAAACGATTTCAATCAATTAGCAAAGGCCTGGAACCTTCACTTTGGGAAGGTGCCCCTTCGGTGGAATTTCCAACTGTTTGTGTGAAGTACTTCTTATATAGGAATTGAATCTAGAATTTTTGTGGTTTGACATTTGTTTGTTGAGTGATTTATGGAATCGCTTGAGTTTGTGATGTGTTGAATAGGTAAGCTTTGCTTTGATTTCCTGCAATATTAAATCGGCATTTTAGCAACATATTTAAGATATTTGCATATCGAAATGATATAGGCATTTTAAGCAGTAAAAGACACAAGATTTATAGTGGTTCGGCCAAGAATTGGGCCTACATCCACTTTATAGTTCTTATTGCTGAGTCACACTGATTTTACAATGGCTTACAATACAAGAATGATACATCCAGCATTATTTTACAAATTTAAGCATAGCTTTTTAAGTAAAATATGGACGCAAGTGATTGTTGTTCCAGGCTCTCTGGATTGGATCTCCTTCGACAGTTATGAGTTTGAAAGTGCCATCAAGAAGTTTTTGGCCTATGACATACGGCCCTTCCCAGTTTGGCCCAAACACTCCTGTTGCTGTCATGATCTTTTTCAAGACTAGATCCCCAATTTCAAAGCTGCGTTGACGAACTTTAGAATTGAAATGCCTGGCTATCCTTTGCTGTTGTGCTGCAACTCTAAGTTCAGCTTCTTTCCTACTTTCATCAAGCAAGTCAAGTGCTTTTGTGACGACCGCCCATAACCCCTGCACCGAACCTAGAGAAAGTGCGCTGTAAAGTGTGCCAGGCAGCCATGGACGATTGTCAAGGTAAATTAAAACAACAGAATCTATCGTATTACTCACACGGCATGGACAAAATACAATAGAACATACATATAGTGAAGCTTCACAGAATAGAATCTCATCAATAAAACTTCATAATAGTTGAATACAAACATCTGAATAGTCAATACAACAAGCCTCACTACAAAACACTCAGAGAAAATACAAACAGCGGAACACCCAGTACATATAATAAGAAGATAATATGCAACCCTCCAGCTCGTCTTCGATATCAACACCGTGGAAAGCAAGAACAGCACCTGTCACCTGCTACCTAGTCTGCCCGTCCCAAAATGGACGGACAGCCCAAGGCAATAAGAGTTAAAACATAAAGCCTTGAGTCAGACAGCAGTCTTAGTGAGCAGTAAATTAACTAACAACATACCAAAAGAGCATAAAGGAAAAGGAATAGGAATACAACCCTCCCACTCCAACCTCTTTCTACAGTGATAGCCCCCAGACACACACTAAGCAGAAGCAAACATAGCAGAGCATACAATGTAAAGTAAAGAAATTATCACTCGAGTCAAGGGCGATGTTTTCCAAGCACAAACCCCCAAGGCCTAAACCAAGATCAGATAAGCACCCCGAAAACACTGCTCTTGAGACCGAATGACGATACAACCAAACATCCATGACTCTGGCTATCACTGTTATCATTGCTTCGATATCACCGTTAATTGAATGACCGGCACATTCTTTCAACCGTCCGTCAAGGGCTAATGGAAACCCCGGTTCTAGACATAACTCCCGCACGTCATCGTGACCCGTGCCTAGAACTATCGAATCTGCCCAGAGTACTTGACTATCAATCACTAGCCTTCAGGGACTATCGAATCTGCCCAACGTACTCTTGCTTTGAGCATGCTAGAACCTTCAACAACGATAAGACCTCAGCCTCCTAGTCATCCTCCTCGACGACTATTTCCATACTAGCTCAAGCGCCTCTCGAGCAAACCATTATCCTCAACTCGAACCATATCACCGAGTTATCAACATGCTTGGAATGATCCCGTCTGGATTAGACCAAGACTATCTCATATCATGCTTCGCTTCATCACATCCTCGCAAAGTCTCATCTCAACATCATCATCAAATCTATGCATAAGAGCTTCACCATCCGCTACATATGCCACAAGCAGCTTTCCCAATTCAAGAGCCTTTCTCTTAGCTTTTGAATCATCTTCGGTCTAAATCAAATCATCAATCATCTAATTCATAGCAATCAATCAAATCAAACATTAATCCAAACAATCAAGCATTTAAATATGATCTAAGTAGACAATTATCACAATAATGGCAATTTCGTAATTAAAGAGTTGAAAGTCTAATAAGCATGAAAACATGAACAATATCTCTATAATCTTGATGAATGAACTTGCATAGGTTAACATGTAGTAAGATGGATGACAAATCATCATGAACAATGAATCTATACGGATCTACACATGTGATTAGGAAAATGCATGGAAATCACTATTTTAACACCAAATCTAGCCAACGATCCGATATACTCCTTTGGATCCGTGTGAGAGATAATCACCACTCACCAAATCACCTAAACAACCTCAAAAGAAACCCACTTCAGATCTGGACAGCGAAGGGTCTAACTTGATCTATCACAAATCCGCTTCAAACGATGAAATCTCACTTCAATGGGTGTAGATCTTCAATCTAAGCTCTTGAATCTTCAATTTGATCTTCAACTTGGATGGATGGAATCACTAGATTAGAGTAGAGAAAAGAAGTGAAGAAGTGTAGAAGTCGAGCTCTCAAAATGGCAGCACTTCGTCGCTTTGAAATCCGGATCCCAAAAAGTGAGAAATGGACGAGTATTTATAGCTGAAATCTTAGGTCGTCTGCCTCTATAAGTCGTCTCCGACTTAACATCCCAGACGACCTACGACTTAACTACTATACCAACCTACGACTTAACAAAACCCACTAGTCTACGACTTATAACTTAGCAGGGCCTCCGACTTAATAGATAACTAGGTTACGACTTAACCCCCATACGACCTAAACAACTTAGCAACTTTGCCGATCTATCAGGGTTACGACCTATCAAGATAAGACTTAACCAGGTTATGACTCAACTCCTAAGTCGTCTATGACTTAACGTACCCAGCAACCTACGACCTAAGCTCATGTGTGCCTATATGACCTAACGACTCAGCACACTCGACTCAGCAACAATACCGCCTTAACGAGTCAACTAGGATACGATCTACGACTTATATAACCTTGCGACCTAACACTAAGCGAAAACCCAGAGACCTACGACTTAACAGGTAGGCTACGACCTAATCCCTTAAGCTTCCATGCGACCTATCATAAGTCGCGAATCAACTGGAATGCGACCTAACTACTAAGTCGTCTAGACGACTTAACTATCCAACACCCACACTTAGGTCGCTCACAACATAACTAATAGGTCGCTCACGACCTAACTACGACAACACCTTAGGTCGTTTGAACTACCTTAAACTCCCTAGGTTGTTAACCCACTTAGCTCCTTATGTCGCTGCCGACCTATCCTCCTTAGGTTGCTAACTCGCCTAGTTTCCTTAGGTCGTTGCCGACCTAACTCTACCCCACGACCTAAGTTATCACATGACCTATCTCTCCTACGACCTAACCCCAGAATACTTAGGTCGCCAACTACACTTCCTTAGGTCGCCTAAACCACTTAAGTCGGTCACGACTTATCACTTAGGTCGTTTACGACCTAGGACTTGAACAAAATTTTGCCTAAAATCTGAAATGACTTAACAACGCTAAGAATTCCAGATTTTGACGAATTTGTCGATCCGTAAAAATACGGGTCGTTACATTCTCTCCCCCTTAGGAATTTAGCCCCCGAAATTCCAAACAAACAAAGAAATCAAAGACTATTCTGCACGCCTACCATCCATAGCAATCAACAAACCATGCATCCAATTCTAGCTTAGCATGCAAAATTCTAAAACCAGCACAAGTTACAATATCGTGAGATGACACGACACCTTAGGGCCATACCTTGAAGAGTTCAGGATGAGCTGCTTTCATCCTCTCATCCACTTCCCACGTACAGTCGTTATCATCGTCACTCCATTGTATCTTGAGCAACTTAACTATCCTCCTCCTAAGTTGTATCATGTCGGTTTCCACTACACAAAGCGGCTTACGAGGTCTCTTACCGACAGGATCAACTTCGAAGTCTTCACAGCTATCAGCAGAAACCACTGTATTCGAGTCGTGCACATACTTCCGTAGATACGATACATGAAAAACATTGTGCACACCCGACATCTTCTCCGGTAATTCCAATCTGTAGGCGAGCTTTCCAATTCGCTCGATGATCGGGAATGGTCCAACAAATCTCGGAGCCAATTTTCCTTTCTTCCCGAATCGGATAACATTCTTCAGTGGAGAAATCTTCACAAAAACCATATCACCTACGTCGAATTCCAAATCCTTTCGACGCTTATCTGCATAATTTTTCTAACTATCTTGGGCTGCCTTCATTCGTTGCCGAATGATCTCTATACAATCCGAAGTCTGTCGAATCATCTCTGGCCCAAGCATCAGGTTTTCTCCTATCTCTAACCAACATGTCGGAGAGTTACACGGTCTCCCATACAATGCCTCATACAGTGCGATACCAATGCTTGACTGGTAACTGTTGTTGTATGCAAATTCCACCAAATGAAGGTGATCTTCCAATGATCCTCCGAAATTCAAAACACAAGCTCTGAGGAGATCTTCCAAAACTCGGTTGACTCTCTCAGTCTGACCATCGGTTTGAGGGTGATAAGCTGTGCTCAAACACAACTCGGTTCCCAAAACTTCCTGGAAGCTCTTCCAAAATCCGCTAGTGAACAATGGGTCTCGATCGCTCACTATACTCTTCGAAATACCATGGAATCGAACTATCCACTTAACATACAACTCAGCCAACTTTGATGCAGTCCTAGTCGATCGAACAGGAATGAATCTTGCGCTCTTAGTCAGACGATCTACGATGACCCAAATCCCTTCATTTCCCGTTCTTGTTCTAGGTAGTCCATCAATAAAATCCATCGATATCTGCTCCCACTTCCATGTAAGAACTTCTAATGGCTGAAGCAATCCACTTGGCTTCTTCTGTTCAGATTTTACCAACTGGCAGTTCATACACTTGGAAATAAAATTTCCAACATCCTTCTTCATACCTTCCCAGTAATAGGTTCTCTTCGTATCCCTATACATCTTATTTCCACCTGGATGAATTGTCAACTTCGAGTGATGACTTTCCCTCAGAACTTCATTCCTCAATTCATCGATATCCGGAACAACTAGTCGTCCTTGCTTCCGAAGCCAACCCTCTCGATCGACCTCGAATCCTTTATCCTTTTCTGGGTCCAATCCAGATTCCAAATCATGGATAATTTTGACAAGCTTATCATCTCGCTTTTGGCTCTCGCCAATCCTTTCCACAAGAGTAGGTCTTATTGATAAGTTTGCCAACATCTCAGGTTCCAATCCACATCTGGGCCTGAAGTCAAATCCAGCTAGATACTCGAGATTCTTCCATTCTGAAAACATGGCTCCCAATCCTGCATGTCTTCGACTTAACGCATCTGCCACTGCGTTACCTTTTCCCGGAGTATAAGCTATACCAAAATCATATGATGGTAAAAACTCTAGCCAACGTTGCTGCCGAAGATTCAAATCCTTTTGGGAGAAAAGATACTTCAACGACTTATGATCTGTAAACAACTCGAATCGAACTCCTAGTAGATAATGTCTCCACATCTTCAGAGCAAAAAAAATCGCCGCTAACTCCAAATCATGAGTCGGGTAATTCCTTTCATGCGGCTTCAGTTGTCGACTGGCATACGCAACAACTTTATCCCTCTGCATCAGTACTGCTCCAAGTCCAGTACCACATGCGTCGGTGTAAACCACCATCTCATCATTCCCACTAGGAATAGTCAAAACAGGAGCACTCGTCAATCTTTCTTTCAGGATTCTGAAAGCTTGCTCACACTTATCTTCCCACTTGAACACTTGGTTCTTTTTCATCAATCCTGTTAACGGTGCAGCCACCTTGGAGAAGTCTTTGATAAACCGACGATAATATCCTGCCAATCGAAGAAAACTTCTCACATCAGATGCATTCTTAGGTCTAACCCAATCCTGGATTGCTGCCACCTTAGCGGGATCAACCGCTATTCCGTTTCCAGAAATCACATGGCCTAAGAACCTCACTTCACTCTTCCAGAAGTGACACTTCGAAAACTTAGCCTTCAGCTGATGTTTCCGTAAGATTTCCAAAACAACTCGCAAGTGTGTCTTGTGCTCTTCTTCAGTTCTGGAATAAATCAGAATATCATCCACGAACACAAGTACAAACTTGTTCAACTGATCTCTGAACACTCTATTCATAAGATCCACAAAATATGCTGGCGCGTTAGTCAATCCAAACGGCATTACCAGCCACTCAAAGAAACCGGATGGTGTTCGAAAAGCAGTCTTCGGCACACTATCCTTATCCACTCTCAACTGGTGAAATCCCGTTGCCAAATCCATCTGAGAAAACACCTTGGCTTCGTGAAGCTGATCAAACAAGTCATCTATTCTCGGCAATGGATACTTGTTCTTCTTAGTCACCTTATTCAGCTCACGATAATCCACACACAACCTCAACGATCCATCTGCCTTGGTTGTAAACACAACTGGTGCACCCCATTCGGACACACTACGCCGAATGAATCCTTTCTGCAAAAGATCATCAACCTGCACCCTCAACTCCTGCTGTTCCCTAGGCGCCATCTGCCTAAGAGGCATCACAACAGGTCTGGCTCCTTCAACTAGATCTATACGAAACTCGATCTCTCTATGCGGCGGTAACCCTTTGACCTCGTCAAAGACATCCTCGAATCCATTAGCGATCGGTACTGATGACAGTCCATCCCGTGGAACAACCAGCGAATACATGAAGCTCATGAAGACACCTTCTTCATGCTTACATCGTATCACAATCTTTCGCCCCTCCACATTCTCAACTGTCACCTCCAACCTTTCGCAATCAACCTTTGCCGCATACTTCCTAAGCCAGTCCATACCCAAAATAATTCTGAACCCCGCAAAGTTCAGAACAAAACAATCACAAACAAAAGAGCAACCATGACTCGATACAATCAGACCACGGCATAACATACACAAACAAGACGAACCCCCAACTGGATTAGTCACAACCAATGGCCTATCAAAAATATCCGGTTCCAGACCCAACCGGCCTACAAGTTCACTACAAACAAACGAATGCGACGCCCCAGTATCAAACAACACTCTAACTGGAACACCACATATGGAAAGAGTACCTTGAACAACCACACCCTTTCCTTTCTCTTCAGCGGTAGGAGCTTTCGAAGATGATGGAACAGCTCCCAAAGCATAAGCTTGCACAATCTGCTTGTCCCTCCTCGGTTCTGGACAATCCTTCCTGATATGCCCCGGCTTGTCACAGTTGTGACACTTCATCGGTACCTTCGGATTCTTACAATCCTTCGAGAAATGGCCCTTCTGTTGACAATTGTAGCAAGTCACTTCGCCCTTCGGCTTCTTCTGGCCATCCTTACCCTTCTGCTGCTGTTGTTTCCTCTTCTTGTTTCCACTCTGCTGGGGTTTAGACTCTTCCCTGGTCACAGCAACAACAGATCCTCCCTTAGGAAACAGACTCTCATGCCTGAGAGCTTTCTCCACAAGCTTCTCAAATGAATCGTCCAAATGATCCACCAACTGTCTCCCAAGATAACTGTCCAAGCCTGTCACGAACTTCTCATTCTTTTGATATGCAGATTCAATATATGACCGGGCATACTTGGACAAAGCTTCAAACTCAGAAACATACTCAAGAACTGGTCTTCCTCCCTGCTTGAGCTCCACGAACTTCTTGAACAGAACAGACTTCTGAGCTGTAGAAATGAACTTAGCTTCAAATCTAACTTGGAATTGCTCCCAAGTAATCTCTTCCTCCAGAGTATTGATGGTAATAGAGTTCCACCAATCAGAAGCTCTTCCTTGAAGCTGTCTTGATGCTAACCTCCTCTTAGTTGCATCCTCTATTCCCAAATCTCCAAAAATCCTTCTACAAGCATCTATCCACCTCTGGACTTCAATGGTTGATTCTGTTCCCAAGAAAACCTTCCCTCCAAGAGCAGTATAATCTTTGCACAACTTAGCAAAATCCACTAGTTTTGGAGTTTGGACTTGAACTCCAACATCAACTGCTGCCCCCGGAACTGGTATCCTTCTCATGATTGAAGTCATTATAGCTTCGAACATAGCTGCATAATCAGCAGCCCCTTCAGTAGCACGGCCTTCCCTTGAAGCTGGTCTCCCTCTTCGACTCATTCTCAATATCTAAAAAAAGGAATGGTCAGAACATCTTGAGAAACAACTGCTTAAAGGACTCAAACTCTTCTAATCTACTATATTATATATAGTAATCATCCATCAAAATACAATTACGTCTCTCATACGTAGTTACGTCAGCGAGCGTTGGGTAAAATCGATTAACCAATGCTCTGATACCAAATATAACGACCGCCTATAACCCCTGCACCGAACCTAGAGAAAGTGCGCTGTAAAGTGTGCCAGGCAGCCATGGACGATTGTCAAGGTAAATTAAAACAACAGAATCTATCGTATTACTCACAGCGCATGGACAAAATACAATAGAACATATATATAGTGAAGCTTCACAGAATAGAATCTCATCAATAAAACTTCATAATAGTTGAATACAAACATCTGAATAGTCAATACAACAAGCCTCACTACAAAACACTCAGAGAAAATACAAACAGCGGAACACCTAGTACATATAATAAGAAGATAATATGCAACCCTCCAGCTCGTCTTCGATATCAACACCGTGGAAAGCAAGAACAGCACCTGTCACCTGCTACCTAGTTTGCCCGTCCCAAAATGGACGGACAGCCCAAGGCAATAAGAGTTAAAACAAAAATCCTTGAGTCAGACAACAGTCTTAGTGAGCAGTAAATTAACTAACAACATACCAAAAGAGCACAAAGGAAAAGGAATAGGAATACAACCCTCCCACTCCAACCTCTTTCTACAGTGATAGCCCCCAAACACACACTAAGCAGAAGCAAACATAGCAGAGCATACAATGTAAAGTAAAGAAATTATCACTCGAGTCAAGGGCGATGTTTTCCAAGCACAAACCCCCAAGGCCTAAACCAAGATCAGATAAGCACCCCGAAAACACTGCTCTTGAGACCGAATGACGATACAACCAAACATCCATGACTCTGGCTATCACTGTTATCATTGCTTCAATATCACCGTTAATTGAATGACCGGCACATTCTTTCAGCCGTCCGTCAAGGGCTAATGGAAACCCCGGTTCTAGACATAACTCCCGCACGTCATCGTGACCCGTGCCTAGGACTATCGAATCTGCCCAGAGTACTTGACTATCAATCATTAGCCTTAAGGGACTATCGAATCTGCCCAACGTACTCTTGCTTTGAGCATGCTAGAACCTTCAACAACGATAAGACCTCAGCCTCCTAGTCATCCTCCTCGACGACTATTTCCATACTAGCTCAAGCGCCTCTCGAGCAAACCATTATCCTCAACTCGAACCATATCACCGAGTTATCAACATGCTTGGAATGATCCCGTCTGGATTAGACCAAGACTATCTCATATCATGCTTTGCTTCATCACATCCTCGCAAAGTCTCATCTCAACATCATCATCAAATCTATGCATAAGAGCTTCACCATCCGCTACATATGCCACAAGCAGCTTTCCCAATTCAAGAGCCTTTCTCTTAGCTTTTGAATCATCTTCGGTCTAAATCAAATCATCAATCATCTAATTCATAGCAATCAATCAAATCAAACATTAATCCAAACAATCAAGCATTTAAATATGATCTAAGTAGATAATTATCACAATAATGGCAATTTCGTAATTAAAGAGTTGAAAGTCTAATAAGCATGAAAACATGAACAATATCTCTATAATCTTGATGAATGAACTTGCATAGGTTAACATGTAGTAAGATGGATGTCAAATCATCATGAACAATGAATCTATACGGATCTACACATGTGATTAGGAAAATGCATGGAAATCACTATTCTAACACCAAATCTAGCCAACGATCCGATATACTCCTTTGGATCCGTGTGAGAGATAATCACCACTCACCAAATCACCTAAACAACCTCAAAAGAAACCCACTTCAGATCTGGACAGCGAAGGGTCTAACTTGATCTATCACAAATCCGCTTCAAACGATGAAATCTCACTTCAATGGGTGTAGATCTTCAATCTAAGCTCTTGAATCTTCAATTTGATCTTCAACTTGGATGGATGGAATCACTAGATTAGAGTAGAGAAAAGAAGTGAAGAAGTGTAGAAGTCGAGCTCTCAAAATGGCAACACTTCGTCGCTTCGAAATCCGGATCCCAAAAAGTGAGAAATGGACGAGTATTTATAGCTGAAATCTTAGGTCGTCTGCCTCTATAAGTCGTCTCCGACTTAACTCCCTCTCCAACTTAACATCCCAGACGACCTACGACTTAACTACTATACCAACCTACGACTTAACAAAACCCACTAGTCTACGACTTATAACTTAGCAGGGCCTCCGACTTAACAGATAACTAGGTTACGACTTAACCCCCATACGACCTAAACAACTTAGCAACTTTGCCGATCTATCAGGGTTACGACCTATCAAGATAAGACTTAACCGGGTTATGACTCAACTCCTAAGTCATCTACGACTTAACGTACCCAGCAACCTACGACCTAAGCTCATGTGTGCCTATACGACCTAACGACTCAGCACACTCGACTCAGCAACAATACCGCCTTAACGAGTCAACTAGGATACAATCTACGACTTATATAACCTTGCGACCTAACACTAAGCGAAAACCCAGAGACCTACGACTTAACAGGTAGGATACGACCTAATCCCTTAAGCTTCCACGCGACCTATCATAAGTCGCGAATCAACTGGAATGCGACCTAACTACTAAGTCATCTAGACGACTTAACTATCCAACACCCACACTTAGGTCGCTCACAACATAACTAATAGGTCGCTCACGACCTAACTACGACAACACCTTAGGTCGTTTGAACTACCTTAAACTCCCTAGGTTGTTAACCCACTTAGCTCCTTATGTCGCTGCCGACCTATCCTCCTTAGGTTGCTAACTCGCCTAGTTTCCTTAGGTCGTTGCCGACCTAACTCTACCCCACGACCTAAGTTATCACACGACCTATCTCCCCTACGACCTAACCCCAGAATACTTAGGTCGCCAACTACACTTCCTTAGGTCGCCTAAACCACTTAAGTCGGTCACGACTTATCACTTAGGTCGTTTACGACCTAGGACTTGAACAAAATTTTGCCTAAAATCTGAAATGACTTAACAACGCTAAGAATTCCAGATTTTGACGAATTTGTCGATCCATAAAAATACGGGTCGTTACAGCTTTGAGTTGCAGCTTTTCATTTTCAGCTTGGTTGAAATGAATTCTCCTGTATGAGGGGACCTCTATTTCCACTAGAATCATTGCTTCTGATCCATATGCTAATGAGAATGGAGTGTGCCCAGTCGCAGTTTTATGGGTGGTCCTATATGCCCATAGTGCTAGTGGCAGCTTATCAACCCAACCACCTTTTGCTTTTTACAGTTGCTTTTTTATGGTTGATTTGATGATTTTGCTTACTGCTTCCACTTGCCCGTTTGCCTGCGGATGAGCCACTGCTGAGAAGCTTTTTCTGATCTTGAATCGCTTGCAAAATTCCTGGAATTCTTCGCTTTCGAACTGGGTACCACTATCTGTTATTATCTTCTGAGGCACACCATACCTGCAAATGATATTTTTAGTTACAAAATTTATCATCTTTTTAGAGGTAATAGTAGCCAAGGGTTCAGCTTCAGCCCATTTAGTGAAATAATCAACAGCAACAATGGCATATTTGATTCCGAATCTGGCAATTGGCATAGGCCCAATGAGATCTATCCCCCAAATTGCGAATGGCCATGGACTGACCATTTGTGTTAGTACGGTGGAAGGTGCTCTGGGGATTTTCGCAAATCTCTGGCATCTGTCACACTTTCGGGAGTAGCTAGCAGCATCTCGGTTAATATCCGGCCAAAAATACCCATAACGGAGAATTTTCTTTGCAAGAGTTTGGCCACCTGAATGATCCCCACATTCTCCACCGTGCACTTCAGCTAAAATTGTCTTAGCCTCTTCTTTAGTTACACAACGGAGTAATGGCATCGAGAACCCTCGTCTGTACAAATAGTCGCCCTGAATTACATATCTCAGGGCTTTTCTTAACAGCTTCTGGCGCTCTTTTGAGTTTTCTGGCAAGGAGCCGTTGAGTAGATATTCCTTGATAGGGGTTATCCATGACTCATGTTCTTGAGATACAGCCATGATCCAGTCAATATCCATCTCATTAATACTCGGAGCTGTCAAGACTTCTGCAGGGACCAATCCCAATAATTGAGCTTCGCCAGAGCTTGAGTATTTTGCGATAGAATCTGCCTTCATGTTCTCTTCTCGGGGGATATGGTTTATTGTATAATGATCAAAATCATCGAGAAGCTCACAGGCTTTTGAAAAGTAAGCAGGCAGATTTCCTCCTTTAGTTTGAAACTCTTTCTTGACTTGGCATACAATAAGTTGAGAGTCACTGAAGATTTGCAATACTTTGATACTCAGTTCTTTAGTAATTCTCAAATCGGCAATAAGAGCTTCATATTCGGCTTCATTATTTGTCGAGGGAAATTCTAATCTTAATGCATAACACAATGACCGTCCTTCGGGGGTTTCAAGCACAACCCCAGCTCCGGAACAGTAATCATTTCTTGCACCATCAACATATAATTTCCATCGGATCGGAATGTCTTTAGTTACCTCTTCCTCACTGCCACCTTTATCTGTGCACTCTGCAATGAAATATGCTAAAGCTTGTCCTTTGATTGCTCTTCGGGGATGATAGGTGATATCATATTAACTGAGTTCAATATTCCATTTCAGAAGGCGACCCGAAGTTTCAGGGCGGAATAGGACTTGCTTTAGAGGTTGATCAGTGAGGACTTTAATCGGATGAGCCTGGAAATATGGCCTCAACTTTCTAGACGCGATCAATAGACTATAGGCGAGCTTTTCTAACTTCGAATAATTCATCTCTGCCCCAGTGAACCTTTTGCTGATGTAATAAACCGGACGCTGAACTTTTGCGTCTTCTCGTACCAACGCTGCACTCAGAGCATGAGATGAAACTGCTAGGTATATGAATAGATCTTCACCATTGTTGGGCTTAGAAAGTACTGGAGGCGTTTCTATATGATGAATCAACTCATCAAATGACTTTTGACACTCAGGATTCCATTCGAAATTCTTCTTTCCTTTCTTCAAAGCATCAAAGAAGGGAATGCATTTATCTATGGCTTTGGAAATAAATCGACTCAAAGCAGCGACTTTCCCATTGAGGCTTTGCAATTCCTTCTTTGTTCTAGGGGGTTTGACTTCTCTAAAGCAGTGATCTGAGCAGGATTAGCTTCAATGCCCCTAGCACTCACAATGAAACCTAAGAATTTTCCAGACTCAACCCCGAATAAACATTTCAGAGGATTCAGCTTCATCTCATATTTTCAGAGGATTGTGAACATTTTTGCCAGATGATCCATGTGGTCTACTGCCTTATTTGATTTCACTAACATATCATCAACATACACTTCCATAGTCTTGCCAATTTGAGGCTTGAACATGGCATTAACGAGTCTCTGATAAGTTGCCCCTGCGTTCTTTAGTCCGAAGGGCATGACTTTATAGCAGTAAAGACCAACATCAGTGATGAAGCTCTTGTCCTCCTGATCTTGCTCATGCATCATGATTTGATTGTATCCTGAGTAAGCATCCATAAAAGACAATAATTCGTGTTCGGCTGTTCCATCTACCAATTGATCGATTCTGGGCAACGGGAAACAGTCTTTGGGACATGCTTTGTTCAAGTCTGAAAAGTCGATGCATACTCTCCACTTTCCATTTGCTTTTTTAACCAACACCGGATTAGAAACCCAATTTGGATAAGTGGATTCCCTGATGAAGTCATTTTCCATGAGCCGATCTACTTCTTCTTTTAATGTCGTTGACCTTTCAGGACCCTGGGTTCTTCTTTTTTGCTTTACAGGTGTGAATTTTGGATCAATATTTAAGGCATGCACTGCGATTTCTGGAGATATTCCACACATGTCAGCATGACTCCAAGCGAATACATCCAGGTTTGCTTTCAAGAATGATATTAGCATGTTTTGAACTGTCGCACCAAGTTGTGAACCCACATTTAGTACCTTGTTTGGATCTTTCTGGTCAACAGGTATTGGTACCGTTACTTCTACCGGCACCACTCTATTCTCCCCTGCACTGGCTTTTCTGGGATCAATTTCCTTTCGCGCACCACTATGCTCACCAGTGCAGGGTCCACCCCGTATTGCTACAAGGTGGGTTCTTTGATGTGGAGCGAAGCTGCCGCACCCTTTCCCATCTCTCTCTTCTTCGCCTCTCGCAACTCTGTGAGATAACATTCCCGCCCAGCATTCTGGTCCCCCTTCAAAACACCAACTCTGTTATCAGTGGGGAATTTCATAGTTAGGCACCACGGGGCGAGAATAGCTTTGAATGCAGTGAGAGTTGGTCGTCCCAAGAAGGCGTTATAAGCAGAAAATTCGTCAACAATAACAATGATTTGCTTACGGACCACTTTTCTTTCCCCTTCACTAAGTTCTACAAACAAATCGACAGTTCCAATGGGCTGTTTTGGTTCCCCAGTGAGCCCAACAATTTTTTGCAAAGAGGCTTGAACATCAGTCATCGGAATTTTCATTTGATCAAAGGTCTTTTTGAAGAGGATATTACAAGAAGCACCGCAATTAACAAGCACTCTTCTCACAATAGCTGGTCTGATACTGGCGGTTATTACCAAAGGATCCATGGTGGGAGCTTCAATTCCCACAGAATCTCTAACTCTGAATATGATGTCATCGTGACAAGTTTTTTGCTGTTTTGAAAGCACAGCATCTTCCAAAACAAAAACAGTTTCTTCTTTCGGGGCATGTCTCAGAGCATGAGCATACCTCCCCATCTCTCCCCAACTTCTGCCTACTGGGTGAGGACCTCCTGTGATTACATTAATAACAGGCCTATCAGATTCCTTTGCCGCAGGCTTTTCTCCTGAGCCAGATTGACGAGTAGGAAGTTGCTGCCCCTGAGTGGATGAGGCCGGATCGCCTCTGTTTCTCTTAACATACTGTTGCAGTTTATTTTCTCTCAACAGTTCTTCAATCAAGTTCTTTAGATGGCGACATTCGTTGGTGTCATGGCCAGGTTGGTTGTGGAATCGACAAAACCTTCCATTAGGCACAAAACTCTTCCCGAGCTTAATCTTAGGTGGCTCTGAGAACTCGACGGCATCCTTGGCTGCGAAGAAGATGTTTTCTAGAGTATCAGTTAGAGGTGTAAAGTCTGAAGGCTTAAAGTAACGAGGTTTCTTCACATCTTTCTGTCCTTCCCTACTGTTATTTTCCCTCTTCTGACCACCAGATTCTTTCTTATTAGAAGCTTCAAGCGCATTGTTGTTTTGAATTTCAGCAACAACCACCTTTGCTGGTGCAGGAAGATTCTCCAGACGCATAAATTCGTCAGCCTTCTTATAAAATTTCTTAAGTGAATTTGGTTCCTTCATCTTTAACCATTTTCCGAACTCACTTGTTTTATCAATGGCTCGCATCAAGTAGGTTAGAATCATTCGCGGCTCAGCATTATCCACTTCAGCCAAAGCTATATTGAAGCAATTCAGGAAAGATTTGATAGATTCCCCAGGAGCTTGTTCAAGGCTGGACAATGACATTATATCCTTAGCTTTTGAAGCATACAATCTGAATTGATCCTTGAATTTACAAGTTAAATCAGAGAATTGATCCACAGATCGGACCGAAAGTTTTGTAAACCAAAGTAAAGCTACTCCCTCCAAATAGACAGGAAAATATCTGCATTTTATCTCATTTGTTGCCCTGGCACCTGTAATATGCCAGTCGTATTTGTACAAGAACTGATTTGGGTCGCTTGTTCCTCGATATGCTGGGATAGTAGGAGAACAAATTTCTTTGGAAATTCAGCTTTTAGAATTCTTTCGGTAAACGGAGTCTTGCTTGGAGCAAATCCCCAGTCATTTTCATCTTCATCCCTTTGCATACTTTCTTTCATAATTTGACGAACCATTCCTGATAAGTATTCCTCATCGTTTAGAGGCCTTGCCGGGAAGACGTCAGCCACTTTTTCGGAAGTTTGCCTGAACAAACGTTCGCGAAGAGGCGGCTGTGGCCTTGAACCTCCAGCTTGGGGAGGTGCCCCTTCGGCGGTGCCACCTGCCCTTTGAGGAATGCTTTTGTCTTGGGAATCATGAGTATCTTCAGCAAAGGTTGGTTCATTATTTTTTGGTTGTTGATGAACCCCAAGCAGAGCGTTTAACCTTTCCATCATCAAAGCATTTTGAGTTTCCATTTGTTGGTATAATCCCGACACAACATCATCAAGTTCGGCCCTAGTGACTCTAATAGTAGGAGTTGCCTGATTTGGCGCTGGAGAAGAGGCAGCCCTGTCATTAGCATTTCCGGATCTCGTAGATCTACTCTTTCTTCCAGGAGCCATGATTTCAGATAGACTTCTGATTTTTAAGGAGATTCTTTCAACAAATCTTTGCGAAGCAATGGTGAGAACACACCTGAGTTCGATGTTTCTCAGTGAAAGCACCAAAAATGTTAATGTAAAAATAGATGCTAACACCCCGGTGTGAGTATTAGTAAAGTGAAAGCACCACCCGTTGGTACGGGAACTAGAAATAAGCAGAAAATAGCAGAAAAGTAAAGAGACAACAGTTTTATAGTGGTTCGGCTCGAAATTAAGCCTACGTTCACTTTATCTTCATTATCACGGGTTCGATTACAAGTTTTACAAGAATTCCTTCAATTACTCAACAATCGATACAAGTGATTAGCACTACAATGCAAAAGAGATTCTCGAATTCATCTTGAATGTAGTTGATCTTCTCTTTAGGTAGTTTGGAATGTTTATGGTTGTAGAAGTGTTGTAGAAGTCGTGAATGCAGCAGAGTTTTGGCGCTTCAAAGTTTGGAAAAAAGGTCCCCCCCTCAGTTGGAGCAGGTGCAGTATTTATAGGGTAGGTCATGGGCGACCTAAGGTAGGTCATAGGTCGTGAGCGACCTAAGGTAGGTTGTGGGTCGCCAGCGACCTAGAAGACATGGCTTGATAGAGTTGCACTTGATCTGTCTGAATGGGTTGGTAAGTTGTAGGTCGTGAGCGACCTAGGGGAGTAGTTGGCGACTTAACCATGTTGAGATACCTAGTGGAGCGACCTAGGTAAGTTGCGAGGGTAGCAGCGATTTAGTGCGGGCCGTCCTATATCTTAAGCGACATAAGGATGTGAAGCTTGTGAGTCATAGGTCGTGATAACCTTAGGTCGCTTGTGACGTTAGGTCGCTAGGTCGCTGCATCTATCTGCTGTGGTATACTATTGCCCCGTGTTGATAGTTGGGTCGCTAGGTCGTTCCATCCTTTAGGTCGCTAGCTCGTTCTGGCTTGTGCTAGTTGCTAAGTCGTCATCTGTTTAGTTCGTTAGGTCGCTTATACTTTTAGGTCGTTAAGTCGCTGTTCCTATAGGTCGTTAGGTCGTTGGTTCTTTAGGTCGTTAGGTCGCTTATCACTCTAGATCGTTGGGTCGCGGAAAAGAGGAGTTAACACATCATAAGTGGTATGACGACCACAGTATACACATGAGTATAAGTATGGTATGGTTACTCTAAGTGATGGAATGATATCACTTACACAAACATATAATCTAAAAAGAGATAAGACAATCCATAAAACATACAAAATTATGATCAACTTATGTATTAAACTTGGAATTATTTAGAGATTAGTTAGCAAATTTAAATGTAGTACTCACCATTAACCAAATCGTTTCACTTCCTACCAGCATTCTTATCCAATAACACTTTACTAAACCATTGTTAACTTCATCATATACTTCATTCCTTCTATCTTCTTGGATGAATATGGCGGCACTTTTCTCTAATATTTTCACTCTAGAGCTTCCCGAACTCCTTCCTTTCTTCCAAATGGGCTCGGCCTAGGCTTGTTTGGGTGGTGGAGCTCGGCCTTAGTGATGACAGTGGTGGTCGTGTACATAGAAGAAAAAAAGATGGAGTTTGGACTT
The DNA here is from genome assembly GCA_030737815.1 of Allium fistulosum. Classification (NCBI taxonomy): domain Eukaryota; kingdom Viridiplantae; phylum Streptophyta; class Magnoliopsida; order Asparagales; family Amaryllidaceae; genus Allium; species Allium fistulosum. Next base: position 1,060,496,020 of record CM060903.1, read on the forward strand.
GCTTTTGAGGTGGAATACTATATTTTTACTTTACTTCTTTTTTTCTATTTTTTAATCGTTATTTTCCTAAGGAAAGAAGTCGTTATCTTTCTAGAGAAGAAGAGGCCATTAGAGCCTAAAGGAAGAAGAAGAGAAATTTAAGAAAAGAAAGAATACAGTGTGAAGAAAATGAAGCATAACGGTCTACATTTGTAGCCTTGAATTCCTTAAGCATTAAGGAATGTAAATGGACAAAATTAATGCCCTCCCCATCACCATCATTTTTGGCCCTCCCCCTCTTCTCACCTCCCCCATCACTTCCCTCACTTCTTGTCTCTTTACTTAATAGCTAAGGGATGCATTTGGATGGAAAAATGGACTTAAGGTGAGCTTTGATTTGACTTGTATTGGATTTGGTGAAAATATCTTCTTTTTGTACATTTCTTTACTTAATTAAACACTTAGCTTAATTAATCCTTAGTTAATATAAGTGAGGTATTTATTTCTTTGTTAATGTCTTTATATAATAACTATTCAAGTTGCAAAACATTTACAGAATTTATATTGAACAAAATGTTGTTTTTTGACAAAATGTTTTCCACTCACATTTTTTGTTTTTAATCAAACTATTTATTTATGTAAACAAAAGTTGAAAATTTATTCGTATCATCTTTAAATAATTGAAGCAAGATAAATTGAGTTACAAAACCATACTAAATAATATCGAAATCTTAAATGGTAACTAGTTTGAGTGGCTCAAAAAAAACTAAAAATGGCAAGAAATATTTTCAGATGACAAACACTTCTCTTAAGTATTACCCTTCTTGTTAAGGGGATGTAAGATACTATTGGTAGCACCCAGTTCCTTGGTATTATTTTATATAATTTTCCTTAAGTTAAAAGGATCATTTTGAATTATTATTTGATAGGTTAATATCAAGGTTGGTTAAAAAGGAATATATATTATAATAAGAGATGTTGATTGTAATTTTGGAAAATAAAAGGTAAATTATCTTTTAAAAATTAAAATGATTCCTTTAGGATGAAATGTTTTCCTTTAAAGAAAAATATTTGGAAATAAATATTTACAGCGATTATACAGAAGCATTTTTTTAAATAAGAAAGATAAAAAATTTATGAAAAGTTTTCATGAAGATTTTTGAATAAGTACATATGAGGTACGAAGATCATTTCGTCACACGATTTTGATCTAAAGATTCGAGTACAAAACTTTAAGGTGTTCTGACCGGTCCAAAAAAGGATTTATCACTCGATTTTTGACGACGAAGATGATGAGGATTTAGGATGGGGTACTTGAGTTTTCTATCATAGTTGAGAGCTATGCAAGGGAAACGAAGGTTACTGATTAAAGAGCCTGATCAGAGTTCGCACTAGAGGATCAGAGGATCAATACTAGTTTGGAAGTAAAGTTGTGGATTCAAATAGTAGATCGAATCAGATATCTTGTATGTATGATTTGTATATATAATAAATTGAGTTTAAAGATTGTTTTGAGTAAGTATTATTAGGTTTTGGGTTTTTGTTTAATTTCGAGGCGAAATTCTTTTAAGGGGGAAGTATGTAATAATCCGTAATTTTATCACTTTTAAATGGAATATTTAATTTACTTTAAATATTCAAATACAGAATTTTCAATCTTAAATAATCATTTTTTATGTGATAAATAAGAATGGTGAACTGATTTTTAGAATTGGTTTACAAAAATAATAGATTTTCGAGTTTCGATGTAAAATTAACAAAAGCCAGTTTTCGATAAAATTTGATATACATTCGAATAATTATCGTAAATGGTAAATATTTTTTTTAATGGTTATAAAATGATATGATTATAATATAAATTTGATTTATAATGGTTTTATAAACATATATACTTGTTTTATAAAAGTGTACAAACTTCGTCGCACTTCGACTAATCGACGTCGTGTTTTTATAATCCATTTCCCATTCATTAAACTATCTTATATTAACTTACTTCCTTTTAAAATTTCATAATTCTTTTTCAAAATACCCAAAATTTAGTTTCTCAAAATTTGTATAACATATCTTTCATATCCATCTTTTTTAAAATCATTCTATTTGTGTAAAATACATGCTTATTTTATTATCTTGTATAAATTCATTAATCTTAACCTAATATAATTATAAAACGCTTTATGGTCTAATTTGGAAACTTAATTCACAAGATGTTCGTTCAATCAACAAATGGTAATAACTAAATATTATCATTCCCTTAACCATAAACTGACACGCATAAATATCTTTATCTTTCAAAAGATATTCCTTTATACTTAAAATATAATCCTTTTAAATTTTCAAAAATTAGGATAGGAGTTCCTTTTTATTAAACATATATCTTTTACACTTGAAACATAATATATCAACCCCAAAAGAATTTTTTTTCTTATTTTTCTTTGCTTTCCTTTTATCCTTTTCCTTTATTTTCCTATCCTTACATAGAACTGCATAATGCCCTTCTTTACCGCATCTGTAATAGAAGATGTAAGGTTCTAGTTTTAATAACTTCTACCTCTTTTTGTGCACATATTCTTTGTGCTTGCTTTAGATTAGACTATAACTCATTACCCGGCATATAATAAGACATCCTGACCTAAATGATGTATTAAGTTATTATCAGAAGTTTCATGCTATTAATTTCTTGACTTATCCAAATTACTTGATTCATACTTATTCAGATTTGAACTAGCCTTGATTGTACAATGATAAGAAGAATAATTTACCAAGCATTTGATACTATTCTCCCAATCGATACTTAGAAGATTATTCCCACAATTGTCAAACATATCAAGACCTTATTCTTGGAACTTTCCAAAAGGATAACATCTTATAAACTTTCCATACTGTAGAATATTTATACTTTTGTATATATAAAATGTACTCCTTTTAAAAATAGTGTGTCGGTTTGCCTTGCTTAAGTGTTTAGAAATCCCTATCGATAATGGTGATCAGGCGCATCGACTAGAATCTATAAACCACTCAACAGATAAATCAATACAAAACATTTTTATATCAAATAACAAATACGCGCTCATATATGTAATACTCTTAAACTCATTCTAAGGTGTTCCTAACCCTATCTATAATGAGTTTTACCCCACCAAAGCCTAGGTGTTCGCCCAACCTAAGTTCTGATACCAAATGTAACGAATGGGATTTTCGACCCTCAAAAATCGACACTAATACATCCTCATGCGTTAAATCCAAGTGTTGGAAAGCCCGATTGTTAAGGGGAAAAAGAAAATAAAGGCAGAACAGAATCTCACACGAATGGAATAACATATATTATTTCAATATATAATATTTATAGCGAAATTTTTTTGAATACAATATCAGAGTCTAACCTAGATTTAGCCTGGACAGTTATAAACCCTTTGTCCTTATAAATGTAAAAACAAATGTAATAGATGCAGCGGATAATTGAATACGTCCATGGGTAGATGAAGATCTCCAGCTCTCCTTTGGACACTCCAAGTGTCTTCAACTAAACCTAAAACTACTCGGATCTGACCCGAGTATTAGAAATACCCGGATCAAGCTTGATAAACTAGCGTGAGATACTCGAAATTATTAATGCTGATGTCAAGCAAAACCTTTAAAAACAAGGGTATTTCATAAGACCATGCCCATACATAAATATGGACGGGTTTTTACCTTAAGATAACCAAAATACCCTATACTTAAAACCTTTTGATATTATTTCTAATAACATTGCTTTGAAAATCCATTCCAAGTAAATATATATAAACATAGCCGAAATTGTTACCATTGTTAAATTCAGCAAGGGGTAGCTGAATGTTTGCAAAGCATTATAGCTATTTTGAGACTAAATCAAAACCGTAAAGCTCGTATTGGGATTGGATTTCCAACATAAAAGGGAACCGGTGGCCTTTTCCTTCGATCCACGCATAGCAAACTAGTCTCCGAAAGCCTTATCGCCTTTCTCAAGCTAGCCACTTGGAACTGTACTTGCTACACTACCAATATCTGGTAGCCTTATCACTTTTAACAAGCTAGCTACTAGTTAAAATAAATGGGGGCAATAGACGCCTTGAGGATCTAGATTCCACTGGACTTCTCCATACTCATACAACCGATAGCCTGAAATATATGTCCTACAGACCACATAATTACCCGTATCATCTCCGGGATGTGAGGCCCGTGAGACTCTGCTCAATTTCTTCAAAGCCATGCTTTGCTTTTAACAAAGCCACGCTTTATTATTCCACAAAGCACATTCCACTTAGAATGCTACATTGCCATTCCTTAATCACACAACCGATTTCTATAAACGTTTAACTCTTAAGCTCGTACGTCTCAGGAAAGGGCGTTAAGCTAAAAGAAGTTGCCTTCTTTGCCACCAAGCAGATAGTACTTTGATAGAAATCAATTAGTATGATCAGAAATGCACTGTCAGACACTTATCCATACAAGTTCATTCTAGAACTGAACGAAACCAAAGGCACTTCCTCCTACCACATCCTTTTTTGGGAATCACCCCTAAGATCAGTAGCGAGTAATCCTTGTAATCTAAAGATTTCAAAACACTACAGGACCACTACTATAATAAATGTCTCTATATTGGGAATTACCCGGAGAATGTCAACAAGAAGTCCTTCCACCATGAAGATCTCCGGTCTTCAATACAACGAAGATTTCAGAATGCAGATACCACTAAAATATAAATATAATATGGGGTAAACCCCTGGATCTCGTGGCAGCAAACCCTACATTTTGAAGGTCCTCAGTCTTCAGTGGTTATCATCTTCAACATGGATGCACTTTGTGAAAAGGTCGCAATGAATGCACTTTGTAAATGCCTTATATTGAGAAATTTTCAATATGATTTTGAAATATATCCTTAGTGATTTTTTTTACATAGTTATCAAGTAATATAAGTAAATTACTTACTGTGAAAATATTGGACTTTAAATCAATTAATAGCTAGTCGAAAACTGGTCAAAAAATTAGGTTTAAAACTGGTTTTGTGGCATAAATAGGAAACTGCAACACTTTCTAACTAGACCACTTTATTGGTGTTTCTGAACTTTTGACAGCACTTCTGCTAAATGTTGTTGCTTCCTATTTGAAACTTTAAAATGGTTAAAAGTGTTATTTAAAATAAAATATTTTTTTTGAGATCTTTTTAGAGATGTTTACCAACATTACTTAAAGTAATTTTAAAAGTAGTTTTAAGATTAAATATATTTTTAATAATTATTTATGAATTTTTAAAGTAAAGGGTTTTAAAAATAGAACATGCCTTTTTTATGATTTTTGTTAAATTTGAAATTAGCTATTTTTAAGTAATATTTTATATAGATATTTAAAATCTATTTATTAGTATTTTAAACGTATTAATTCATATTTATAATTTTCGAAATGTAAGTAAAGTATTTTATAAAAGGAAGTGGTTTTGTTATAACATTAAGCTAAACGAATGGTTTTAAGAAGTTAAACAAAATGTATATTACTTTGTTACTTAAGTGTAGACATACTTAGATCTTTAAAATGAATATTTTAAAGATAATAACAAGTATATGGCTTTATAGTAACGGTATTTTAGGGACATTTGTTTTTAACCCATTTGAATATACTTTTAAAAATATAAAATCTTGTTAAGAGATTTGTGAGTATTCTTTTACCTTGGAGAAAGAGTATGAATACGTTTTTAAGAATGTAAAGAGTAGAAATGAATAGTTAAATAGTAGAATACATGTAACCATCTTTATTAAAGTAATTTTAAATATATATATATATATACACAAATATTACAAAGATTTTTTAATTAATAAAAGAATTAATTAAATAAAAAGGGGGTTAGAAGTCGCTTATGTGACTTAATCGTGCTTTGTGTGTTAACTTGTTTCTAGAAAGTATTTAGTTCTATACTTGGCACTAAAAGCCAACAAATTAGGCTTGTTCTATCTATGAGAGTTAAGAATAATGTTCGAGTAGGGCTTGGAAGCAAATAGTGCTCTAACCTACCGGCTTCACTCTTGACTGAGCATTAGTCTAAGTTGAGATGGTCGGAAACGTGATAAGTATATGAGACTTGGTTTCCATATGCGATCATTTTCATTTTGTTCTAGGTAGTCGATTCGTCGACTATCGAATTTGATCAATTAACTTAGGAAGTATATAAAAGCTTTGCGGCTTTATACGGTTTGAGATCCCCAAGGAGGACTCATTGCTATGAATGTCTCTTACTTTAAGAACGAGATATACGAGATACCCAGATGAGGATCCTTTATATCATTTGCTTACTTCTTAGAGATCCTGAATTGAGTTAACTAAAAATTTATCAATTTAGTTTTGAAGAGTCCGAAATTGGATAAGTATACTTATGTATTACTTATCGAAAACCACCTCAAAACTAATATACGAGTTCTATGTTTTGGAAATGGTTTTGAAGTAAAATGTTATAGAGTTGAAATTTTTATCCTAAATTTAAGTCCAAGGGAGAGGTCAGCGTTAACATTTCAAACAATACAATACTAGCAGGGGTACTATCTATCTTGAGGTTGATCCCAAGAGAGAGGATAGTTAGTATTTGTCGAACGACTTGTGCTGGAATCCATAGGGAGATTCATGATCTGTTCGAGTGATGAAGACTCATGTATTGAGATGTCGAATGTGACTTCACAATCGAAAATATAAAAAAATATAGGTGGGTGCACCGCAAGGGGGTTTAGCAAACCCAAAACAATATATCAACTCCATATCTAGATATGCTTCTGGTAGTTAGTAGTGGGAGTTGATGATATTCGGTACCACATGTTCGGGCATGGACCAAGCTGTGTTTACCTTATTGGTATATTCAATTTAGAGATATACGACGCTCAAAAGGCAGTTTCCAACCCTTTTTAGGAGATTGGCCTCGATGTATTAATGAGACCTCACCAAAAATCCATATGCGAATGCATCTTAGCGGTTTCAAATGTACTTCTAATATTGTGTGTTGTGAGATGTAAGCAGAACGGCTATGATTTATATGATACATCGTGGATATTATCTATTTTACCACAATATGTACTTAATAAATGAGTTTGGTTCCTTTGACGGTAAAACCATTCCAGTGATTCAGTTGGCCTCGATATATACTTTTATATACGCCGATCACATATTTCTTAAGTTTCTCTTACCAGACTTATATCCGACTCATGGTTATATCTTTCCCTTAATTCCTCGAGTGCACTTTTGAGTAGTTTGAGAAAGGCATATTTTTGTTGGATATTTTTTGGAGCTCAAGGAGACGAGCTGGATTTTTTCACCTACCATAGTATTTTTGTTTTCATTGTTCTAATATTATGTATATATCAGCATTTGTGAGAACATGTTGTTATAACTGTCCGGGCTGATTATAGTACTTAGAATTATAACTCTGAAATGATATGTATCTTAGAGTAGCATTCTTATCGTCTTTTTGATATTATATATTATTGTTTGATTGTGAGATTTAAATGTTTTGTTCTGTTCTTGTTCTATTCCATTCTACTTTTTCTTTTTACCCTAACAATATGTCTTTCTGACAATTGAGTGTTCACCACGTGAATACTATGGATATATTAGTGTTGACATTTGAGGGTCGAAAAGGCGGGTCGTTACATCATCGTATCAAACCTGAAGGTTAAGAGAGAACCTTGGCTGTGGTTGGGTCTAACTCATTAGAGATAGGGTAAGCGATGCCCTAGAATGAGTTGAGTGTATTACATATATGAGAGCGTATTTGTATTTGTTATTATTAACGTATGCCTTAAAGGTATTTCAAATACGAAAATTAAAAGATCATATATAAGGTAACATATATAAGTATGAATTATTAAAATGTTGTTTAATTACTATAGGGATTAATGATGCTCATTCGTTATCCCTCATTAATTAGTTTAGTCATTCTCGGCCAATTTATGAGCATTATTATCCTTTATTAGATTGATTAGCCTTGCTCAGCCAATTCACGAGCATTGCTTTCATTTGTTGATTGATTAGATATGCTCGACCTGTTTATGAGCATTTATTATTGCTTATTGATTATTGATTTATGCTCAACCAGTTTATGAGAAATTTACCTTTTTACTACAAGGGTTGCGTATATAGTATATATAGATGCATTGTAACGAACACCTTGCGAATTGTGTTTCACAGTTTGACTATAAGGCATTCGGTAATAATGTTGGGCTAAAAGTTAAGTTTAATAAAAGATGTTTATTATAATCTAAAGGAAATATAAGATATATTGGAAAAAATATATTTGTGAAATGATTATATATAAGAAAGTGATTTTATACAAGTATGGTTTTTATAAATATGATTTATACATAAAGAGGATTTAAACCAATATTTTGAGAACTTAATCCTAGTATCTTTGAAAATGTATTTTAAGGTTTTGGATTAAATAATAGTAGTATTATTTGAAAGTATTTGAGAATACTAATGTTTGAAAGAGATTAAGATTTGTTCGAGTTTGAGATTGCTCTCAGAATCAACAAGTTGATTTGAGAACAAAGTATTTTTAGGTTATCTAGTTCAAGTGGCTCAAAAGTGACAAATAATGGGCGAGAGATGTGTTCGGTTGGTAAACGCTTCTACTGAGTATTACCCTTCTTAGTAAGGGGGTGTACTATACGACATGGTAGGACCCATTTCAATGGTATCATTTTTGTGCTACTCGATTTATATGAATAATTTCTATGGATTTTAAAGTAAATATTTAGGGAAATTAGTTTATAAATAGAGATCATGATATTTAATACTATTATACGTAGTATTTTATACCGCTTTGAAAGTCATTTTGATTTAATCCCGAAAGTATGATTCGATATACAAAAGGTATATGTTTATATTATTATTTCAAATGATTTGAAATAAAAACTCGAGATCCTAGTTCTAAAGTTTTATTTAAAGAAAATTTAGATAAAATATAGAGTAGTTTTGGCAATACAGAATTAGATATGAGCTTTTTGTATAGAAAAGATTTGTTTGTATGCTATGTAGGGTGCCTAAGTGGTAGTGACATAGCCCAAATAATTATGAAACCTTTTATTATTTTTCCCTTTATAGTAAAATGTGTTTGATAAATAAGTGAAACTTTGTTAAGTTATTTTATTAACGCATGTATCCTATGCATTAGGACAGTGTGGTATGTTCATCTTATTATGATACGATTGTTTGATAGTTTTCATTTGTTTGAATGGAATGGATTTTTCTGCAATTTTGGACAGCCTGAGATTTCTGGATCGTTACAGAACATGGAGCTAAGTGTTTTTGAGAATATAACAGTTGAATTTTTGTAACTCTTGAATTGGAAAGGTGGTAAAGTTAAAACACGTTCAAAGTTTGTTGAACGTCCTTGATAAGTAAATCATTCGATGTTATTGGACCAACTATTAAACGTCTTAACCCTAGGGTTGTCTAAGGAAACTAGACTCTAGGGCTACTTTCGGATACCAATGTCCTACTCCCCCTAGCTACTTGTCTAACTCGATGGTTAAAGAAGTTGAAAGGATTGACTCAGTTATAAAACCCAGATTTATTTTGGGCCTTCATCCTAATTTTAGAAAGTAAAATGAATTCGATATTTTGTATATGCTTTTAGAGTGTAGTAGGGTATTATACAAATACAAACTTAAAGTAAGTTTATATATATATATAGTTATGTCTTTATAAAAAATTTATAAATTTGAGTTATGTTTTATGAAATAGTTCGTAAATGACTTTAGTATTAAATAAGATATACTATTTGTGCAAATGAATGTGATATAAAAATAAATTAGTGTAGTTAAGAAACCAATAGAATAAAATATATATATAAGTTGTACGTAGATCATTTTATTCACATGATTGTTCTTGACTCAGGATTCGAGTACATGATTTATAATGATTTACACAGGTTTGAACAAGGATTTTTCACTCGATTCTCAACGACAAACACTTGAAATGGATTCTCAATACGATCCTGAGGTTTTCTATTACAATACATGGCTATGTAAGCAGAATAGAGGTTTCTAATCAAGAAACCTAATTGGAGTACGCACTAGAGAGCTCAAGAGATCTATACTAGTTTGGAAGTGAAATTTATGTGATCGAGCAAGTGATTGGATTGGATATTGTGTACGTCCATGCACATCGTACGTGCTTAAGTATATATATGCATACTATGCTTTGTTGGCTTATGAGGAGTTCAGGGAATGATTCTTTGATTTGTTATGGGGTAGCTTTAATAATCTTATAAGTAATAACCTAAGGCTCTTGAGCATAAGGTACGCTTGGTAGATTATTTATCATCCTTGTGCAATGAGAGGGTTTTAAACTTAAGAAAATCGTAAGCTTTATTTGCTTTGGATTTTGAATATTGTCAAGTATTGATTGTGCTTATTTCTCTTGTTAATTGGTCATGTTGGAATTTCGAGGACGAAATGTCTTAACTGTGGGAGAATATAATGACCGGAATTTCGAACACTTCGTATTTAAATATTTGAATTATTAAAATATTTGAGTCTTGGTTTAAGGTGACCAAAATGGATTTATAACCTTGTAAATTCCCTTTTTACTAATAACTAATGATGTTAAACTTATTTTTGAAATATGTTTACAAAAATAAGTAGTTCAAAGAAATATTGATAATGTGACCTAAAATTGTTTTATCGATAAACGACTTTTTACTCGATAAATATTATTCGAACTTGTTGTGCTTGCTTAGAATATCAATGTGTAATTAATTAAGAACTAAAAATATTTTGCACCAAAGATAATCAGTGGGGTAGGATGATGTCATGTGTGATGTCATAGCATAGAAAATATTTTGGTGAATAGTAAAAGATATTTCCTAAAGTATGTGAGGTGGAAAGTAAAGCACATGGAAGGAAGCATGCATAAGGACCTTCCATGGAGGCTAAGAAGTGAGTGGTTACCTTGTGGCAACTTATACTTAAGTCCCTTCATAGGTTACATTAACACATTTGCTAATTTTCAAAGGTACAAACACTTAGTCTTAATCCTCTTCTAACTTCACTCATCAATCTTTAATCAAAGTAACTCTTCTTCAATCCTCACCAAACTCAGACATAAGGCTTAGCACAACATAGCAACAAGGGTTAGCAAAGCAAATGTTGAAGCCCTCGCCCAAGGCTGGGCTGTGAGCATGTGTGGGGCTAAAGGTAGAAGTTTTGGATGTTTGGTGATTGTAGGAAGTGTTCTTATGATTCTAGTGGCATGTTCTTGGTTGTAAGCTTGGTTTAGGTTGAGTTTACTCACCATTTGATTATATATATCGTGTTATATTTCTTGCATATAAAGTTAAGGTGAACTAATTAAAGTTATAAATAACTTCGTACCATACTTGCTTTGGAAACTAAACGAAACCTCCATATTGTATATCATCACTTATATTACCCTCTACAACATGTATCGTGGCCTTGACTTTAAGTTTACTTGTTTGTTTTGGTTGTTGTGCGTTTGAAGCAAGAATAGTCGCTATAAGTGCAATTTGAACCCCTTATGTTTTAACATGTGTTAAATACTTATATGTGAATATATTATGAAAGTATATAATTTGGTTATGCTCTACACTTATAATAGTGTATGGAACAACAAGGAAATGGTTTGGAATATTATAGAAATGATAGGATAAAGTTGTAAAAGTTAGTAAGTGAAAAGGCGTTATGGATGCACTTTGTAAATGACTTGTGTTCGATGATTTTTAATATGATTTTGAAAAATATCCTTAAGGATTTCTTTGCATAGTTAGTAAGTAATATAAGTAAATTACTCGCTGTAAAAAAAATGGACTTTAAATCCGTTGATAGCTAGTTGGAAACTGGTCAAACATTTAGAGCTTTAAAACTGGCATTGCGGCATAAATAGGAAACTGCAACTCTTGCTAACCGAAACACTTTCATTGTGTTTCTGAACTTTTGATAGCACTTCTATCAAATGTTGTGTTTATTGTTTGAAACTTTAAAATGGTTAAAAGTGTTATTTAAATAAAGTATTTTCTCGAGATTCTTTTAGGGTTTTTATTACCATTAGTTAAAGTATTTTAAAAGTGGTTTTATGTGTAAATATATTTTTAATAATTATTTATTAATTTTTAAAGTAAAGTGTTTTAAATATAAAACATGTTTTTAAATGATTTTTGTTCAATTTGGAATTAGTAATTTTTATTTAATATTTTATATAAATATTTAAAAATTATTTATAAGTATTTTAAAAGTATTTATATTGTACATATAAGTTTGGGAAAGTAAGTTAAGTATTTTATAAATGGATAAAGTGGTTTTGTTATAACATTTAGTTAAATGGAAGATTTTAAGAAGCTGAATAAAAAGTATATTACTTTGTTAATTTGGTGTGGACATATTTAGATCTTTAAAATGAATATTTTAAAGATAATAACAAGTATAAAGTGGTTTTGGGTTTATAGTAATAATGTTTTAGGAACATTTGTTTCTAACCTATATGAAAATACTTTAAAAAATATGAAATCTTGATAAGAGATTGGTGAATATTCTTTTACCTTGGAGATAAGAATATGAATACATTTTTAAGAATGTAAAGAGTAAAAATGGCTAATTAAATAGTATAATGCATGTAACCATCTTTAGTAAAGAAATTTCAAATATATATACAAGCATTTATAAAGAAGTTTTAACTAATAAAAGAATTAATCAAATAAAGAGGGGATTAAAAGTCACTTATGTGACTTAATCCTGTTTTGTGTGTTTGATTGTTTGTGGAAAGTATCTTATACTTGGCACTATAAACCGGCGGTTCTATCTGTGAGAGTTAAGAATAATGTTCGAGTAGGGCATGGAAGCAAACAAAGCTCTAACCTACCAGCTTCGCTCTAGACTGAGGGACAGGATAAGGTGAGAAGGTCAAAAACGTGATAAGTGTATGAGAATTAGTTTCCATATGCGATCGTTTTCATTTAGTTCTACGTAATCGATTAACCGACCATCGAATTTGACCAATTAGCTTAGAAAGTATATAAAAGCTTCGCGATTTTATATGGTTTGAGATCCTCGGGGGAGGACTCATTAGTTTGAAACATCTCTTGCTTCAAGAATGGGATATACAAGATCCTCGGGGGATGACTCATTTGTTTGAAACATATCTTCTAGAGAGTTCAATAAAAGATATATATTTACAACAAAAATAAGAGTATCTTCCGAATTTGAAATGTTACAGAAGTATGCAATTATATTAGTTTCACATACAGATCTCTTCAAGACCGTATTTATAGCTTATATAAAAAGCATGATAGGACGTGTAGATTATCTCTTTAGGATAATGTCTAAAAATATTTCTTCAAGAATAGTTATGCATATGATATTCAATTCATATTAAATTTTTGAAAAGTAATAAATCACAGATCACTATTTACTCTTAAATTTGTCTAATATAGCTACTGATCCATGACAATGGAGATTGATTTTTATAAATGTATTTTGGACCCATTACTATCGGTTCTATTTTGATTTACAAATTCTTTAGGTTATTTATAGCCACATCACCTTTTAAATAGCTATATTATATTTGAAAATAATTCATAGGCAATATTTTTAGAGTGTTTTATGAGGATATAATATCTCTTCTAGAAATATTTTTATAAACACCAATTTTGGAGTGTGATACTGAAATTACTATGTCAATAGTCTAGCTGTGGAGTATTATAGTAATATACATTTTCTCTTTCAATGATATATTATAAATCTCTACTAGAGATAATTTATATGCACTACTTTTAGAATGTCGTATCAATATACAGTATTATTTTCTACATATATTTTGTAATCACCACTTTCAAGTAGCATAAAATATCTTTGTTGGATATTTTGTTGTGACTACTTCTGAAATGTTTTATTAAATTTTAAATATAGTAACAAAATTAGATGCAATAAATAAAATTTAAATGTGAGATATGAAACCTCTACTTTTGGAGTGCAATGTTCTTGTATAATATCTCATTTGGAGATAAATTATTATCACTGCTTCTGAAGTTCTATATGATGTTCCTTCATGGGATGTAGCTTTACTTTTTAAGGAACTGCAATTGAACAAAAAAAACTCTATAACGTCACTTCTAGGATGTTGAGTTTGCAATATAATCATAAATAAAACTTCAAAACATCTCTTCAGTAATAGATTATTATACACACATCCATAAACATAAATAGTATGGCATATGGGTTATTTCTTCTAAAGAATATTAAAATGTATTTCTTTAACTAAATAGTTAGGCATATGTACAAAAAAATAATTTATCAAAAATTTAGGTCAGACAACATAGCATGATTAGTAAAAATTAGTCTATTAATTTTTACAGTTTCACTCAAACTTCAAGTTTGAGTTATATAATATATATCAATAAGAAAGCATCAAAGAGGATAATTAAATCGAGCTATTTATATTGAAATTAATTTAGACTTTGCATCGTACTGAAATCTATAAATTGACCATGTATACTTTTCCATGATTGGAAGTAAACAATAAAGAAAAAAAGCTTAAACTAACTAAAACATATAATTGAAATGTAATATGAGAAATAGGAATTAAAATGTGGTTTGAATTCATACTTTATAAAGAATGGGCGCCCCTTTCCAGTGCTAGACTAATAATTAATTTTCAATCAGGGGTATGTTTGAAATGCCATATGACACAATATCTCCTAGAAATTTGATCAATATAATATGTAAATATAAAGATATAAAGTAAGATCTAACTCATTTGGAGATTTTTGAAATCTATTGAATGCGCTATCATAATCTTATATGAAGATGTGTTTATCCCTTTAACTTTTCCACAAAGTATATGTTAGTCCTTGAGATGATGGTTTTGATGACAACAACCTTAGGACTTGTTATAAAATATAAATACTAACGTTATGGTTTAGATATATATGTATATGCAGAATATAAACATGCAGGTACCAAGAATGAAGACTGTACAGTATAGAGATTCAAGAACTGATGAACTTAAGATTGAAGATATCAAGATTCAAGCCCCATGAGTATCAAGATTATCAAGAGTTCAAGATTTCAAGATAAGTAATTTAGTTAGGAATTTTGTTAAAACTCCTAGAAAAGCACTGACATCTTAAAATCCACTTTATTCGTGGAATGGAATCTACTTCGAGCCTGTTAAAGGGATGGAACCCTAAGTAGGATGGAACCTACGAAAAATCTAGTGGAACATTGTTTTGTATCTACTAACTTTTATTTAAATGTTTTACAAAATTATATCTTGTTTTCAAAATGATTTCAAAATCTTCCTTTTTAAATCAAAAACATGTATCCTGTTTTTAAAATACTTTTAGCCTCAAAATAATCTTTATATTCAATATCAAATTATCCTTGGTTTTAAACTATCTTTTAATTACAATATATTTAAACTTTTAATATTTATACTTAGATTTAAATATAAAATTATAGTTAAATTTTATATATACCAAAATATTATTCTCTATACTTATTTATGTATTTTAACTATAGTTAAGTATATTTATAAAGTTTAAAATAGTTTTAATACAAGATAGAAGTTATTTTCAAAGAAAAACAAATTACCAAAAATAACTTAAGCCTGTCGACAACCCCAAGGACCCCTTGTCGACAAGGTGACAGTTTCTTTCAAAAGTTTGAATTTCAAAGGAAGTTTCTATTCGTCGTATCCTTTCACGAATGGACATGGCTGTTGTTCTACTATAAATATGGGCTGTTTTAGACGAATTTACAATCATATTTTCTCTGATTTCACTCATCTTCTTCTTCCACATTTCTTTATATAAATTTTTACCATTACTCTACCGAAATCACCATTGAATCTAACTAGATCATCTCTGGTTTGATTCTCTATCACTATCTCAACAAGATCCCAGTGCTATTCAGAGTTATAGACTTCTTTGTATTCAATCGAGCAAGAAAAGGTGTGATTGTAGCCTGGAAAATCAATCGGATGAACTTATTGCCCATAAAATCAAGTATCTCTACCCAGAGGATGGTGAATCTGGAGCGGTGTATCTCGTGGCCTTGAAATCGAGGGTGTAATTGTAAGAATTGATTTTGAAAGGAAATCCGTACTTGTGTTGCGGGACTAGATGTAGGGTAACTCCGAACCAGTATAAAATCCAGTGTGTTCTTTCCTTTATTTCTTTTGCTTTATATCTGCATCTGTGTTTGATTCTGTGATCATATCTGTGTCTAAATATTGCATACATTTGTGTTCAAATTAAGATAAACTCAAAAAGAATTAGTAATTCCTTAAAACACTATTCACCCCCCCCCCCCTCTAGTGTTAATTCTAGCATTAAGATCTGTAATCAGCATTTCTCACAGTATAGTCTTATCATTTCACATAGTTTCAAAGAAGCTTCGAGTTTCTAAGTTAAGAATTACTTTTAGTTCATTAGTTTATGACGAACTACGGGTTCTGACAATTTTTGCTAACTTCTAGTTTAGAAGCTCATATGTTTTGGTGATTAACATAAATATTGATAAGACTTCAAATTCGTAAACTTTATCAATAATTTTTGCATAATTTAAGACTTTAGGTCACAGACCTTGAATTACACAACTTTCGGTTCAAAAATTGTACTCTACACAACTTCAAGTTGTTGTTCAAACATATTTCCTCCATTATATCAAACGTTGCTTACCAAAATAAATGCATCAAATAATAAACCATATGTCTGTTTTTATTCCAAATATAAATACAACATCATTTAGTTTGCTATAATCGATGATTTAGTGCATTTATGGTAATAAGCAATTTTATTCATTACTGTATAAACCACATTGAATGCATTTATGATAAAAATAAATGTAGCTAATCGTTATGTGGTCTAAAATATAAAATATTGTCATAATAAAATTATTTCTTTACAAATATATGAATCAAGTTAACAAATGTTACTTAAAGTGATGAAACTTCATCTTAGATCTAAGTATAGTACTACTCAATAATAAAATCAAAATGAACATCTTAAAGAATAAACTTTACTTAAAATTTCTGAAATAACCAAAATACCTCATGTGTGTGCATTGCTTAATCAAAAATTGAGTAAAATAATATAATCATAGAACTAGGATTTTATATTCTCCTACACAAATGGTTCTAAATCATGTTGATTTATCTGTATAATTCATAAACATAAATAAAAATAATTACACGTCTAAGCTCCAAATTATTTCTCTAAAAAAGCTCCACTATTCCTTAAAAAATATATCAAGACAAACATTTAGATCTTTAATGCAAGTTGTTATTGAAATTTAGGGAACTAAGATTATTTCCTAAAAATAAAACCATTTTAAAATTTTATTTTATTTCATAAACTATATACAAATCATTTTGATCTAGCTTTCTACATAAAAATAGTATTTCAATCTTTAGTTTAGGAAAAACAACTTTAGTACTAGACCAAATCCAAAATTATCACAAAAAAGATCCTTTCATACATAGATCAAGTAGATCTGTTATTTGAGTAGGATATTACATGAATTCAATGACTTATAAACTGGGTCCATTCAAAACTTACTCAAATGTATTCAAAAAAAATCAAAAAGTTCCAAGTAAATCAACGACAAACGGATCTAATACCACTTGTTAAATTTTTTTGAATCAATTTAATTATTGATAAAATACAATGAAAGAATAAACGATATTGATTTTAATTAGATGAAATGTAAAATAAGTCATCTAAGAAGTCATACCTAATTTCAGTAATTGATTAAGAGAAAAAGATATATCTACATGAAAAAGGATGGATCTGTATCAAATACACACATATATATATATATATAATTTTCATTTAGAGATCATGCTGACAACATGCTGTAGACTATAAAAAGATAAGAAGCCAGTAAAGAAAATGGAAGAAGATATTTTTATTCACTTCAGGTATAACCATACAATACAATGGAGCTCTATTTATATATTGGTGATGGAAAATGTAGATTATAATAATACCTATGTAACATTTAGCATATTCACCCTTATTATTTAGATATATTATAATAGAAAAATATAATTCAACCATCCGTGAGAAAATAAACAAATTTTGGTGTATTAAATCATCTCTAACAGCCATATATTCAAGCTGAATTGAGCATATATTCTTACCCCAACGGGGTATATTCAGTTGAATATTATGGGTAATCTTCAGTGGCTAATTTAGAATGCTAAATTGATCACGGGTGCCTATTTAATAGGCGCCCTGCCCTAAGTGCTTATTTAATAGACGTCTAGATCTGGACGCCTATTAAATATGTGCTCAAGGCTTGGGCGCTTATGCACCTAAGCCTTAATGACTACAAGCCAAAGGCTACTCCACAATGGCTATGTTCCCCCAACTCCATAAAAACAATACGTTCAATCTTCATATTCACACAAAATTCTTCATATATCCACTTCTATACCACATTATCTTCAAATCAAAACCGATCTTCATAATATCTTCACAATTCGAAGAGTTTACGCATCCTTTGCACTCTCAAAGCTATGTTTTCAAAGACAATAACGAGCAATCGGTACTCCTTCGAGCCAGCATTCATTTAACATATGACGAAGCGATGAGGAGTTCGACCTGTACAACATTTACTACCATTATACCAAAGATTCGATAAGGGGTGCTAATCAAAATGGCGATAAGTTTTATAAGAAAATAATGAACACCTTTAACATAAAGCATCTTGAAAACAGACGTTCTTGGTCAGCAATTCAAGGTATTTTCCGACGACCAAAACGGCGATAAGGTGTACTAACCAAAACTACTAGAACAACGGTAAATAGTGACGAAAGCTTCCAATGGCATTTTTCGACGGCTACCAACGGCAGGCGATCTCCGTGGAGTTTTCGTAAATAAAATATAGTGGTCGTCACAAGCCATTGAAAACCGACGTAAATTAGTCATCGACGGCCGTCGAAAGCCGTTGAAAAACGTGTATATAGGCTCCAGGCCGAGAGCCATCTTCATTATTTCATTTACACCAAAATCAACCAAATCCCTAACTCCACTACCTCCTCCCCGTGGTCAGCCAGCCCCCGCACCTCCTTGCCCATCTCCAACTTCATCATTCTCCACTCTCGACAAGCCTAGGCCCTTCATCAATCTCCAATCAGGTTTTATTCCTAAACTCTAATTAATTTTGATTTGTTAAATTAGGGTTAACTTGTTATTATAGTTGTATAATACCCTTTTGATTGTTTGTTATACCATATTGAATGCTATTAGGTTATTATTATAATTTTTTATCATTTAAATGTTGAGAAAAAAAATTATTTAGTGTATATGTGCGTTAATTGGTGTATATGAGTTGATTAATTAGTGAATATGCGCATTAGGGCTATTTTGGATTAATTACAATCGATACTCAGGGATTTAAGTATGCATTTTTAAGATGACGAAAACGATGATTTAGTGTATGCATTTCTTAGAATGTAAATAAATTATTGTAAATATTGTTGTATAATACACTTTACTTTTTATAAATCCCTTAGAGAGTTTTTGGCCCCGTTTGACAAGTATTGTATAAGATCGTTGATGGATATTCGTTTTTAACACCGAACAGACATTTATATTTATTGAATACAATATTTATCAGATTTGTCCCTGTATTGGACAAGTTACAAACACAATAAAGTAATTATATTTTGCAAATCATTTCATTTTAAACGGTTCATAAAATTTCGACAACACTTTCTTTTTGTTCCCTATGTACACGCATATGTGTACAATACAGGGAACAAAGGGGATGTGCTGTCGAAATTTTGTTGAGTCGTTTAAAATGAAATGATTTACAAAATATAGTTACACTGTGTTTGTAATGGGAAGTAGGATGACCAACCATCAAAGTGTAAAACAATAACCTAAAAATTATAGATTATATTCATATAAAAATTTGTGTAAATCCGTTTGAAAATAAAATTAAATACAATAATATTATATATTTACGAAAATTTAAATGTATAATTTAATTGAAAAATAAAATGTCAATACGTAAATGATTAATACCTTTTTATGTTTTAAAGTAGGAAAAATGGTCAATTATTTTATCGATCGGAGTTGGATGTACCAACAAAGAAGAGAAATTGGAGGCTTGACAAGTGAACATTTTCAAAATGATGTACACATCTTTATTTAATTCGCTTTAAGTAATAATGGAAACGATGAAGAAATTCGTTGTTCATGTAGTAGGTGCAAATTATTGAAGCATTTGATACTAGATATGTAATAGTTCATTTGCGCCAGTATGGTTTTGTGCCGAATTATTTGGTGTGGGACTGTCGTGGAGAAGACCTAGAGAAAGTGCGCTGTAAAGTGTGTCAGGCAGCCATGGACGATTGTCAGGGTTAATTAAAAACAACGGAATCTATCATATTACTCACGGCGCATGGATAAAATACAATAGAACATACATATAGTGAAGCTTCACAGAATAAAATCTCATTAATAAAACTTCATAATAGTTGAATACAACATCTGAATAGTCGATACAACAAGCCTCACTACATAACACTCAGAGAAAATACAAACAGCGGAACACCCAGTACATATAATAAGAAGATAATATGCAACCCTCCAGCTCGTCTTCGATATCAACACCGTGGAAAGCAAGAACAGCACCTGTCACCTGCTACCTAGTCTGCCCGTCCCAAAATGGACGAACAGCCCAAGGCAATAAGAGTTAAAACATAAAGCCTTGAGTTAGACAACAGTCTTAGTGAGCAGTAAATTAACTAACAACATACCAAAAGAGCATAAAGGAAAAGGAATAGGAATACAACCCTCCCACTCCACCTCTTTCTACAGTGATAGCCCCCAGACACACACTAAGTAGAAGCAAACATAGCAAAGCACACAATTTAAGGTAAAGCAATTATCACTCGAGTCAAGGGCGATGTTTTCCAAGTACAAACCCCCAAGGCCTAAACCAAGATCAGATAAGCACCCAGAAAACACTGCTCTTGAGACCGAATGATGATACAACCAAACATCCATGACTCTGGCTATCACTGTTATCATTGCTTCGATATCACCGTTAATTGAATGACCGGCACATTCTTTCAGCCGTCCGTCAAGGGCTAATGGAAACCCCGGTTCTAGACATAACTCTGCACGTCATCGTGACCCGTGCCTAGGACTATCGAATCTGTCCAGAGTACTTGACTATCAATCATTAGCCTTCAGGGACTATCGAATCTGCCCAACGTACTCTTGCTTTGAGCATGCTAGAACCTTCAACAACGATGAGATCTCAGCCTCCTAGTCATCCTCCTCGACGACTATTTCCATACTAGCTCAAGCGCCTCTCGAGCAAACCATTATCCTCAAACTCGAACCATATCGCCGAGTTATCAACATGCTTGGATTGATCCCGTCTGGATTAATCCAAGACTATCTCATATCATGCCTCGCTTCATCACATCCTCGCAAAGCTTCATCTCAACATCATCATCATCGAATCTATGCATAAAAGCTTCATCATCCGCTATATATGCCACGATCAGCTTTCCCAATTCAAGAGCCTTTCTCTTAGCTTTTGAATCATCTTCGACCAACTTGTCTAATTCAAATCATCAATCATCTAATTCATAACAATCAATCAAGTCAAACATTAATCCAAGTAATCAAGCATTCAAATATAAGCTAAATGGACAATTATAACAATAATGGCAATTTCGTAATTAAAGAGTCAAAAGTCTAACAAGCATGAAAACATGAGCAATATCTCTATAATCTTGATGAATGAACTTGCATAGGTTAACATGTAGAAAAATGGATGTCAAATCATCATGAACAATGGATCTATATGGATCTACACATATGATTAGGAAAATGCATGGAAATCACTATCTTAACACCAAAGTCAAGCCAACGATCCGATATACTCCTTTAGATCCGTGTGAGAGATAATCACCACTCACCAAATCACCTAAACAACCCCAAATCAACACACTTCAGATCTGGACAGCGAAGGATCTAACTCGAACTATCACAAATCCGCTTCAAACGATGAAATCTCTCTTCAATGGATGTAGATCTTCAATCTAAGCTCTTGGATCTTCGATTTGATCTTCGAATTGGATGGATGGAATCACTAGATTAGAGTGGAGAAAAGAAGTGAAGAAGTGTAGAACTCGAGCTCTCAAAATGGCAGCACTTCGTCACTTCAAAATCCGAATCCCAAAAAGTGAAGTAGAACCATGTATTTATAGGCTGGAAATCCTTAGGTCGTCCTAAAATGTCACGACCTAAAATGTCACGACCTAAAAATGTCACGACCTAAAAATGTCACGACCTAAAATGTCACGACCTAAAATGTCACGACCTAAAATGTCACGACCTAAAATGGTCACGACCTAAAATGTCACGACCTAAAATGTCACGACCTAAAATGTCACGACCTAAAAATGTCACGACCTAAAATGTCACGACCTAAAATGTCACGACCTAAAATGTCACGACCTAAAATGTCACGACCTAAAAATGTCACGACCTAAAATGTCACGACCTAAAATGTCACGACCTAAAAATGTCACGACCTAAAATGTCACGACCTAAAATGTCACGACCTAAAATGTCACGACCTAAAATGTCACGACCTAAAATGTCACGACCTAAAAATGTCACGACCTAAAATGTCACGACCTAAAATGTCACGACCTAAAATGTCACGACCTAAAATGTCACGACCTAAAATGTCACGACCTAAAAATGTCACGACCTAAAATGTCATGACCTAAAATGTCACGACCTAAAATGTCACGACCTAAAAATAACTGTTTTACGATGTTTCGATCCGTAAAAATACGGGTCGTTACATTCTCTCCCCCTTAGGAATTTCGCCCCCAAAATTCCAAACAAACAGAGAAATCAAAGACTATTCTGCATGCCTACCATCCATAGCAATCAACAAACCATGCATCCAATTCTAGCTTAGCATGCAGAATTCTAAAACTAGAACAAGTTACAATGTCGTTAGATGACTCGACACCTTAGGGCCATACCTTGAAGAGTTCAGGATGAGCTGCCTTCATCCTCTCTTCCACCTCCCATGTACAGTCGTTATCATCATCACTCCATTGTATCTTGAGCAACCTAACTACCTTGCTCCTAAGCTGTTTCGTGTCAGTTTCCACAACACGAAGCGGCTTACGAGGTCTCTTATCGACTGGATCAACTTCGAAATCTTCACAGCTATCAGCAGAAACCACTGTATTCGAGTCGTGCACATACTTCCGTAGATACGATACATGAAAAACATTGTGCACACCCGACATCTTTTCTGGTAACTCCAATCTATAGGCGAGCTTTCCAATTCGCTCGATGATCGGGAATGGTCCAACAAATCTCGGAGTCAATTTTCCTTTCTTCCCGAATCGAATAACATTCTTCAGTGGAGAAATCTTCACAAAAACCATATCACCTACGTCGAATTCCAAATCCTTACGACACTTATCGGCATAACTTTTCTGTCGGTCTTAGGCTGCCTTCATTCGTTGCCGAATGATCTCTATGCAATCCGAAGTCTGTCGAATCATCTCTGGCCCAAGTATCAGTTTTTCTCCGGTCTCTAACCAACATGTCGGAGAGTTACACGGTCTTCCATACAATGCCTCATATGGTGCCATACCAATGCTTGACTGGTAACTGTTGTTATACGAAAATTCCACCAAATGAAGATGATCTTCCCATGATCCTCCGAAATCCAAAACACAAGCTCTAAGAAGATCTTCCAAAACTCGGTTGACTCTCTCGGTCTGACCATCTGTTTGAGGATGATAAGCTGTACTCAAACACAACTCGGTTCCCAAAACTTCCTGAAAGCTCTTCCAAAATCCACTAGTGAACAATGGGTCTCGATCGCTCACTATACTCTTCGGAATACCATGGAATCGAACTATCCACTTAACATACAACTCTGCCAACTTTGATGCAGTCCTAGTCGATCGAACAGGAATGAATCTTGCACTCTTAGTCAGACGATCTACGATGACCCAAATCCCTTCATTTCCCGTTCTTGTTCTAGGTAACCCATCAATAAAATCCATCGATATTTGCTCCCACTTCCATGTAGGAACTTCTAATGGCTGAAGCAATCCACTTGGCTTCTTCTGTTCGGCTTTTACCAACTGGCAGTTCATGCATTTGGAAATAAAATTTCCAACATCCTTCTTCATACCTTCCCAGTAATAGGTTCTCTTCATATCCCGATACATCTTATTTCCTCCTGGATGAATTGTCAGCTTCGAGTGATGACTTTCCTTCAGAACTTCACTTCTCAATTCATCTATATCGGGAACAACTAGTCTTCCTTTCTTTCGAAGCCAACCCTCTTGATCGACCTCGAATCCTTTATCCTTTTCTGGATCCAATCCAAATTCCAATTCACGGATAATCTTGATAATCTTATCATCTCGCTTTTGACTCTCGCCAATCCTTTCCACAAGAGTCGGTCTTATCGATAAGTTTGCCAACATCTCAGGTTCCAATTCGCATCTAGGCCGGAAGTCAAATCCAGCTAAATACTCGAGATTCTTCCATTCTGAAAACATGGCTCCCAATCCTGCATGTCTTCAACTTAACGCATCTGCCACTGCGTTACCATTTCCCGGAGTATACACTATACCAAAATCATATGATGCCAAAAACTCTAACCAACGTTGCTGCCGAAGATTCAAATCCTTTTGGGAGAAAATATACTTCAACGACTTATGATCCGTAAACAACTCGAATCGAACTCCCAATAGATAATGTCTCCACATCTTCAGAGCAAAAACAATCGCCGCTAACTCCAAATCATGATTCGGGTAATTCCTCTCATGCGGCTTCAGTTGTCGACTTGCATACGCAACAACCTTATCCCTCTGCATCAGCACTGCTCCAAGTCCAGTACCACATGCGTCGGTGTAAACCACCATCTCTTCATTCCCACTTGGAATAGTCAGAACAGGAGCACTTGTCAATCTCTCTTTCAGGATTCTGAAAGCTTGCTCACACTTATCTTCCCACTTGAACACTTGGTTCTTTTTCGTCAATCCTGTTAACGGTGCAGCCACCTTGGAGAAGTCTTTGATAAACCGTCGATAATATCCTGCCAATCCAAGAAAACTTCTCACATTAGATGCATTCTTAGGTCTAACCCAATCCTGGATTGCTGCCACCTTAGCGGGATCAACCGCTATTCCATTTCCAGAGATAACATGTCCTAAGAACCTCACTTCACTCTTCCAGAAGTGACACTTCGAAAACTTAGCCTTCAGCTGATGCTTCCGTAAGATTTCCAAAACAATGCGCAAGTGCGTCTTGTGCTCTTCTTCAGTTCTGGAATAGATCAGAATATCATCCACGAACACAAGCACGAACTTGTTCAACTGATCTCTGAACACTCTATTCATAAGATCCACAAAATATGCTGCGCATTAGTCAATCCAAACGGCATAACCAGCCACTCAAAGAAACCAGATGGTGTCCTAAAAGCAGTCTTCGGCACACTATCCTTAGCCACTCTCAACTGGTGAAATCCCGTTGCCAAATCCATCTGAGAAAACACCTTAGCTTCGTGAAGCTGATCAAACAAGTCATCTATTCTCGGCAACGGATACTTGTTCTTCTTAGTCACTTTATTCAGCTCACGATAATCCACACACAATCTCAATGACCCATCTGCCTTGGTTGCAAACACAACTGGTGCACCCCATTCGGACACACTACGCCGAATGAATCCTTTCTGCAAAAGATCATCAACCTGCACCCTCAACTCCTGCTGTTCCCTAGGCGCCATCCGCCTAAGAGGCATCACAACAGGTCTGGCTCCTTCAACTAGATCTATATGAAACTCGATCTCTCTATGCGGCGGTAACCCTTTGACCTCGTCAAAGACATCCTCAAATCCATTAGCGATTGGCACAGATGACAGTCCATCCCGTGGAACAACCAGCGAATACATGAAGCTCATGAAGACGCCTTCTTCATGCTTACATCGTATCACAATCTTTCGCCCCTCCACATTCTCGACTGTCACCTCCAACCTCTCACAATCAACCTTTGCCGCATACTTCCTAAGCCAGTCCATACCCAAAATAATTCCGAACCCCGAAAAGTTCAGAACATAGCAATCACAAACAAAAGAGCAACCATGACTCGATACAATCAGACCACGGCATAGCATACACAAACAAGACAAACCCCCAACTGGATTAGTCACAACCAATGGCCTATCAACGATATCCACTTCCAAACCTAACCGGCCTACAAGATCACTACAAACAAACGAATGCGACACCCCAGTATCAAACAACACTCTAACTGGAACACCACATATGGAAAGAGTACCTTGAACAACCACACTCTTTCCTTTCTCTTCTGCGGTAGGAGCTTTCGAAGACGATGGAACAGCCCCCAAAGCATAAGCTTGCACAATCTGCTTATCCCTCCTCGGTTCTGGACAATTCCTCTTGATGTGCCCCGACTTGTCACAGTTGTGACACTTCATCGGTACCTTTGGATTCTTACAATCCCTAGAGAAATGGCCCTTCTGCTGGCAATTGTAGCAGGTCACTTCGCCCTACGGCTTCTTCTGGCCATCCTTACCTTTTTGCTGCTGCTGCTTCCTCTTCTTGTTTCCACCCTGCTGTGGTTTAGACTCTTCCCTGGTCATAGCAACAACAGATCCTTCTTTAGGAAACAGATTCTCGTGTCTGAGAGCCTTCTCTACAAGCTTCTCAAATGGATCGTCCAAATGATCCACCAACTGCCTCCCAAGATAGTTGTCCAAGCCTGTCACAAACTTCTCATTCTTCTGATATGAAGATTCAATATATGACCGGGCATACTTGGACAAGGCTTCAAATTCAGAAACATACTCAAGGACTGGTCTTCCACCTTGCTTGAGCTCCACAAACTTCTTGAACAGAACAGACTTCTGAGCTGTAGAAATGAACTTAGCTTCAAATCTAGCTTGGAATTGCACCCAAGTAATTTCTTCCTCCGGTGTGTCAATGGTGATAGAGTTCCACCAATCAGAAGCTCTTCCTTGAAGCTGCCTCGATGCTAACTTCCTCTTAGTTGCACCTCAATTCCCAAATCACCAAAAATCCTTCTACAAGCATCTATCCATCTCTGGACCTCAATAGTTGATTCTGTCCCCAAGAAAACCTTCCCTCCAAGAGCAGTATAGTCTTTGCACAACTTAGCAAAATCCACTGGTTTTGGAGTTTGGACTTGAACTCCAACATCCACCGATGGCCCTGGAGCTGGCATCCTTCTCATGATCGAAGTCATCATAGCTTCGAACATAGCAGCATAATCAGCAGCCCCTTCAGTAGCACGGCCTTCCCTAGCAGCTGGTCTCCCTCTTCGACTCATTCTCAATATCTATAAAAAGGAATGGTCAGAACATCTTGAGAAACAACTGCTTAAAGGACTCAAACTCTTCTAATCTACTATATTATATATAGTAATCATCCATCAAAATACAATTACGTCTCTCATACGTAGTTACGTCAACGAGCGTTGGGTAAAGTCGATTAACCAAAGCTCTGATACCAAATGTGACGACCGCCCAAAACCCCTACACTGAACCTAGAGAAAGTGCGCTGTAAAGTGTGCCAAACAGCCATGGACGATTGTCAGGGTTAATTAAAAACAACAGAATCTATCGTATTACTCACAGTGCATGGACAAAATACAATAGAACATACATATAGTGAAGCTTCACAGAATAAAATCTCATCAATAAAACTTCATAATAGTTGAATACAACATCTGAATGGTCAATACAACAAGCCTCACTACATAACACTCGGAGAAAATACAAACAGCGGAACACCCAGTACATATAATAAGAAGATAATATGCAACCCTCCAGCTCGTCTTCGATATCAACACCATGGAAAGCAAGAACAGCACCTGTCACCTGCTACCTAGTCTGCCCGTCCCAAAATGGACGAACAGCCCAAGGCAATAAGAGTTAAAACATAAAGCCTTGAGTCAGACAACAGTCTTAGTGAGCAGTAAATTAACTAACAACATACCAAAAGAGCATAAAGAAAAAGGAATAGGAATACAACCCTCCCACTCCACCTCCTTCTACAGTGATAGCCCCCAGACACACACTAAGTAGAAGCAAACATAGCAAAGCACACAATTTAAGGTAAAGCAATTATCACTCGAGTCAAGGGCGATGTTTTCCAAGTACAAACCCCCAAGGCCTAAACCAAGATCAGATAAGCACCCAGAAAACACTGCTCTTGAGACCGAATGACGATACAACCAAACATCCATGACTTTGGCTATCACTATTATCATTGCTTTGATATCACCGTTAATTGAATGACCGACACATTCTTTCAGCCGTCCGTCAAGGGCTAATGGAAACCCCGGTTCTAGACATAACTTTGCACGTCATCGTGACCCGTGCCTAGGACTATCGAATCTGCCCAGAGTACTTGACTATCAATCATTAGCCTTCAGGGACTATCGAATCTGCCCAACGTACTCTTGCTTTGAGCATGCTAGAACCTTCAACAACGATGAGATCTCAGCCTCCTAGTCATCCTCCTCGACGACTATTTCCATACTAGCTCAAGCGCCTCTCGAGCAAACCATTATCCTCAAACTCGAACCATATCGCCGAGTTATCAACATGCTTGGATTGATCCCGTCTGGATTAATCCAAGACTATCTCATATCATGCCTCGCTTCATCACATCCTCGCAAAGCTTCATCTCAACATCATCATCATCGAATCTATGCATAAAAGCTTCATCATCCGCTACATATGCCACGAGCAGCTTTCCCAATTCAAGAGCCTTTCTCTTAGCTTTTGAATCATCTTCGACCAACTTGTCTAATTCAAATCATCAATCATCTAATTCATAACAATCAATCAAGTCAAACATTAATCCAAGTAATCAAGCATTCAAATATAAGCTAAATGGACAATTATAACAATAATGGCAATTTCGTAATTAAAGAGTCAAAAGTCTAACAAGCATGAAAACATGAGCAATATCTCTATAATCTTGATGAATGAACTTGCATATGTTAACATGTAGAAAAATGGATGTCAAATCATCATGAACAATGGATCTATATGGATCTACACATATGATTAGGAAAATGCATGGAAATCACTATCTTAACACCAAAGTCAAGCCAACGATCCGATATACTCCTTTGGATCCGTGTGAGAGATAATCACCACTCACCAAATCACCTAAACAACCCCAAATCAACACACTTCAGATCTGGACAGCGAAGGATCTAACTCGAACTATCACAAATCCGCTTCAAACGATGAAATCTCTCTTCAATGGATGTAGATCTTCAATCTAAGCTCTTGGATCTTCGATTTGATCTTTGAATTGGATGGATGGAATCACTAGATTAGAGTGGAGAAAAGTAGTGAAGAAGTGTAGAACTCGAGCTCTCAAAATGGCAGCACTTCGTCGCTTCAAAATCCGGATCCCAAAAAGTGAAGTAGAACCATGTATTTATAGGCTGGAAATCCTTAGGTCGTCCTAAAATGTCACGACCTAAAATGTCACGACCTAAAATGTCACGACCTAAAAATGTCACGACCTAAAATGTCACGACCTAAAATGTCACGACCTAAAATGTCACGACCTAAAATGTCACGACCTAAAATGTAACGACCTAAAATGTCACGACCTAAAAATGTCACGACCTAAAATGTCACGACCTAAAATGTCACGACCTAAAATGTCACGACCTAAAAATGTCATGACCTAAAATGTCACGACCTAAAATGTCACGACCTAAAATGTCACGACCTAAAAATGTCACGACCTAAAATGTCACGACCTAAAATGTCACGACCTAAAAATGTCACGACCTAAAATGTCACGACCTAAAATGTCACGACCTAAAAATGTCACGACCTAAAATGTCACGACCTAAAATGTCACGACCTAAAATGTCACGACCTAAAATGTCACGACCTAAAATGTCACGACCTAAAATGTCACGACCTAAAATGTCACGACCTTAAAATAACTGTTTTACGATGTTTCGATCCTTAAAAATACGGGTCGTTACATTATAGCACCTAATGCCATACATTCGAAAGAAGGAGGTGGATAGTGAAATTGTTCCGACGAATCTCATAGAACATATGGTTGAAGATGCAGCACGTTCAATGTCCCCTATTGTTGAAGTTGATGGTAATGATGTTAATGTCGAAGAAGAACCAAGTATTAGAGGCAAAAAAAATTATGATTTATTAGATGTTGCTAAGAAACTCCTTTGGGATTGTTGTACAAGCGGTACTCAACTATTAGTAACTGCATAATACATTGCGATGAAATCAAAATACAACTTCACAGAAGCCGGGTTTACAGCTATAGTACAAGCTACAAAATGACATATGCCACCCGATAATTTAATGTGCGAAAATCATTATGAACATATTTTGGACCTCTAAATGATGAAACAAATGTATTAATAGAAGCATTTGAGACCACAGAGGAAAAAAATATAGAGTACAAGACCAAGTCTGAATCAGAAAACGACGAGGACTGATTTAATAGTATATATGTTGAAAAAAGGTAATTTATGGAGGTATTGATGTTACACTTTTTTTGTATGTTATATGCGATTATTGATGTTAAATCTTGATCTGTTTACTCATAATTGAATGATATGTTCTACCATAATAAAATAATATGTATATGATAGGTAATAAAGATGTCTTTCTTTAGGTAGTAGAGTTCTTCGCAGTTCGGTTCCTCTTCTTCGTCTCAGAGAGGGACCTTTCGTAGTGGAGGTGATGGCAGCGGCTCGTCACAGGATGCACCGCGTACGGTGGTTAGATTGCTACTGAAAGCAGATGGCTCGTAAGTATTAAATTTACTTCAGCATTATAAATATTTTGTATGATATATTAGTCATGATTTGTCTGTATCATATTTAATGCAGGGGTTTTGAGCTTGAGCCTTCAAATATAGTGTTCAGCATATCTAGGCAAGCATACATGAGCCATATGACTGCGTGTCGGCCGAAATGGAGTAGGATCCCAGAGCATATCCGGAAGAGCATCTGGTAGGACTTCTTAGTAAGTGTAAAATTAAATATCATTATATATAATCATTTTACAATTTGTTGACTAAGTATAAATGTATAACTTATATTTTTTCAACATATATACATGGTGCTGTAGACCTACAAAAGGAGGATGTTGCTCTTTGCCAGCACCACCAAAATTCTAAAGTTGTAAAGAATTACTGGGATATGATGTCCACCATCAGAAAATCCGGGAAGAAGCCAAACTAGATGGGTGCCGGCGTATGGGATGCTTGGGCCGCATGGTGAGGTAGCGATGAATTTAGGGTAAGTCTATCAGATGTTACCCTAATTTGTTCAGTAGAGAATACATAATTTAAACATGTAAAATATAGTCTTAATTTTTAATTTGCAGGCGGAGTCAGACAAGAACTCGACGAACAGGCAGAAAAATCCAGTCACGCACCATGGTGGCTCAAAATCATTTCAACATCATCGCGAGGACTTGATAAATTGATTAATTGCAATTACGAGCAGTTATTACATTTTTGTATAAATTTGTATGAAAAACAATAGTATACACCAATTATTGCAGGAAATAACGTGTGGGGCTCCTGTTGCATATTTGGATGTATTTGCGTATACTCATGCCGTTAGGCAAACCGAGGACGAGGGATTGGTGACGTATGCCTAGCATGAGGATAATAAAGGATACGCAGCAGATGTAAGTATATTTTAAGTTATAAGTTATTAATAATGATCATTTTGATTAATTAGTTATAAAATATTATAATAATGTCATGTAATATTTACTTGTATTTAATTTTGCATTGCTGAAAAAATTTATGTAAGCACGTGCATAGATGCTTGAGCATTCGAGATGGGAGCAATTACTTAATTTTTATAAAAGTTACGCAATAACTTAAACATATTTCGACTTGTTTTGTAGGCTCGGACCTCACAGAAGGCCTATAAAAGGTTCAGGATAATGCTGAGATTAATGAGCTTCGATAATAGATTGCACAACTATAGGAGCAAGACCGCCTCTGAGCAGCAAAAATGGAGCAACTGAACCAGCATTTGACCTAGTATATGGAGCGT
Organism: Allium fistulosum; assembly: GCA_030737815.1. Lineage (NCBI taxonomy): Eukaryota > Viridiplantae > Streptophyta > Magnoliopsida > Asparagales > Amaryllidaceae > Allium > Allium fistulosum. The sequence goes on from CM060903.1 coordinate 1,060,528,154, forward strand.
TATGGAGCATTCCCTTCGTCTGGTGGTTTTGGAGCCGATGACGAGTCATGAGGTACGTTTTGCAGTTTTTGTTACAATGAGAGATGGTGAGGTTGATTTGTGGACATGTGGTGTTTGATATTGATTTGTGAGGTTGATTTGTGGGGTTTGATGTTGGATGTATATATTATACATTGATGTTGGATGTGGATATTGTAGTTGGGTGATGATGGATGGTATGTTTTGTATTGATAGGAAATGTTTGAGTTTGAGATGGTAATGTTTGAGTTTTATATTATTATTGATATTGATATTGATTTTAGCTTATATATCTTATATATATATTGATTTTGATGTGTTGTGATATATATTGATATTGATGTGCTGTTGGTGTGCTGAAAAAAAATTTACCCAGATTTTCGACGGCTACCGATGGTTTCCAACGGCTTATAGGTCGAAATATTATGACGGTTTCGACGGTTAACCGATCGAAAACTCCGACGGCTTCGGACGGCGTCCAACGGTTTTCTGGCGTGTTTTTAAGCCACATGGATGTCAGCATCGTCATAAAAAACGTCGGAACTGCTGTCGAAAAAGCCGTCGGAGGCTGTCGCAAAGTGGTCATCGTTTCCGTCAGAAATGGACGAAAGCCGTGATCTCTATACCGACGGCATTGTCGACGGCTTCCGAAGGCCGCCGATGGCTTGAAGCCGTCGGAAATGACTGTATTCCTTGTAGTGATACCACATTGTTTTCAAATCAAAATCGATCTTCATAATATCTTCACAATTTGAAGAGTTTACGCATCCTTTGCACTCTCAAAGCTTTGTTTTCAAGGACAATAACGAGCAATAACAGGGTACTTCTTCGAGTAGCATTCATTTAACATATGGCGAAGCAACAAGGAGTTCGACTTATACAATATTTACTATCATTATACCAAAGATTCGATAAGAGGTACTAACCAAAACGGCGATAAGTTTTGTAAGAAAATAATGAACACCATTAACATAAAGCATCTTGAAAACACACGTTCTTGGTCAGCAATTCAAGGTTGATTCGGAAAAATCAATCATCAAACTCGATTTTATGAATCACAAAAAATAAAGAAAGCGAATTCTAGTGGAACGGGAGGCCAAGAGCATTTGGTGTGTTTCTTGATTTATTAGTTTGTTGGTTGGTATATAATCTTTTTATTGATTTATTTCTTTTTTGGTTATCTGAAAAGAATGACGAATGAGAAATTCATAAAGTTTTTTGCAAAGGAAAATTGTGCTAAAAAACCAAACTACTATCAATTCTCAATTTGTTATGAGTTGTTGACGAGCCAACAGAAGTGGAACTTTGATAATGCAAAGAGCCTTAGAGACGTTGAAACAAAGTGGAAGGGAAAGAATAAAGCATCAAAATCAACATACTCGTCTAGTCCAGGGGATTCATCTGGTAGAGAAACCTCATACGAGGGAGAAAACGAGGTGGATGTGCTCACCCATAGACCCAAATGAAAGTTACAGACCAATAGGCGCTAAAGCAGCAAAGAGAAAGAACAAAGTCAAAGCCAGTTTGAACACTAAAGTGAACGATGCTCATGAAATTCACGAAAGAAGACATCAAGATAGAAGCAAGCAAGCACATGAGAAGATTGATGTAATGCGTAAGTTTGTAGATGTTAAACAACAAATGTTGGATCTTGAATGACAAAAACAAGAACAATAGATTATAGATAAAGATTTGATGGGAATAAATGAGGTTCAAATGCAATATTGGATGGAGTGCAAAAGAGAAATGATCATATCCAAGTTCCCTCAATTGTAGTTTGTTTTAATCTTAGCACCTTTTACTTTGTATTATTTTCAGTGTACATTTTGTTTTTATAAATCCATTGTATTTGGTTATTAATTAATATTCTACAATTTTTGTTTCCATTTGTAAAAAGTGTGTACCCAAGTTAAATAACATTTTGAAGGAAATGCAATACAATTGATATGTTAACTAAAGTATGAATACATCACAAACGCATACACACATGATTAATTAGATGTAAAATTGAACTAACAATTGCTAAAGTAATTTCAAATACAATTCATAAGATCTTTTTGCAGCCTATTGTGAAGTTGTGCGTCTCGTAATGAAAGTTGACATTCCTCACGAATGTTGAAAGCTTCTTCGGTTATAAGAATGTCGTCTCAGAATATATCTTACATTTACGCTGCACCATCATATTCGTAGTGATGGTGTTCTTCATTCATATCTCTTTAACCTTTAAAATCATATTATGCAGATTAATACATGTAAACATGTAGACATCTTTTCTCGAGGACACATTCGATAAGGATTACTAATTATTGCAAATTTGGATTGAATGATGCTAAAAGCTCTTTCAACTTTTTTCTTTGTCCCTCTTGCATCACATCAAACTTTGCTTGCTTTGCTGTTATCGGATTTGGATACGTTTTTACAATGGTTCTCCATTTTGGATAAATCATATCGTCTAGATAATATCCATAGCTATAAGTGTTTTGCCCAAGAGCAAATGTCATCGGAGTCACTTGGCCAAGTGGTAGATCATTAAATATGTGTGACCTCTCAATAACATTAAGTCATTATTAGATCTAGGCAATTCAAAGAACAAGGAATGCCTGTCAACTCCCTAGAATTAAAAGATGATGGAAGAATAGTCCCTCCTGAAAAAGTTATGAAAATTAGGTCCATATTTTTAGTTTTTGGCTAATTCACGTCGCCTTTGCCCCTGATTTCCATGTTGGACCAATTTTCTGGAAGGGGACAGTTTGGTAAAAATTAACAAAGCAGGGACCTAATTTACATAGATTTATGGGTAGGGACTTTTTGTGCATGAGCTTTAAGAATAGGGACCTTTAGTCCAAAAACCCTTCAAAGAAAGCATGTCAAATTTACAAATTGTACAAAGCAATCGCTTCTAGTTTGATAGTTGGTCTCCTTTCTTTATTGTTGTAAGCTCAATGATATGCTTTGGGGTAGTTCTTCCATTCTTAATGCATACAGTCGAGACTTCCTTGCATGCCAGACCATCCTCCGCTTGTGCATTTCTGTAATCTACATGACATCATCCTTATTCAAAGATCTAAGGTACTCGGTGCTGTAAACATTTATTACAGATTGACAAAATTTGTCGAGAGTTTCTAGTGCAATACTCTCTGCAATCCAGTATACATCGTTCAATGCGTTTACAGGGGTTCCATAAGCTAACATCCTCAATGCGACAATTATTTTTTATTCACCGCTAAGATTCTGCGTTATTGAAGCGTTTGGCTTATAAATAAAATAACTATTGTTGTTTTGAATATCTATCAAAATTCTCAAGAATATCTCTCCTCTCATTTGTATTTTCTCTTAAACATATCTGGTCCATACATGCAATTTGCATTGAAGTATTCTTGCATGAAAGTTTTATAAAAGGCAAATTGATTACGATTTGTATATTCTCGACCTATGACCGATCCATCATGTTTTTTGGATGTGGAACTGTGAGCTTTATGGCATAGGTCTATTGTTTCTTGCATTTCCTCAACTTCCTCTCGTAGGATATCTTCCTCTTCGGAATCACTGTCGAACGTCATAACACATTTTAGGAAAGATGATGTATCTATTTTAGTATTTAGTTTTTTGATGAGAGAGAAAGAATGAATTTTATATTGCGATATTTGGGATGGGATGTTGAAGTTCTTATACAAGTGAATTAGCATATGCATAGCAACAAGGCATGGGAAGACAGTGTTGTCAACTCAACTATAGTAGACTGGCATAGGTGGCAACATTATTTCAGGGTGTTGTCAACTCAACTTTAACAAGTGACAGACAAAAAATTCGTAGTGTTGTTATCTCAACTTTAACAAGTAACAAACTAAGAACTCAAAGAGTTGTCAACTCAACTTTAACAAGTGGCAGATAAAGAATTTAGAGTGTGGCCATCTCAACTTTAACAAGTGGCAGACAAAGAATTTAGAGTTTGATCATCTCAATTTAATAAGTGATAGATAAAGAATTGCATTTAAACGAAAGGGTACATGATGAATTGCATTGTAGATATAGAATGATTACTTGCGTAAATACAAACAAACTAATAACTACATCAAATAAAAGGCGTTCTTAGTTGGTTTTTAAGCAATATAACCTCATGCCTTAAGTCTGAGGCTAATGCTTAGCTCTTCCAAGGAGCAGCAAGTTGAGCTAATAACCGACCCCACACTGACGTACGAGACATTTATAGAAACAATGTCCGATGTTTGTACCAATTGTTGTCACCATGTCAATTTTAGCTTCAAGAACATAGTTGCAGAAAAGGATGTCGAGTCCCGCCTCTTCGACATGAGTTAACTTCCGCTCATGAACCATTGCTAGACTACTTGATTTTGTAGTAAAGCCAATTCCCTTTGCGATTGCGTTATGTAGTCAACTACATGTTGAGGTAGAGCATCGTCGATCCACTCATGAAATAAACATCTATAGTATCGATACCTTAGATAACGACGTCTAACGTCAAGACCATATCTCACAACAACCACTGGAGATTCATACACACAGAAACAATAGATTATTGGCGAGTCCCCTGCTATAATCTCTTCTTCTTGTTGTTGTTGACACGTTATCTCTACCGTTGTTGGTTGTAGAGGATGAGGGGTTGCACGAACATTCGTTGACATTGTACGATAAATGAATTTAGTTTTTCCTTATATAAACTTGAGAAGCCAACCTTGAAGTAAGGAACATCAATGGTGATATTTATAGGGTCATGAAATTCACAATGGTCATATAATGGAATATGTAACGGTCAAATAAATAGTACCACATATACATCATAACAACATAATAGAATCAAACAACGGTTGTATTAAAAATATCACTGTACATTATGCTAACAACGACAACATATAGTACAATCAAACAACGATCATATAAACAATATCATGGTACATCATGTCAACTGTAACAATATAGTGTGAATACAACAAGAACATAGAATCAATATTGGTCATATAAACAATAATAGAAAAAAATGTCCAAATAATAAAATCAACTGAAACACATAAGTAATACACATGTCTCTAAATAATAGAATCAACGGTCATCCTAAGTATATTGGACCGTCGTCGTCGTCATTAAAGTCATCATCATTGTCAACTGTATCATCAAAATCACCAGGACTGCCATCATCAATCTGGGTTGTAGCTAGTTGAGCTTGTAAATCATCGGTCTATGTTTGCATCGCCTACCGAGCCTATTGTCTGAGCATCTAAGTATGAACGAGTGACATATGCTGAATAGCGGTAATATATCGTCTATGCTCGTCCAACCTACTTGCATACTGTAATTACAAACAATATATCAGTATACACCTACTTAACTAATATTGTACAATGAATCATTAATTTATTGAATTACCTCGAAAAGCATGTATAATCCAATAGTAAGAATACTAGCAATATCTTGATCTTATGGATAAACTATCGGCTACTCGATAAGAGTACCGCTGATATCATATGATCTAAAATAGGCATCAAGACTGAAGTCCATATGCTACCGAGAGTATTGAGATGGAGTGGAATCAAATAAAATGGAGGTGATTGAACTCTACCGTTGACTAGATGTGGACCTACATGATCGAAGTTCACTCCTTGAGTGTAGTCAGGTAACATGTAGCGTCGAGAAGCAACTCTAACCCAATATACTTCAAAACCCCCATTGACCAGGAAAACCGTCTAAGCATCTACCCATCTAGCTTTTTTTTAGTCCCAGTATATACTGCGATCCAATGGTCCAACGCCTTCCTTACATGTCATCGCAAGATAATGGATATCCAGGAATATGCAGCTCTCTTGTGGTCTGATATCAACATCTCTCATTTAAATACCAAATAGAAAGAAAGGCTGGTGTATGTAAACAATCCTTCATCTACACACAAGTGATATGCAATAAAAAGAGGATGATCATCATACATCTTGCCAGTCCATGTCATGACGATCTAATATGAAGCCCATGGTGCCCGTATAAGGTAAGTTCTACATCTCAAATCAATATGAGATCGGGCCTCCATTAAGTCATGTCTAACTCCAATAGACGCATGAGAATCCAACTGAAGATGCTCCCATCATCTCATGCGTGGGAAGTATGTCTCCGCTACATGGCTAGTTGTCATAACAATACGAGGATGCATGTTTGCCATGTACTCACAGTACCAGCATGATAAAATATAGCAGAAGCAAAACATCTGCCTCACCTTCCCAAGAGCATAAGAATGGGAAGTATGTCTCCGCTACCTGACTAGTTGTCATAACAGTACGAGGATGCATGTTTGCCATGTACTCACAGTACCAGCATGATAAAATATAGCAGAAGCAAAACATCTGCCACACCTTCCCGAGAGCATAAGAATCAAGAGCGATGTACAAACATCCAAGTATAAAAGAACCCAATGTCTATAGTATGGAGCTGATCTAGATCGGCTATCGCTCTAAGATACTCTAATATAATGGTACTCTTTGGTTCGAAAAGAAGGTTGAACCAAATAAATATATGAGAAATGTCCTAAAGACAGCATCACTCTAGCATGGGTGCCCATATAAGCTGTAATATACTCTTGTAGATATATCAGGGAAACAACATCGGAAGAATGACCACCTTAAAATGTGGTAGACATACTGTGAAAAGCTCAAGACTTTCATACAAATGATCAAAAGCAAATGTCACTCTACGTGGGCCTCCTATCTCAATCCAAACAACATATAAAAATCGACGAGGGTAATGCCGAGCTCAAAATCTGAAAAATGAAAAATGTGTGTCGTTGACTATCACCTCTCAACTAGAACGGATACAAGTGAACAATCAAATGACCGAGGGGGTCGAATTTGTAAGAAAAAGGCAAAAGGAATGGCCTGCAGCTTATCCACTAGATTTTGAGGAAGTCTATCGTAGTACTGTGCTATATACACTTTGATCAACTACCTCGACAACTGACGTACTGAGACTAAAAAATAAACAATTGTTCGCGATTAATTTACGATAGACATAACATCGATTAATATACTAGGTAAGTAATGGGTCTATATAATAAACAACATATCATGATTAATATACGATTAATGTAACATTCATGTATTAACCGTTATTTAATATTCAGAATTATACCTTGACTGTATTCAAAGCTGTCCACATGCGATGCGTGTATCTCTCAAGTAGATCGTGCAGAATTCGTAAATCGTGAATCATCGTCTCGAGGGTAAGAGCAATGTGAAGGAGACCACTAGCTACTCTGTCTGTTGTCGAACAATCCGTCCCGCAATTTTGAAAATGCGAGTCGACATTTTGATGGTTTTTTGAAATTAAAACAGAAATTAAAAGATGAGTTATTGGAGAGGAGTCGGAACATTTTTAAATGAGGTATCAATGACAACACTTCATCCAAATTGTAGAACACGGATTGGTCGGTTAGAAAACCGTTAGCTATGGAAAAATCTGGGTGCTGCGTTAGGCATTGGATGCATCGGATGTTTTTTAAGTAGTTGTGACTTAATACAAACTTATAAATACTAATAAAATAATGTAAAATCTGAGGGTTTATTTTCATAAAATACCTCTTTGTTCCGTTGACGTTAAGTCTTCTTTATTTGTAATCCAACCTGATATTTTTGAGTTTATTGGGGCTGTATGCTTGTGAACAATTCAATCGTTCTGATTGGAAATCTTTCAATCAGGAATCTAAAATTGGATTTGGTTTCTACCTGAATCGATTATGATTAGCTCCATTTGAGGTAATTTGAGTTTATTTTTGTTTGGAATTTTGGAATTAGGGTTACAAATTTCAATAGTTAATGAGATTAGTAAAATTATCGTATTAATGGTCAAAATTAGGTTATCTTTATTGTTGGTCAAATTCTGTTGCAAGTTTGATCATTTAGTCTATAAAAATGATTTTAGTTTCATAATTTGACTTAATTGAATTGTTTTTCTAAATATTTTCAATTCGTGTTGTTGTTTGCAGATTCAGAAGTATTCAATCATTCCTCAAAGGTTCAATAGATATATTTGTATTTAGGTAGAAAAAACACAAGCTGGTGTATTGGATGATTTAGTGGTGAAAAGTTTAGTAACGTATGAACCGCTAATAATTCAAAATAATAGTAGAAGCACAAGCTATTTTAGAGTATGGTTTCTAGGTTGCAAGTGCTTCTATTGTTATTCCTCGTATTTATATTTCTGTGCAATCCTACATCGGCTAACTCCGGAAAGAAAGAATCCGTCAAAAGAATCCATGCGCCAAACAGAAATATTGATAATATAGTAACTAATGTAACATTGACAGAAAGTAGTACACTACATTCCTTTGACGAAAAAGTGGCTAGTAAAAGCAGGGTTCCGGTTTACACGGTAGCATGGCTCACATTAGCCATGGCTGCTGCCACTGGGTTGGGTGCAGTTCCATTTTTCTTTCTGGAGTTGGAACCACAATGGGCAGGCGTGTGTAATGGATTGGCTGCAGGAGTTATGTTGGCTGCAAGTTTTGATTTAGTTCAAGAAGGGCAGAGTTATGGTAGTGGTGGTGGTGGTTGGGTTGTTTTTGGCATTGTGTCTGGAGCAATTTTTATTTGGTTGTGCAAGAAGGTACTATTGTGTTAGCATTTATTGTAATTTTCTTATAACATCTTCAACGTGGTTATATTATTAATTTCACCAAATCATAAATTTCAAAAAAGACAACAAATTCACTAAGCAACACAGTTTGTATTGCACTTTCATACTAATTTTAAGAAATAAAACATATTTTTAAGCAATTATGTTTTGTATGCACATGCACTTTCATAGTATCTATTATAAGAAACAAAGATATTGTCAAATAAACTGTCCAGCCTAGCCGTTTTATTACTTGATAGTGTCTTTTTTGATTAATTACTATACACCTGCATTGGAGAATTATTGTTTTTATAAAATTACGATTCAATTTTGCTTTATTTGTATGAAGTCTACTTGTCAAAAATCTTAAAATCCTATGATTTGAATTCCATTTCAGATCGAATCTCACCCTTTACAATTCGATTGCATTCTGATTCAAATCAAAATCACACGTGAGAAAAATTATTCAATCCATAATAATGTATAACAATTCCAATTTAATGTTTCTAAACAAAATGAAAATGGAACAAGAAGAAAAATTGATTTGTAGGTTCATCTGTAGAAGTTTATGCATCGGAATCAATTTCAAAGTATATATGAATCTTAAAATATGAATCTTTTGAACCTTCAATTTCGATTAAAATTCTGTTTTGACTTAAAGTTTGAACTTTATGATCTACGATTTAAATCCTGTTTTGAAAACCTTGGGCCATGGACTATGGAGATCATTGTGTACATGGTTTGTGTCCAAGCCTTTTTACTGAACACTAAGTTTGGACCTAAATGAATACATTCTGAAGAAGAAAGATACGTAAAACGTTTATGCATACTCCTTATTACAAACCTATTTGTGTTTGTAGGAAAGAAGTTACTCAATATATCTCCATGAACATTATACTTTCGACCATATTTTCTTTGGGGTTGTTTTTATTTTGTTATACGAGCTTTACACCTCTTTAGAGCAATTTGGTTCAATATATTGGGTCTGAAACTGTAACAAAAAGGTCCTTGTTGCCAACCAAAGACCGAATTAAGAATATATGAACTAGAATGAAGACATAGATCCGCTTAGCTTAGACATTATATTCGTTAAACTTAAATTATATTTCTCAACTTGTTTTTTATGATCCAATGGTCCAAGCTTGCTCTCAAATCCTAAGGATACGTCTCTTTCCAACGTAGATCTGATTAAATCAAGAGGTTGTACGCCGTGGCCAAGTATGTCCACTCCTAGGACATGTTTTGTCTTCTTGATACTACTGGTAGTTTATGGATTTTCTAGTACTGTTTGTTCATGGCCAAAACACCAAATATAAGTTCTTGTATTATACATTCACATGTATTTCTTCGCATGGTAAAACAATTTACAGAAGTTATGTTTGATTTGATGATATTGATATGTTAGTTCCTTTACGTTTTGCATCTTTATCTTTAAAAAAGAATAGGAGAAATATCTCTTTGGGTAATCTTTAATAATATTTGTAATATCTTTGGTATCAGCGTGAACTATCAAAAACGCCCATCTACAGATATTACCAAATCTTAATATCGCTTAAGAATAAGATATACCAATTAAACTTATTTTAAAAATTCAAAACCTCATCCATAAATATTACTAATTGTTAGTATCACTTAAAAATATGGTCTAACAAATAAATTTCTACAATTTCGTTCTTTATTAATTTACAATATAAAATAAAATTTAAACTAACAAAGATGTTTGCAACATAGAAATAAAAATTCAAACTAACCACACATGATTTCAATGCAAAAATATGACTAAATATTTGTGCAAATAATTTTCCGTTGAATGTGTTAAACATATACAATGTGTAGAAAAATAATTCATGTGCAAAGCCCGTGCCATATGCTCGTATAGTAAAAATGAAATTGACATTTCGCCTTCTCCAAACAATTTTCATCCTTTTGTTTAATTGTGTTTCACATATTAGTCAAAATATACATATACTGCTTGGTAATGTAAATATTCACACTGTAAAATGGGCAATGCAGATTTTGGTTATGTAGGCTGCGTTTGTGGACATCAATTCGCTAGTGAAAAAACAATTAGAAGATAATACGTCCGACGGATCGGAGATACGTGGAAGTAACATTTATTTCGACGGTTTGGGAAATAACCATTACCTTCTCAAAATCCGAGAGTATAAGACATACAAAATTACATTTGATGTAACGTCGATACGTTGAACGTGATTTTCCAATTTTTTTACATGCATCCAATTGCTCCAATTGCTTGCTACTCAACCTCTAGTCAACCTCTAACCAATTTTTATCCAAAAACGTCATCAACCTCTAATCAATCTTTAATCCTAAGTTGTTCGCTAACGCATTTATAATGCACGTTCATGCACTTTGAAGAAGATCCTCCAAATTTCAGTTATTCAATGCACATATTTGCATTTCTAGTGGTAAATGCAAATTAATATTTTATTTTGTGCAAATATTAGCATTTCAAAAATTTATAGTGCAAAATACGATAAATTAATGCACTATGTAATCTTGTTGGCAAATAAAAATTACAGTTGTTGGTGCAAATGTTTATACTTGAAAATAGGCAATGCAAAGATACATTAATTCAGTATAAATACATGATTTATTTAATCCACAATGCAAAATTTGGTTATATCGTTGAAATATTTGAGCTTTCTAACATACAATAGTACTATTATAACTGCTTATTACAAAGCTGCAAATATATATACCTAGAAAATACAGTGCAAAAATACATCTATTGCAAATATTTGCAAATCATAATTCTATAGTGCAATCGTTTGCACTTCTATGTAGTAGTATACTACCGAAATAGCTTATATTAAAAACGCAAATATTTGCACTTTAACATGGTTATGCTAAAAATTATACTTGAATGTATAAACAATTAAGAATTACATTTGTAGTTGGTTGGTCAAAACTGAGTTTGTCAATGCTTGATTTATCAAAAGCTTTTTAAGTCATTTTCAACACACATATAAGAAATAAAGCAATTTTAATACCTAATTAATCACAAATGAGTTGCAAATTCCAAACTAAAACATGCAAATATTTTAGTCATTTCAAATGATTATTCTTTATATCAGTGCAAGTAATTATAAAGGTATTTGATCAAATTGTTTGTAAACAATAATTCTCATCGTTGAAATTGATTCATCACCTAAGTCCTATTTGTGAACAAAGAGCCACTTTTGACAGTGATAAATTGTAAAGATGAAAATCCAGTTGAAATCTTAAGTAATCATTTCTATTCAGTTAAATTTTATTGATATTAGACTACCTTTTAAGGGAAGGAGGGGGGGGGGGGGAAGAGGGGGAGGGAGATGGAGAGGGAGAGAGCGCGAGGGGGAGGGAGGGAGAGGGAGATGCTGTATTTGTACACTTTTCGGTCATCTTATATCTATGTATGATGGGCACACCCATTCCATCAACCAATGCATGCATGCAATTCATCTCTGAAAGCTTCTACATGAAAATTTACTTCAGTCATGGCATAATAATTAAGCATGTTCAGGATCCAAAGATTCCAAACTCAAAACAATTATTTGGCTTATATCTAACATTTTGCCAATAGCTAAACTACTTTGCAATTTTCCAGTTTGTTAAAATTCAACTGTATTTTACCTGCTTCACACTGACGTTATAACTGGATATAATTTAGTTGCTATTATTGACATACAACATTATCAAGATTTTGTTATTGACTAAACTGTGATAGGGCAACTTGGTTTAAAGTTATATTGACATATATAATCATTTAAATTCTTTTAAGCATAGTTTAACTTAGGATGCGTTTGCGGACAAACTGAATTAGAGGTTGTGGTATCCGTGGACAAAAATTTGATTAGATGTTGGATATGAAGTATTGTGTAATGTAATTTTTTTTATTTGTAATAATTATTAATCATTAACTCATAAATATTTCATATTCAATATTTAATAAGCAATAAAAGAAATTCAGATTCAAATACAAATTCAAACACAAGTTCAAATCAACAATATCTAATACTTAAAATTTAAAAAAAATAGTAAAACTACGATGGTAACCCACGATAAGGAAGCGAACAGTCTCAAGAAACGTCTCAGGACCGTCGGGTTTCAACATCGGCGTAGTCAAGCTCAATTTCTCTGGATCCAACAAGAGACCCGCAGTAGCATGTTCCTGTTTAGATAATTATCACATATCACACAGTTGTTTCAAAACTTCCCTCCACCGGTCGGAGATTGCACGAGCAAGAGCAGAAGAAGAGAAAGGTCCAATAGCATCACGATGCTTGGCTTTTCGACTAGAGCGGTCGAGTACAATAGAACCGTAGGTTGGATCGGTAAGGTTCATTATTTATTCAATACTCTCATCACTCCTTACCGGATTGACCAGATGCAATACTTCGTTGTAGGATAGACACGTAGGGACGGTAAAATCAATATGATCGCTAAATGGGCATGTTCCCTTATCTAGATGTCCCTCTAACAGGTAATCCATCATCTTCAAGTTGTATAGAGAACGTCATCTGAAAACTGTCAAAAACTGCAAGCCTTTTGTTTTTGTTTGTACCCAGAGATCATTATTACCTGCAACGATTTTTCTTTCAACATCCCAGTCGGCTCCTTCCACCATCACCAACCTTTGAAAATGGGCATAAATTCGGATATGATTATCCCATTTGTGAATCAAAACTAGATCATTGTACCCAGCGTCATAATTATTAGTTCGGATAGCAGACATGAGCTCTGTCTTCTTCCAAGTCGAAAAAGAGCATGCAATAAAAAGCACACATTCACGAACTGGGCCGTTTCCATTTTGAACTATTCTTTAATTGGTTGTTTGTTGGATGAAAGCAGAAGATGAAGTCATTTTTTTTACTTATTTGGTTAAAGAGGAGAGAAAAAATAAATCGTATTTTTTTGATATGTTTTCAGCTGCATCTCTCGCGTTTACTTGTATATGAATTTACGTCCGACGTATCGGGGCTAGGACGTAAAAATTATGTCCTCACCAACCGTTGGGTTTTGAGAACGCTTTCCATCAAACCACCGACGTAACCGATAAATCGAATGTAACCCTCGCTGCCAGCTTTTCCCTAAGCGTTCTCTTTGTCCTTGAACGAGGCCTTAGTATGTCTAATATATCTTGTTATACACAGTTTCTTGAACATTATGGGGAAGTAAGCATGTTGGATATTAAAGGTGCCGATGCAAGTAAAGCAGTTTTGGTAATTGGCATAATGACACTTCACTCATTTGGGGAAGGTTCAGGTGTTGGAGTGTCGTTTGCTGGTTCCAAAGGTTTAACTCAAGGTCTTCTTGTTACTTTAGCTATAGCTATTCACAATATTCCTGAAGGCTTGGCTGTGAGCATGGTGCTTGCTTCTCGTGGCGTTTCTCCACGTAATGCAATGCTATGGAGCATTATTACATCTTTACCGCAGGTAAATTTTCAAAACTTATATAAAAGTTCCATAAACTCTGTTGCAAATGATATGAGTTTTATGTCCCTACTAATTTTTTATGCTGATGCTACCCTCTATTGTTTTTTTTTATATATACTCCACTAGCCTATTGTAGCTGTTCCTGCATTCCTTTGTGCTGATACATTTCACAAGCTTCTACCGTTTTGTACGGGCTTTGCTGCTGGATGCATGATTTGGATGGTAATAGCTGAAGTTCTCCCTGATGCCTTTAAGGTATTCGTGTACCTTCTTTACCTCTTTTCAGTTGCTTCTGTGAATCAGAAGACCGTCTTTCCCTAGTAAAAATTAAAAACTGAGATATTATGGTTAAAGTAATGAATTAACGTATGAAAACTGATGTTATTGTTAGCGTTGTACCATATTATAGCAAAGTGGTTTTCTTTCAGCTGTTCTAAATTACCTGAGAAATCTTTTCTTACAGGAAGCATCTCCTTCTCATGTCGCGTCGGCTGGTACACTTGCTGTGGCATTCATGGAGACTCTAAGCACAGTGCTTCTGTCTTTTAGCAACGACTACAAGTAGGACCCTTTCCTTTTCTTCGGTGTTTTGTTCTATTAAACAACTATTGGAACACACGTGATTTATTTGAAGTATTTTACCAACTAAATCCCCCTTTTCTTAATTTTTATTAGCCGTTAATACAAGACAAACTGCTGTCATAATTTATTTTTTGGATTTGTTATCAATTTAGGCAACTTTTCAAGACTTATTACACATTTAAACCCTTTTGGAAACTAATTACAAAAATAAATCTCGTTCTGTACACATGAAAGAGAGTGTCATTTTGTACCTGTGTGGTTTTAAATAAACACCAGCATAAACAAGCTTAGTGCAATTTTGTTTTGAAAAATGTGTTGGTGCTGTTTGAAAGTGCATCATTTTTCTTCTTCTTTTATCCTGGAAATTTTGCATTTCTGCTGTGTCGAAGTTTACAAGTACACAGATTTTGTTCGGACACGTAAGCAGAAAAAGTAGCATATTTTTTTTGAACAGAAAAATAGACACAAGGAAGAAGTTGCAAAAAAATTTAGTTTCAGAGACAACAAGTTTGTTTTTTAATCTGAAGGACATTTTTTAGTGTAAATTGAAAATGATAGTTACAACTATCATTCTCTGACACTAAAAAATGTCCTTGAGCCTAAAAAGCAAACTTCTTGTCTCTAAAACTAAATTTTTCTCCAACTTTTTCCTTGGGCCTAAAAACCCCTATATATGTGTGTTTTTTAGTTTCATTAATGGCTTTGTTCCATTAACAATTTGCTCGATCCAACATGCAGTTCTGATGCAGCTTCTGGATTTCTAATCTCACTCCTATTCGGACTCGGACCTCTATTTGGGGGCATATTCCTCATCACATTCGCCCTAGCATTCCATCTCCCACACCCGCTACTCTCTGGAATCTCTTCAGGCATCGCCTTTGTTCTTGCACTATGGCGACCTCTCCAAATACTAATCTCCGCCAAACTAAGCATTTTCACCCTCATCCTCCTTCTAATTTTGGGTTCCACCCTTTTCAACACATTCACCTCAACCATTCTAAACCTCACTACCCGTAAAAAAACCTCCATCAACAATCTAACTTCCCATTCCGGATTCACCCTAAGTGCCCTAACCTTACAATCCTTCTTCGCCTGTGCTGCAATTTCCCTCCACGCCCTAGCCGAAGGGCTAGCCTTAGGGGTAGCCGCCCCTAAAGCCTACGGCCTAGGGCAACACATGATTCTACCCGCTTCGCTGCACGGCCTTCCTCGTGGGGCAGCCGTTGCCAGCTGCATATATGGAGCAACCGACAGCTGGCGGGGCGCCCTTGCTGCTGCGGCTTTTACCGGGTTTGCGGGTCCAGTTTCTGCTATTGGGGCGATCGTTGCGGGTATAGACTACCGCGGGCTCGATTACTGGATGGTGTTTGCCTGTGGGTCGCTGTTGCCTTGTTTTGGTAGCGTGTTTAGGAGGGCGATGAGGTTGGATGGGAGGAGGAGTGTTTATGGGTTGCTTCTTGGTGTTGGGTTTTCTTGTGTGTGCTTGATGTCGACTAGGTTGGTTTGCTTACATACACCTTATTGTAATTCGGCTCCTGAGGCTGTTACATGATGATTTTATACTGACTTTGGGTTTGGATGACTTATATAAGGTTAAGGATGACTCAATGAGAAATATTTTCAGTTTTCTTTCTTGCTTTGAACATCTATATGTGTGTAGATGAAATTTAAAAATGGACATACTCATAAGGTTGTTGCCTCACGGTGTAAAAATATGGAACAGTAATGTTTTCTCTTTGTTACCTAATTTTGAAACCTCTTTGGCTGAAAATTGGCAAGATTTTTGGATTTGGTGCCATGATGGCTATAGAGGCAAGACAAAATTTTGTGCATCTTGAGCGGAACGTAGATTTCAAGCTGAAGGAGCTTTAAATTGAATTGGACAAAGTATCCTCCCATTCCAGCTTTGACTGAGAATTATGTACAGTCTGGTCGCAATAGCTTCTGTTAAATAATAGTAAAGCGGAAGAATTTGAAGTGTTTTCATTAATTTTTAGAATTATTTTTATTTTACTTAATTCTCTTCAAGTTATTTCTTTTTGAGTTGAAATTTTATTTTCAAAATCTTATAACTTACCACTTTACAGTTGTTTTATTAAACCTTTCACATTATTTTACGTTTAAATACCTACGTTTAAAAGAATCTAGAATTATTTACGAATTTTTCACGGTTCACTTCTACAGTTTTATATTATAGTCTGCATATTTAAATTAATTACATAATTCAAAATTTAAACTAACTGATAAACTTAGTCAATGAATATTTGTTAATAACTTCTAAAAATATGTAATTTTCAATATGTATACTGTAGGCGCATCAACAAATTAGTAAAAAAAATTCATTTAAATGCAAATATATATAAATCAGACAACATAAATTATATACATTAATGATAATAACAAATTTATTTCGTAACTTATTTACTAAATGAATTTATCATACATTGCATTATAAAATTCTGTTAGCTTCAAATATCTAAAATTTTAATTTTTTTACCATTACTAGAAAACCTTTCTCAATTATTTTCTAATATTTTACATTCAAGTCCGTATATTTTACTAATTGTGTAATCTTAAATATAAACTATTTAAATAAATATGATTAACTAATATTTATTAATCCATCTAATAAATTCTAAAATTAGGAGGATTTCAATATATACTATATTCATATATATGAGAAAAATAATAAAATTATTTCTTTTTTATACAGATATATGAAGATATTTAAATCACATATCATAAAATGTTTACATAAATAATAATAACTCTTTTGACTTCAAATTCATTTATCTTAAAAAAATTATCGTATATTAGATAACATAATTTCAATTTTAACAACTTTTAAAAGATAAATTTATATTTTACAATATTATGATGTGAACACACAAATTACAATGATAAAAATTAGATTATATGAACATTTTCACTTTCAACGTGTTATCATACCATACCCAACTCATAACTCAACTAAATGTTATATAACATTATTTTGCTATTATCAAAGTTGTAGGCATGACCCTATAGGAACATGAAATCATGATTAACTACAATGGTAAAAATTGTTTAAAAATAAAAGCTTAATAATGAATAAAAGTTCACATGTCTGGTTCAAAAAAAAAGTTCACATACAGATAAGCTAATCATAAGATCTATGCTATTTTTAATTACAAATATTTGTACAAAGCTCTTCTCAATTTTAACTTATTTTTTATTTAGCTCATTGTATTTCATTAATTATGTTAATCATTAATTTCAATTATTCAAATAAATTCGATTATTTAATGTTTATTAATCCATTTATAAATCCTTTAAAAAGATGATAATTCAATATACACACAACAATCATATTAACAAAATTGTGAACTTACTTATTCACTCATACATATAAAAAAAATCACATAACATAAATTATTTACGTATATGGTATTAACAATTTAATTATAATAATTTTTTTAGTTAGGACATTAATTTCTAAAGAGATATGTAGTTAGCGAGTATTGAACATTCAACCTTATATCTGAATGCCGCAAGTCATTTTAGTTTATGATTAATATATCACAACAAATTTATCATATATTGTATAATAAAATATATTTTTAACAATAACTATAATATAAATACTATTTTTTAACAACATTACCGTGTGCAACGCACGGATTACACACTAGTTAGTATTAAAAATCAGACTTCTGCAATACGAGATGGATTTAGGGGATTGAGCATTCGGTTGATCCGATGATGAAAATTGTTAAACTAAATTGTAATCGGTAAACATGAAAACCAAACCAAACCAAATCGACCGAATTAAGTTTGGTTGGTTCGATTGATTATCTGATTTAATCGAACTAAAAATAATTCATGTTTTATGTATGGAATATCTGTTGTTCTTTGTTATAAAACATAAATATAAGATTAAAGTATTCTTATTTAGTGTTTAATACATTTTAAATATCAATTTTGACACATGTACGATATATAAAATTTATTTAGACCACTAAACTAGTTTAAAAGATTTATTATAACATTAGTAATTTTGACAATATAATAAAAGTTTTGTTAATTTAATTAAACAAATAGCTAAATTATTTTTTTACGGGTAAGTTAAAAACCAATCTATTTTTAAAACCAAACCAAACCGATCTTTTATATCAGTGATCGAGCATCATGAGTATGTGGTTTTGTACCCTAGTCTACAAACAACATATATGCATACACACACTCTTATGCATTAGTTTAAGATAGAATATATATGCTAACAAAATATATCAGGTAATAATCTCCTTCTATGCTCGCAAAAGACCCTAGAACGCGTCTAACAAAGCACCCTTTTTGCCTATTCATGTGAGCACCCAAAAATTATAAGAATATAGCGAATGCTCATAGAATATACAATGTCAGCCCAGTAATACCCAAAATGTTACGGTAAACATGCAAGTAATGCCAACCCACCATTTATGAGTTAACTCGCGATTGTACTTTTCACTCAAAAATTATATATATTTAATTTTCACGGTGTCTTTTTGAAATTTTCAAAATACTTTATATCTATCAATGGAATCTTATCATCGGTTTACAATCTCCATCACTGTACCTTTACCAACCATCCGTCGATGGAATTTCACATCAATTTACATGAAATAAAAGTGTAACTACCAAAACTTTTATATTTATAACACACGTCCGTCCATAAACTATTTTATTAATCGAAAGTAAGTATTTTAGCTATTAGATGGACGTACGTGAAGTTTACACTGGTATATATTAAGGTATGTATAAATATGAGTACATAACAGTCGTCGCTCTTTACGTGTTGCACATTTAACCAGCATAAGGATGCGAACATACATCATTGTTACACCACATTGTACCATGAGGACAAAATCCAATTGTAGTTTTGCAGTAAATCCCTTTAGAATACAATGGGCTTGGGAAAAAAAATTATTTTTTATTTTCTATTGGTTGAAGAGAGACGGGGCTCGAACCCGCAGCTTCCGCCTTGATAGGGCGGTGCTCTGACCAATTGAACTACAATCCCGACGAGATGTATAGTATACATATACTTAGGATTTCATAAGAATATTCTACTCGTCATGTTGGAACGTAACAGATATGCGAATGCTATATTGATATTATATCCACATAAACACGGGCTTTAGTGAGAGAGAGACGGAATATTAGTAACTAGTGATTTTTGATTTTATTGTAAAATAAAAATAATCAATCTTTCAATGGATGAAAAAAAAAGATAGAGAACCGATCTACATAAATCCATGAGTGCAATTCGACTGATCTTTACTATACAACCATTTGAACCCTAAATTGTCCTGTAACTCAGATTACAGAGTATATCTTTTAGCGAGTCCAACAAAGAAAGAAAATTTTCTTT